>OY787668.1:41700825-42327132 GCA_963678985.1 Spisula subtruncata
AGTCCGAGTAGGTAAGGTGACACGATTATAGTTTAGCTTGAGAAAATTCGTATCTCATGCAACTTGATAATATGTGTGTCTTATGCACTGTCAATTGAACACCGTCGACAATCGAATGGTCACTATCAAATATGTCTGCAGAATTGTCAGAAAATTCCATTCGTAATACGATTCGACTAGCCAAAATATATTCCGGCAGATCATAGGGCCGAAATCGGACCTGATACATTCCCTGTAAAATATATCGTATTCCACTCAAGTATTGTATTTGTTAAACCGATTTGCATTATTACCAAGATTATGTTTTCTACAGAAACATCGTTTAGAAAACCGTCTGGAAGCAATAATGTCCAATTTAGATAAAGTGTCAGAAATGTTCATAGATAATTAATCGGGTAAAGATGTCAAACAATTCGACAAAAAAAACAACACTGATCACTGATAAAATATTTACATAAACTTGTTAGTATTTTCTAGTTCAATTGTCTGGACAATACAAGTCAATACAAGCCTGATGTTGAAGGACAAACGTATGCGCCGGTCAGGTAACTCATTTTCTAGAGACAACGTTGTTTTATAACGTTTGCGAAAAAAACTTTCTTTAAATGATTTTTGTGTACATCGTGTACATGAAGTATGTCATGAGATTACCATTTGCTTTAGTACAAAACCTTAATGTCTCCTTATAATACGCTACGCATGATATAATTGCTTGTCAACAATACGAACACTTGTTAAACCAGTGTCACCATTATACTATACATGTATGTGTTTGACCTGTAGGGATCATTATTAAAGTGCACTTGGGCAGTCACAAAAACTGACTCCCGTTTTTATTTTAAATGTGATTTTTCGAGAGATAAAAATGATTTGCCAATGTTAAAACAAAAAAATATTGAATATCCCTCGTCAATTACGCGCGTCTTATTTAATCCGTTCATAACCATATTTTGATTTAACAATGTGTCTTTTCTTGATATAATTTTATGAATATACTCACTGCATGTACATAATGTATCAGTGTCCAACTTGAGTCCGGTAGCAATATATTAATAAATATTAAAATATCATAAAAACACTTACTTCGATTTTCATGATTGTATAAATCTAGAAACATCTAACAAGCCTTTAGAAACGAACACCACAGTGTATTAATACATGTCCGTGTGAATGTACGGTCCATCTCCAACAGAATACGACCAACATGTTAAATTAAAGCATAATGTTTTAGATTTTCATCGGATTCGTAATGCTTACATGTATATCGTATTATTACATGTGATGCAAGTCATTATCCCTTTGTCTGTTGAAATAGATGAATCGCACCAATAGCATAATCAATTCATAGCAATAGGCATATCGTGTGATGCAGGGAATGTACTGGATGCAGGGAATGTACTGTTGAATATGTTCATCAATACAGAGTAAGACAAACGTTAGACAAACGAACCAATAGATGTAATCCGGATTACACAATTTTCAGTTTCCGTCTTATTTGCATTGATTAGTCGATACATGTACTTACTGCAGACAGATAGAACCATGCTGATACATCCGTAACAGGTATATAATTCCCTAGCAATTTATTACCAGTGACGGGTTTTCTTCACCCTCGGGCTATAGAATGCACTATTCATTTTCATTATCGCAATCAATGGTAATATGTTGTTCAGGAAAATGCCCGGACATTAATTCCAGGATTTCATATTTGTCCTCGTCACATTGAATGATAAATCCCTAATTACTCTGTATTGAGACGCGATAAACATTGATCAAGTTGTCAGATAAAGCTATGAATAAAGTTGATTTTGATATAACATCAGCCAACAGAAGCTGGTTTTGGCCTCATTTAACCTTTCAAATGAAGAAAAGATTGTGTGATAAAATCATCACGATATTACTATAATTGGTATAATGTCATCAATTTGCTTGTATGTGCTAATAGTCTGTCCTTGATTTCATCAGAATGTTATTCTGAGCATCTCGGTCATTCACATAACAACCCGATATGTCAGAAACGTTATAAACCTCGTTACAACGGTCGCCGATTTACTGCAAATTGACTTAGAAAAAACCCATAAAAATGGCCTTTTAGACTGAAATAAACCTTGGACATACTTCAGTTGCTTGATTGTCAGTAAAACTTTGATTTATGCCAAGGACGCAACCATCTAATTACACATCTGTGAGACGTTTGTTGTTGTTGTTAACATTCCGCGATTGATTAGACTGGTACTTCCTATTCATTTTCTGACACAGTCTACAATAATTTCATTATAGAACCATGGAATACGACTTGATTGGATGGCGGTAGAATGGTACACGGCGTTTCTATAACACGCGGATGGATTCAGATTGGTCCTATGATCGTCAATTAGATTGGAATACTTTCCTTTGATTACTTATAACTTCGAAAGCACAACTGTAAGCAAGACTGAATTTGCACGGATGCCCCATACAAAACGTATTTTGCATAATATCATTGCGTCGTAGTAGCAAATATTTTCATAATGACAGTGTTTTTTGGAGAAAAAAAATTGTAATCACAGACCGTACACGATAGTTGCGCCCACACATACCGTGTTTTACAAATAATTGTATTGCAATTAGATAAATATACGGCTGACGTTGTGATTTAATATTTAAGTCTGGATAATTTTCAAATATTGTGAGCGTCGAAGCAATAATTTGAAGCACTAATGAAGTATTACGAATGTTCCAGACGAGTTTGTAAAATAACGGAGATATATTTTGCAGAATCCAAAAAGCGCCTGTTAATAAGTATATATTTTATTATAGCAGACGGAAGTTATGCTAGGTGAATGTATGACAATCACCAACGTTATTGTGATTTTGTTCTGCTATTCTTAAACGATTTAGGACATTTTGGCAGCTTATACTATGTATTTCAGCCTTTTTAACTTTGACAACCTTGACTTGTACTCTCGACCATTTGACAGCTGACAATAATTACTGGTACATGATTTATTTTAGTTAATGTTTTCGTTTAGTTGACAAATGTGTTTCAAGACAAATTGCTTTGTAAATGTGTTATGTGATATTTTCTTTGCTCGGGTGTTTAATGTGATCGGCTTTTTTATATGATTTTCTTAACTTTTTTTATATCAGCATAAGATGTATCAAACAGATAGCTGAATATCTGACAGTGAATGCTGCATCCAAACCAAACGAAAACATTAGTTAAAAAGCGAAGTAAAGAGCGATAGAATTATTAGACAATGTGGACAGTTGAAAAAATAACATGCGACATGTACTTGTATTTACAACAATTTAACACCTTAGTAGTTAATACTAGCTATCGTGTGAAAATTGGCTGTCGTGGATGATAGTTAAATGTCTGAAAAACATGTATTTTCGTGTACTTGTCCCCATATCCACGCTCTTTGAGATTTGTTTGCGTCATTTTACATTTTATTCCTACAGTACTCAAACACGTGTCCTTACCGAACATTATCTACCACGGATTACTTACATAGCCGCGGCATAGAAACATTAAACTTTGTTTGTAATAAAACCATTACTGAGTTGACACTTAGAAGTAAACATCAGTACTTGTTTGCAAATTGGGTAATGTCAGAAATAATGAAGCTTTACCTTTCAACCATTCCACGTTCAACATATACTCTTAAATTTCCTCGTAAATGTATCCACAAGATTCACTTAGTAAATGTGAAAAAAAGTGCCAAGTTTTATGAAATTTGAATCAGTACCAAAAAAGTGATGACAAAAAAGGAGGTAAAAAATGTCATGAGTGTAACAAATTTCGTGACATTTTTTAAAAACCTTGTTTTGTAATACTAACTAAGAAAATTCTAAGTCTTCAATCATGAAAATTGCAATTGTTTTGCATTGTGGAATATGTAGGCTTTTACTACATATCCATTTCCATGTTCAGAAAGTTATAAGTAAGATTTAACCGACATGATTATAAAGTTGCTGCTTCGGGAAATACACCTAACTTTTGCTTTGCATTTTCATTAATATCACAATTTCTTCTAATATATGTACAATTTAATCATTTGCATGTTTCAAATATTTTCTTTGATGTATCTTCTATATATAAACGTTACTACTTTTTATGTTGCACTATCGTTGTAGACTAGGGGACTTATAATATTAGTGTACATGAAAGTGTCATGAGTGTAACATTTTGAGTTTAACAGACTATGTTGAAATCAGACAACTCATTATACAACTTTCAGCTTCCTGACATAGTAGTTTGTATCACAGAGATGCTATCAGTAACAATTATTCATGCTTTTACACAGTATATGTTTTTCTTACATGGTCTTGGGTAATGTCATGAGTGAAACGCATAATTTGAAGTTTTGTGTTGTTTCTTTATTCCTGTCTACCGTTTATACTTTTTTGATTAGCATTTGATTTTCTGCATTTTTTATCAAGAGAGGTATAGGAATTTAATTAATTCATGATAAAAACATGATTAAGTGGTATTTTATTATTCTATTTGGCACTGTAAAATAAAAATTTCCATTATCACAACAAAAAAACATAGAAAAATGAGAAATTTTCAAAACGATTTCCCATTGTTATAACTGGATTGTTAAAATGCTGTTCAGTGTACATAAAAACGCACATGGACAGTGAAAGTGTTACACTTTTTATCTGTCATGATGTAATTTCTTAGTCTATCCATAAGTGTTACACTCATGACATTGTTTTATAATTTCCGTGTTTGCTAAATTTTAAACTTGTTTATGGCTGCAAATTTTAACATTAAAACTACAACAGGACGGTTGAAGTAAGATACACTCTTTCCGCTATCCAAAAGTAAAAACTATCACCAATAGCCCAAATTCTATAGATATGAAAGCGTAACACTGCTCCCATCAACCAAATCTTATTACTTATTAAATATTCACTAACAATTGAACCTCTATATTTAACACAACCGTAAATAACAAATCGAACCTTTAATTTAAAGATAACAGAAAATGAAATTCACCGATGATTCCGTGATTTTTCTCCCGCTGAAAGGGGATTTCTCCTGACTATTCAAGGTGTTCGCAACTTAGATACACCTGAAGATATGACATCTGACCTTGCCTTACGACCGTACCATTATTACCAAACTCATTATTGGTGTGTATCTCACAATTCAAATATGTTGCTAACAGTATATCTATTGTATAAAGGCATGGGAAGAAGCTAGCAGTAGACACATAATCATGTTCTTTGAATTTGGATAAAACTCCCTGACAATTTCCTGACTTTTTCCCAATTTGAAATCGTATAATGTTTTCCTGAATGGAATTGGTTGACCATATTTTCCAATGAAAGAGATTTTTATAAAACTCCTACAGGTATGCCCCATGGCAGCCCAATTGTCTAAAATGGTAAATGCCACAATGACCTTGGTCTTTGATCTACTGACCTCAAAATACAAAGGGATGATCCTCTTGCTGACCAAACTCCATGTAAAGTTTAATGATTCTAGGAAAGAGCTTCCTTGAGTTATTGAATAAAAACAATTGGTCTAAAAATGGTATAGGTCTAATAGACATTGACCTTTGACCTACTGACCTCAAAATAAATAGGGGCTAGATGTTGTTTGGGAAAATCAGTCTTGAGTTATTGAACGGAAACCATTTGGTCTATTTACGGACATACAGTTAGAGACAGACAGACTGGCCGTTACACAATAAGCAAACAGTACATTTATAAACCGTCATCAAAGATGAGGGGGAGGCATAAAATAGTAACCATACTTTTTTTCGGAGAATGTGGCAAACCTGACAATGTACCTAATCAACAACTAAATATTTATTTTAATTTTATCAGCAAGTATATCACCAATAGCCAATCGGTGAATGCATGCCTAGATAACAATGATTGTTATTTGTTACATCATCAACATCAACCAAACAAATCACATTTTCTAATACATTAGCACATAAACATCTACATAAACCATCATTGTCATTATAGCCACGTTAATTAAAAGTGGCACTGTCTTTGAAATATTATAAAGGAACTTTACATACAAAACTATAACTGCATAATAAAAACCAAGCCATAAAAGTTACAGCATCTACCAACATATTTTTACCCAGAATCCAATGGACAAACAAGTGTTTTTGTTTTTAAAGTGTTGATGACACCATGTCATTAATGACATCACAACTGAAATTGATGACATCTCTGGTAGGCAATTTATGACTCCACAAAATGTATTGGTGTTGACAAAACACAACTTATGGTATAAATGCAATAATCTAGAACTTTGGTAAGAATACTAAATATATCATAAACTAAAGTTAAATTGTTAGAAGGAAACAATCATAATTTCATACAGTATTTCGCTAGACATTTTAACTCACGCTAAGCATATGAACACATTCTACAATATCTAGTGTTATAATGAGCTTTGCATTCAAAACATTTATGCATCAATACTTCGTGTTTATCAAAATATGGTTAAATGCCAACAATATTTAGATTGAGCATATATTATATTTTGACATATTATGCATGTAAAGATTCCAGTAAAATGTCGGAAATAAAATTAAAATGTTTGATTACAGTTAATGATATATTTTACATCTTTGGTTTGCAAAGAAGTCCAAAAATCCCATTTTTGCATAATACTTCATATTTGAAGTGTCATGAGTGTAACAGTTACATGCTTACAAAGTAAGTTTCAAAGTTTATGAATACATGTAGTTAGGTTATTTTTAACATTCTATATTTAACATCAGTTTAAAAGCTGTTAATACATGTAGGAAAGAACGATAAGGTTACATCCAATTATTGGTTTATATCATATAATATGTAATTGTTACCCTGGTAATTTAAAATAACGAAGTGCACACTTTTATGTCATTTATTTGTAATAAAATGACAATTTGGCTATGTAATTCAATTCTTATGCTTATTTAATATTTGTTATGATGTTTTACAACAAAACCATGGTCAATGACAGTAGTTCATATAAGTTTTCGAAAAATCTTTAGTTCAACTTTATTATGTCATGAGTGTAACATTTTTTTTTAAATCTTAAGATTAAATTTGACTCGCTGTCATTTTCTTTTGAACACTAGCATTATTCGGAAATTTTCAATACATGTTCAGTTATCATCAATAAAGGTTTTTACAAGTTTTTATTAATTCTGTGTGAAAAATGTGTCTTTAGAGAAAAAGTTTGGAAGTATAAACAAAATATCAGGTTCATAAAAGACACAAAATTCCATTTTTTTCTCAAACAATAACTTAAATCGATGTAAAAATGACATTTTTAGGAACCTTAATACTATTTTAGTCAAAATAAACCATAAATACATAATAACTAGCTTTGACCAAGTAATTAACTTGATCACATTGTAACAGGATATTTTGCAATTTTTATGAACACGTTTAAAGTAAATTATAAATAATTAAAAACGTGCAGGTTTATTACAAAACCATATTATCGTACATAAACTGCAAATACTATCCATTTGCTTGGAACCAAAAATTATTGACTCATTTCATTTTGAAAATATTCACTCCATGTCATTCTTGGCTTCATTATTTCTGACATTACCCAATTGCAAGTGAACCAGTTCTAGTGCATCTAGCTAGTTCTTGTTGTACACATATATCAGTCATTTATATGTAACAATTTGTGGAAGTTTAAAGCTAAATTAAGTGTTTGTTCGAGTTTGTCGATGAATTAGCGGACTAGTTTACATTGTCTAACCTAACGTTCCATATTTAAGATAATGCATTCTCGCCAAGAAATAATTCGAAGCCTATGAACATATGCCAATAGAAAGTGACTCTTCGTGAAGCACAAACAAGCGGAATCGTCAATGTTGGAAATTGTACCGGATGACAAACGATCTGTATGATATTCAAATAGCGACAAGGGCAATACATGCACATGTTTCTATTCAAATAGCGACATTACCAAGACATATGCATGTTTCTATGCAAATAGCGACACTGGCAAGACATATGCATGCTGCTATTCATATAGCGACAATGGCAAGACAAACGCATGTTGCTATTCAAATAACGACACTAGCAAGACATATTCATGCTGCTATTCAAATAGCGAATATGGCAAAACATCTGCTTGTTTCTATTCAAATAGCGACCTGGCAAGACATATGCATGCTGCTATTCAAATAACGACACTAGCAACAGATATGAATGTTTCTATACAAATAGCGATACTGGCAAGCCATGTGAATGTGGCTATACAAATAGCGACACTGGCAAGTCATATGCATGCTGCTATTCAAATAACGACACTAGCAAGACATATGCATGCTGCTATTCAAATAACGACACTAGCAAGACATATGAATGTTTCTATACAAATAGCGACACTGGCAAGACATATGCATGCTGCTATTCAAATTGCGTCACGGATAAGATATAAGCATGTTTCTTAACATGTGTTTCCCTGTCGGGTTTTCTCATACCGTTTTTTAATGCAAATAGTTGATTGTATTTTATTTGGTCATACAACAGGTATGTAATACATCTTTAAAATACGGCTTTTAATATACGGCTATAAATCAACGTTCACCAATCAACATCTAAGCAATACTATAATTTCATAAATCCGCATACAATAACTTGTTCAAGAAAACGTGTTGTGGATAATGCTCCGTAAAACTTTGAAAAGACAGAACAAGTTTACAATCAGACTGAAGTGTAGACCAATGTTGACGTCATCTTCCAGTATGAACAAGGAGATGTGTAGGGTTGTATCATATCTTTGACTAAGACGTTTTAAGATGGTTTGAATAATTATATTATAATGATCCATGTGCCAAGGGCATACAATCTTGAAAATAAACTGTAAAACTGTATTTATTTACAATTCGAGATTATATGGATCCGTCATGAGCTTCTATGTAGGATAAGGATATCTCACCCGAGGGGTCAGATTTTAACCAGGGACGAGGCTTGCCGACATAACCGTCATCATAACGTGGCATTTGCCGTACGTTCGCATTCGAAACAATGGCTAACATAACGTCGAAAATAGAGCATATGCCTACACTGTTACGCTGTGCCTAAGAAAATGTCCATTAAATAGTATAGAACCTATGTTTGTTCTTCTTGTAAGCTTAATACCAATTTTATTTACTATGCAGAAGTAGTAGAAGTAAAAGTAGACCCATACAGGTCGGAATAAATTCACGTGCGGTTGCTCATATGAGAGATATGTTGCTAATGTAAGATAAGATTTTCTTCAATTAGCAACGCGCTTATCTCACATTAGCAACGCCGAAAAATACAAATGTCTTCTTACCAAAACGCAAAATGCCTTCCACATTTGAGATACAACATCAACCCGCAAATAAAACTAGTGCCTATAAATGATGTGACTGACCTTCAAGAAAGCATTCATACAAAAGAAAGACGGAATGATCCCAAATAGTACATTTTTGTATATATCATACAGTGTCAATGAACTTAGCGTGCGTTGCTTCAACATCATTTCGAACAATTATTTCAACATAACCTTTATTTAGTGTACTCATAGATCATTAGTTCATGGCATATCAATAAAGCTGTTAGTTGTACTAAGCTAGCCTTATCAATTAGACAATAACATGCACACAACCAGTAAATAATTATTTTGTCTGAGGTTGTGGATCACACTTATGTGGATATCGATACTTCCCATTATTCGACTCAGACTGTACTAGCTTCACTAAACCTTGGTCAACAGTAGTCAACGTTTCCATATTGGTTCGCATTCTATTATACTAGATTTTAACCAGAAAATATGGCAAACAGACAGTAAGTGTATCATGTGTCTGAATCTATTAGACATTTAATGTGAGATGGGAGATTTATATTTTTCTTGGACTCTTTACCAGGAAATGGACAGTGTCCATCCACTTGTACATAATGAGCTTAATTAAGAAACGTTTAAGGACAATGGGTGTCTGCAATGATAATTTACCCAGGACAGGGACGGAGAATAATATATGTTTGGTAACTTCAGGCTATTATTCGTGGTTATGCATTTGAGTCATTCTCCTGGAAAAATGGACTTATTGACAAAGTTAGGAACATTATGATAAAACAGTGAAAAACGTGACTCTTGCGAATTTCTTTAAATTGATATAACACCTATTATTATATACATATACCAGACGTCTTTGTTTTTTCGAATTGACCCATGTTTTTACCATTTCTCTGGCCTGCTTCCGGCAGCCAAAAGCATGGTTAATGACATTTAGTGTTTTATTATTCCCATCTACTTATAATATCTACTCATTATTTGGTAACGCACACAAATATATTTATTTAAACTGCTATACGCGATATATGTAAGTAACCGACAGAGCCAAAACAATACTATCTAGAATATTGCAATTTTTGTTTACGATTCAATACAACACTCGAGACTAGCTACAAATAGAAACATAACTTGAGATAGATATTAATCATTATGTCAATTGGCAACTTGCAACAAGCCATTACAGAACAGTAATTGAATTATTCGCGTTATCGACGTCCTACTGTGACAGAATATTGAAATAAATCATGTTTTTTTCTCTACTAGAATAATTTAAAGAACGTAATAAGTAATTGCACCATTTCACACAGAAGCTTTACATGACAGATGATAAATGTAATAAAGTGCAACGTACTTTTTTATGCAATATTCATTGTATGTGTCGGTTGGGCCATCTGTATGTACTGGCTGGATAATCCCAGTATGAAAATGATTTGACTATATATGTGGATCCAGATTGGACGGACAGGAAGACGGCACAACTATAGGTAGTTGACTTATAACTGAAGTGAGCACCAATAGACAACAACGGAGCTCATGATATACCACGATATACGTCATTAGAAACACACGCATATCAACACACAAAAAAACAAGAAAACGTACATGAGCATGTTTTCTAAAACTCTATGTTGTGATGCTGCAAACAGGCTAAATTTACAACAGCGTTCGAATCGCCTTGGTTACACATATTGTTTAACATGTTTATTCTGCGTAGAATTGGTTGTAAATGGTTTCATGCTAGAATAATATTGATTTTAAAGTAACAAATGAATTTAATATTGCCGACAACATTTGAAAATACTTCAAATAAAAATGAATTCAAAGGAGAAGTATGCACGTATTGCACTTTTATCACAAAATACTTATAAAGGAAACGTTGTTTTAGAATAAATAATCGTGAGAAATTACATTAGCAATTACCCAGATAATTCGTCAATATGTGTTACAATGTGGGCGATGTTACAAATGGATGAGGTATCCGTCGTGAGATTTTGATGCATGTATGGTAATGTAAACAGTTTACATGACATGGAGTATATTGGCTTGTACGAGTATTAGGAGTAGTGAAAATTGGCTAAAAGTATTTCGTCGTGTGGTAATGGCAGGAAAAGTACTGATACTGTACTGATAATGTACATGTTAAGTTTAAAGTAAGTGTGTGCTATAAAATGATGACACAATTTATTTTCCGTCAATTAAAAAAGATGGCAATCTGTTTCCTTACGTCAGTTTGTCTTTTAGCCCTTACAGAAAATGTACAACCGGCTGAACGACGTACGTCTTAAAGTGGAAATTAATACATCTATCTATCTTAATGCTTTTAAACTAACTTGATCGTGGCGACCTAATTACTAACCTCTCATAAGTCTTTACGGACTTTCACCCGTAGTTAGGTCTTATAGTTGTCGTTGAACACTTTTGCCTTGCAAATATCCATTATGTTCTTTGGTTACGCAGTGCTGAATACTATTAAACGACTGAATAGTTACCGTGTGACACTAACAGCGCTGATAGCAAAATCTTCATTATGCAAATATTTCAATTACCGATAATGTGGACTGACATATTTTCCTTGAATTCAAACCTTCTTACACCACATTTAATGATTTCAGTATGATGACACTTGATAGATTAACATGTCACTTGCACGCTATGGTACTTTCCTGCTTATGGTGTCTGTGATCCGAGGACAAATAGATTACAGTATATAAGCTTTTGAAAGGTATAGACGGAAAATTGTTTAGTATTATTCCCAAACGTGGCACAAATCTAGAACCAATTATATGTAATATACACATACATATATCAATTATTTGTGCAGAAATACCTCACTATTAGTTGTTTGACCTTCTCATGAGTGATGTACGGCTAAGACATGTTATTGCAATGTCAGTTTGGCGGGTAGTTTTTCGGCTATTCTGATTCATTGTTGATCGAACTTAAATTGCCAAAGGGTAGTTTAACGACAGACTAAATGAAAACATCCCTCAAAAACTGGTTGCTTCTCGCTTCAAAGGGCAAGTTCGATCCAGATGAGGCCTGTTATGTTTTTTTTTGGTCAAATCCCGTATGTGACGATGCTGTCTACAAGGGATCTGGTAAGTACGGGCAAGCGATGTAACTGAATATCGATTGTGACAGCAAAGAACACAGGAACTCCATCGGTGCGAAGTATTTTGGTTATTATTGAATGTTCTTATCGTTTGCTATTGCGAAAATGGAATAGTTTTTATCATATGTTATTACTTTCTGTTTCTCCACAAATATTGATTCACATCCGGTACAACAAAACGTGTTAATGTGAAACAAAACTGGCATACATGGTTCCAAATGAATCCCATGTCATTTGAAGTCAATTATTCAATTCAATAGTTGTTTTCAATGAAGTGTCGCCTGTTTTGTCATCGAAAGCCTACTGGCTCCAAACACGGACGTAATTCCAATTAAAACCAGACATGTCCTCGAGATTTTTCAATTTTATCTTGTATTTGTACAGACATGAATGTAACATTTTAGTCATTCCTAGTAACCTGTTCTGTATTACGCTGTTGTAAGATCAGATTTATTTATGAATATTACTCCCAGAAAGTTTGAGCATTAAGCATCATCGTTGACAACACTCCCTAGTTGGATTCATTATAAAACTTGATATTGGAGACAAACATACAATGATAGTGCTGGTAGTGTGATCATAGACTTTCGCGAAAGAGTCCATGCTTGAAATAACTTGTGCATTAATAAACATAATCAACTCGGTTTTAGTCGATCCCTGTTAATGTGCCTTGCATTTAAACCAGCTTGCTCTGGCGAACGAAACATCCTGATAAGAAAAACCGCATGGGAATTTAATATTTGTCGAGTCCGTTTTTGGTCAGCAACATTTTAGTGTTCATTCGTCCGTTCGTTTTGGTCCAGGTCATGGCTAAACCAATCTATCTAATATTTGATATGGTTGGTAACCTGGATGAGAACGAGTGTCATATGCAAGTCATTGGTGTACATCTCAACGATCAAGGTTACGATTTGAGGTCAAAGGTTGAATTGATTTTTTTCTGGATCTTAAGATACGATGTACATTGGTCACAAATGCTTATACGCGTATATGGAATGACTGTGAACCTGGATGTACAGAGGAGTCGTGTGTCAACGCCAGGTTCGTATCACAAAGAAAAAGATACATTTATTTGGAGATCGATCGTCTAACTAAAAGCTTATGATGGCATTAATTTGCATAACATTTTCTATTGCTAAGTTATAAATAAGTTCACCGAATAGCCCATTTGGTTGTATTCTCCGTACTCGTGAGCACAACTATTTGATACAGTCCTTAAATACTTTCACAGCAGAGAATACTAATAGTCTAAATACATTTCGCAAATCCACTTACTGAGAATAAAGTTTCCCAGAATCGCCGTGGTCACATGATATCGTTTAGTATTCGTATCATTTGTCTTTCTTAAAAACTAATATTTTAATTAAAATAAAAATTTGCAAAACGATATTTCAAAATATAACATAATTGCAGATGCCCATACTAACTGAAACCCCTAGCAATGAATGTTTGATGAAATCAAAAGTTCCATACAAACATTCCATGAAATCTATCGTCTTTTTACTAAAAGTTCATCCTAGCATTAACTTTTATAGTATTTCCTTTTGTGTAGTTTATGAATTTATGAACCGAGCGAATTTCCTGAGAGTTGGAGCATGAGTGCAATAACACCCGTACACAAACGCGGCCCCAAAACAGACCCTAATAACTTTCGAGCTATATCGCTAATAAATAGTGTGAGCAAAATATTCATGTATATATTGAGCAATAGACTCAGATTATGGTGTGAAGAAAACAACATAATTGATGAAAGCCAAGCAGGCTTTCGTAGGAAGTATTCCACTGTAGACAATATCTTCAATTTACAATCTGTAATCCAGAAATATGTATCCAAAAGTAAAGGTCGAGTATATGTGTTTTATATTGACTTCTTTAAAGCATTCGACTCATGTACGCATACCAATCTATGGAACAGTCTAATACGCAAAGGGGTGCCTTCTGATAGCAAGATTCTGGGGATATTCAAATCAATGTATTCACAACTAAAGTCATGTGTGAAGGTCGGTAACTGCTTGACAAGATACTTCGAGTGTAATATTGGTACAAGACAAGGGTGTGTGACTTCACCGATCATATTTTCATTGTTCATTAATGATTTGATTGCATACTTAAAAGCTGAATGTGCGCCAGGTATATATGTTACTAACGACATTGATGAAGTGATCGGTTTCATGTTCGCGGATGACGTTGCGGGGGTTACAGAAACTGCCATTAAACTACAAAATCAGATCAGACATATTGAACGCTACTGTGATGCTACAGGAATGAGTTTAAACGTTGATAAATCAAAGATAATGGTTTTTAGAAATGGCGGTCCATTACGCTCGTACGAAAAATGGTTTTATAAAGACTCAAAAATTGAAGTTGTTCCTTGTTACAAGTATCTTGGTGCTTATTTTACGTCTTAATTAAGTTGGACACATATGCTAGATGTTTTGTGTAAACAAGCCACAAAATCCATTGTTTATATTCTGAAATGTCAAAAGTATTTTGGATATTTTCCACCATCTGAAGCATTCAAACTATTTGATACTATGGTACAACCAATTTTGTGTTACTCTGCTCAGGTCTGGGGTTACCAACTATACTCGTGTATAGAACGGGTGCATGTTAAATTTTGCAAATGGCTTTGCGGGCTAAACAAAAATGTTGCTAACTTTTTTGCATTGTCAGAGTGTGGAAGATATCCATTGTATGTGAACTATATGTCACAATGTGTTAAATATTGGTTGACTTTATTGAAAATGGACTCAAAACGCTACCCAAAACAGTGCTATATAATGCTACGTAATCTAGACATGTCAGAACGCAACACGTGGTGTACAAAAGTGAGGGCAGTGCTACAGTAGTCGGAACGTCCGAGTTGTCACACGATGCGCACGATCGACGAACGATGCACGCACGATATACGGACGATACACGCACGATTCCCGTTACAAAAATACACGATGGGCGATACGATAGGATACACGATCCGTACGTTATACACGGTATACACGGTCTGAACGATGGGCGATACGATATGATACACGATCCATACGTTATACACGATAGAGATACGGAACGTGCGTTCTACACGATATGCACGATTCGCAAGAAGATTCCGAGTGTGAGAAAATTCACCTTAAAACTTCGTCCACTATCAGACTCAAAATTCGAAGCAGTAATTAATACGACTAACAATGTTGTTGTATCGTCGTCAAGACGTCGATTCCGACCAAATACTGTTGCATTAAATAAGTCGAGTAACGTACTTGCGACTGAACGTTTAGCCGATTTTTATCAGAATTTGTCAAATATTGTTACAGGGTGGCCGAATGCCGCTTTTTTGGACCATTATTATTAAAGCCTGGCCTTTAACCGACTAGTTTTACTCACTAGAAGTATAGGCCTTCATTAGGCGTGTCTGTAGGAAGGAAAAGGGAAGTAACCGTTGGCGTTACTGATCATCGGTATCTTTCAAGCGTTTGTTGATCCAGATTTTTATGAAAAAGCAGAAAGATGGATTTTCGATTTATTTAAGGTTTTTCAACTTATTTAAGTACTCGTTACTATAAACGAGGAATTAAAGTTGTTATACAATGCACCCCGAGGACAGAAATCTTATGTAAGTATCCTGTCATTCTCGATTCCATTTGTTAGCCAAAAATGACCCTGAACACTTTTTACACTGTGACTTTTTTGTCAGTGTCTCAATTGCTCTTGTAATAGCCTTATTAATGAGATTATGCACCCATGACCCCCATCAACAACTGGGGATGGGCTAAATTTTTACTTTCGTGTTGTCGAAACAACCCCCCGCCTGTTCCATGGGCCGGCCAAGTGGAACAGCTAATGGTAAAATTACCATAAACTCTCTGGTAATTCCTCGGCCCCTGGCAACTAAATATTGTCCCCGTGGTATTGGTTCGCAGAAAAAATTCCCACGATTTTACCGGCATTGCGGAGGAAGGCTCCTAAACTTGAAGGCAAAAATCAAAACAACCATTTCCCCTGGCTATTTCACTGCCCATTCACAGGGGTGGGGTTTTGGATGCAACTTACTGGTGCGTCATTAATGCATTGTATTACTTAGTTGGAGAAGCTTACCGAAGGGCCAGCGCTAAGCTCAGTGTATCATGTCCCTTGGGTAGTTTGTATAATTTCTGACAAGTAATAATTTTAATACAGTACATTAAATTCATTAATGCATAGCTACTGGAGCCCTTTCCATATTAAACCAATGCGTTATCAATTACTTTTTGGTTGTGCTTTACCATGTATATATAAAACAACATGCAACCAGAGAGCATAACATTTATCTGCACTGCTCGGCAAGCGCGTCAAAGTGCTTTCCTATGAAACGGGCGCCTTTCAGCAAGAGCTTAAAAATAATTCAGCGCTACGTAACAGTCTGCTAGCCACAAGCGCTCACCGAAATAATATATATGTTCCATTTTGACCGATATATTGTAGCGCTTATTTTAAGCAAGCTGTTTCTGAGCATAGCGCTCAATATCGGACTACTGTACAGCTCCGCAATGTTTCAGCCTTTCCCTAAAATCACACATTTCTGCGATCATCATCAGGGTCAAAATAAAATTGCACTTGCATCTCTGTGTTGCCCGAATGTTTACCCAGCCGCATAGCCTGTAGTGAAATAATTTCACTCTCATTATTATCAGGCTTACTTGCAGAAATGAGTGACAATAAATCGCCACGATTACATCGCCATGTCTACTCATGTCGATTATTTCCTATATCCGCTTGGGTCAGTTAGTCAAAACTTTAATTGTGACATTGTCCTGTTGTGTAGCCACTAGGTCACTTTAATCAGAAGGATAATCTCTACAAAATCTAGTTCAATCTGGGGTAAAAAATTGTATCACTTTATATATAGGTCAAATCCTAGAAATTTCTTGTGTGGACAGTAGAGATAAAAAAATTGGTCTTATCTTGATGAAAATTCTCCAGAATGAATGATTTCATTACAATCTAGGTCAATTTCAATAAATTAGGTCATCCTGTGTCAAAATATAGGTCACTTGGTGAAAGTGTCTGAGTTTTTTTTTTTGCTACCAGACTTACCGTTAGTCGCTTACGGTCTGACAGACTTGGAGAAACTGTCGGACCGGAAGGAAATCTGTCAGACTGATTTTTGTTTCGCTAAAAGGCGGACAGATACTGGAATTGTTGGATTCATCCAACAGCTATTGAGAAGTCTGGCTACCCTAAGTACTCTTTTTATACAGAAAAATATGCCCGCTGACAAATATGTCAGATGTGTGCGGTGAACATGTATCAAATGCGAAATGAATATACAGTGAATGCAGTCTTAACACATTCATTTCATTTTAATATATTCACTTTTCGAATGCCAGTTATAGGTCTGCAACAAAAAAGTGTGACGAATAGGCGGCGTTAACTCGGTAAAAATATGGCTTTGAGTCTGTCTTTGTTTCCAAGTACTTTCATTGTGAAATCAGCTTTAGACTTGTTGTTTGACGGCCATCCGCATTTTTATGCATACTTTTTCCTCTGGGAATTATAAGGAGACTCTTCAGAAAAAGAGTACAAGAGCAAGGAGCTAATTAGATTGTTTTCCTACTTTGCGACTGGCTTACAAATTTATAATTGACCAATCAAGACATGCCTTACAAAAGACATGCGGTCATGTACAAAGGAATAAAAGTGAACCATGACGGTTAAGAGTCATCGGACAGGCAGTCCGGACGGAAACCAAATGCACCTGAAAGAAATCAAAATTGTCGGATTTGTCTGACGACTATTGTGAAGTCTAATCATGTAATGTCATTTAATTTATAGCTAATTGTCATTAATATGTAATATTTATTAGGGATTTATTGACAAAAACATAGCCTAGTGACATTGCAACATATATATACTACTTATCCAAATGGTAAAATGTACAGAATCCGGTTAGTGCCACATGAATTATCGTGCATCGCAAGATAGGGGCCTGGCGACGGTCTAGTTCGACTACCGTCAGCCTAACCGACAACTACATACCTGGTCTTCCGGGGTCACAGAAACTGGTTGCCTCTGTTCGCTCCGTTTTATCATACCATGTGTCGTGCAACTGCGACAATCAGGCGATCTAATTTCGTGTGTCGCCGAATTGTCGCTTCTTGACTCGCTTCGCATCTCGTGCCTCGACCTTGGAAGGTAAGGCATGAGAATCGCTCGACATGCGAAGCGAGGCACAATATTTCAGCCCGAGACACAAAGCGACATTTGAGAATCTCGCGACACAGGAGGCGAGGCACGATATTCTACTGCGAAATCTCATGGTTTTGATACTGCGTTAGAGCGAGATCTCTTGTTTGAAAATTGTGCCTCGCTTCTTGTATTGAATGATTGTCCCACGTAGCTTTATGTGTCGCGAAATTCTCTTAATTGATAATTCATATGGCACTAATCGGATTCCGTACAAATGTGAGACAACTGGTTGTGTATCATTAATTATGGGTTCAAGTGAGTACTTAATCCCCATTTAGGTGATGCCTTAGTTCAACTTAGGCAAAAAAATATATGATTTAAGTACCCCAATATCCATGTTGAAATAAACAGTAAATACTGCAGTTACATGCGGTGATTAGAAATGATATAAACTTTGATATTATAAATTATTATAATGTATCATTTATGCATAACACATCTACACAACAATATTCCCATTTAAATGTTCGATTCATAAACCAAAATTAGATCATGAAAAAAGTTGGATTCTGCTTTTCAATATTAGCGGATAACTACTAGCATAATTACACAATGCTACTTGAATATACCATTTAACGCATTAACGGGCCAGACAATGGTTTTAGTAGGATATACTTATGCCTCTACCACAAAAAGCAATCAACAATCTAAATATAATACAGTATGTACATCCATTCATAATAAGTCGGCATTTCAAATACATGGGGATAGTTGGTCGGCAAAGCAACAACATTTAAGACATTTTCATTACATAAATTATGAATTATCGATGTGCAAACAATTCTTTTCATGACAGTGTTCATAATTTCGGATGTCAGTTTCGGAAATACTTCCGTTGCGTCCCGGAACTTATTGTCACCGATACAATACTAAACTGATGAATGATTTGATTTGATTTGGCATTAGTTTAAAAGGTCCTCGTATTGTCCAATTGGAACAATCTAGATGAAAAGATCGTTTGTAGCTCCAGTGTGAATTCTTTTAAAACCAGCCTAGATACTGCGTGGAGAATGAGTCGATTTGATTTACAAGAGATATACAGCGTGTAAGTTGCACGGTTTTCGCATTCGATTGGAAGCGAAAACTCCCTATGTATATAGATGACTGAACGAGGGAGTCAACAAGCGTGAATACGCTTACACTACTCCAACAGAACAGTAAGAACAGTAAGTAAGAACATACCTTTCGGTATATGTCGGAAAAAAACTGTGTTGTGTTTTTATACTGTACATGGACGATTCACACGATACCATGCACGATTAATCTCTCGCTATCGTGTTTCGTTTGCTTATACTGTACCATACACGTTTCACACGTTATACACGTTGTACACGATATACACGATACGATGTACACGATACACACGATATACGCGGTAGGCACGATGGGCGATACGATACGATAGACGATGCACGTTACTAAAATCACACGATGCACGCACGCATACGATACGCACGTTACACGCACGATATACGCACGATACACGCAAATTTTGACAACTCGGACGTTCCGACTACTGTATTTGAATACGGGTTTGGATATGCTTGGATAGCAAATGACGTAGGTGATGACGTGAAGTTTTTGTCCATGTTTCGTGGTCGATTAAAAGATTGTGCTTTACAATCTCTGCATTCAAATATAGACAATAGTGCTAAGGCAATCCATTATAAGAATTATAAAACTCTACTTGATGTAGAACGGTATCTGTCGGTGGACATGTGCTACAAGTACAAAAGAACATTAGCCAACTTTCGTTGCTCTGGTCATTCCTTGATGGTTGAGGTAGGGCGGCATCAAAATGTTGATAGAGACTATAGACATTGTACTTTCTGTTTGAAGAACAATATACAAGTGGTAGAGAACGAAATGCATATTTTACTTGTATGTCCCCTTTATAATAACATCAGACAGTGTTATTTTAAACAACAGTGGCTAAATAGTATTGTTTGTGAGAGGATGTTTTATAACGTAATGTCTGACACTGAGTTTAGTAGTATCACTACCATAGCCAAATATTTATACTTTGCAATGGAATATAGACGGGTCATGCAATGTAATTAAAATGCAATTCAGTCATAAAATCAGTGTATGTCTCTAAATTATTAACATTGTTTGTGTTGAATGTTTTGTTTCTAGCTTGTGTTAATTAGAAATGTTCATTTATATCATATATGTAAATGTATTGCTTAAAATGTTGACTATTATACAACGATGATGCTTTATTTAAAATATTATTTTGTCACTCACATGTATCAAATGTAGCATGTGTGTATTTTGGGCCGGTGGCCTTGTATTACAATAAACTTGAGTTGAGTTGAGAGTTGAGTTATACGTAAATGTACGTCTGTGGTATACTGGTAAGGTTTACATTCTGGGAAAATAATATATGAAACACTATTCAAGTCCTGGTAACATATCCCACGAGTTTTGTCTCAGTATTTTTGAGCACAACAAGTTGATATAGTCCGTAAATACTTTTACAGCAGCGAAAACGTATAGCGTTGAAACATTCTCTCAAATCCACCTTCTGGGAATAAAGTTTACCAGAATGGCTGTGATACCTTGATATCGTGTAATATTCGTATCATTTTTCGAGAAAATAATATTTTCATTAAAACAAAAATGCGAAGAAACGATATTTCGAAATTAAATCAAGATAATTGCAGATGCCTATACTGAATAAAAAACCTAGCAGGGTGTGTTTGGTGAAATTAAAAGTACCAATGCGTACATTCCCAGCATTAAGTCAGAATATAGTTAATATCAAACTCTACTGAGGTTATTTTCCAAGAAGAAAAGTCACACGATTCAGAAATTGTATTGTATTCGCATTGTATTATTCTGGATCATAAGTTACGATGTGCATTGGTCACAAATGCTTGTACGTGTATATGGTATGAATGTTAACCTCGAAGTACAGGAGAGTCGTGTGTTAACGTCAAATTCGTATTACAAAGAAGAAGATACATTCATATGGAGATTGATCGTCTAACTAAAAGCTTATCACTACAATAATTTGTATAACATTTTTTATTGCTTAGTTATATGTTCACCGAATCTGCGGTAAACTAATAAGGTTTACATACTGGGAAACTAAGATATGAAACAAATACTATTCAAGGATCTGGTAACATAGCCCATGGTTGCATTCTCAGGATGCATGAGTACAACTATTTGATACAGTCCTTAAAAACCTTTCACTGCAGAGAATATCAATAGCCTAAATAAATTTCTCAAATCCACTTACTGAGAATACATTTTCCCTAGAATTGCTGTGGTCACATGCTATCGTTTGGTATTCGTATCATTTTTCTTTCGAGAAAATAATATTTTAATTAAAATAAAAATATGCAACACGATATTTCAAAACATATTGAAGAAAATTGCAGATGTCCATACTAACTGAAACGCCTAGCAGTGTGTGTCTGGTGTAATTAAAAAAGTTACAATGTCAACGTTCCCAGCATAAAGTCAGAATAGAGAAGATGTCGAAAGCCAACAATGTTATCTTCCAAGAAGAAAAGTCACATGATTCAGAAATAGTATTGTATTCTTATTGTATCATTTCCTTTGACACTAAGCATAGATCCATGCGTATTTAATTATCAAATATGAATTTCAGTAACACGAAACGATTTTTTTTGTAATTTACCTGACAGTGGAATAAGATAAGTTTACAACCAACCAAAACAGAGTTTTATCTTTTTGAGGCAGATGCTACATCTCATTATAATGAAGAAACTTGGCGGAACTACCGATGTTTCCTAAATAAATATTGGTTATTTTGAGTAACGCCGCTATAACTTGCAATTTACGGAGACGATATTTGATATTTCTTTTTTGCTATATCTCTTATTATACAAAATTGATATAGTCAGTTTTCCTGGAATGAATCATGATTTGATACTAATCTCCTCCTCTTCTGAAAGCTATCAACACAGTCTCCACAGGGAACGATCATGAACTTAGCAATAATCAAGTAATATCCTTTTTGTAGGCATCAAGATAACATGTATGATAGTGTTTTGTCTAAACATGTTTCTCTAAAATAATATGTTAAACGTATTTCGTAATTGAGGAATTAATAACGTACATCGTTTTATTTGTTCTACCACAAAGTATAATTATGTTCGGTATAATTCTTAGTTCCACAAGTACACAGGTGTTTGCTCGAAGTACACACGTGCTCGTAGAATATATATTATAAATCTATGTACGCATTAATATAATTTTAAAGATGAATAAAATAAAATAAAATTTAGCAGTGTACGTATGAATCATCAAGTTCTTTGGAAATTATTATCACTCAAAAGTTTAAAAAGTCAACATCTACATAGCAGCCCTCTGTCAGTCACTAACATCGGTATAGAACCACTTTAAAAATCCTTTTGAAGTTGTAATTTACGGTAAATTTAACTTTATATTTTTAAAAATGTACAGCAACAATCATTAAACTTTGGCCAATATATAGCTACAATTGCTGTTGCTCTATAGTGTTTTCTTTAATACATCCTATTTAGACAATCTATTATATAAATCATCGTATTTTACAAAATGAAAGTATGTTCTTGAAATATGAGGCGCCAGGCATTACACATTACGTAAGGATGACATTGGTCTAAGGGGCAAACAAGTCCGATTTTGTAGGTAATTGTTACATGAATGTAGTTTCGCCAATACAATTCACATGTTATGTAGATTTATAATATTAGTGTCTCCCACAATGACATTCGAACACGACCGACATTCGAATGGTTACCAACACATCTTTCGTCAGTCAATGTCCGACCACCATTCGCCTCAACTAGCCACGGTTGATAAAAGGGCAGAAATCGGATCGAATACATCCCCTGTAAAATATATCGTATTCCAATTAAGTATTGTATTTATTTAACCGATTAGCACTATTATCAAGATTGAGTTTTTCTACAGAAACATCGCAAGGAGAACCGTCTGGAAGAGAAAATTTCCAATTTAGATTAGTGCTAGAATTGTTCTTTGACAATTAATCTGGTAGAAATGTCAAACGATTCGACAAAACAACACTGATCACTGATAAAATATTGGCATAACCTATTTATTATTATCTGGTCAATACAAGTCTGGTGTTGAAAGAACAACGTAAATGCTGGTTAGATAGGTATGTAGAACCTAAAGTGTTTGATAACTGTTTCGATGAATAGTTTTTAAATGATGTGTTGGTGTATTTGGAATGTGTCATGGGATTAACATTTGTTAAGAACAAACTTCCTAATGTTTTCTTAAAATACGCGAATTATGATATAATTGCTTAGAAATACAGTTTAAAATGCCAACACATATTAAACCACCAGCATTATAATACAATATATTTTTGGTCCGTGTGGAAAATTATTTCATATGACTTGATATTCGACTTCTAGTTTTGATTGAATTATTAGTTTTTTCTTAGTATTGTTTAATGTTTTATGATTATGCATTATTTACATTTCCATGATTCTAGACATCTAGAAATATCTAATAAGAAAGTGCTGCTAGAAACGAACAACAGTAAGTATAAAAATTTATTACACGTATTTCATGTCGTCATCGCGTCGTTAGTTATATTACCAAATCGTGTCGTATCAATAGGCGTGTGATCATTTACACTCACGGTACAGGGAATGTACATGTACTGTTAAATATGCTCATGAATACAGAGTTAGACAAAAGAACTAATAAATATAATCTGGGTTTCAAAATGTTCTGTTTCTGTCTTATTTGAATTGATTAGTCTATACATGTACTTACTACAGACAAATACAACCATGCCCATACATCCATCACAGGTATATAATTACATAGCAATTTATTACCAGTGACGTTTTTGCTCCCCCCAGGCTATTGAAAGTATTGTCCGTTTTCTTTATCGCAATCAATGGTAATATGTTTTTCAGGAAAATCACCGTACAGTAATTCCGGGATTTCATATTTGTCCTCGTCACATTGAGTGATAAGTCTCTAATTATCCTGTATTGAAGCGCGATTAGCATTGATTAAGTTGTCAGTTAAGGCTATGAATGAAGCTATTTTTTATATAATATCAGCCAACAGACGCTGGTATTGGCCTCAATGAACCTTTCTATTTTTACATAGATTGGGTGATTAACTCATAACGATATTACTATAATTGGTATTACGCCATCAATTTGCTTGTTTGTGCTAATGATCTATCCTTGATTTTATCTGAATGTTATTTTGAACAAAATTCACATAACAACATAAATATATGTCCGAAAACGTCATTAGCTTCGTGAAAACGGCCGAGGATTTATCTCCTAACGACTTAGTTCAAACAATTTAAATGTTTAATACGACTTTTCAAACTAAGATAGACATTGAACATATTTCCGAATCTTGGTTATCAGTTTAATTATGACTCTAATCTATGCCAAGGACGCAACCATCTAATTATCCATCTACGTGACGTTTCTTGTTGTTGTTTATAATCAAAGATTGGATATGGGCGCACCACTTGTTCATTTTCAGACACCGTCTACAATACGTATTTTGATAGCAGGACCATGGCATCAGTCTAGATTGGATATTGTAGACGATGTATATCAATTGAGTTAGATGCATTTTCCTGTGATTTCTTATAACTTCGTTATGCACAAATTCCAAATCCTCCCTACAATACATTCTATTACCTAAAACTTTTACGCCTTAGTCTGAAATACATTTATAAAACAGTGATATTTGCAACAAAAATCGTCAATACAGACTGTCGACGATAGTTGCACCCACACATATTTTCATAATGACAAGAAAGATTGTAATCACAGACTGAGCACGCACCGAGTTTTACAAATTACTGTTTTGCAATTAGATAAATATACGGACGATGTTGAGATTAACGTTTGAGAATTTAAGAATATATATTCGCACTTCAATATGCATCATTAGGTAAATAGTCGAGGCTCATAAACATTTTAGTCTGGATAATTGTCAGATATTGTGTAGGTCGAAGAAATACATTTGAAACACTAATGAGGTATTACGAATGTTTGAGACGAGTTTATACAGTAACCGAGATATATTTTGCAAAAACTACTTTGCGATTGTTAATATATGTTTGATTATAGCAGGCGGTAGATATGTAAGGTACGACGATCACCAACGTTAAATAATACTCAACAGGGAAGTGTGGTTTATTTTAAGAGGTTAATCGGTTATTCTTAAATTTTTTAGGACATTTTGACAGCTTAAACTATGTAGCTCAGCTGTTTTACAGCTCTGACTTAACTGGGGCATCAGACCCTAAATATTGGCACATGTTTTATTTCAATTAATATTCTCGTTTAGTTGACAAATGTGTGTTCAAGGCAAAGTGCTATTTAAATGTGTTATGTGACTTTTTTTCTCGGCTGTTTAATTTGATCGGCTTTTTATCATACGTAGTACATTCATCGTACATTTTCGATAATCATTTTATGATATCAGCATAGTATGTATCAAACAGATAACAGCAAATCTGACAGAGAATGTAGCATGCAAAACCAAAAGAAAACATTGGGTGAAAACGAGGTAAAGTGCGATACAATTATTAGACACTGTGGACAGTTGCAAAGAGAGCATGCGACATGTAGTAATACTTGCAACAATTTAACACTATAGTAGTTCTCGTGTGAAAACTGTCTACTGTGTGTGAAAGTTAAATGTCTTATAAAACATTCGTTTACTTTTTCCACTACCACTATGCTCATTGAGAGTTTTGCATTATATAAGATTTTATTCCTACGTCACTCAAACACGTAACCTTATCGAACATTATTTACTTGGGGTTTTACCGCTTTTAGCTTTCTTCGAGAGCTCTTAATGTCACAAGATACACATAGTCGCCAGAAAGGAACAAAAAACTTTGTAATGAAGCCATTACTGGGTTGAAACTTACAAGTAACAACTGTTACAGTACTCGTTTGTATAGTTAGAGTTTGAATGTTCTTTTGTATCTAGCGAGTAATTTTTGTATCATTAATATATAGCAATTTATGGAAGGTGCAAGCTACATTACGTGTTTGTTCGAGTTTGTCGACCAATTAGCGGATTTATTTTCCGTTGTCTAACCTTGAAAAACGTTCTATATTTTAAACAATGCATCATCGAAAAGAAGTCATACAATTCCACAGTACATGTGCCATTATAGAGATAGGGACTCTTCGTAAAGCACAAACAAGTGAAATTGTCAATGTTGGAAATTTTACTGGATGACAGACTGTCTGCTTGGTATTCAAATTGCGACTATGGCAAGACATATGCATGTTCATATTCAAATAGAGGCAAGTAAAATGCATAAGCATGTTTCCTAACTTGTGTTGAACTTAAAGAATGTTTAATTACATTAGTTATTATTTCATCAATACTACAGGACAGGTATTCAATACACCTTTAAAAGATGGTTATTGAAATACGACTATAGATGTATGTGTTAAAAAATGGACATCCCAAGCGTACAATAACTTTAACAATCCGCCACCTAGAGGTGCGGGCGCGTACCACAACGTGTTAGAACAAGCATATTAATGGGAAATATTCTGTAAACTTTGAATAGACAGAACAAACGTGAATCAATGATGTCGTCATGTTCCAGTACATGTACATTTTTGTATTTGCACATATGGATATGTGTATGTTGTATCATATCTTTGACTAAAACGTTGAAAGATGGTTTGCATTACAATTCGATACTATATTAAATTGGAGGCTTGCTGGTTAACTTTCAAATTACTCAAAGTGAAATGAAGCACTAACGTCAACATCATCCCCCAAAAAACAAGGACCTTCTAAAACTGCGACTAAACATTTAAGAATGCATAATTATACCAGTATTACACCAAAGTGAAATGCATTCCTCATATGAGATACAACACTAACGTCAACATCATCCCCAAAAAACAAATGTCTACTTATGCTGTGACTTAACATTTTAAAATGCATAATTATACCAGAAAGACGGAATGGTCCCAATGGCTGACTACACACAGTGTCAATGAACTTAGCATACGGTGCTTTAATATCCTTTCATACAATTATTTCAACATTCACTTCATTTAGCGTACTCATTCATCATTTGTTTATGGCATACTAATCAAGCTTGTCGTTGTACTTAGCTAGCCAGTGCTAAGTCAATAACAGGCATTAAACCAGTAAATGTAAATTTTGTCTATGAGTGTAAATGACACTTGATGTTTCCAAAAATCCTACATAGAATGTGATTGGTTCGCATACTTTAAACCATATATTATAACCAGAAAATATAGCTAACAGACAATTAACGTATCATGTGTGTCAGGATCCATTAAACAATGGCAGTGATATAAAATATTTATACTGTGCATGGTACCCTATACCAGGAAACGGACATTGACCAGTCACTTGTACGTAATACGTTTAATATAAAAACAGTAAAGGACAATAGATGGCTTCCGTGACAATTTACGCAGGATGCAACGCCTCTAGTACAGACAATAAAATATGTATTAGAAGGTTTGGTTATGACAAATATTCATTTATATGAGCTGTTTACATACCGTATATATACTAGACGTGTTTTTTTTTCGAATGGAATTATAATTTTACAATTCCACTGGTCTGCGTGTATCAACCGCCTTCTTAAAAGTCTAGTTATAGAGAGACACATGCCACGGCGACATTTAGCCGAAACAGGAAATCAGTTAAACCGAATTGTGCTTCCCTAAGAAACTATTATATACAGGTAAGTTATGGGCCAGCCAGGTATCAATGTTTATATCTGTATACAAGAGCAGTTTTTACTTCGACCAAAATGGATCACCATAAAACTGCTGATCATGTTGTTTCGTTGCTGTATCCATGCATTTCTACTGCACGGCATTCCAATCTTGTCGCGATTTCCGTAAGCATCCACCGACCGGATCGAGAGAATAATGCGAGAATGTATGCAGAGCATTGACATTATTGTTTACGACTGAATACAATGCTCGAGACTTGCTACAAATAGAAACAAAACTTGAGGTAGGTTTTAATCATTCTGTCTATTGCAACATCGTAACAAGCCAATACAGAACAGTAATTGGATCATTCGCGTCATCGAAGTCCTACGTTACCGGCAGCGCATTGCAATAAAATCATGTTTACTAGTATACTAGAAATATTCAATGAACGTTTGTAATTGCAACATACCCAAACGAAACATTACAAAACCAATAATTATAAAGTGCAATATACTTTCTTGAGGCAACTTGTCTTATATGTATCCGTTGACCCCTCTTTTGTAACAATAATTACAAGATGACACTTGTTTGTCTTGTACAGTACGGTAAATGTACATACATCAAAACGACGTACAACTATACATGTAAGAGGACATTATTATGCATCTTAATTTCTTTTTTAACTTACTGGACCGTGGTGACTTACCAGTTCGTTAAGTCCTGGCTGGCTTACACCCGTATTTTAGTCTTATCTAGGACAGCTGTCGTTTAAACACTTTTGTCTTGGAAAATATTCAGTAATTTCTTAGGTTACCCGGTGCTGAGTCTACTATTAAACGACTGAGTAGGTACCATTTGACAATAACAGTGTTTGTAGTAACATCTACATTATGAAAATGTATCAAGTACCAATAAAGTGTACAGACATATTATTACGGAATTGAAACCATATTACACCGCATTTAATGTTTTCAGAATAGTGGCACTTGATATATTGACAGGTCACTAGCACTCTAAGGTGTTACCCTGCATATGGTGCCGAAGACAAAGGGATTATATAAGCTTATGAAAGGTATAGACGGAAAATGGTTTAGTATTAACTCCCAAACGTGGCACAAATCTAAAACCAATGATATGTAATAGATACAAACAGAAACCTTTCAAATATTTGTGCAGAAATACCTCACTATTAGTATTTTGACCTTCTCATGAGTGATGTATCATGGCTAAAACATGTTATTGTAATGTTAGTTTGGCGGGGTTTTTTTCCGGCTTGTTTGTTTTATTATTTATTGAACTTAAATTGTCAAAGGGTAGTTCAACGACTGAACAGCTGAAAACAGACCTCGAAAACTGATTGCTTCTCGCTTCAAAGGGCAAGTTCGATCCAGATTTGGTTGTTATTTTTTTATCCGGTCAAATTCTGTGTATGTGACGACCTTGTCTACAAGGGAGCTGGTAAGTACGGGCAAGCGATGTTATTGACTATCGAATGCGAAAAAGAACTCAGGGACTACATCGGTGTGAAGTGATTTGTTTATGATTGAATGTTCTGATTGTATGACATTACAAAAATGTAATAGCGATGCCTCAAGGCCATAGTTATGATACCAGTTTCTCAGCATACTAGAAATGACTGTCCAAAATCCCAAAACTCCCAATTACCACTTTCATGCGCAATATAAAAGTAGTTCTTCACGGATCTCACTAACCTGCCTTTAAAAATGAAGAACATCACTATTTAACATAACAGTTTCATAAAAAAAGTGTAAAAGAAATATTATTGAAGCAAAATTGCTAAGCATTGACTAAGACATAATTTCTATTGTTGACATATTCATGCGAGAATAAGTTCCTCACTTGACGGTTTTATGCCGAAAAGATACGAGAGTTTACGGAGACAGTAAGAAGAAACTTTTTTTCTGATTTATATAAACATATTTTAAATATTGTTATTTTATTTTGCGTTAACAAGACATTCCAAGAAAAAACACCGAAATGCCCCATACATAAGTCGCACTTCTTAAAACAAAATACCGCGATTGGCCATACATGAGTCGATACTCTGTATAAGTCGTTCCCGTCAATGTTTTTTAAATCTCTTTAATTTAACATAGTTCAGTATTAGAAAGTCGACTTCAGCAATAAGTTTCAAAATCTTTAAGAAATTGTTTGCCAAAACATTAGCAAGGTAATACTTCATGTTGTTCAATTGTCACAGTCTAAGTGACTGCGCATGTATGTGAGTAGTGGGAGGCATGAAAGTCATTCTCTTGTTTACTAGTACTTAAACTAGATAGGCAAGTTAAGCATAACCAATAGATTTAACCTTCACCTTTGTACGGTCAACATAATTGTACACTGCAGCTGGCAGTAAAAGAACGTGGATCCGTTTACATATACTTCAGTTTAGTCACTTAACCTCTTCCCAAGCATACGAAGTTTAGCCCCAGGCTTTCAGCGCTTACAGCGCTTTGATTATCATATGTAATTACTTTCTGCTTTTCCACAAACATTTGATTCGCCTCCGGGACAACAAAACGTAATAATATGTTACAACACTGGTATGCATGGTTCCAAATGACTCCCAGGTCATTTGGAGTAAATTATTCAATTAAATACTTATTTGCAATGAAGTTGCGCCTGTTTTGTCATCGATAAGCCTAATGGCTCGAAACACAGACGTAATTCCAATTATAGCCAGACATGTCCTCGAGATTTTTTAATTTTAAAACGATATTTCAAAATATATTGAAGATAATGGCAGATGTCCATACTAACTGAAACCCCTAGCAGTGTGTGTTTGGTGAAATTAAAAGTTCCAATGCAAACATTTCAAGCATTTAGTCAGAATAGAGACGATATCAAACTCCAACAAGGTTATTTTCGAACATAGACACAAATCTTCTGCCCTACCTTTCAGTAACATGAAACGATTGTTTTGTAATTTACCTGACAGTGGAATAAGATAAGTTTAAACCCAACCAAAATAGAGTTTTATCTTTCAGAGGCAGATGCTCTACATCTCATTATAATGAAGAAACTTGGCGGAACTACCGATGTTTCCTAAATAAATATTGGTTATTTTGAGTAACGCCGCTATAACTTGCAATTTACGGAGACGATATTTTATATTTCTTTTTTGCTATATCCCTTATCATACAAAATTGATACAGTCAGTGTTCCAGGAATTAATCATGATTTAATACTAATCACCTGCTCTCTGCAAGCTAGCAACAATGTCTTCATAGGGGACGATCATCAACTCAGCAATTATCAAGTAATATCTTTTTTGTAGGCATCAAGATAACATGTATGTTTGTGTTTGGTCTAATCATTTTACTCTTAAAGATTATGCTTAACGTATTTCGTAATTGAGGAATTAATAACGTACATCGTTCTATTCGTTCTACCTCTAAGTATATTTATTTTCCGTAAAATTCTTAGTTCCACAAGTACATAGTTTTTTGCTCTAAGTACTCACGTGCACATAGGACATATATTATAAATCTATGTACGCATTTATATCATTTCAAAGATAAATCGAATCAAATAAAATTTAGCAGTGTATAACGCAAGCATTTTTTATAAGGTCCTATAGTCTTGTTGCGCTCAAAGTTTGATCTGGTGACATATTGGCCACTTTGTTTAGATTATAGTTGGACTCATTTGGAACTGAGGAATTCATATAATTACAAATTCCTCTGCTAGTGACATCTATACCAAGCCATCTGGCGCTGTTACTACAATCTAGGCTACTCCAGTTAAGGGAAAAATCGGTCGACAACTTATAGTTGAAATGTTTATACAATGTCTAGAAGCACCAAGTAAAGTACCAATAATTTTTTAGTTTGTTTGCCATTTGTACGTCAGCAATGAGAACAATGCTCTAAAGCGAATGCATATGGGGGTACTTCTAGACGAATACGTGAGTGATAATGAGTTGGAATAGGAATATAGCGGTTTCTAGACTACATTTTATTAAGATAATCTAGTTTATCGATCATGCTATTTTACATAATGAAAGTCTGTTCTTGAAATATGAGGCGCCAGGGATTACACATTACGTAAGGATGACATTGGTCTAAGGGGCAAACAAGTCCGAATTTGTAGGTAATTGTAACACGAATGTAGTTACGCCCAATACAATTTATATTTTCTGTAGATTTATGATATTAGTGTCTCCCACAATGACATTTGAACACGACCGACATTCGAATGGTTACCAACACATCTTTCTGCAGTTATGATTTAGTCAGTCAATGTCCGACCGCCATTCGCATCAAGTATTACGGTGGATAAAAGTGCCGAAATCAGATCGGATACATCCCCTGTAACGCATATCGTATTCCAATAAAGTATTGTATTTATTTAACCGATTTGTACTATTATCAAGATTGAGTTTTCTACAGAAACATCGCAAAGAGGACCGTCTGGAAGAGAAAAAATTCCAATTTAGATAAGTGCTAGAATCGTTCTTAGACAATTAATCGGGTAGAAATGTCAAACGATTCGACAAAACAACACTGATCACTGATAAAATATTTGCATAACCTATTTATTATTATCTGGTCAATACAAGTCTGGTGTTGAAAGAACAACGTAAATGCTGGTTAGATAGGTATGTAGAACCTAAAGTGTTTGATAACTGTTTCGATGAATAGTTTTTAAATGATGTGTTGGTGTATTTGGAATGTGTCATGGGATTAACATTTGTTTAAGAACAAACTTCCTAATGTTTTCTTAAAATACGCGAAGCATGATATAAATGCTTAGAAATACTGTTTAAAATGCCAACACATATTAAACCACCAGCATTATAATACAATATATTTTGGTCCGTGTGGAAAATTATTTCATATGACTTGATATTCGACTTCTAGTTTTGATTGAATAATTAGGTTTTTCTTAGTATTGTTTAATGTTTTATGATTATGCATTATTTGCATTTCCATGATTCTTGACATCTAGAAATATCTAATAAGAAAGTGCTGCTAGAAACTAGCAACAGTGAGTATAAAAATTTATTACACGTATTTCATGTCGTCATCGCGTCGTTAGTTATATTACCAAATCGTGTTGTATCAATAGGCGTGTGATCATTTACAATCACGGTACAGGGAATGTACATGTACTGTTAAATATGCTCATGAATACAGAGTTAGACAAAGGAACTAATAAATATAATCTGGGTTTCAAAATGTTCAGTTTTTGTCTTATTTGAATTGATTAGTCTATACATGTACTTACTACAGACAAGTACAACCATGCTCATACATCCATCACTGGTATATAATTACATAGCAATTCATAACCAGTGACGTTTTTGCTCCCCACCCCCAGGCTATTGAAAGTATTGTCCGTTTTCATTATCGCAATCAATGGTAATATGTTGTTCAGGAAAATCACCGGACAGTAATTCCGGGATTTCATATTTGTCGTCGTCACATTGAATGATACATGTAAGTCTCTAATTTTCCTTTATTGAAGCGCGATTAGCATTGATCAAGTTGTCAGTTAAGGATATGAATAAAGCTAATTTTTGTATAATATCGGCCAACAGACGCTGGTATTGGCCTCAATTAACTTTTCTATTGTTACATAGATTGGGTGATCAACTCATCACGATATTACTGTAATTGGTATTACGCCATCAATTTGCTTGTTTGTGCTAATGATCTATCCTTGATTTTATCTGAATGTTATTCTGAACAACATTCACATAACAACATAAATATGTCCGAAAACGTCATTAGCTTCGTGAAAACGGCCGAGGATTTATCTCCTAACGACTTAGTTCAAACAATTTAAATGTATAATACGACTTTTCAAACTAAGAGAGACATTGAACATATTTCCGAATCTTGGTTATCAGTTTAGTTATGACTCTAATCTATGCCAAGGACGCAACCATCTACTTATCCATCTACGTGACGTTTCTTGTTGTTGTTTATAATCAAAGATTGGATATGGGCGCACCACTTGTTCATTTTCTGACACCGTCTACAATACGTATTTTGATAGCAGGACCATGGCATCAGTCTAGATTGGATATTGTAGGCGATGTATATCAATTGGGTTAGATGAATTTTCCTGTGATTTCCTATAACTTCATTATGCACAAATTCCAACCCCCCCCCTACAAAACATTATATTACCTAAAACTTTTACGCCGTAGTCTGAAATATATTTATAAAACAGTGATTTTTGCAACAAAAATCGTCATTACAGACTGTTGACGATAGTTGCACCCACACATATTTTCATAATGACAAGAAAGATCGTAATCACAGACTGAACACGCACCGAGTTTTACAAATTACTGTTTTGCAATTAGATAAATATACGGACGTTGTCGAGATTAACGTTTGAGAAATTAAAGAATATATATTTGCACTTCAATATGCATCATTAGGTAAATAGTCGAGGCTCATAAATATTTTAGTCTGGATAATTGTCAGATAGTGTGTAAGTCGAAGCAATACATTTGAAACACTAATGAAGTATTCCGAATGTTTGAGTCGAGTTTATGCAGTAACATAGATATATTGTGCAAAAACAACATTGCGATTGTTAATATATGTTTGGTTATAGCAGGCGGTAGTTATGTAAGGAACCACAAACAGCGATGTTATATAATACTTAACAGGAAAATGTGGTTCATTTTAAGAGGTTAGTCGGTTATTCTTAAACTTTTTAGGACATTACGACAACTTAAACTATGTACTTCAGCTTTTTTAAAGCTCCGACTTAACTGGGTCATTTTTCGTAACATAGAATTGTACTCTCGACCATTTGACAGCTGACACTAATTATTGGCATATGTTTTATTTTAGTTAATATTCTCGTTTAGTGGACAAATGTGTGTTCAAGGCAAAATGCTATTTAAATGTGTTATGTGATATTGTCTTTGCTCGGCTTTTTAATTTGATCGGCTTTTTATTATACGTCGAACATTCACCGTACATTTTCGATAATCATTTTATGATATCAGCATAGTATTTATCAAACAGATAACAGCAAATCAAACAGAGAATGTAGCATTCAAAACAAAAAGAAAAACATTAGGTGAAAAGCGAGGTAAAGAGCGATTCAATCATTAGACATGGTGGACAGTAGCAAAGAGAGCATGCGACATGTAGTAATACTTGCAACAATCTAACACTATAGTAGTTCTCATGTGAAAACTTTCTACCGTGTGTGAAAGTTAAATGTCTTATAAAACATTCGTTTACTTTTCCCACTACCACTATGCTCATTGAGATTGTTGCATTATGTTACATTTTATTCCTACAGCATTCAAACACGTACCTTACCGAACATTATTTACTTCTGGTTTTACCGCTTTTAGCCTTTTTCAAGAGCTCTTTTTTGTAATGAAGCCATTACTGGGTTAAAACTTATAAGTGACAACAGTACTTGTTTGTATAATTAGAGTTTGAAAGTTCTATTGGATCATGCGAGTACTTTTTGTTTCTGTAATATATAGCAATTTATGGAAGGTGCAAGCTAAATTAGGTGTGTGTTCGAGTTGTCGATCAATTAGCGGACTTGTTTTCCGTTGCTTAACCTTGAAAAACGTTCTATATTTTAAACATCATCGCCAAGACGTAATACGAATCCAAAGAACATGTGCCAATAAAGAGATAGTGACTCTTTGTAAAGCACAAAAGTGGAATCGTCAATGTTGGAAATTGTACTGGATGACAAACTGTCTGCATGGTATTAAAAAAGCGACAATTGCAAGACATATGCATGTTCATATTCAAACAGCGTCAAGATCTATGCTTAAGCATGTTTCCTAACTTGTGTTGAACTTAAATAATGTCTAATAATATTCGTAATTATTTCATCAATACTACAGGTCTGGTATTCAATACACCTTTAAAGGACGACAATTGAAATACGACTATAGATATGTGTTAAAATATGGACATCTTAAGCGTACTACGAGTATAACGTACAAAATCTGCCACCTAGAGGCGCGGGCGCGTACCACAACGTTTGTTCGAACAAGCATATTGTGGGAAATATTCTGTAAAACATTGAATAGGCAGAACAAGTGTGAATCAATATTGTCGTCATGTTCCAGTATATGCATTTACACATATGGATATGTGTATGATGTATCATATCTTTGACTAAGACGTTGAAAGATGGTTAGCATTACAATTCGATACGATATGCAATTGGAGACTTGCTTGTTAACTTTCAAATTACTCAAAAGTGAAACGTCAACATCATCATAAAATACAAGTGTCTACTTATTCTGTGACTAAACAATTTAGAATGCATAGTTATACCAAGAAGACAGAATGGTCCCAATGGCAGACTACATACATTGTCGATTAACTTAGCCTTGGGTGTTTTAACATCATTTCGTACAATTATTTCAACATTTCCTTCGTTTAGCGTACTCATACATCATTTGTTTATGGCATACAAATCAAGCTTGTCGTTGTACTTAGCTAGCCAATCCTTATCTATTAGTCAATAACAGGCATTAAACCAGTACATGTAAATTTTGTCTTAGATTGTAAATGACATTTGATTTTTTCAAATGTCCTACATAGAACATGATAGGTTCACTGTACCTTATTTCAGAGTAGTGAACGTTTCCTTATTGGTATGCATACTTTAAATCATAGATTATAACCAGAAAATATAGCTAACAGAAAATAAACGTGTCATGTGTGTCTGGATCCATTAGACAATGGCAGTGAGATGAGAGATTTATAATGTTCAAGGTCCCCTGTACCAGAAAACGGGCAATGATCAGTCACTTCTACATAAAGAGCTTAATTTAGAAACAGTTAATTAAAATGGATAGCAACCATAGCAACCATGATAATTTACGCAGGATAAGAAGCCACAAGGATGGAGAATAACATATGTTTGGCAACTTCCGGCTATGTTCCGTTTTTATGCATATGAGCCGTTCTCCAAGAAAACCAGATTTACTGACAGTGTTGTGAATCTCAAGATAATATATCGTTAGAAAGACGAGGTTCTTATGAACAATGTCTAAATTACATAAAAAGCATTATTTCATACATATACTAGAAGGCATCTGCGTCCTTTTGAATGGATTTATGTTTTTACCCCCAGGCCTGGGTGCATCAACCGCCTTCTTGAAAGTCTAGTTATAGAGCGACACATACTACAACAACACAAAGAGAAAATAAGAAATCAGTAAAACTGAATTACTATGCTTCCCTAAACGAATATCACATATAGGTAAAATAAAATAGTGTACATACATGTACATGTATATTACTACCTAATACAAGGGGCTTAATAATAAAATGTTTTTTATATGTGCTGCTGTTAACTTATAGAAAAATATATATTCAAAGGATAACACAATTGTGCATTACACACAAATGTCATGTTACCGTTACAGAAATGGCTAGACAAACCTAAATATATATAAGAAGGAAAAGGATTAAAGAAAAATGAACAAGGTAGCGCCATGATTCTTAATCCCCGCATTTTCTCTTGATGGTCTAAGTCTTTTAAGTTAGTTTTTAATCAATTACGATCAGTACTATTCCGGCTACGAACAAGGGATGTAACAGGACAATCGCGACCATCTCAGTTTCACAATATTTGACGCATTGTGTAACTCGCTATTATAAGCACCAATAAATTCTGGACTATTATTCGTTTCTGACAAAAACTATTCAATTCTTTAACTAAAGTCAAACTATTTAGGTTTTCCCTTTAGATGTTTTGTGAACGCCAGCCCTGACCAATACTGGTTTCTTTGTTTGTATTTACACGTTTACACAGGATCTGTTTATACATTTGACCAAAATGGTTCACCATAAAACTATTTGTTGTGACAGAATATTGATTTGTTGACATATTCACGAATCACTTCTTCATGAAGTTCCAATCTCGGCACGGTTTCTGTAAGTAACCTACCGATTCGAACCGATAATATTTAGAACATTGACATTTTTGTTTACGGCTGAAGACAATATTTGAGACTTGCTAAAATTAGAAACATAACTTGACGTAGGCATTAATCATTCTGTCCATTGCCACATCATAACAAGTCAATACAGAAAAATAATTATAATATTCGCGCCATCGACTTCCTGCTTTACTGACAGCACATTGCAATAAAATAATGTTTACTAGTATACTAGAATTATTTGACGAACGTAAGCAATTGCATTCAATTTCCTGAATAATCTCAACATGGCAAATAATAATAAAGTGCAACGTACTTTATGAGGAAAGTATTCATTACATGTATAGTTTGGATAATCCCATCATGAAAAGTATTTTGACTTATATATCTGGATCCTGGTTTATGACGGACGAACTGCCGTATGTGACTAATAAGGACAGTGAAACTCAACTGACCAAAACGAATCACACGGATGACCATGTCACATCCGTCAAAAATACCCACAGAGCAACACAAAATAGAAGCAAACCTTATGTATGTTTTGACGCTCTAATACCGTTTTATTATGCTGCAAAACATTCAACGGCGACATTTCAAATATGCGCACATGCAAAATTAACAACAACTTTTGGATCGTCATGGTTACCTACGCTGCAAACAGGCCACCTGAAAGCTTTTATGTCACAATAATATTAATATTAAAGTAAAAGATGAATTAAAACTTGCCGACGACATTTGTTAAATAAATTCATAGTAGACGTATGTGACAAAGGCATAAACACACGTCTTCACTTTGGATTCAACTCAATATAAGGCAGACCTTGTTTCTTAATTGATAATTGTGAACAATAGTAATTGCCCAGATAATGCATCAACACGTGTTTAAATGTGGGCGATGTGATAAATGGATGAAATACTCGTTCAATTTATATATGGTTATGGCTTTAACGGATTTGAATACGCGTGTACTAGTAGTAGTGGAAAATAGTGGAAATTGTCATGTAGTGTGGTATCCACAGGAAATGAATCGCCGATGTGGAGTTAACCATCTCAGTTTAGGCAGCTAAAATCAAAATATTCATCCGGTCGCGTTTTTCCAAAGACTTTCCATCTGAGGTGCGAGATATTTCCTATATTGACGAACAATGGCATTTAAATGTCATACATTTAAACAAGTACCCATGTCGACGTTCCATCTTAGTCTGAACTTGTGGCAACTGATAAACTTATAAATTCAACAATTTGAATGCAGTGGTTTATCATTGGGTTCTTCCTTGGGCTATCGTTTGTTACACTCAAATCTGGATTTTTGACCAAATAAATGGTTTTCTTTCCTCTCCTTGCTCAAAATCCATTGTTTTCGAAAAGAGGGTGTCGGCGCCAGCACAGAGAGGGTGCCGATACAGCGTTTTGCACAGACAGGGTGCCGATACAGGTATACACCGTGTGTATTTAGATCTTAAAGGGCAGATGTCTTTGAAACCACATTTTCCTTGAGAAATATTAAATATGTTCTTAGGTTACCCAGTACTAAATCAGCTATTAAACGACAGAGTAGTTACCATGTTACACTAACAGCAACTGTAACAACATATCCATTACGCAAATGTCTCAAGTACCGGTAATGTGGACTGACATATTATCCCGCCATTCAAACCATCATACACCACATTTATTGTTTTAGTATGACACTTGATATATTAACATGTCACTTACACGCTAAGGTTCTTCCCTGCTTATGGTATCTGTGATCCGAAGACAAAGGGGATTATGGAAGCCTTTGAAAGGCAAAGACGGAAAGAGGTTCTGTCAGTATTAACTCCTAAACGTGACACAAATATAAAACCATAAACATGTTATATATAAAACAGACCGTTATCAATTATTTATGCAGAGACAATGACCATTCATCTTATAATCTTATCATTTATATGCCATTGTAATGTTAGTTGGACCAGTACGTTTTTGAAAGTGTATCTCATTTATGCATGTTAGGTAATATGTTGGTTTTGAACATGTGCGTGTGGTCTGTAACTACTTTTATCAAAAATGAAGTTATATTTATAATTATATTTTTAAAACCGAGTTGTTTCTAGACATAATTGTTTTAACGTCCCCGTACCATCGTTCCTGTCGAATGTCTTTTTTTCATTATCATCTTGTGGCATCAACGGGGAGATCATTCGAGAGTATGTTTGTTGTGTGTTAAGCGATGTTACTGAACATTAAATATGACTGCAAAGTGTTCAGGGACTCAATCGTTGTGAACTGATTAGGTTATTTGTGTAAGATTTGGTGCTGTGCCATTACAAACATTGAATAAGTTCAATCATATGTAATTACTTTCTGTGTGTCCAGACAAATATGATAAGCCTCCAGTGCTACAAAACTTGCTAATATTTTTACAAAACCGGTAAAAAAGTGACATAAGAATCCCAGGTCATTCGAAGTCAATTATTTAATGCAATACTTATTTTCAATGTAATGTCGTCTGTTATGTCATCGAAATCCTACTGGCTCCAAGCATGGACGTCATTCCAATATAACTCAGACATGTCCTCGAGTATTTCAATTTTATCTTGACTTGCTACAGACAAGAACATTACCTTTAAGTCATTCCCAGTAACCTGTTCTGTGTTAGCATCAGATTTATTGTCGCCAATATTACCCCCAGATAGTTTGAGCATTAAGTTCAGCGTTAACAAACTTGGCTTGTTGGGTCCATTAGAAACCATGATATTGGACAAACGTGCAATAATAGTATTCGTAGTGAGAGCATAGTCAAGGTTTCTCAGACGAGTCCGTGTTTAAAAGAACTAAAGCTTCAAATAAGCAAATATTTTATACACATTAAAAACTCTTGCGAACGAACCATCCTGATCACAAAGCTCATGGAAATTTAATATTTGTCGAGTTCGCTTGTGGTCAGAGAGATATCAGCACTTTTCACGCGTCCGACCGATTTGGTCCGGGTTATGGCTTGACCTATATCTAGCTTATATTTAGTATGATTGTTAACTTGGATGCAAACGAGTGCCATGTGTAAACAATTAGTGAACATCTCAACGATAAAGGTTACAGTTTGAGATCCAAAGTTAAATTGAAGTTTGTCTGGATCATTACTTAGAAATCAATGTGCGGATACGTGTATACGGTAGGAATGCTAACCTACATGTACAGAAGTGCCGTGTACAGATTTCAGGTTTGTATCACAAAGAAGACGGTTCCATTCATTTGGAGAGCGATCGATCGATGTACTAAAAAATCATATTTTGTAGTTATAAGTACATGTACGTATGTGGTATACTGGTAAGGTTTACATAATGGGAAAACCAGATATGAAACACTATTCAAGTCCTTGTTACATATCCCACGAGTTCTGTCTCCGTATTCTTGAGCACAACAAGTTGATACAGTCCTTAAACACTATCACAGCAGAGAAATCCAATAGTGTGAACACATTCTCTCAAATCCACTTTCTGAGAATACAATTTCCCAGAATCGCTGTCGTCCCACGATATTGTTTAAAATTCGTATCCCTTTTTCCAGGAAAATAACATTTTAATTACACCGAACATCTGTAGAACGATATTTCGAAATGTAATAAATATAAATTCAGTTGCCCATACTAGCTAAAAAACTTAACAGGGTGTGTTAGATGAAATTAAAAGTTCCAATGCGCATTCCCAGAATAGAGTCGATAAAGACGATATCAAATAACAACCACACTAAGGTTATTTCTCAAGATGAAAAGTCACACGATTCAGAAACTAGTATTATATTCCCAATGTATAATTCCTTATCACTAAAAGCATAGTCCCATTTAATTCGATTATTGAATAATAATAATTTTCGACAATAGACATCTATCTTCTCTAATAACTTTTAGTAACACGAAACGATTATTTTACAATTTTACGTGGCAAGGGGACAAAATAAGTTTACAACGAGAACAGTGTTTATATATTTAAGAGGCAGATGTTACATCTCCTAATAATTGAGAAACAAGGCGGAACTACGTTATTTAACTAAATGATGATTCGTTTTTGACCTGGGGCGAAGCCCCAAGGCTGAAGTTATGATACCAATTTCTCAGCCGACTAGAGTTGGCCGTCCATAATCCCAAAACACCCAATTACCACATTCATGCGCAACATAAAAGAAGTTCTTCGCGGATCTCACTAACCCGCCTTTGAAAATGCAGAACATTACAGTTTCATAAAAAAAGTGTAAAAGAAATTTTATTGAAGCAAAATTGCTACACATTGACTAGGACATAGTTTCTATTGTTTACATATTCATGCGAGAATAAGTTCCTCACTTGACGGTCTTATGCCGAAAAGATACCAGTGTTTATGGAGACAGTTAGAAGAAACTTTTTTTTCTGAGACTATGTTTGAATACATTATATTTGGTATTTATATATATTATTATTTCATTTTGCGTTAACAAGACATTCCCGAAAAAATAAAATGAATTTTTTTATTTTTTGGATACCGTAATGCCCCATACATAAGTCGCACTTCTTGAAACAATTACCAAAATACCGCGATTGCCCATACATGAGTCGATACTCTGTACAAGTCACACCCATCAATTTTTTTAAATCTCTTTAATTTAACGTACTTCAGTATTAGAAAGTCGACTTCAGCCATAAGTTTCAAAATCTTTAAGAAATTGTTTGCCAAAACATAGGTAATACTACATGTTGTTCAATTGTCACAGCTAGTCTATGTGACTTTGCATGTATGTGTGTAGTGGGAGGCATAAATGTCATTCTGACATCTCTTGTTTACTAGTACTTAAACGAGATAGGCAAGTTAAGCAAGACCAATAGAATAAACCTTCAACTTTGTACGGTCAACATAACTGTACAATGCAGCTGGCAGTAAAAGAGCGTTGATCCGTTTACATATACTTCAGTTTAGTCACTAAACGTCATCCCAAGCATACAAAGTTTAGCCCTAGGCCTTCAGCGCTTACAGCGCTTTGATTTGAGTAACGTGGCTATACCTTGCAATTTATGGAAACATTATTTGATTATCACGTATCATACAAGATTGTCGGTCCAATAATGTTATGTTTAATACATTAATTAACACTGGGTAATATATACATTTGGAACTAAGAAACGTATAATAATTGAGAACTGCTCTGCTAGTGACATCTAGACCAAGACGTCTAGCGTTATTACAACAATATGTTCTAGTCGGTCGACAGCTTCTAGTTAATTAGAGAAATATTCCAAACGTATCTAGCAATGTCATGCTAAGTACCAATACTTCACAGTTCGTAATGATTGCATGACCTAAGGGGCAAACCTAACGGAATAGGTAAGTAATGGTGACACGAATATAGTTTAGCCAGATAAAATGTATATCTTATGTAGATTAATAAATGTGTATCTTACAGTGTATGACACTGTCATTTGAACAGCGCCGACAGTCGAGCGGTCTTTAACAAAAAAATTATGTAGTTATGATTTCGTCAGACAATAACCGTCCGACATCCACCTCGACTAGGAAAAAATATGCAGGCGAGTCATAGGGCCGACGTCGAATCAGATAAATCCCTGTTAAACCCATTGCATTCCAATAAGGTATTTTAGACATTTTCCAAGAAGCGCCATTAAGAGGACCGTCTGGTAGAGATAATATCCAATGTAGATAGAGTGTCGGATATGTTCTGAGACAATTAATCAGGTAAAAAAATCCAATTACTCGACAAGAAAAACAACTGTTTCACTGATCACTCATAAACATTTACATGACCTAATTACTATGCCCTGGTTTAATAGCCTGGTCAATACAAGTCTGATGTGGAAGGGGAAACTTAGGATTTGTCAGAAAACTCAGAGGGCTATGGTAGTTTTTTCATATATATAGCGTTGCGATCAATAATTTGTTAAAATGATTTTGGTGTTATTGAAATGTGTCATGGATTAACATTTTAGAATAAACACTCTAATGTTTCCGTATAATACGCGACGCGTGATATAATTGCTTGTCAAAAATAAGAACATTAATGAGCTCTGCTCTGCGATTTCCAACCGCTTGATAAAATATTGATTTTTGGGAAACCCATATTTAGTTCAGAGCACATATTTTTTGAGAAAAAAATTGCGAAAATATATTTTTTGCTTGATGAAGTCACACTATGGGTGTTTTTGTAAAACACTAAAAATCTTGGTCCTTACATGTTTGTGAAAGTCTATTATTTTAGGGTAAAACCTTACAAAATATAAAAACTAAGCATGATATTTTGGAATCAGTAACCCACGTCACCATTTACAGTTTTATGGGATACAATTATATTATGATAGGTATGTTGTTACTTGTAGTTTACGATATTAAAAATTATTTTCAATACCATTGCCTAAAATCCGTTATTTTGGGACAAAACCTGTCAAAATCTAAACAAAAGCGTGAATTTTGGGAATCGGTTGAATAAAATGTCATAAAAAATATATTTGGCTTTTTTAAATTGTGGTAGGTACAGTGTCTTGCAGTTTAAGATATCAAAATTATAGTGCCAGAATATTTTGCTGAAGTATAGTATTTTTCGGGTAAAATGGTGTAAAACATAAACGAAAAGTGAGAATTTTGAAAATTGGTTAATTATTTTGTTGTGTTTACTCAAAAAATCAAATATCAAATTAGTTTACAATACATCCTTCAAGTGTCATCATCCAACAAATTAAATATGTGTATTTTATTTCCTTTTCTAATTGGGCGCTTATAATAGGACCAGTACAAATTATATGACGTTACCATACTTGTTTATTTTTGTGTGACGTCAATGACTTCATTTTGAACGTCAGTTGTAATTTCATGGCTCTAGCTTTCATTTTGTTATAGCATGTCACTAAGTTGAACGATTTTGAAAATGTACACCTTTTTGGAATCCTTAAACATTACTCTACACAATCCTACCAAAATATGAAGTTGTGAAATTTTGACATCAGGTTGGAAATCGCACAGCAGAGCTCATTTGTTAAACCCCTGTCAACATTATACAATATATATAGGATCTGCCATGATTTGTTTTTGGAGATCAACATTTCTTAAACGAGTCTAGTAAACATTAGTTATTTAGCGAGCCATATGGCGAGCTTAATAATTTGTTTTCGTCACAAGTATAAGAAATGTTGACCTCGAAGACAACGATTGACGAATTCTTTTTATCGCATAACTATAGTTTTGAGAAATAACAAATTTAGGCTGATAACGTTACGTTTTCGTGGGTTTGTTATGACACGTGTTGAAGAACATTGTTCCGTCATTTGTTATCACATGGAATATTACGTTATGTATGTGATATATGGTTGATCCTTAGGGACAATTAATCAAGTGCACTTGAGCAGTCGACAAAATAGTTAATTTTATTTCTATCACAAATGCTCTCTCATTTTGACTGTCCCAGATTTTGTATTTGTGAAAATATCCTTTTTAATAGTAATTTTGTCATATGTGACTTAAAGCTGACATCATAAAACAAGTATCTTACATACTGGTATGAGGGTTGACATATATGTAGCATATTAACCTTAAGGATTATCGCATAACTTAGATCTTCGAGAGACAAAACGGATTGCCAATATTAAAACAAAGTAATTCATCTTCCCTCTTCATTTATGTGCAGCATCATATGGCTGGATTATATGAGAAGATCTTAAGTACATTATCAACAAACATTACCCCTTACTTATGTTAAAACATGCTGCTTCATCTTCGGTTTGGTCAACGTTACAAGTTCCGACTTACATGAAAATAGACTCAAAAGAAGCGCCTTGTGATGCTGATTTTAAAAATGTATGAGTCTTACACGACCTGCTCATTTTAAGCCAGCAATATGTATCTTCTAGGTTTGATTGAAGACTGAGGCTTTTCTAAGTATTATTTTATATTTTATGTTCACTGCTTATTTTAGTGTCCGCATTGGACACATGCACAGTAAAGTGTATATATTCGAAATATCATAATAAATAATTTACTTCGATTTTTTATGATTCTAGAAATCTAGAAACGTCTAATTAGCTGATAGTTACGAATAGTACGTAGGATAAATGTCCGTATGTTGATATTCATAAGAACACGTAGAACATGTAAATCATAATTTTTTAGATTTTCATCAGATTCGGTAAAAGTCGAATTTTGGCCGATGACAATGGAGAAAGATTCTCTACAACCTTCGATACTACTAAAGTATATAACATTTTCTAGGAAAAACTTATTGGTGCCCCCGACCTCGAGACTAATTTGACATTTTAATTTTTATTCGAAAATGCAAGGATGAGGCACATGTTTGAATATTGATTCGTCTGTTGTCGTCTTTGAAATCTACTTTTATATCCACCAATTGTAGAACATAAGAATAAAATTGACAAATGCGTTAATATTAGATAGAAATAAACATCACACGTCTACAAATGTAATTAATCCGTAGATTTTGATATTAATGTCACTTTTGATGCAAACATTCCAGACAAATCTTGTTTTCATGAAATGAAACAGGCGTAATTCATTAAAGGAACCAGACAAAAAAACGCTAGCTACGCAACATGCAGCAGGCGAAACGTACTGAAGGGTGCACACAATAAATGTGCTAGCTAGCTTGCATAAACTAGATGTAACAGACTTTAATTACAGATTCACAACACAACTAGTATTAGTTTAACCTTGAGGTTAGTATGTTCTTTCTTCTACTATATAATAAGTATAATATCATTTTTATCAAAGGATCACATAATGTGTATTGCAAGGTTTTACTTCATAACAATACAATCGTTGCAATCAAACAGCCTCTCGTGGAATAGCATCCATGATGAGTGAAGGTAAAGTGCGCCCAGGATAAGGTGATATCTACAGCATTGGCTGGATTGGTCTACTGTTGCAAAATTTGTTGCTTAAATAAACACCTATGGTCAAGTTTATACTGCATCAACCACTGTGTCAATAGATGCCATCAGCAATTAGCAATATATTTCTTTATACCAGGTTTCCTAAGTTTTATCTTGCATTTTGTTTCGGCAAGATGATACCGAGAGGGGAGATTTAATACCTTTGATAAAATTGTTGTTATCATATTATGCATGGTTTGTTTTTACATGACTTTTTCTATACATGTATATGCATTTTATGTACATATCCATGTATATTTTATATACGTAGGTATATCCATAAGTAATGTCACTGATGCTATTAAATCGTATATAATGTCAGTAAAACCACGAACTTATTCACACCGTAACTTCAGTCTAATTTGAATATGATGACCAAATTTCACAACAATGCACATACTAGTTCTGGAAATATGAACATTTTCATGAGACATACTTACGAACATCGCCGCAAGCCCGACGTCAACGACGCCACAATGACGTTATTTGCTGACACCTACTCATACAGCAGAAGTTCATCCCTTGTTATTTCTAACGACTCAAGAAATTATGAAAACTAATAGCAACAACAATGTCCTAATTTCATGGATCGATTTAGTCTTATAAAAGTAGAACAAGCGAGTGTTACACTTATGTAAGTCGTAAACATGTATATCGCCCCGCAACGTCATGCGTATTTTAATTAAAATGAAAGTGTGATAAGATGGATACTTTTAATAATCCTCGAGTACCAGGTATATTTCATGAAATAAAAAACAACAATAGAGAACAGCAGACGCTGGTGCAACATTATCATATCCTAAATCTATATATTTATATTGAAAACAATAAATCCTGGCCTTATATAGATTATGATTATCGTTATAAGACATAACATAATAGGTTATCACGCATTTTATCACACATATATATTGTCAAGTAATAGGGCTTAAAATTACAGCTACATGTATAATTGGTCAAAGATAGAGAAAGAGCATCAACATTCGTTTTACCTTTTAGCCCAAGACAACGAATATATGTGACGTAACGTCAAAATATGAGGAACACGCGAAAACGCCACCAACTGCAAACAATTTCCAACGATAATTATTGCTTTGCTCGGCCTAGCAAACTGTAAATTATACCATTAAACGCAGAAATAAATTGTACATTTAATTATGTATAAATAGAAAAAATAAACGTAAACTGCACTAAGCGTTATTTTGTTTGATTATTTGGCGAAAAACGTAGCGAGACTTGTAACAAAAACTCAGGGTCAATTAGGTAAAAGTTAAAATAAAGTAATAACTACTGAACGGATTCGTAGTGAAACACCGTCACCGGTTAAAGCATGTTTGAAACATGTTGTCATATAATTTTCGTGCGTTTCGGTCGAAATAATCAAAAATTAAGCAAAAAAGGTCAACGGCAAAAAAGCGAGACTTTCGTATTTTCGTGACGTAATTTTAAATTGTCTGTCTTTTAAGGTGAAAAACTTAAATACGTGTGTGTGCACGTGAGTCATTTTATACTAAAAAATACTTTTTTTCCGAAGATGCGTTGGTTAAAAAATTGTTTTGATACCATAAAATATGAATGTTTTCTTGAAGATGAGGCTGCGTCTACAAAATGTCCAAAATTAGTTAAAATGTACAAAAAGTGAATTTAAAAACAAGTTCAATTTCTAAACGTTTGCAAATTTGGTCGATCCAAAGTTATTCCAATGACAAATGAACAAAAAATTCCTTTTTTCCGTAGAACAAGCATAGCGATTTTGTAGTGGATTGAATGAAAAATAAAAAAAATTTCCTTGCGTCTACAAAATTTCCGACGACGTCAAATTAGTCCAAATTATGGCGCCGCCGGGAATTCCGACAAAATACTAAGTATGCCTTTTTCATTTACTCTTATTATGGCTTGAGAAACAATATAGAATCCGTTGAAAAACACATACGACCTTTTGTGTATGTAGTATCTAGATATTTGCAACTTAAAATTTAATAATTTAATTTTGTGCGGATTCTTATCCGTCGTACTCATTACTGACACTGACCTTTTTAACAAAAGTCTGTTCGACGTCAAAAACGTTACTCTTGCGTGCCTCACCTTTTGACGTAACGTCATTTACCTTGATCATGTCGTATCATAATTATAAAAATATTATTAGTTTGTATCAAACGCTCGGGTAAAACAGGTGTAAATGTCATTGGCATGTTTATGAGCTATTGCTAAATTTAGGACGACACATTAATGTTTTCCAACTTCATGGTACATGGTTACAACGGGTTGAAATGGATAAGACATGTAAATTCCGTATTGCAAATTAAATACACTTTATTTCATGAGTTGGCACACAAAAATGCCAAAATGCACAATTTATAATCAATAACATTGCTTTACAGCACTCCCTACTGCAGAATGTGTGACTATCAACATAAGCTAAAGAGGCAAACAAGAATAACAAACACTAACCACAGTTGCTTGCTGCAGTACATGTACAAGGGTGAGAGGTTGTTACGTACAGAGAGTTTCTCTTACTAGAAATATTGAAACCACATACAATAACAATTATTGTGTTTCCTCTATTGAAAACACAAAGCATTAATCAGGAACAATATTTGATTGTTTAAGTGGTTTCGTTATGGCTAGCAATTATAACATTACGGTAATGCAAGAAGACAATACTTATACATCATATCAGGTTGTCCCATACAAACATCACACGATGAATGTGTTACATAAACAAACCATGACATAATTCACGTACTAGTATTGTAACTGTAACCGTAACATTATATATATTGAAGCGTTGCAACACCGTCGCTCATTTGTTTATCTGAGGACATTCGCTTGATTATACAGTCGCGTGGTTGTTTGAGTACAAAACATGCGACTACAAACGGAACGTTGTGTTGTCAGCAACGACACGAGGCTGACCCATTTAATAATAAAATGTGAAAAGCGATATACTTCGCTTCTTATCTATCATAAATTTTGTAAAATCAGTCATAAAATAAATCATAAAATAAATCATAAAATAAAAGACAAGACTGCGTTCAATAAACGCCTATGCCCCCGTGGAAGCCATGTCCATAAAAAGCTAAGTCAATCAGGGGCCATTATTCAGTTAAAATGTTTGATAGTGTTACATGGCTTTGAACTATAAGGGCTTTATGATGGTAAACGAATATGCCACATTTGAAAGCAGTACCTTGATCGACTTCATGTGTGATCTGGTGATACAGGTGTTATGGTGCTTTGTCACTGCACTTCTCCAAGTTGACATCTATTCATATACCAAGTTTTAAGTCAATATTTTAAATACTTTTGAAGATACGCTCCGGACAAACAATTATCATGAAAATACTGAAGGGGAGATAATTCAAAATGTAAGACAGATAGAGTAATGGTTCTTGGTCCCTGCACTTCTACAAGCTACCATATATTTATATATCAAGTTTTAAGGCAATATCTTAAACACTTTTGAAGATACACTCCGGTCAAAATTTGATTGTGAAAATACTAAAGGAGAGATAATTCAAAATTTAAGACAGACAGAGTTATGGTTCTAGGTCATTGCACTTTTCCAAGTTGCCATCTATTTATATTTCAAGTTTCAAGTCAATATGTTAAATAGTTTTGAAGATATACTAAGAGCAAAATTTGACTATAAAAAATCACTAAAGGGGAGATAATTAAAAAATTAAGACAGACAGAGTTATGGTTCTTTGTCAATGCACTTCTCCAAGTTGCCATCTATTTATATTTCAAGTTTTAAGTCAATATGTTAAATAGTTTTGAAGATATGCTCCAGACAAAAAAGTTTATTGTAAAAGTATTTAAGGGGAGATAAGTCTAAGTCTAAAATTAGGTCAAGGTGAATGTCAAAATGGAGTCAGGTGATACAGGCGTGTGGAGAGTGGTCATATACAACATCAATGCAAGTATGAAAGCTTTGTAGCAAGCCATATTAATGCTAGAAGAAACGGTCAATTTGGGTTAACCAAGAAAAATGGCCTTTCAATAAGTCTAAGTCCAAAATTAGGTCAAGGTGAAGGTCAAACTGGAGTCAGGTGATACAGGCGCGTAGAGAGTGGTCATATACAACATCCATGCAAGTTTGAAAACTTTGTAGCAAGCCATATTAATGCTAGAAGAAACAGTCAATTTGGGTTAACCAGGCCGGACGGACGAATGAACGAACGAACGAACGAACGAACGGACAGGTGAATTATTATATGCCTCCCGATCTATCGATACGGGGGCATAAAAACTGGCATATGGTAACATTTATGATACATGGGTATAAGTGTTGATGATATTGAAGAATGATACCACTGACCTTTACCATATTTATTATGTCAAACGCGCTTAATAAATTGTCGAGAAATAGTTCAATATAATTTGATTTCCATTGACATTTAGTGATATATCCTCTATATATTATATCACGTTCATCATATGTTGATGTATAGCCTGTATGGACTTTTAAAATATGTCGTATTTAAGAAATCGCAGACATTGCAGGAAATAGCTTTGCACAAGGGTATGCACTAATTAAATAAAACATAACAAATGGCCCTCTGGTCGACTGTATGAACACTCCTAAGATGATAACGATATTTCGAGAAGCCATTTTATAGTAACAAATTTCCCCGTCTGTTACAATTATTCATTACGCGAACCAGACCTTGATGGAAATGTACTATTGTAGGCACTATATTCATATTTGTAGCTAATTCCTCAGAATGACGGAGAGAATCCTTATTGGATATATAATAAATAAACTCTCATAAGTAACAATAACGGATATATACATACTACAAGAAAATAGATAACAAAGCTTAACATCAAATACACACTGTGTAGCAGAATATTCGCCCACATAACTTATGCTTCTGGCCCCGAGTTCAAAAAACAGCTGATGCTTGAGTTTCAAGATCAGATAAAATATTTGGAGCAAGATCAAGATCAACGTGCGTGTTCACAACGGACCAAGATCAAATTTGCGCCGAAAATAAGTATCACCTGATCTGATCTTGATAGGCTATTGAAAGTACCCATACTAATAATGTGCGCGTGCGTATCTTAGTCGAGTCTCTGCAGGTACTTATGCTTTCAGAAAAACTTATTTCCGGTCAAAAAGTGCAGGCAGTTTTCCGAGTAGAATAGTCTTGGAAAATAAGAACATTCTTAATCTCGAAACGGTTGCACCCAAACGTTTTCTTTTGTATTCTTAAACCTTTAAAAAAATTATATGAAATGAAACAAAAAATGAATCAACAAAGGGAAGTGAAAACTCCGAGGAGCGAAGCAACGAATTTTTACAAAACAAAACAAAAGCATCGTGTGCTGCAGTTTACTTTAGCAAGTTTTTGACGTAAAGGAATTAAGACGAAGAATTTCTGTCACATACTAGTATTTAATGTATGGATTGCTTCCGGATTAATCGTCTGCATCCAAGTTGAGCACTTCAATAATGTCGTAAATTTTCTTCGATCGAAATAGAGTCGCGAAATCTTGTTCCGGGTGAGCTGGGGTCTACACAGTATGCAAGCTGCAAAGAGTATCTATACTCCTGGACAAAATAAAACATCTTATAGTAGGACTGTATGCCTACAATACTATAGTACATTACAGTATAGGTGTGTCGTTGATTTTATTGATTTTGAATCAAATTACGACAATTTGAATGCATTGACTTGTGTACTGTATAAAGATTACAATTCACAATGATGGCATGCATATGTTATCTCCCTTGGATAATGCATAGTAAATCGAGCCCGAGTCTATATCTACAAATATAGCCTAGCTATTATCTTATATTTTTTAAATACCCATAGAGGCAGTGCCTTTGTTCATATTATTGATCCTTCGTGAAATTGGGGTCTGGCATACGAAACGCACATACGTGCATGTACTAAGTAGATCATTGACCAAAGATGGACGTTACTTGAAATGATAATGACAATATTTGAAAGATTATTTGCATTTTATAGCGAATGCTTTCATACACCGAAGAATGTATAGACCTTATAGATTTCTCGTTCAGCGAAATTTCCAATTCACCAATTCACATTAATCTAGCTTGGGTTTGAAAGTTGACATTTCTAAACTTCCCACCCGCTTTGATCCATCTAAATGTGTTTTTGTTGAATTGAACATCGACCAATTAACTAGTAATGTCATTAAATAGATAAACGACAAGATGTGGGTGGTCAGGGCGAACATATTCGGACAATCGTAACGTCGTACATTTTGTATTTTGCTATAGGGAATGGTATACAAAAACGAAATAGTGTGTTGTTATTTTATGTATATCTAAAATTTTTCACAACAAACATTCCATGTTTTTAATTTGTTGCCGCATCGTATGTGAAAGTAAAACAAAATTGAGAGCATATTATATTCTGAAGGGCGGTTATTTTACAATTTATTATTTACCGCGGGAAATTAAGAGTTTAAAAGACTTACATATTCCAAATAAGTTTCCAATCGCGAAATCGTCTAGTCATGCTCAATAGGACGCTAGGTACATTAATCAGTTTGGAGTCAGATTCTATTAGAATTGTGAAGTTAATATATTGAAGATCTGTTTTGCTAGTGACATCTTGACCAAGGCATCTAGCGCTAAAACAACAATCTATGGTTGTCCAGTTAAGGCCAATTTCGGTCTACAGCTTCTAGCTCATTAGACAAATGTTTATAAAATGTCTAGAATGTCAAGTACCAATAAACATCATTTGTTTGTCACTGTGTGTCGGAAAATGAGAACATTTCTCTAAACCACACATATTTATAGGTACTTATAGACGACTATGTGTGTGGTAATGTGTTTCGTTTCTTAACAACATTTTGGTTAGATCATCTGTTGTGTTTATTTCTTGTCAATCTTACCCAACCTAATCAGTAGTCCGCTCTGAAAAATTGATTCGCAAGGAAAACACATTGTTATAACTATCACATGGCATGAGTGCGACACTGACATGTACACAGCGCCAACCATCAAGTGATCACCAAAATAATGTAGTGATGGTCATGTCATCTGACTTGACTAGACAAACTATACACACGTAGATCAGATTGGATTAAAACCCTAGAATGTAAGTGTCACTCAAGCAATTTATTTGAAAGTGTGAATTGATATGTATGTAAAAACACTGTTACACCCTCTGGACAACCTATTACATTGTCATTCAGTAATTCATTCCTTTAATCGATTTCGCCAAATCATAAACAGGATCGTCTGATAGAGATAATTTCCAATTTTGATCCAGTGCCAGAAGAGTTAGATTCGATAAGAAAAAAACACACTGATCACTGATTAAAACTGATTAAAAATTTACATTACTAATTGTTATATTCTATATGTTATATATAATGGGGAATAACTTCCGGAATGGTGTATATATGTGTATAATGTATGTGATGAAAAAATTACATTGGAATACAAAAACCATACGTCTGGGCTTTGATAATGATAGCAATAAACTTAACAAGGAAAAAACAATCAGCCAACGTATATTGACACAAATAGAAACATAATTGATGTAATCAAATAATGGTGTTTATTTTCCGTTAGATACCCAAGTGTTTTATATGATGATTTGTTTGAATAATATATCATTTAATATGCTTTTCTTAGAGATAAAGAAACGTTCGCGAGTGATTAATGTGTGCTATATTTTGAATGAGGTAAGTTTGCGATCTCAAAATATATCCAGGTGCATATTTCAAAACAAGGAGTTTCAGGCACATTCATTGCTTATGGGGCATGCTCCTGTGCTCAAACAGGAAGTGTTGCTAAAAATACTGCAATTATGATATATTATGATTAATTGCGGTCAGGAATCACAAATACGTCTTGCTTTTTTATCCGAACATGTTTTACTGCATATGATATACTGCAATTTGTCATACAGTTTGTTATAACTACATGCAATTATATCGCGATATGAAGACAAATATCCCACTACACGTACTTTCATTGCATTAGAGTCTTGAAATGAAATGCCTGAAATTGTGACATTTATTTTAATTTTGCTACAACAATCGAATGACAATATATCGATGAGACTGTCTGAATATTTCATAATGATAATAGACCAGTCTTTTTTAATTTCCTTCAGGTAAGAAAGAAGTTATTCAGATACTTTATATGGCAACATTACCTCTGCTTAATGGTTAGTCGGGCGAAATGTAGAATATGGTTAGCCATTAGTTGAGATACAATGTAATGTGTACAAGAAAAAATCCGTACACCATAATTAGTCAGTTGTAAGAAGGATATACTGGTTTCAGCTTGTTTGTCCGTACCTCTTTCCGTCCGTAGACGAATTCTCGAGGACGCAACTCCTCCAACAGTTTTGCAGGATTTTCTTCAAACTTGCACACACGATCAAATTTAACTTGTATTTATATACATGATGGAAGAAATTAATAATAAAATATCTTTCACGCAGGAACAACCTTAACATGTAGATGTGCATGGAGAAAATAATTTTCGCTTAAATAGATTTTGCCATAATTAGGCCCTTCGTTCTTTTACTCACTAAATACATGTACTAAAAAGTGATCAATTCTTGAGGATGCAACACCGCCTACAGTTTGTGCAGGATTTCCGCCAAACTTTCACACATGAGCAACCATAGCATGTAGATGTGCATCATGAAAGAACTTGTGCTGGGATAATGTTAATACCCTTTGTTAATTTATTCACTATGTAATATAATTATAGCGAAATATTCGTGTGGACACGACTCCTTTGAAATACAGTTTTTCTTCCCAGTTTCACAAATTACCAACCTTGACATACAGGTGTGCGTAAAAAATTCCCTGCAATGATTTTTGCCAGTCACTGTGCAAACAGTCTATTAAACTCTTAAACCACCAAACCATTATGACCGTTTTTGCTAATGCCGGGTTAATGCTTTAGTGACATTGATATTCCACCAAGTACATAGGAAGCTGATATATATCTTTTAATTAAATTACTCGTCTAACCAATAATATCTCGAATTTTTCTAAGAGGCCTTGTACTAGACAGTATTTTTTTATATATATTTACATTACGAACTTAACATTCATGATGATGCATAGCTTGTATGCACTTAATTTGTCGTATTGAAGGATAAGCAGACATTATTGGTAATTGCTTTCCACAAAGAATGTACCTAATTAGATAAAGCATGACGAATGACCCTCTGACCGACTATGTGTAACCTCTTAAGATGAAAGCAGTTATGGGATATGTATGTTTTTACTACAAATTGCCAAGTCTGTCAAAATTATCGATTATATGAGCCAAACTTTGGCGGAAATATACATTAGGCAATAAATTGATATGTGTAAGTAATTCGCAAGAAAGTGGAGTGAATCCTTATTCATTATATATAATATAAGAGTTCGTATAAGTTACACTAATGTATATACATGTTACGAAAACGTTATCTTTTTACAGAACCCCTTTCGTCTACTACAGCATATGTAATTCAAATCATCAATGCATGTATGTTTCATAATAATATAACAACTAAGTCTCTGTTAAAAGCAATAAATACAGCTTTCGTAATGTGCACATTAACCTCAATATTATAAATTATAATTCGAGCACTCAATTTTGAAAACTAACTGGAACATAGATAAAACGTGTACTTGAAAACCAACTGTTTGGATACAAAATGATGAAACATTCCGGCAGTTTGTTGCCAAATATCTATTAGAATATAATAACCTGTCTAAGGGAAAATGCTCGAATAGAACATAGCCCCCATTATCGTTTCTTTATAATAGAAAATTAATTCTCACGCGATGTGTTTTAAGCATAAAAACACATTATCTCATATAATGGATGATGCTTCGGTGGCCTGAAATTGACCCGGGTACATACGATTGTGAGTTATGTATTCGCTATGTAAAGATAAATAAACAATACGCTGAACTACATGTATTAGTTAATATTGTTTACACGGTATGTACATACAATGTATATACTAGGCAAAAAGACACAACTACAGTAATCATATAAAGCATGCTTGCTTTAGTTCGTCATCAAAAATAAAATTCAAAACCTAATACGTAATTGATGAGTTCTAGAAGCCGCAAAATGAACACGTCTATGATTTACCACACGTTTACTGTAGGCTTTTCCTTTTTGCCTTGTACAATGTATGGAACAGTGAATTTATGTTATACAATCACGAGCAGTAAGATTGTCCCAATGGACTATTTCACCGAAAGTCTCAATACACCTTCGATGGTTCCATTTCTAAGAAATAAATTGGGTGGTCCAACAAGAAGATGTGCAATTTGGTATTAGTGAAGGTCTGGTGAACTTCTTACCAATGATTCGGAAACTGCAACAACGAGCATTTTAAGAAGACACAGGATGCTCCCAGCATCGATTCGGGAGCACATATGGCAGCGTTGTAATGGTTTTTCTCATCACAAAGTCACAATATGGGTGAGGGCATTACTATGGTGTTGGGTACCACCTTTCCAGTTCGATTTCCTCATTTCTTCTTTTTACTGAATCTAACTTTAGTGAAATCCGGTGTAAAATAACGAGTAACAAAGGCTCAGTAGGACATAGACAAAACAGAAGCACACCTGTAAAAAAGAAAATTATCGTGATGTCTTCGATGTTTCACTTGTCATCGGTAAACCTATTCCGGACGCGACTCCCGGGGATAATCAAGTTCCAACGGACGTCCATCCCGAGTAACAAAATAATGATCAGTGTGATAGGGAAACGAACGACTTTATTACTTGAGTCAAGAAACTATCTTAACCACTATCATATAACTAATTTGCATTGTTATGTCCCAAAACAAACATTATGGAAAACATTAGTCTTATATAATCACTAATACCCAATTTGAAGGCTTACATAAACATTAACTACACACAGAGGAACGATATAACCGTGTTTCAATCAATAGATGAACATGTTTTACTGACAATAATGTGCTAATGATTTTCCAACATCGCTTCCATAAAATACATTGCCGTGCAAGATGACATATATATATAACATATATTTATTTAGATAAAACCGCTAACTTTAATGTATTTCCCTTTTTGGATACATATAAATATTGTTTTACCAGAATAGACTATAAGTATCACATGTTGCTTTATAAGGGTGGCAAGACAAAGGTCAACACTATTATCCCAAGCTCTAGAACATAACAACATTTGTGGATTGACTTAATTTGTGTCTCCATCAAGAACACACTGTTGGAAATCGAGTACATGTCTAGCAATTTATAAAACCCATTAGGTTTCCTTAAAGTATATAGTATTGATATTATCGATTTGCAAAATTATCAAGATTACAATTTTTAGAGTAACGTCGTTAATAGGACCGTCTGGCAGAGACAATTTCCAATTTACATCAAATGTTCGAATTGTTCTTAGATAATTAATCGGGTAAAAATGTTAAACTTTTCGACAAGAAAAATAACACTGAAACCTAATTGTGATTCTCTGATTTAATAGCATTCTCAGTACATTACTTAGGTTGAAGCAAAAAATGTAAGTGTTTGTCAATAACTCGTTAAAGACGTACTTAATAGCTTTCGCGATGCATCATTTTATAAATGATTTTGGTGTTCTTGACATGTGTGAAGGGATTAATGTATGTTTCAAACAAATATGGTATCCTTGTGAGACACAGCGTTCCTGCTAGGTCACAGTGTTTTTAGGATCACAGTAACATATAAAAGATATGGCGTCAGGTTATTTAACTTTCGTGTCCTTAGCGTTCTCAAGCAACGAAAGGTGATTTATTTCTTGGTATATTAACTACGAACAATTGCTAAACCATCACAATACATTACATACTACGTATATGATTTGTAAATAAGGACACTTGGGGAAAGTCGTCAGAATATTTAATTTGTTTTCAATCACGAATACTCACTCATTTTGAATATTCATTTAATTTTACATTATGAGAAATATTCCTTTTGTATATAAAAGCTGTCATATATGACAAATGTTTGACATATTAAATCAAGCAACTGACACACGGGAATAAGGATTGACATATTGACATAACATAGAACCCGTGAGGATTATTGTGTATCTTAGATTTTTAGTGAGATACAAATGATTGTCAATATAAAAACAAGACACCTTATTATCCCTCCGTACGGGCGTCCTATTCAATCTATTCGTCTAGAATTCTAGGACCCGTTTAATAGTCTAAGATATCCCTTTGCTAAAATCGCAAACTATATATGGATTTTGTAGTAAAACATTTTGGTTCTGTTTTGTTTACTAGTTTGCTTTGCATTGAAGAGAATGTACATTGCGAATCTCTATGGAACGTCACATTACAAATATTCAGAATATTTTCAAAAATATTGACTTGTTAGATCCCAGAAATATCTAATATTTAACTACGCGATGTACTTTGAAAATTTCATGTTTGTATGTCCATGATAGTGGTATCTATCGTGCAGAGGAAATCCAGTTATCTATTAATTTTAGACCAATCAGAATTAAATTGTCATGTGACTTAATATAGTTCATATTAGATAAAAAAAATAAAACTCGCACGTCTATTACATGATTGCGATATTTACATAGATTTTAATATTTATTTCCGACATTTCAATCATAATCATATTTTCATCGAGTGAAAGTCAAATATTTATTAATAGTACGATTCCTGTATGGAACACAGGAGTGACATCGTGACAAAAGCAATATCTGGGGGCTCTAGTATTATATGTGTTATGGAACATTCAATACTTTTTTCACAAACATCTTCAAAACTACAGAAATGCTCTCAACACTTAGTAATAAATCTAAACTCTCTCTGCAAGATAACTATGCAATGAAAATTGCACCTGACGCAGCTAAATTTGAAATTCCATTAATCGATGAAAATACAGTGAAAAAGAGGTTAGACTCACTAGATGTTACAAAGGCCACAGGCCTTGATGATGTAAGTGCAAAATTTCTAAAAACAGCATCTCCTGTAATATGTAAGCCACTGTGCGAAATAATTAACATGAGCATAAAGATATGTAAGTTTCCATCAGCTCTGAAACAATGTAAAGTCACACCAATTTACAAGAAATGTGAAATATCAGACAAGAACAACTACAGACCAATATCAATACTACCAATTTTAGCAAAAATATTTGAAAGCCATGTGACTGATCACCTGAAAAAAATTCTTGTAATCAACAACATAATATTTCACACACAATCAGGATTCAGAACTAAACATTCCTGTGAAACTGCTCTTACCAACATAATTGATAATTGGATTGATGCTATCAAAGAGAATAAACTTGTTGGAACAGTGTTCCTTGATTTGTCTAAGGCATTTGACCTAGTAAATCATTATTTACTGATTGAAAAAAGCTACCATTTTACCATATCACATCACAAACTATAAACTTGATTACATCATATCTCTCACAAAGGTCAGATAAAGTATGTGTATCTGGACAGCTGTCACGTGCAGCTGACATTCTATCAGGGGTACCCCAAGGTTCAGTCCTGGGACCACTTCTCTTTCTTATTTACATAAATAACACTCACTGCATCAGGCGATAATGTAGAAGAAATATTCACTAATCTACAAATTGATCTAGACAATGTAAATAATTGGTGCTCCCAAAATTCCATGATGCTAAATGCGCAAAAAACAAAAGCCATGTTTATATATACAAACAACTCAAACCCAATTACACCATCAACACCCCATCTGAAACTACAAAATAAAAAAGCACATATTCCGAAAAGGAAACATTATTAGGTATCACTGTTGACAATAGACTTATATGGAAAAAAAACAATTAAAACAAACTATCAAAAGATGCAATTCGCAATTACATCTTCTTTTAAGAATAAATAAATACCTTAATTTACATACATGAAAGTTGTTCTTCAATGCATATGTTTTACCGCATATTGATTACTGTAACACAATATGGGGAAACTGTGACTCAGACTTAAAAACAGATATAATTAAAGTTCAAAAACGAGCAGCCAGGATAATTCTCGACAAGACTATGACACACCTCCAGTCACACTCTTTAAGGATCTTAGCTGGATGAAATTTGATGACAGAATCAATTACAAAAAATCACTTATTGTATGCAAAAGTGTAAATGACCAATCATTCCCAAAATATATGACAGAAAAATTCCACTTTTAATCACAAAAATATTCACTCTACCCCAGATCTGTTGTAAATTCAGAGCTATATGTTCCAAAGCCAAATCTCGAATCGTATAGGAAGTCACTAACTTACTCGGGAGTATATCTATGGAACAAAATCCCTTTAAGCATAAGGACTTCTGAAACACTTTCAAAATTTCAAACATCCTACCTTAAATGGTACAACCAATAAGGTGTTTAATGTATTAAATTTCATACTCATAAGTGAAATACTTTTAATTTTGTTCGGCTTAATTGCATTTTCATATAATTGAAATGGTGCTATGTATGTAACTTAAACATTTCTTATGTCAATATTACTCATTATGTTAATAATTTATGCATTATTGTCATATTTAATCACTTTTATTGTAATGTTTAATGGACTTATTCATTGACAAGTACCTCGTACCTTTGTTTTTATACGTTGTGCTGTAAATAACTTAATCATGTTAATATATATTAATGTATGTATGTAAATGTATATATGTTGAGGCCCACGTGGAAGATTGGGTAACCAAATGTGTAGCTTCGTTAAATAAAGTCTTTACTTACTTACTTACTATGGAATAACATCACACTGCCAATGGGACAAAGAGTTAAAATTCCGAAGACTCGTGTCAAATTAACACACCACACTCGTGATTGTGGAAGTGTAAGCTCGTACTACATTGTTAGTTCGGACGCTGAATAGAAACATTAACATTTCTTAATATTTGATTTAACCCGAAAAACCTTTCCATTACTACCAGAAACATTTGTCATTAAGTTTATTTCATGTATTATTGTTCTGTTTTAGAAGCCAAACTCAAAGTAAATTTTGCGTGACATAACCTTGAGTATTTGATTACTGTAAAGAAATCGGACAATTTCACAGGTACATTCAGGTCGACCTGGTTGCACTCGAAGCCCTTGAACGAAATGAATTATTGATCTGCATCAGTAAATTGGATGATAAATCTGTAAAACATTATAATCCAAGGATGTTACAATCATTAGCATCACCTGGCTGCGCATTTAGACGAGAAATAATATGATCTAGCCATCAACTGACGTTATATTCTTAACGGAACCAGATAAATAAAGGTAAAAGGCAACAGGCGTTACAACGTACTGAAGTACTGAAGGGTTCACACAATAAATGTGCACAAACATTACAGACACTTGTTGTAATACGTTAATTACAGAAAAACAACAAAATATTGTTTTAAACTTGAAGTTGTACTTTTGCTTAAGTATACCGCGTATTTAGCTCAAAGAATTAGAACATACGTTTACATATTTAATGAACTAATTCATACATTGGCCTATGTTCAGTCCACAGTGATTGTTGCCATTTTTTTCATTTTAGTTAGTTTATACGAGGGTTGTATGATTTTGTTCAAACATTTTTTTTTTACCACCGAAATTTCACTAAAACTTCATTTTAAAACTGTTTGGACGTGACGTAAAAACGGTGTAACCTTAACGCATCCATAGCATAACACACACAGTGAGAAAATACAGGGATTTGCACATACCCTTGTGTCAGTTGATACCACCAGGAAAATCGATGAGACGCAATCTACATAAAATTATATACTTGACATGTTGGTTTACGTAAGTAATGAATACCCGTAAAATGAGATGGCATTCACAAAAAAAATTTTTATCCATTCCTAAGGCTTCAAATAGAAATGTAAAGCCACACGATGAGACGCAATCTACATAAAATTAATTAAAGAATGACGCACATCCGGCGCAATATGGTCACAATATGTGCTGTTATATACTTGACATGTTGGTTTACGTAAGTAATGAATACCCGTAAAATGAGATGGCATTCACAAAAAAAATAATTTATCCATTACTAAGGCTTCAAATAGAAATGCAAAGCCACAAAGACCTTGCTGATATATATGAACCTACATCAAAATAATGTTTCAACGAACGCTAATCTCTTCTAGAACACATTTTCTCTGTGTATGATGTATGTGTGAAAATATTAGGTTGAAATACACAAAACATACGTCTGGGATTTGAAAATGATAGAAATAAACAATCAGCGAACGTATATTGACAGAAATAGAAACATAACTGATGTATTTCAATAATGGAGTATGTTTTCCGTTAGATTCACACGCGTTTATATGATGATTTGATTTGATGATATATCATCTAATACGCTTTTCTAAATCAGAAAATCTCACGAGTGATTAATATTTTACTATATTCTTGAATACGGTCAGTTTGCGATCCCAAAATATATCCACGTGCATATTTCAAAATAATGATATTCAGGCACATTCAATACTTATCGTACATGCTATCAACAATCAAGAAGGGCGTGCTGCTAAAATGGCTTCCATTATGATCTGTTTTGATTATTTTTGTTGTGGACAATTACGTACTGCTTTGGAAAATAATTTGCAATGATATACTGCATTTTGTCATAAAATGTGTTATAACTACATAAAATTAAATCGCGATATGAAGACAAATATCCCGCTACCCGTTCGACTATCATTATAGTAGTGTCTAGAAGCGAAATGTCGGAAATTGTGACATTTATTTAATGTTGCTTCATCAATGGAATGACAATATAGCAATTAGAATGTCTGAATATTTCATAATGATAATAGATCTTCTGTTTAGGCTAATTTTTTTTATTTTCCTTTGAATGAGAAAAAAGTCATTTAGTTAACATACTTTATAAGGCAACATTTACTCTGCTTACTGGTAAGTTGGTCCAATAATTTCTGCTTTTAGAATGGTTAAGCGTTTTAGTTAGTCTCCAGTCAATGTGCAAACAGTTCATCGAACTCTGAAACCACCAACTCACTGTGACCGTTGTTTGGTAACACTTGCTTAATGTTCCAGTGACATTGAAACTACACCAAGCACACAGGAATCTGATATAATACTTATCCTACTATATTTAGTTACATATTTGTCTTCGAAAAATAGCAATATTGGCCTTTCAAAAGTACTATCAGCTACATTTTGTATTTGGCCCGCCACGCGCCTGCGGGGCGATTATCACCTTTGATATTTCCCCTCGGAAAAAAACGTTCATGTGCAACTATACCTCATTTGCGTCGGCCGCTGAGCGTAGTCCCATCATTTCTACCAGAATCACTTGCAACCACGGTTGATGGCTTTGGAGAAGCATAAAAGCATATTTAAAATATATTTTGTATCAACTTTCGAGGCTTTCAAGGCGAGATCAATAATGTTATACTAGTATTCTTCCGAAAATGAGAAAAAACACTTTTTTCAGAATTTTACATTAAACTAAACATCAGCGTGTAGCAAATTATCTTATTAAGAAAATATATACCCACATGATAGGTTTCATTTTAATAATAAAAAGTTACGGACAATTTAGTGTTAGATCTACAGCTCTTGTAGATGTGCAAACATACATCTAAGTTTGACAACAATAACTCTCTACAACAGCAATGATCTACCACTAACTGAACACTTTATGTCTTTTTAAATGTGTTGTTTAAAATAAAAAGCTGCAACATAAATATCATACAGAACAATAGATGGCTAAGCAGTGACTTTTGGTGATAATCACCCCGGTAGGTCTGTGATAATTGCCATCGGGCAATTATCAGCCTACCGGGGCAATTATCACTCAAAGGCACTGCTCATCCGTGTATTATGCTAAAGCTATATCATTCAATTACTCGTCTAACCAATATTTTTTGCGATGATTTCTAAGAGACCTTGTATTATAAGACTAGACAGTATTTTTTATAATATTACATTACGAACGTAACATTCATGATGATGTATGTCCTGTATGCACGTTATGTGTCGTATTAAAGCAGACATTCTTGGGAATTGCTTTCAACAAAGTATGCGACTAATTAGATAATGCATGACGAATGGCCCTCTGACCGACTATGTGTAAACTCATAAGATGAAAACATTTCTGGGAGATGTTTATTTTTATTACATATTAACCCAGTCTGTCAAAATTATCCATTATTTGAGCAAAACCTTTCGGAAATATACTTTAGGCAATAAATTGATATGTGTAAGTAATTCGCAAGAAAATGAAGTGAATCCTTATTCATTTGGATATACAAATGTAATATAAAAGTTCTTGTACTAATGGAGGTATATATAATGAAAACATCACAACCGTTCTCTTTTTATAGAAACCCGTTCTTCGTCTACTACAGAATATTGGTATTTACATTTAGTTCAAATCACCCATACATGTATTTTCATTTGAATATAACAACTAAGCCTGTGCTACCAACAATAACTGCAGATTTCTTAGTGTGTACATTAACCTAAATATTACGAGTTAGAAGTCGAGCAATCAACTTTGAGAACTAACCGAAAAAAACATTACTGGTACTGAAAAACCAATGTTTTACAAAAAAGAAATAATAAAACGTTCCAGTAGTTTGTTGCCAAATATCTATTTGATTATTATGACCTGTCTAAAGGATGATGCTGGAATAGACATAATCCCCATTATCGTTTCATTATAATAGAAACCGATTATCACGCGATGTATTCGAAGTATAAAAACACATTATCCTATACAATGGATGATGCCTCGGCGTCTTGAAATTGAGCCGGGTACACACAGTTGTACGAATTTGAGTTATGTATACGCTATGTAAAGATACTTGAACAATACTAGGCCGAACTAAAAGCTAGTACTGTTTACACGGTGTGTACATATATATCAGGCAAAAATAAAACACCTACAGTAAACATATAAAGCATGTTTGCTTAAATAAAATATATATAAACAATAATGCTTGATGGTTGAGGTTTAGAAACCGTCAAATATGCTTACTGTAGGCGTTTCTTTTTTTGGACTTGTATACAACAGTAAATCCATGTTAGACAATAACGAACAGTTAGATTGTTTCCCAACTTAATATTTCTCCGAATGTTTTAATGAACACTCCAAGAAGTAATTTGGTGATGCAATTAGAAGCGATGCAATTTGATATTGGGATGGTCTAGTGTATTTCACCAACATTTCGGCAAATATGCCTAAAACAATGACCGTGGATACATGGTCGGGACAAAGTAATACTGTTTTGATGAGTACGTACAAAACATTCAAGGAATAAGTATTTTGATGTGTTTATGCTTATTGTACGGTCAAACGCATATGTGATGCCTCGAGGACGCGACAATCAAGGTGGCAATACCGAAAGTTGTAGAAAGTCATGGGATGTTTACAGCATACATTAAGGAGCACATAAGACGGCAATGTATGACTCACGACTATACAGAAGATTAACAGTGGAATTAGAAGTAACTTGCTGAGTAACCAATGTTCAGTAGGACAATGACAAAACGGCATATGCATATCAGGAAAGAATAGCATTTTGTCGAGATCACATGCCAACCGATGTGCATACCGAGGCACAAAAGAACGCTCAGTGTGATAGTTCAATGAACCTTTTTAAACTAATGTCTTTATTACTTGAGTCAAGAAAAACTATGTAATACACCATTACATAACTAATGGTATTTGTATGGCCCAAAACAGACATTATAGAAATCATTAGTATTTTATAATCACTCATACCCTATTCGAAGGCATACATAAACATTACCTACATAGGGAGGAACAAGATGATCTTGAATCAATCAATAAACGACCTTGTTGCGCTGACAAGAATGTGCTCATACGTTTCCAACATCGTGTTCATAAATTACATTGTCGAGTCAGATGAAATGTATTGGCATACTTATTATTGTATATAATACAACTCTGGTGTTCATGTATTTTGTGCTTCTGTAGACAAGGGAACCAACCATACTACGAAAATAGTAGACCATGTTGAATTATTCATAGATGCACTTAATACAACTGTGGTTTTAAGGAATTCTACAATTGTAACCAATAATGGGAAAAGATGAGCCCAAAACCATAACAGTGTCTACATCTTGAAGAGGCAAATGCTTCATCAATTTGTCATTTAGAAAATGATCGGGATTCCGTATATTACCTAAATCAATATTTATTATTTGGAGTAGCGTCGCTATACAATTTACGGAAACTGTATTTGATTTGTCTTTTTCCTTGAAAAGTTATCAGTCATATTTGACGACCGGTTGATACTATTATGCGTATGACTGGCATAAATCACTTGTGTCCAAAGCACCTGCTCTTCTGCAAACAAGAGAAAACATCGATACATATCGAAACAATTGATAGAAATTGTATAAACTGTGAAATACGCTGATAACTAGAACACATCAACGGCGAATTCATTTGCCCCAACATTATTGGACCTAAATCACCTCCTAAAATTAATATCAAGATTGTGTTTTGTATAGAATGTCATTGAAAAGACCGTCTGGTGGAGATAATTGCCAATTTAGATAAAAACTATCAGACAATAAAAACAACACTGAACAAACTTAATCATTAACCTAACCCAATTATCATTCTCCATTTTATAACCCTGATGAATGAAATACTTAAGTTGGGGGGAGGTAAGTGTTTGTCCAATAACTCGTTAAAGACAACACGTTATTTAATTGCTTCCGCGATGAATAATTCCTTACATGATTACCGTCCACTTGACACGTGTCAAGGGATTAACTTGTGTTTTTCAACAAATATACTTAGATATGTGAGATGGTGTATCCGTTAGGCTACATTTGATTAGTTTACAGAACAATTATATAAGGTATGCCATCAGGTGGAGGAACTTTCCTGTCCTTTGCGTTCTCATTTCTTGGGAAATTATCATTATGTCATATACGAATAGTTGTTAAACCAACATAATACATATATCCTACTATATTATCTGTCAATAGGGACAATAGTGAAAAATCGTCAAAATACTTAATTCGTTTTCAATCACAAATACTCACTCATTTTCACCATTCATTTGATATTATACTATGAGAAATAGTCGGTTTTAATATAAAAAAGTGTCATTTATGAAATACGTCTGACATACAAATCAAACAACTGACATAATGGTATGAGGATAGACATATTTATATAACATAGAACCCTTGAGGATTATTGAGTAACTTACATGTTTGGTGAGATACAAATGATTGCCAAAATAAAAACAAGACAATTTATTATCCCTCTGTAAACGCGTCTTATTCAATCTGTTCGTCTAGTTTCCGAGGGCACGTTTCATAGACATAGACATAGACTTAGCTAAGATAGAAAATATGTGTCGATTTTGAGAGCATAATAGATAAACACATTCACTTTTTATAGTTAAAATACTAAGGTGAGACTTTTAGTTTTGATTTCAGCAAATATTTTGGTTCATTTTTTTACTATATGCTTTGCATTGATGAGAATCTACATCTATGGAATCTCTATGGATGGGTATTCAAATTATTGCATGTTTAATCTTGCCATGATATTATTGACTATTGATAGCATTCCGGAGCAAATCTTCCAGAGAACACAAAACCTTGGATATTATGCAGGTATATCAACATTTTGTATTTACGTTTTTGCATTGCAAGAATGAATCCAACGATCACCTCTGTATTTGTCTGCTCTCTGTTTTGAAATCCAATTTTAATACATTTTTAAATCCCAAAATTTTAGACAATTTAGAACTAAATTGGAATGTAACATAATAAAAATATAACATAGTTCATATTCGTAACAAAAAGCCCACACGTCTGCTACATGGCTGCGATATGTACCTAGATTTTAATGTTGATTAAACTTTTGATCTCAATATTCCAAACAAAATCGTATGTTCGTATGGTGAAAGTAAAATCTATCTTAACAGTGCAATTCCTGTATGCATACATGTATGGCCTTGTGACAAAAGCAATATCTGGAAGCTCTAGTAGTATGTGTGTTATTGAATAACATCCCGCCGCCAATGGGACAAGGAGTAAAAATTCAAAAGGCTGGTGATAAATTTACAATAAAATAAATGTTATCATGCTTGTGGAACAGTAAGCTCGCACTGTATTGTTAGATAAGTCGGACGATGAATATAACCATTAACATTACTTAATAATTGATTGAAACCACATAACTCTGTGTTTATAATCAGAATTGTTTTGTCCTTAGTTCATGTATAATTGTTCTGTTTTAGGATCCAAACTGAAAGTCAATTTTGCGTTACGTAACCTTGAATCTTCGATTACTGTAAATAAGTCGGACAATTTTTATGGGTGCATTATAGTCGACCTGATTGCACTATACGGACATGATGGCGCGTTGATACTAACGTTAATTATCTGCATCAGTTAGTTGGATATCAGTATGATACTATCTATTTACCAAGGCTGTGGCAATCATTAGCATCACCTGGCTGCGCGTTCACACGAGACATAATTCAATCTCGCCTTCCACTTGCGTAATATACTAACAGAATCAGACACGAAAGAAGTACAAGGTAACAGACAGCAGGCGTAACGTACAGAAAGGTTCCCACAATAAATATGCAACCTTGCAGACAAACGTTAATTACAGAATAACAACAAAACTATTATTAATTTAACCTTCAGGTAAGTTCATTCGTTCTTTTATTAAAGCAACAGTATTTGTCGCATAGGGAAGAACGTACGTTATTTAATGAGCTAATTCATACTTCTCACTTTGGTCTGTCTACAATGATCGATGTCGAAATTGTGCATTATAATTAGCTTACACGTATTTGTTAAATATGTTCCAAACATTTTACTAGTGTACTTTCCAAGAAGCAACATGTAAAAATGTGTGTTCGTGGCCTATACATGGTGCAACTCAGCCACCGTCATAGAATACCATCCAGATGGAGTAAAGATAGGGGTTCGCACATATTGTTAGACCAATGGATACCACCAGGAATGTCGATGAGACACAGTCTACTTGAAATTCATTTAGATATGACTCACAGTCTGTGCAATTAGGTCGCAATATATTGTCTATTATATAATTGACAAGTTCGTTTGTTTCAGTAATGGTTATCCTTAAAAACATTGATGCTTTTTACAAAATAAAAAAATTATACAGGCTTAATCTATCAAATAGAAATGTATAGTCAGAAATACCTTGTCATATTTGTGCTGATATATAATCATACATCAAGATAATGCGAATGACAATATCTCTCTCTGTGAATGTAATGGGTACGTAAAACATTACAGAAACAAAACGTCACGGCTTTGAAAAAGATAGCTGAAAATTAGAGAAGAAAAGCAACTATCAGCAAGCAGAAATTGACAGAAAAAGAAACATAACTAATGACTTACAAAAATGATGTTCGCTTTCTGTGTACCCTTTCCGTTAGGTACACAAGTTCTCAATATGATGATTTGTTTTGACAATATATAATTTAATATGATTTTCGTAATCAAAAACGTTCGCAAGTGATTAAGTTTCGCTATTTTGATGATTGTTTGCGAAAATGTGCGATTCCATGCTTTTAGGTTGTATTAATGAAGTAGGACGTGTTGCTAAAACGTACTTCTATCATGATATGGTTTGATTAGTTTGTGTGTGGACTCACAATTATAGCTTTAATTCTAGCATGAAGGATTAATCAGGATTGATTTACAAAAATCATTTTCCATTTGTGATCCGAACATGCTTAGCTAAGTAATGTGTTTCTGTATTTTGTCATAAAGTTTGTTATAACTACATACAATTAAATCGCGATATCAAGACAAATATCAGCAGTAGTGTTATCTAGAAACGAAATACCTTAAATTGTGACATTTATTTTCATTTCGATTCCACGACAGAATGACAATATGGCGATTAAACTGTCATAATTTCATAATGATAATAGATCTGCTGTCCATAATTTGTTACGCTGAATTAGAAATAAGCTATTGAACACAGTTAAACATTTTGATCACGCACCGCTTTCAGAAGGAAATGCTGTTTGTAATTGCGAGAGAAAACCCTATGTCTTATCATTGACTACTAGTTTACAATTTTAGTTTCTTTGTGTCGCATAACTTTGTTTTGTTGATAACTAAATGTCTCGAAACCAAACCATTTCTACCTTTAGAATGATTAAAAGTTTTAGGTAGTATCCAGTCAATGTGCAAACCAGTCCATTTAACTCTTAAACCAACAAATAAAACCACTGGGACCATTGTTGGTAAAGCTTGGTTAATGTTGCAGTGACGATTTAACTCCGCGAAGTATATGGGAAGCTGATATATATCATTAAATTAAGTAACTCGCGATTTGTTCCAAGAGGACTTGTATTATCAGACTAGACAGTGTTTTATAATATTAGATTACATACGTTACATTCATGTTGATTTATAGCCTTTATGCACTTATGTGTCGTATTTAAGGATTCGCAGACAATATAGGTAATTGTTTTCCCACAAAGTGTGCACCTTATTAGATAAAGCATGACGAATGACCCTCTGACCGACTATATGTACACCCTTAAGATGATAACAGTTCTGGGAGATGTAAGTTTTATTACAAATTACCCTGTCTCTCAAAGTAGAAATTATGCGAAGCAAACCTTGTTGGAAATATACTTTTGTATAAATTGATATGTGTAAGTAATTCGCAACAATAGTTCTTTTAAGATACACTAATGATATGCATATAAGGAGAACACTAAATCGTTATCTTTTCATACAAAACGGTCCAACTACTACAGTATATTGGTAATTACATTTCGTTCAAATCATCAATACATGCATGTTTTATTTGAATAAACCAACTAGTATTTGTTACAAACTATACAGCTTTCTTTATGTGTACACATATTGCAAAACCAAGTTATAATTCGAGCACTACCTTTGAAAACTAACCGGAACAGAAACATTACTTGTACTAGAAAACTAATGATTTTGGAGAAAAATGATAAAACGTGTTGCTATACTGTGTTGCCAAATATCTATTAGATTATTATAACCTGTCTAAAGGATAATGCTCGAACAGACATAACCCCCATTATCGTTTCTGTATAATAGAGATTGACTCTCACGCGAAATATTTTAAGTATGAAAACACATGCTCTTATTAACTTGATGTGTCAGCGTCCTGAATTTGTCTTTTAAATCATACCCAGGTACATACGATCATACGATTTTGAGTTATATAAACGTTTAAAATAATTTATAATATGCTAAAACTATAACTTTGCACTGTGTATACAGCATGTACAAATAGAACAGTACATTCATGTTAAGCAATGTCGTAAAGTAAGATTGTTTCCAAATGATGAAATTCTCATTGGGATGGTCCTATAAGAAGTGGTGAAATATATACTCATGACCCCGTTCATGCGTTAGTGGGTTGCTATAGTAACGAACATAGAGAACATTAAAACGTTTTGCAAAAGAACACTCGAACATACAAGTTATGACCATGCCACACAATTTAGCATCAGTCAGGGTTATTTTGAATAACCCTAGTACGTAAGTTCATGATTTTGTATGCAAGAGAACCAACCATACTACGACTATAGTAAATAAGTTTGAATTATTTATTGATTTACTCAATTAATTCAACTGTGGTTTTAAGGAATGCTTCAAATACAATAAAAAATGTAACCCCTTTCAGTAATACGATACGATTGTTTTGTAATTGAAGTGACAGTGGAATACGATTAGCTCACAACAAAAACATTGTCTACATCTTTTAGTGGCAGGAGCTTCATCACTTTGTAATTTAGAAAATTGCCAGGACTACGAATATTACCTAAATCAATATTTGTTATTTGGAATAGCGTCCCTATAACTTGCAATTTACGGAAACTGTATTTGATTTGTCTTTTTCCTTATACAACGCATCAGTCATTTTTGACGGTCGGTTGATATAATGCGTATGGATGAAATTCATCACGTGTGTCCGTAGTACGCATCAGCTGTTCTTTGTTCAAATATGTTATTTTAAAAGTATTTATAATTATTTTACCCGTAACATTGAGCAAATAGAGGTAATACTTTCAACCATACACCCTTTTTACATCTTACGTAATTTTACAGTAAAGTACTCATGAACCATATTTTCTCCTTCTAGATATTTAAAATGGTTGACACAGTTTGATTCTCAATAATTTCGGGGTATATCGTGATACTTTTTCTGTTTCTGAAAAAATGCATCAGTCAATCTTATTCAACTTGCAAAATATTCACATAGAAAATGTGTTGACCATCATCATATTTCGGTAAGAAAATAGTATTATTTCACAGGTGCGTTCATAATAAGGATGGCACGACTAATGTCAACAATATTAAACAGAGAACATTAAAGACTATGTGGATTGACTACATTCGTGTCTCCATCACTAAATAATACACAGCTATTTAGTACATTTCTAGCAATGTGTTATACTCAATTCATAAACTCCAGCGTGTTTCTATAACGTACTATTATATTATTGGTTATAACTATTTGCAAAATCGTGTTTTTAGAGAAACGAGGACCTCCTGGAATAGACAATTTCCAATTTACATAAAGTGTCAGAATTGTTCTTAGATAATTAATCTTGTTACAATGTCAAACTGTTTGACAAGAAAAGACAACACTGATCACTGATAAAACATTTACATAACCTAATTATGATTCTCAAGTTTAATAGCCTGGTCAATACAATACTTTGGTTCAAGGGAACAATGTAAGTGTCGGTCCAATAACTCGCTCAAAGTTTCGCAATGAATACCTCCTTATAAAAGTTTTATGTACTTGGCATATGCCAAGGGATCATTTGTGTTTAAGAACAAACATCGTAAGATGTGGCGTTCATGTTAGCCTTGGTAGGCCACAGTTATTTGGGTGTACGTGAAAATGTATGCAGCCATTTGGGGAAAGTTCGTGACCATAGCATTTTCTCATGGTGAAAGGTGACTTGTCTCTTGGTATATTTCCATTAAGTCATATACGATATTATTGTTTTAAACCAAGACAATCAATATAACCTACGTATATTAGTTGACACTAGTGAAAATATGTATACTCACTCAATTTGTATAATATAAAAACTGTCATATATGACATACATCTGACATATCAAATCAAGCAACTGTCCTAATGTTATGAGGATATGCATATTGACATAACATAAAACCCATGCGGATCATCGTGTATCTTAGATTATAGGGAGATACAAATGATTGCAAATATAAAAACAAGACAATGACGTCGCGTCACAAGTTGGAGCTATTTTCAATTTCGCGTAATTTATTTGCCAAATGGTGCAAATGTAATTCTGTTTGTTTCAATAAATATAATATGTTATATATCAATCGAACGAAGATAATCAGCACACTCGACCTGAATGTATATGTTTTGAGTTTTATTACAAAATCCCACACTTTCAGGGTTCAAAAGAACCAGAATACGGTGAAATATCACTGTAGAGATGTAGCATCCAATCTCGTTGGGCTAGAGAAAAATGTGTTTAGAGCAAAAACCATACACAAAATTACTATATTTTTTACGCGAAAATGATTCTTAAACGTTAAAAGTTGATGTCATTAACGTAAAAGAAAATGACATCATCATAAAGTCAAAATTTTTGATTCTGTGTTGCGGGAACAGTTGTGTAGAGATTTCAAAATTACAGGAAAATAAGTTGTTATTACACTGATAAAATTGTTCTGCAATATTTATTTTTAATAATTTCTCTTTGTAATTTCCTATAAAAAATACGTTTTTCATATATTATTAAATACGGTACTAATTTTAGATTTTGAGTCAAGAAATCAAAAATAATTTCAAATTTTCTTTGTCTACCTAAAATGTCCCACCCTGTGCTTAAAACTAAAAACTGAATTAAACATGAAATTCGATTTGATCGAACGTGAAATTTTCTGTAAAACAATATTCGTCACTGAAATGATAAAATACGTTTTTTCCACGCTGTTGAATAGTATATTGTTTATCAAGATCGTTCAATATACGATGAAGTTATTAGTATTTTTCAATGTCGACACAAAATGTCCCACCAGTAAAATTACGTACTAAGTAACGTCAAAATATCTTAAGTGTTTATGTTGTAGATTCGATAATTCAATGCAAAATTGAAATCGAAATTTTAAAGATTGGTTCGAAAATGTTTTTTTTATATACTAGGAAATGTACGCAGTACTTTATTAATCAAGGGATTTTTATTTTGAATTCTTTGTTTATTGGGGTTACATCAAGCTAGTCTTAACTGTACAAAGAGCAAAGGGATAAATGCACACATTACATCAATATGGTTAATTACGTACAAGTTATTTTGCCTAAATCTAAGTTCTGTAATTCCGAAGGATGCTGAATATACCCCCTATACACATAGTTACACAACTTATGTGTTTATGGTTGTTGTGCGCCGATGATTTAGTTATTCTGTCAATTGTACGCCTTATGTCCGTCATATTTAGCTAAAATAACGGCGTTTTTGACGTTACGCAAAATAGCTCCAACTTGTGACGCGACGTCAATGTGTTAGACCTCCGTACGCGCGTCTTATTCAATATGTTCGTCTATATTTATGGGACCCGGTTTCATAGACAATGCTAAGCAAAGATAAAAACTATCCGTCGATATTAGAGAGCGTACTAAATAAAACCATATACTATTATAATAATACTTTCTTATAGTTCAAATCGTTTCTTTCTTGAAAACGTGTTCACATAACTTTACCTTTTGCAAAGATATACTTAACAACTTTTCTAAGTCCTCATTTGTATTGATTAATAACTTTATTGTTATAAACAGTAAAGTGCTAATATTTCTCAAGTGAATTTTATACAAGACAGACAAAATAATCCGAGTCTGAAACTGGCCATATATCACGTGGTTTATTCGGTCCGAGATGTACGTGCATTTTATGTGCATGTCCCTTCACGCAGTTAAACATACACGGAATTTGTTCCAAATACCTCCAAATTATGTCTAAAGAATCACCACGTTTGAAAAACATTCGAAAATCATCAAGTATATCACAGTTATGCGTCAGATGGTTGATTGATTTTTAACGTAAAAATGTTTATGAGTATATAATGAAAGGTTAACTTATTGTTTGTCAGATTTACAATTTTGGTTGCGAGAGCGTTTGATATTGAAGTGACGTTATGACGTAAAATCGCGTTTTCAGAGACGTAACTGTAATGTGCGTCCGGATAAGTAATACTCATCGAGTCGATACATTCAAAAATGCTTACGACTCTTGTCAATGGCTGCAAATAGAAAAATCAGATAACATGGTGGTCATCAAAGATATCAAAATATGTATTTGTGAGTTTTACCTCCCTTGGTTGATATGTTAAAGTCGTTTCAATTTAATAAAAATGTATCAAACTCAACGTTTTGTTATACAATTTTGCAAACTGATACTTGGCGCGTATTATAGCCAAATTTCATTGATATATCTACATGGTTGACAAAGTTATCTACGAATATGTAAGTGAGGACTTAGAAAAGTTGCTAAGTATAATTATTTCTATGAGACTTCAGGGTTGATTTAAGTATGTTCGTAGTAAAAACATTTTGAGGTTATATTTACTAAGTGCTTTGCATTTATCTGCATTGCGAATCTCTATGGAACGGTACATTGCAAATATTCAAATTATTCTTCAAAATACTGCCTGTGATTTGTTAGATACCAGAAATATTTGATAGACAGCATATTTTAAATTTGCATGTTTAATCTTGCCATGATAGTATTCCCTATTGAGGAGAACACCCAACACTGCGACTAAAATTAAGCAGATATCACAAAGTTATATTCGCATTTCCACGAAGGAATCCAACGATTACTGCTGTATTTGACTGTTCACTGTTTTAAAGTCCAGTTCTAAGATCCCAAAACTTTAGACCATTCAGAATTAAATTGGCATGTAACTTAATATAGTTTATAAAAAGTTCATATTCGATATTGATAAAACTCACACGTCTAAAACATGACTGCAATATTTACGTATATGTTAATATTGATTTCCCTTTTGATCCCGACATTTCTAACATAATCATATTTCATAGAGTGAAAGTCAAATCTTACTTCATTATACGATTCCTGTATGACATACAGGAGTGGCATAATGACAGAAGCATGTCTGGGAGTTTCAGTAGTATGTATGTGCGTTACTGGATAACATCACGTTATTGTGGTAAAACAGTTAAAATTCGAAGGCTAGAGTTACATGTACACGCAACAAACTATTCAGATGAATATTAGACAACAGTCTCAATTTTTCTTGCAATAACTCTAATCTTTCTTGTTGAAGTGTAAGTTCCGGTGAATCGGACGTTAAATAAAAACAATAAATAATAATATTAGTTTATGTTTGAATTTATCTTTTGGTTGCAATCACAAACGCATGTCCTTAATTTTAGTTCACAAAGTCTTGTTGGTGTCTAAACTGAAAGTTAATTTACTGTGACGTAACATTGAATCTTTTTCATGCTATTGCCGGATATGAGTTGTCAGCGGCGACATATAAATACGCATTGTCAGCGTATTTCTCACGTCGTAAATACAGTGCCCACCAAAAATATGGATACATTTTTTGACAGATGCAGAATTATAATTGGTTTAATTATTTCATATCTTTTTGGTCAGACGGAAACAATGTTTGCAATTTCTGAAAAAAACAGTTAATGAAGGAGTAAAGAATGTGACAGATAGAAAGTTGAACATTTTTTTGATTTAAAAATAAACTATGGGGTTCAAGGGGCTGGATTGGCCATATTATATGATCATGTTGTTGTTCAAAGCAAAAAAATTAATATTTTCCATCTAGGGTACCAATCAATGTATTGTCTTTACACTAAATAAAAAAAATGTTCCTGGTCTTCAAAAACATTGTTGCTTCTCTGTTCTGCAAGTAGTGTTATACAGGCAGGTAAATGAGGGAAAACTCTCTGTATCCATATTTTTGGTGGGCACTTTATATCAATGATGAATTGGTTTATATAAACATCGAATCATTATTTTGTGAAAAGGAGTTTGTATCCTTCAATTAATTAAAATTTATTGTCTGCATCAGTCAGATGGGTAATGCATCTGTATGTCATTATCTCCCAAGGTTGTGGTGAGTACGCAGCAATCAATACCATCACCTTACTGAACATTCAGACGAGAAACAATATAAACTACCATCAGATCAGATAACATATTATATTAAAATGAACTAGACAATAAAAATGTGCAAGCTAACAGGCAGCAGGCGTAAATTACTGGAAGGATCACACAATAAATGTGCAACCTTGCAGACACTATGCATAACATACGTTAATTACAAAATCACAACAAAAGTATTATTATACGTTAATTATAAAATCACAACAAAAGTATTATTATTTCAACCTTGAGGTAAGTACAGTCGTTCTTTAATTAAACAAAAGTATTTGTCTTATATGATCGAACATACGTTATACGAGGAGCTTTTTTGTATAAATTGTTTATTACAATTCGCGTATACGTAGGTGCTTAGATATGATTCAAAATTTTTAACACCATAATTTCCTAGAAAGTATACCGTAAAAACGTTTGAACGTGACCTACAAACGGTGTAACACAACCACTTCCATTCTCCGAAGTGAGAAAATGTGAAAAGGAGAAAAGAAAAGGATTCGCATATACCCTTGTGTCTGATGATATACCATCATTAATATCGATGAGACGCAGTCTACATAAAATGAATTAAATATATGACACACATCCGGTTCAATTAGTTGGCAGAATGTGTTATTGTATGCTTGAAAAGTCCGTTCGTTTACATAATGATTATCCGTAAAAACCGGATTTCCTTCGCAAAATACATAATTTATCCGTGCCTTAACCTTCAACTGAACATGTATAACCACAAAGACATTGTCATAATACAAATGTATGCTGATATATATAAATATAAATCAAAATAATGTTTCAGTAAATAGCAATAACTGACAGAACTCATTCTTCTAAGTGTATGTTATGTGTCTGTAAAACCATTACAGAAACAATTCGTCGCGGTTTTGAAAAAAATAGCAATACATTAAACAGGGAAAGATACACTCCGTAAGCGGAAATTGACACAAGAAGAAATATAATTGATGGAAAGCAATAATGGTGTTCGTTTTCTATAAACAATATGTTGATTTGTTTCAACAGCATTGATGATGCTCTTAATCAGAAACGTTTGGTAGTAATAAATTTTCGCTACACAGTATTCGTAGACTCGGTTTGCATATTGAAAACAGTCATTACTTACCCATACCAATAATGTCCACGTGCGTATCTTCGTCGAGTCTCTGCAGGTACTAATGCTTTCAGAAAAAGTTATTTCCGGTCAAAAATTTCAGGCAGTTTTCCGAGGTGAATTGTCCTTTGAAAATAAAAAAATAGTAATCTGTAAACGGTTGACCCCTATCATTTTCATTCGAATTATAACCATCTTTAAAAATATTCAATAAATAAAACATACTATTTAAACAAGCAAAGGGAAGTAACAAATACGCTACTGTAATGGATACACGGCGCCAATACGAGATGCGATGTTATGACGTCACAAATAACAGGAAATGACGTCATACCAAAAGTACGCCAAATAGACTCATGACGTTACGTTGCAATTTATAACAAATCAATATGATATAGTTAAAACTTCAGGTTACGGATGCCTACACTTATTCCCAACTTAAACCACAGATACATAGCCAATCTAAAATTTTGAATAATTATTATTTCTGGTCTTAAATTTCAAGAGGAGAAGTGATCATTTGCTGATCAATAACTATCTTTGTATATTGTATAACATCTAAATTCAACTCATATTTAGTCAGTTTCTATCTGAAACATAGCTTAGCAGATATCCAATGTGTATTTAATCCCTCATTTAGGCGGTGCCTTAGTTCATATAAGTGATAATAATAATAATATTAATAATAACGACTTTATTTATTGTGGATTACATATCAAGTTAATATCATGTTATATATTTTGTGATAAATGTACCATAAATAAAAATAAACGGGGTCACCCGAAAGGGGCCTTAAATGAAAAAAAAAAAAGTTAATATCAATTTTCAATAAATTCCACTGAAAAGAAAAAATACATAATAAACAAATAACATTTAATTAACACCATTCTCCCAACATATGCATATACAAAACATATTAGATTTAGTCATGGTGAAATGCAAATATAATGTTTTTGTACTGTAAAATATTAGATACAGATAGTATCACATGTCCATAACAGTGGTATCGCCTATATGTTTGTTTATTAAGTGGAGATACTATCCGTCCAGTGTGAAAATTTGTATTTGATGTATTTGACTTAAAAGTGCTTAATGTATTGGCTTTTCTGATATCTCAAGGAAGAGAAATCCATAGCTTTAGTCCAGTATAAGAGATTGACTTTCTGAAAATTTCTAAATTGGGTTTAGGCAAGTGTAGGTGATTATTTTCAGCTGACCTTAATGTTACATTGCTTGATGTGATGCTAAAATAGTTGCTAAAACGCATTTCAATTATTAATATTATATTTTGATTACTTTTAGTGTCTGCATTCTAGTGGTATTTGTAATTCATATTCCGAATACATTTAGCTGTATGTGCCTTTGAATAATGTCAAAAGTGGTGTAATAGCTGTACGGTGTAGCGACACCTCTTCGTCTACATAAATGGCGGTACTAGTAAATGTATCTCCCAGTATCAAAATTACTGAAAATTGTGACATTTATTTCGATTTTTCTTCATCAAGAGTATGACAATATAGTGATTTGAATGTCTGAATATTGCGTAATGATATTAGATCTACTGTCAAGTCGGTGTTTAATTTCCTTTGAATGAGAAACAAGCTATTTAACACACGTTATGACAACATTATCTATGTGAGAAAATACTTTGCTTAATGGTTTTTGTGAGCAAGTGTGGAAAATAATAGGCATTTAGTTGAAGAATGTGTAATTTTTGTAAGCCATAATAAACCATTGACATTGCATGTGTAAATCGCCGGCTAAATAATAGAAGTAAAAGGGTGTGTTATAATAATGTTACATGTACATAACCCTGCAACTGTATGCGTATTGTTAATAAAAAATAGCAATTTGTATACAACGCCTTATACAATCGACAGTATTTAAGGGGATAATTTTAGTTATTTTCGAGTATCAGATATACTTTATTGTTTACAAGAAACAATTGGAAATTCACTATTGATGAAAGATGCCCAGGTCACCGGTCCTAAATCAAAATAATACATTTATGGTGAACTTTATTCTAAAACTGCTTATTTTAACAGTATTCATATAGCATTTTATCACGCACTTACACTGAATACATGTACATCTACATCAGTTCATGATTTTGTAGTCAAGGAAACCAACCAAACTACGACTATAGTAGATATTGTTAAATTATTCATTGACGTACAGTACTTAATCAAGACAACTGACTGTTTAATAAATTCTAGATCTACAGGGTGTCCCAAAAAAACGGGGACCTACCTTAAACCCTTATAACTCATTCATATTTTGATGAATAAAGCTGATATTTTGTGAAAGTGTATGTAAGGGACCCCCACTTCTTAAACGGGTACTTGTTCAAATATGGTGCTTCAAAACAGGAAGTGACGTCATAATTTTCACTATGGCAACATTTCACGTTATTTTTGCTTAATCACCTGAAAAGGGGCATTATAAGAAAAGGGCATTTGCGTCAGAGCATTTATTGTTAGAAAACAACATTTAGAGTCAAAGGGGTGATCAAAATCTTGTAAAAATAAAACAAATATGACAAGAAATAGCAAAACAGAGGAAAACGTGGCAAGTTTACTGACCAAAGTGGAAGTGGAAATCGTTCCCAAATAGCATCAACAATCATTCAATGATCAAAAACATAAATATTGTCAAGGACTATTACCAAAAAAAAGCTTAGACTATAGAAAGGAGCTGAAAGTAAAGTTTTATCCAAACGAACAGTTCATAGATATATTTTGGAGTAATTGTGTATGTCAGAAATTATAAAATAGCACCATAGGCTAGCATAAAACTCTTCTTGCAATAAATCAACAGCAAAATCAGGATATGTTTGCGAAATAGTACAGACATCTTACCTCATATCACAGGCCATTTGACCTTAAATTACTCGAACTTGATCCCAATAGTGAGCTTGTTTGCTATACCTAATCAACTTATGTATCACGAACCATAAACAATGATTTGGAGCACATGAGAAGATGTTTGAGGTCAGCATGGAAAAATATCACATTAAATTCTGAAATCCGTGCTTCAGTTTATGGTATTTTACTGAAACATGCGATTGTAAACATGGGAGGTAACTCTGAGTATTGAACTAAATAATCACGATAGTGATACTAGTATTCTGAACAGTGTTCTTCCCTTATTGTTCTGACATATTAAAAATGTGGTATCTATAATAGAGAAAAAAGTTACTATTGTTTATCCTAGGTCCCCGTTTTTTTGGGACACCCTGTACATTACTTATTGTAACCCTTTTCAGTAATGTAACGGACCCAACTGTATTCGATTGATTCGGTTAATTTGTAGAACAGTGTACGGCTTTAAATCAAGCACAGCTTGCATCGTTATTTAAGTAAGTTTTCGTGTTGGATAGTGGTCCCTCTTAGCCCAATCGGTAGAGCGCTAGACTTGTAGTCACTACTGATATCGGGGTTGTGGGTTCGAATACTGGGCTTGCCATCTAAACATTTCTAACTGTCTTTCGGATGATACTTTAAACCGAGGTCCCATGTATTGTAAAAGAACCAAGGATGCTTCTGCAATTGGTACATCTTCTGTATCATGCACTATTCCCAAAAAACTAAAAGTACGAACCCTAATTTCGGGGCCTTGCCCGTATGGATTATTCGATGGCGAGGATAAGTAAAATCATTAAATAGGACTGTGGTCAAACCAGTTTTGCCAGGGTGTGGCAACGTTAGAGGCTTGATGGCGTGTGTAATACTTATGTAGTACATGAAAAACTTCAATTCTTCAGTGGTTGAGGTATGTCTTGTTTTGTATATCGGGATTTTGTAGAATACTGTCATGGTTTTCGGAGATGCAACATTTCGTCTATTCTCTATTTCTTTCGGGTTGGAATTATTTCATTATTAATTTATAACCTTTTTATCACTGGCATGTTCACCTTTTATGTTTTAGCACATGTTAGTCAATGAAGTCGGAGATCATTATGGTAGAGGAACAATTTCAGGTAAAAATGGTTGAACCCTACCATTCATTTTAACAAGCTGAGTCATATCTTAAAATATTCCTAAATGATTGTGCGTTACGATACATGACATTTTGTTCCAGTCACGTGATGGCGCTTTGAGAAATCCAAGATGGCGTCCAAGATGGCCACCAAAAAAGTAACATCACCTTTTGTGAAATTACAGCCTCTGGGACATTTGATATGTCATTTATTATGGGAATAAGTCGTTTTTACAATAGAATGTATGTTGTTCTTGTGATATTAGGTGATTTTGGTGGAACATTAGGGTGATTTAATTTTTTTCATAATATTTTATCGCCAAATAAAGGCAAAAATAGGGGGTAGGGGTAAGATTTTAAACTACCCAGGAAAATTTTGACCGCATATATAGCATTTCTATTGTTAAGTATATGCTATATAGTTAGGGGAAATGAAAATGTTTACAAATATACAATATAAAAGTACTTAAATGATGACAATTTACAATCAAAAGTGAGTGGGGTACGATTTTCCTAAAATCTGAAAAGTGGTAAAATTTTACCTTTGATACATATTTGAGACACTTCACCATGAATTGTTTAAGTTTTTTCACTCCTTCAGTTAGGACAGTTGATACATGTTTTATTTATGCATATTTCAATCAATATTTGAAGCATTTTCTCATTTTTTTCTTGATTTGACCCAAAAATGACAATTTTTTAGGGTAGGGGTAATTTTGTTAATAATGAAAACCCTTCCAGTGATGGCATAGACTGGACTTGTTAATGATGAAGATTAATTTTAGCATTAGTGCACTCGAAACAATACAACAGTGTCAACATTAATGCCAAGGTCATATTAGAGGTCAAATGTCAAATTCTGAAGGATCTTTTGCAATATGTATGTATGCACACTAACAGGTAAATGTAAAGGAATAAATGTCTTATGTTCATATCATTTCTTTTACAAAGTACAAATACAGCTTGTTTCTTTGATAAAAGAAATCATTTCATTGCCATGGCAACCGGAAATATGGATTCCAATATGGTGGCCATCATATCCATGTATATATAATATTATTCATAATCCAGCCAAGTTAGCATATAAGCATTTAAGGTGAAGGTAATTGCAACAGTAGCTGTTCATATTTTTATTGCCCCCCTCTCTGTCTGTACAAGATTAGGACACTGGTTGACTTCCTTCCACACTTGACAGTCGTCCTGACGGTTAAGGATGACAGCTCCCCACAATGGTGAATCCCAATATGGCTCAAAATGACTGATGCTAACATTGTCATTGATAAATTCTAATAATACACATGAACAGTTCCTTACACTTGTGAGTTTTTGTATCATACAGGATGACAGTTGGTACATTGTTGAGCCCCCATGATACAAAGGAAGATAGTTCCCTACACTGGTGAGTCCCCAGTAATACATAGGAAGACCGTTCCCTACACTGTTCTGTATCACATATGACATAGAAAGAAAGTTCCCTGGACCAGTGGTGAGTCCCTCATAATACATAGGAACACAGTTCCCAACACTGGTGAGTCCCCCATAGGACATAGGATGGTAGTTCCCTACAATGCAGAGTACCTCATAATACATAGAATGACAGTTCCCTACACTGGTAAGTCACTCATAATACGTTGAATGGCAGTTCCCTATACTGGTGTGTCTCCCATCTATAGGAAATTGGATGATAGTTCCCAAAACGGATCTCTCTCCACAAATGCCAAAAATACAGTTGCATAACTGGTGCGTATCCTATAGTACATTGGATGACAGTTCCATACAGTGGCATGTCTCCCATAGTGCATTGGATGACAGTTTCCTTCACTGGTATGTCTCCCATAGTGCATAGGATGACAGTTCCCTACACTGTTATGCATCCTATAGTGCATTGGATGACAGTTCCCTGCGCTGGTGTGTGTCTCATATGACATGGGATGACAATATCCACCACCTGAGAATCTCCGGAATTTACAACACTGATGGGTCCTCCATAAGACTCAGAGTGAGTTTTTCTCAAAGTACATAATGTTAGGATGACAGTCCCGACATGAGTGAGTTCACCATATTACCTAGGATGACAGTTATCTTACTAAGATGACAGTTCACTGGTGAGTAACACTAGTACAAAATATGATTGTTTCCATCAATAGTGAGTCTCGCATAGTACTTCGGCTGGCAGTCCTAAACACGGAAGAGTCCTCCATATGGCACAGGTTCCTAACACAGAAGATACCTCCAAATAGCGTTGGAAGACAGATCCCGACACTGGGCTTATGATGATGGTTCCCGACACTGGATGGTCCTCAATGTGCATTGCAAGGCAATCCCCTGCACAGGAGAGTTCTTCATAGGGCCTAGAATGACCGTGTCCAATACTCAGGGGTCCTCCATATAGCACATAATGACAGTTGTCAACGTTGCGGACACCTCCATTAAGCATAACATAACAGTTTTCAACGCTGTTGAGACCTCAATTAGGCCTAAAATGATGCTTCCTAACACTTAAGTCCTCTAAAGGGCTTTGGAAGATAGTTCCCTGCACATGAGTGTCCTCAATAGGGCCTAGAATGACAGTTGCCAACACTGATGGGTTCTCTATATAGACCCGAATGACAGTTTTTAACACTGTTGAGACCTCCATTAGACCTAAAATGGCAAAAGCCTACACTGGCAAGTCCCCTCAGGGCTCGGAATGACAAGTTCCAACACCTGCGAGTTCCCAATAGGACATGCGATAACTTGTCCTATAACTTCTGAGTCCCCCATAGAACCGATGATGACAGTTTTCAATACTAGCGAGTCCCTCATAGGACCTTGGAATACTGTTTGCTACACTGGTGAGTCCCCATAGTGACAGTTTCCAACATTAACAAGTCCCTCATAAGATCTACCATGACTCTTTGGAACTTTGAGTCCCCATATATGGGATTGTATGATTATTTCCAACATGCATTAGTCCCACCTTACCTAATATAAGTATATAGTTCCAACAAATTTGAATGTGTCTAGAAGTGTGAACCTTGAAATGGTCATTAATTGATATTGGTTTGAGTAACTTTAAATTGAAACTAAATTCAGTACATACTTTGTACCATTTAATGGTAATACGAACTGTCACAACTAATGATAATAACAAATATTAACGATATTGAACCACCAATTTAAGATTCCTTGGGTATCATTTACTTCATTCAAATGGCTTTTATCACCAAGCTGTAATGTTCTAAATAAAACATACAACGTCTACAGAAGAAATATATTCTAAACAACTCAGTTTATACCATATGGAAAGGCAGAAATGTATATTATGTCAATAAAAATATAGAAGAAATACGTATACTTGTTTTTTCCCAATTTGACCTTGAAAATTCCTTGACCTTGCACTTACAGTAGTTACTGTTGAAATTCAATATGATGACCGCTAGTTAATAAACATTTTCAATCCATGTATGTGTCATTATATCTATTTATGAAACTATCACATGGGCATTTACTATTTAGAGTTTATGCATTTCACCATTCATGGCAACTATATTGAAACACCATCTTGGACTTTTCACCTTTCCCCAACGCATTTTTAAAGACGTTTTTCTGTTAATCAGTTAATGAATAAATTTCTTTTAAACGCAAACGTGTTTCTGTTGCAATTAGTTTCACTTTTAATGCGAATTTGGCTGGATAATAACTTATGTCTTATGTACATTGTATTTATTTGTATGTGAAGGTGATGGCGGCCATATTGGAAGCCATATTTCTAGGTTCAATGGTTAACAATGTTTTCTTTAATCAAAGAACCAAGCTGTGTTTGTATTTGTTACTTTTTATTTTTGTTAAATAAATAAGTTATTCCTGGACATTTTACCTGTTTGTGGTAATACATACATATTGCAAGTTCCAAAAATCCTTCAGACATTGACATTTAACCTCTAATGTGACCTTGACATTAATGTTGACAAAGGTCGTATTGTTACAAATATTGTAACAAGTGCACTAATGCTTAAATTCATCTTTATAATTGCATATAGTTAGTTAACACGTTCAGTTCGTGTCATCGCTGGAAGAGTTTTCATTATTACCAAAATTACCCCTACCCCTAAGAAATTGTCATCATTTTGGAACCAAATCAATAAAAAGATTGAGTAAATGCATCAAATATTAGTTAACAATACATAAATAATACATAATGCTAACTTTAGGAGTGTTAAAACTAAACCAATTTATGGTATAATGTATCAAATATGTACCAAAGGTAAAATATTACCACTTTTCAGATTTTAAGAAAATCGTACCCCACCCACTTTTGATTGTCAATTGTCATCATTTAAGTACTTTTATATTGTATATTTGTAAACATTTTCATTTCCCCCAACTATATAGCATATACTTAACAATAGAAATGCTATATATGCGGTCAAAAAATTCCTGGGTAGTTAAAATCTTACCTCCACCCCCTATTTTTACCATTATTTGGCGCTAAAATATGACGAAAAAAATTAAATCACCCCCAATGTTCCACCAAAATCACCTAATATCACAAGAACAACATACATTCTATTGTAAAAACGACTTATTCCCATAATAAATGACATATCAAATGTCCCAGAGGCTGTAATTTCACAAAATGTAATGTTTACTTTTTTGGCGGCCATCATGGACGCGATCTTGGATTTCTCAAAACGCCACCATGAATATGGTAAAAGATGTCCCTTGTCATAAAGCACAAACATTTACGAACATTTTAAGGTATGACACAGTTTGTTAAAATGAATGGTAGGGTAACTCCAAAAATAGAGGCCTAAACTGGCATTTGTTCCTCTACCATTAGTTGATTATTGTGGAAAGCTAGTTTCCTGTAAGTACTTATTCTTTGTCTTGTCTTGGGCGTGACTGTATTTTAGTTTAATATGAGTGTTCATTTGCATGTTGTAATTTCTCATTGAGTATAATAATTGTTATGCGTGAGTCAATTAAGTTTGGCAAAGTAAATATTGTTGCGTTGAAGTATAGGTTTATTTCAGGTAGAACAGTATAATTTTAATTTTGTCTATTTTATGTTATTTTGTTGTCTACAGGATGTGAACTGTGATGTGAATTTAACTAGACTGTGTGCTTGTAAAAAACGATTGTTATATTGATCCACGAGTTATGTGAAGATTGAACATACCAGAGGTGCCCCACTTATATTTGAACAGTGCTGAGTGTTTGATATCTTCTATCTAACCCGATATAAATAAAATATTTGTTTTGAATATTGAGAAGTAATGTATCAGTCATCATATACGTTAATTGTTTTGGATTTTCACAATATGGTTCCAACCGAGATTGCCAATTCTGTAGGGGATGTTGCTTTTGGCTTTTCGAAGGCCAAACACTCCCAACAAATCGCCTAGAAGAAGTTGAAGAAACATTGGTGTACCGTTTTTGTGACAATAATCAGTAGTATTCGTCACTTGAAGGGTGGTTTTTGTCAAGTTGTAACAAAAAACGAAATAACACAAAATATTAAAAATTACTAAAAAGTGACTATTTGTTTGGTAATCGTACTCATTAGTTGTATGATGACTATGACCAACCAAATAACTAAAATGTGGTTTTAAACGAATTTAGGAGTATATATTGTAACTACTTTATTTTACAAACCGACAAACCAGTGCACGATAGTATGCCATTTATGTTCAAAACAGTTTTTTTGACAAAATATAACCCACATGGGTTTCCTGACGACAATATCCGAATGATGGTGTTTTGGTCAAGGCCCAGCACCATATACCAACATAATCACACCATTCGGTACGTTAAGAACACGTGATACATGTTTATTGCACGCGAATAGTAAAGGCCAAAGTGAAACAACGCTGTATCCAAATAATTGGAATTTTAACGATAAAGCAACATTGATTACACTTGATAAATGTTTAAAACATAAGTTATATTTTTTCCGTCATAGAAAAGGTAGAAAAGATGTCCGTAAAAGATGTGAATATTTGGTTCTAACTTTATTACAAATACTAAAACAATTGGTGTATATGTTAATTGACACATTGGTACATACGATTGAATAAAGACTTTTCGACTATCCAATGTCATCTTGAAGATATGGGATGTTCAACAGTGTTCAAATATAAGTGGGTCAACTTTCGTATATGTAGTCAGGCAGTGTTCGTAAAATTAAAGATCGAACTAGACATGAGTTTTTATCCCCATCGACCCCAAGTAACAGTAACACAGAACGATTATTTTGCAATTTATGTGACAGTGTAATAAGATAAGCTCACAACGAATATACTATCTACATCTTGTAGAGGCAGATGCTTCATCACTTTGTTATTCAGAAAATGGCCAGGACTATGGATATTAACTTAATTTAAAGTTGTTATTTGGAGTAGTGTCACTATAACTTGCAATTTTCGGAAACAGTATTTGATTGGTATTTTTTTCCTTGTAAAACATCATATTTGATGGTCGGTTGAGTTGATATAATGCGTTTGGATGGAATTAATCAATTGTGTCCGTAGTAAATGCATCAAATATTAGTTAACAATACATAAATAATACATAATGCTAACTTTAGGAGTGTTAAAACTAAACCAATTTATGGTATAATGTATCAAATATGTACCAAAGGTAAAATATTACCACTTTTCAGATTTTAAGAAAATCGTACCCCACCCACTTTTGATTGTCAATTGTCATCATTTAAGTACTTTTATATTGTATATTTGTAAACATTTTCATTTCCCCCAACTATATAGCATATACTTAACAATAGAAATGCTATATATGCGGTCAAAAAATTCCTGGGTAGTTAAAATCTTACCTCCACCCCCTATTTTTACCATTATTTGGCGCTAAAATATGACGAAAAAAATTAAATCACCCCCAATGTTCCACCAAAATCACCTAATATCACAAGAAATACTTTCGTATATGTAGTCAGGCAGTGTTCGTAAAATTAAAGATCGAACTAGACATGAGTTTTTATCCCCATCGACCCCAAGTAACAGTAACACAGAACGATTATTTTGCAATTTATGTGACAGTGTAATAAGATAAGCTCACAACGAATATACTATCTACATCTTGTAGATGCAGATGCTTCATCACTTTGTTATTCAGAAAATGGCCAGGACTATGGATATTAACTAAATTAAAAGTTGTTATATGGAGCAGTGTCACTATAACTTGCAATTTTCGGAAACAGTATTTTATTGGTATTGTTTTCCTTGTAAAACATCATATTTGATGGTCGGTTGAGTTGATATAATGCGTTTGGATGAAATTAATCACTTGTGTCCGTAGTACACACTTGCTCCTCTGAAAGAAGGGACAACGTAATTATAAACATGTCTAAAACAAGTTAGATATAATTTGTACAATGATATGTGTTACTCCGTGGCAACTGCGAGTAGACACACCTCAACAGCCAAATTGTTTTCCCCAAGTACCTCTATCGAACCTGCCTTTTTCTTGTTCTTTAGCCAACAAAATGCCGATTTAAGGAATAATTAAAATAAGACAGACCCAATTGACAAGGTAATTGAATCAATTAAAAAGTTTTATACTTTCTTTATAACATGATAAGATAATAGGTAATAAAATATTTCAATTTATAGGGAAGTGTTTTCAACCTTATCCCCCTTTGTGCATTTTAAGCAATGCTATGACGCTCTCCGATCGGAAACCTTCATTACCTCTCAAACTGAAGTAACGCAACCATAACTAAATGATACTATGTTTTTCATATCGGCAAATGAACATTACAGCTACACGTATGTGCACATGCGACATATTTTTTTCTATTCACATAGTTGCAATGACTGACAAAGTTTGATTCTCAATAATTTCGTGAAATATTGTGATACATGTATTCTGTCTCAGAAGAATGCATGATTCAAACTTATTCAACTACTGCAGCAAAATATTCACATAGAACATGTGTCGACAATCATCATATTTTGATTAAAAATTACTATTAGTATCACATTTGCCCTTATAAGGGTGGCAAGACTAATTACAACAATATCAACCAAAGAAGTGTTTTTAAAATACGTGGTTTCACTAACTTCATGTCTTCATCACTAATGAGCACATAGCCGGCCATTCTGTACATGTCTAGCAATGTGTTTTCCTGAATTCGTTAACAACAGCGTGTTTCTTTAAAGTATTATCATATCATTGATTAAAACAATGTGCAAGAAGATTGAGTTTTTATAGAAATGTCATTAAGAGTACCGTCTGGAAGAGATAATTTCCAATTTACATAAAGTGTCAGAATTGTTCTTAGATAGTTAATCGGGTAAAAATGTCAAACCAGTCGGCAAGAAAAAACAACACTTCTTATTGATAAAACATTTACATAACCTAATAATTATTCTCTGGTTTTATAGCCTGATCAATACAAGATTTGAAGGAGAAAATGTAAGTGTTTGTCCAATAACTTGTTAAAGACGTAGTAATAGCTTTAACTGGTTTTGGTGTGCTTGACATGTGTGAATGATTAACTGGTGTTTATAACACAAATCGAATGGTATCTTTATGTGACACGGGCGTTTCTGCTAGTCCCCATTGTTAGATTTACGGGGAAAATATAAAGATATATATATGCCTTCAGTTGATATGAATGTAGTAGCCTTTGCGTTCCCAGGCAATAAATAGTGATTAATCTCTAGATAAATTTCCATCATTGCATATACGAACAATTATTAAACCAACACAATACTTCTACCCTAGGAATATGAATATATGAGTTGTCAGTGGGGACACTAGTCGTCAGTATATTTATTTTGTTTCAATCACAAATACTTACTTTTTTTCCATTCATTTGATATTATATCATGAGAAATACGAGGCTCTCGTAGTCCTTTCTAATATAAACACTGTAATATATGACACACATCTGACATATGACTGACATCAAACGACTGACATAAAAAAATATGAGGATTGACATAACATAGAACATTTAAGGAATATTGTGAAACTTAGATTTTAAAACAAGACAATTTATTATCTGTCTGTATGAGCGTCTATTCAATATGTATGTCGAGATTCCTGACCCGTTTCATAGACATTTCTTTTCCACGATCGAAACTATTTGTCGATGTTTGAGAGCATACTAAATCATCGCATACAATTTCTTATACTACTACTAGTAGTTGCAACTTTTTTATGGAAGTTTTCGTTCATATCATTTTAATGAGTATCTACATTGCGAATCTCACAGAAACGGTACATTGCAAATATTAACAATATTCTAGAAAATATTGACTATGATTTGTTACAAACTAGAAATATCTAATATGCTGTTACATGTAGAAAAATTCACGGGGTATACATGGACGTGCATCACAAAACTTGCATGCAATATTACCATGATAGTATTGCCTATTCAGGAGTAAAATACTGCCGGCGAACACTTAACCTTGAAACTAAGGCAGGTTTATTATTCTAGTTTATTTGCATTAGCAAGAATGAATCCCAAGATTATTTCTGTATTTGTCTGATCCATGCTTTGAAACCCAGTTGCAAGTTCCTCAAATGTAGACCATTCAGAATTAAATTGGCATGTAACTTAATAAAGTTCAAACATCTACCAAATGACTGCAATATTAATGTATATATTAAATATAATTTCACTTTTGGTCCCGACATTCCAAACATAATCATAGTTTCATGGAGTGCAAGGTCAAAATTGAATTAACAGTTGATGCCATGTATAACCACAGGAGTGGCATCGTGACAAATGCAACGTTTAGGAGCTCTAGCATTTTGTGTTACTGGATAACAACAATAAGGATTAATTTTTAATATTAATCTAGGTTATTTTGCTCAGTCAATTAGTGTCTCGGATCGGGTAAATTGTCGGTGGTTAACATCGACCATTTTATCCATGCTAGCCTGTATTTACAAATTACTCAACCGGTGATTCGGTGACGTAGCAATGATAGGCTATATAAGGAATCGTTCGGGTCTCGTCCCGTGTCGTTAAATTTATAACACAGCAAAAGCTTGTACACGAATCTATTATGCCTGGACGCGGTAGAGGTCACAAACGGAGGAGACCGGCAGTAGTGGAACCTCGTGGCAGACCGGTAGTGGAAGAACCTCAGGGTAGAATGAGAACAAGAAACGCTGCCATACGCCAACGGGCAAGAGAAACATGTGACGATGGCCAGGACGGAGATAGGGGTGAGTTACATGAAGTTATTGCCTTTGAGAATGTCATGTTGAACGAAAATGTGTTGCAAAGTGGCGACCCTGTACCTGTCGACATTTCTATTGCTGACCGCATAAACAGACTGGAGAGTCAAGTCGATAATAATATCAGGCAGCACGATAATTATGGCACGGAAACCAATGCTTTATTTCATATGCCAGAGGTATTGAATGTTGATAGACTGGCTAACGACGATATTTCTATGCATGTACCTTCGGCGTTAAAGCAACGCATATGCAAGGGAGAATTTATTAATTTGTCATTATTGCTAAAGGGGGCGGTGGAACTGGCCGAATTTAATAGCGGTGGTACTCTATCTATTTCTAACTCCGGAAAGCTAGAATGCCGTCCTAAAGAATGCAAGGACGATATCGGGACTGTGGAAAGGTGGACCGACGCATTCATTATCTTTATGGATATTTATTTGACAGCTTTTCCGCACAAAATACATGAATTATTACATTATTCGTTCATTATAAGGAAATGTGCTGCCGTTCACGGGGGCACATCATGGAAAACATATGATCACCAATTTAGGACGAGACAGGCTTTAGTTCCGTCGTCTTGGGGCAGTATTTACCACGACCTATGGCTTAGGTGTGTGCACAATCGTGCCGAGCAGAAGTACCCAAATAGTAACAGAAATTCAAATGTGTGTACGGCCTTTAATAAAAACCAATGTAACTGGCCGAACTGTAGGTTTAGTCACGCATGTATTAGTTGTGGCGGGGGGCACCCATTTATTTACTGCATGCCTGGTCGCAATAGGTCTCACACGAGACCTTACACCGCCAATTATACGTACGAGAACTCGGTTAATAGTCAAACTCTCTCGAGCTACCCAAGTAGAAACTTTGGCCAAAACTCTTTTCGAGGCCAACCACGTGGTTCATTTCCAAGGTCGAGACCATATAGACGACCAAACAGGGGATTCTTTAATAAGTAATGACATAAATGCGCATGGTTTAGCACCAACGCTAGTTAACTTAACAGTACTAAAACAGTGGCTTCGTCTTTATAATCCATCAGATAGCACTTTATTATTGTCTGGCTTCACTTACGGCTTTAGAATTAATTTTGAAGGAATCAGGCAGGCGCGCACCTCTAAGAATCTCAAATCAATTTTACAACATTCAAATATTGCCAAACAAAAAATTGATAAGGAAATAGAGGCTGGCAGGGTTGCAGGCCCGTTTAAATACCCTCCATTCGCAAATATCCAATGTTCGCCTATTGGCATAGTGGCTAAGAAAACACCAGGGGAATATAGACTTATTCATTACCTGTCATACCCTTTAGGGTCTTCAATTAACGACTTCATAGATCCAAAACTCGTTCAGTCAAGTATACCGAATTTGACGAGGCCATACATATGGTACAAGACTTAGGACGTAACTGCTATTTATTTAAAATGGACATAAAAAGTGCGTTTAGGCTATTGCCGATACATCCCGAAGATTTTGAGTTGTTAGGGTTTTCTCTCGATAATAATTTCTATTTTGATAAGTGCTTACCGTTTGGTTGCTGTATATCACCTAGCCTGTTTGAAAAATTTTCCACATTTCTAGAATACATTATTAAAAACCGCTTGCTTAACAAGAAGCTAATACACTATTTAGACGACTTTCTGGGGGGTCAGAAAACACGGCCGGGATGTAAACAAAACATGCAATTATTTAAGAGCAGTATGCAAGAAATCAGGGTACCTCTAGCAGACGAAAAAACCGAAGGACCGTGTACATCATTAGTTTACTTAGGATTGGAGCTTGATTCGAGAGAAATGGCCGTACGTATTCCTAAGGATAAAGTCATAGAAGTCGCGAATAAAATTAGAGACATTTTGTCCAAGGATAAGGTAAATCTTAACGTAATGCAATCGTTGATAGGTTCGCTCAACTTTTGTTGCCGCGCGGTCGCTATAGGTAGACCGTTCTGTAGGCGCCTCATTAACGCAACTTGCGGTGTAAAATGCTCTTTCCATCACGTGAGAATAACGAAAGAAATAAAGCGGGACCTAAGAGTATGGCTAGATTTCTTTCAGCATTTTAACGGAATATCAGTATTCCACGATAGGTACTGGACATCAAACGATGACGAGCAATTTTTTACAGATAGCGCCGGCGGCATAGGGTTCGGTATCTGGTTTAAGGGTCACTGGTGCCAAGAAAAATGGCACCCAGACTGGATCAATCAAAATCTAGTTAAAGACATCACGCTGTTGGAACTATTTCCCATAGTAGTTGATATGGTTGTATTCGGTGAACAGATGCGAAATAAGAAAATTCGCTTCAATTGTGACAATATAGCAGTAGTCCATATTTTGAATTCGATGACTTCAAAGTCGTCCAGATCGTTAGCATTGTTAAGGATATTAACCATGCAATGTATCAAACATAACTGTATTGTTAAAGCATCTCACATAGCGGGAGAAAAGAACGAAATTTCTGATGCCCTCTCACGTTTTCAGAACTCGAGATTCCGTACACTAGCACCGTTGGCAGACCCAAATGCAACCCAGGTCCCAATTTACCTATGGAACATATTCAACGCCGATCTGGAAAACTGGTATTTGCAGGAATTGCGACAAACACAAAACTAGCGTATGATACGGGGGTCAAAGCCTTCAGCATATTTAGAAAGTTATATAAGTTACTAGAAATCTGGCCTACTCAAATACAACAAGTCGCCTGGTTCATTACGTATTTATTCGAGAGAGCGTATTCATCCAAAACCATTCATACTTACGTGGCGGGATTGTCTTTCTATCATAAGATAAACAACTGGTATAACATAACAGACATATTTTTAATTCGTAAAATACTGGAAGGTTGTAGTAGGAGTAGACCGTCAGTTGATAAGAGAGCTCCAATTACAGCTAATATGCTCATTGACATTTGTAGAATAATACCAAACAATAGCTTTAGCAAATTCGAAGCCATGCTATTTAAGGTACTATTCACGTTAGCTTACTTTGGTTTGTTTAGAGTGAGCGAATTGGTACATTCAGTAGTAAATAGAGCAATCGTAGTCAATGACTTAAAGTTAGAACCACATTCATTAACAATTACGCTACATGTAAAGGTAACCAAGAACAACCAGTATGGTACGCCCATCTCCTTAAAAATACCTTGTGAGTCCAACGTTTTGATATGTCCAGTCTGTAATATAAAACCTTACATGGACGTCAGACCTATAGTTCCTGGACAACTATTTGTTCACGCAAATACAAAACCCGTCACGCGATACCAATTTTCAGCGGTACTTAGGAAATGCTTATTACAAAGTAAATTTAAGTCTGACCTATATAAATCCCATAGTTTTAGGATAGGTAGGGCTACACAACTAGCCATTCAAGGGCTACCAGAATCTGACATCATGAAATTAGGTAGATGGAAATCAACAGCTTATAAATCATACATTAGGGGAAACACATTGAAAAGATAGGTTCATGTGCTATCCAAAAATACATTGTACTAAAACCAAATAAGTGTCGTTTAAGTTGTATATATTTGCAGATATATGGATCCTTGGTGATTCGATACCATACTTGACAGGAGCTAGGGCCAAGGAACGTGGCAGGCCCAACCTACGACTTCCGGAGGGGCTTGGTGTCGCATGGTGGGGAGTGCGTGGTATGGGCTGGGGTGACTTACAGCACTGTCTTCAACTTCCCCTTCTCTACGACCCGAACCAAAGGTAATCGTTTTCCATTTAGGAGGGAATGACGTGGTTAACAATTCCCTCCGCTTTATCTTCAAAATGGTAGATGATGGCATAGAGCTTGTGCACCAGGCCTTTCCGGGGTCACACATCGCATGGGTCGACATCATCCCAAGGATCCATTGGGGAGTAGCCGCTGCAGCGGTTAAGTCCATCGATAGAAAACGTGGACGTATTAATAGATTTGGCCACACAATCATAGGTCGTCTACCCAAACATACAAGTCTTCGTATGGACATCGATTCAGAAACACCTGGCTTCTTTAGAGAGGACGGGGTCCACCTTTCCAATGTCGGTTTAGACTTATACCTATTTACATTAGAAGAGACATTGTTAAAAAATTTAAAATAAGAATTGGCGGAAATTAAACGTTACATTTAATTTTGTGGCGGAATTCTTATTGAATGAGCGACCAGGGGTACTGAAGCGTTAGGATTTATCCTTATAAAAACGGGGTAATGGTGATGTTAAAGATATAAAATATGGCAGCCTGTGATCGTTTACCGCTACCTGTTTTAACTGTCAGTCTACGATTATAGGCTTGCTTCCAAAAATATTATTTGGGTTAAATGAGCGGTTACTGATGTGCTCGATAGATTAGCGTCTTAGGCGGTCTCTAATTAGCTCACACTTTTAGTTAGGATCTTGTTTAATTAAGCTGTATAATACATTATGTTGCACTGGTAGTGGAATAATTAGGTACAGCGTACCATGCGGACTTATTGTCGCCATGCGGCGATAGCTTAAAATTATATGGCATCAGCGGTGCCTTCCCAGGGTCTAAACGCATCAGGCGATGCGCTTGCTTATACGCCAGCGGCGTTTGCATAAATTATATACGCCAGCGGCGTTTGCATAAATTATATACACCAGCGGCGTTTGCATAAATTATATACGCCAGCGGCGTTTGCATAAATCATATACGCCAGCGGCGTTTGCAGAAATTATATACGCCAGCGGCGTTTGCAATAATTATATACGCCAGCGGCGTTTGCAATATGGCTACATAGTCGAAATAGTGCAACTGGGAGGGTGATTTTCGGGTTATGTTCATGTTTGCTCCTGGTCGCTCCTTCTCATGTCTGGTCGGCAGTAAATTTAACTCAACTCTGGCGTTTAACCATTGGAGTTTCCTCCTCTGCTGTCATGGCCGTATCCGCCAACTCCTTAATAAATTACCTCTGAGAAAGAATTACACTTACATTTATTGAATATATGTATATTGATATAGAATACTCTTCGTAAGAATATGAGATATTAGATTATCAAACTCAAACAGCTTTTGTTGTGTTGTCAGGACTGAGTCCTAAAATAATTCATCCTGGTAAAGAGTTCTGAAAACTATTGTTAAATTCACACACCACAAAACACTGATACAGTTATCGAACGATTAGCATGATGCAAGCGTCAGATACCATACGCCATTGCACCTGAGTCGCTACATAGTACCACCTTGTTAATGAAAATACATTATATGCAGTCAAAAGAACTCTGTTCGAATTACATCTACTGATTAACTTGTTTGCCAATAGTTAGTTAATGTCATTTTTTCAAAAGTCCACAGCAATATTGATAATTGGTTATATAATGATATATTACACTATCATTTAGGGGTTGTGTGTCGGCTGTGCCGCCTGTATAATCAGGAACAATTATACTTTATTTCAATACTTTAATGCTATTCTGATAGCCTTATCGAAACCACATATAATATCACGTATATTTTCTGGTAACTGGTGAATTGTTTGGGTTTTTTATACAAGAGATATCGACTACTTTCATTTAAGATCAACATCATAAGTATACCTCAAACGCGATTTTGGTGCAGTTGCAATCACTTACTCCCGTACGCTGGTCACGCCCCGTTCATCGTTCGGCGTGGAGTAAACCGTGTAGTAAAGAATATATAGGTACTAAGGCTAGTTCCATGAATCAATTATTGACGAAAATATTTTTTATTTTTATGTTATTTACCTATGTACTGTACATGTTTGATCTGTTTCAAATCGTTTCGGCAATGTAATAACTGTGATTGTAAAGCGCGTATAGTTGGACATAGATGAGTGCTTAAATACTAAATGAATATTGTAAAATAATCATCATCATGCATAAAAGCATAAAAGCAGAGTTAGAATCAGTTCACCTTAAATGTATTATTTATATTACGGATTGTTGACTAAGTACATCTTTTGTGTATCAACATCAGTGTTGTAGTTCTTATAGCAAACTATGAGGTTTACCTGGTACTAGCTGAACATTGAAGTCTCTCTTCAAATTAAATACCCGTTTCAGGCTATAAAATGCGGTTTAATTACAATTTTATATAAAGCTGCAAGGCTATGTGCATGCAAAGTAGAATATTGTATTACTCACTGTAACTTCTATTATTTGGTCTAATGGTTATATAAAAGAAGATACATCAAACTAGGACATTGCTGTAGCGATAAAGTTCCGTATTTTCTTGCCAGCGACATAAACACCTACTTATGTATACTAAAGTATACAAGGAAATACGATATAATGCAATTCGAAGGGTGTTACAGTTTACACAATTACACACTGTCTCTACTTAATGCTTAATATGTCCTCATTTTCCCTTACAAACCAATGAACAGACTACTTTCTCGCAGATTTAACGTCATCACGTTAACTAAATAGTTTTTTACTCATCCAAAGGAAATTAAACAAAATGCTTAACAGCAGCTCTATTACCATTATGAACTATCCAGACAGTGTAATCGCTATATTGTCATTCATTTGATGAAGTCAAATCAAAACAAATGTCGCAATGTAAAAAAAAATCGATTATGGGAGATACTATACTAAGCAAAACAGCTAACAGAATTCAACGCTTATGTTTTTTCATAAATATTTACAGAACTATCAATATGAATCTTCTGAAACTTGGTCTAAAGTATAATCCATACATTATAGGGCTGATGGTAAAATTTTGTCAATATACTTAATTTGCATCATAGTCAAATTATGTATTTAATGACACTACCCATAAAGATGAAATTCACAAATGTACAATTGAATGTGCAGGGGTTTAACCGTATACATGTAACTATGTTATTTATTAATATTTGTGCACAAACATTTGTGTACTTGTTATTTACGACATTGGGATGCGATTTAATTAGGTTTATTTTCAAAAGTACGAAACGGATGTTCTTTCCTCATGTGATTCCCAATGCTCTAGTTAGGTCGTTTTAGGCACATAGGTATGCTTATACAAGTGAAATGTAAGAAAACAATGTTTGTGATAATTTAAATCTGTGTAAAACTGATCTGTCTGATTTATACCCTCAAGGGAGCGCACCATGGTTTTGACAAACTATTTTGTCTTTCCGGCTAACAAATGCCCATGCTACACAACATGCACACGAAACTCGTGTTACTGGAGAGTAATAGAGCACAAAGTCAACAAATGTTGACGCTTTTTCGTCATGGACCATTGAGTTTGACACGTATTTGCATGGGTTAAGCTGCATTAGGTGCACAATCTATATTGAAAAAAATATGCAAAGTTAAGTTTTGTCCGCTTACAGGATACTTAAATATTTATGTTTCAAAATCGTTCAGTAAGCTGTTTTGCCCAGTATAGTACCGTTATTAAAGTACGAGAACGATGTAATGTTATTGTGCTGTTAAGGTACAGCGTTTACAAAGCAAGAATATACCAAAAAGTAGTAACTCGAAAACAGTTCAAATTCAGAACATTATAATGATATTAAAACAAATCATCATAGAGAAACGATTTGTTTCAAACAAAAGGCCAATGCCATTATTGCATGCCATCAGTTATGTTTCTGTTTGTGTCAATTTCCACTTGCTGAGTGTAGTTTTCCCTGTTTAATGCATTACTATCGTTTTCAAAGCCGTGACGTTTTGTTTCTGTAATGTTTTACATACATCTTTATAACATACACAGTAACGCATTGTTCTGGAAGATAGTGTCATTGCAGAAACATTATTTTGATATACTACATGAATCTGACAAGAAAATGTGCAAGCTAAGCAGCAGCAGGTATAACGTTTATATATCAGGATATTATGAAAAAGTCTTTGCAGCTATTCATTTCTTGTTGACGGTTTAGATCTAGATCAATTATGTATTTTGAGAATGGTATCTGTATTTTACGAATAATAATTATTTAAACAAACCAACATGACACGTATATAAAAGCACATAATGCCACCTACTTGCACATGATGTGCGTCATAATTTACTTAATGTTATGCTGACTGCGTCTTATCGACATTCCTGGTGGTATCCAAGGGTATGTGCGGACCCCTTACTTGTCTCACTGTGAATGTTATTCTGTGGAAGTGGTTGGGTCGTACCGTTTGTACAAATCATAGAACATACGTATACTCTAATTATAATAAATAATGTTGACAATAATCAATGTGGACTGAAGTATGAATTAGCTCATTAAATGACTTATATTCTAATTCTATGAGCTAAGTAAGTATAATTTAGCAAACGAACGAATGTGCTAACCTCAAGATTGAAATATAAATAGTTTTGTTGTGATTCTGTAATCAAAGTCTGTTACAACTAGTGTATAATAAAAATAATAATAATAATAATAACGACTTTATTGATAGTGGATAACATATTTGGTTCTATATCAATTTTCAATATGGTCCACATTAACATAAAATGTACAGTGCTGTCGGGTAATTCTGCGCACCTAACGGGTATAGGCTTTCTACATTTGAGATTATTTGATTTTTAGAATATATTATGGTGCTGTTTGGATAGAAACAACCTTCATTGACAAATGTTTACAATTCAAAACATCATACCTTCGCTAAACTAGGTCAAATGTCGTCTGAAAACAAGATGACTTCCGGTTTTCATGACGTAATTTTTTTCGGCTAATTCTGCGCAGGTGGAGTTGTGTTTTTGTATAGTCTGTTTCAAAGATTTGTTTCGCAAGAAATTTATCTCAGTATCGAAAGAATAAGTCATTAAGCCAATGTTGACAAAAAATGAAAAGTCATCATCCATTACAAAAGTGCTTTTATTCAATTTATGTGTCACGTGGTATATCAAATTAACGAAAATCGCCGTTGACACTCATTTTGGTCAAATTTTCGTAGAAATACTTTTCCGATTTTGTTGAAATGATTATAAAACTTACATAAGTAACCCACATCTACAAAAACACTGGAGGACCGAAGAAAAACGACCCAGCAAAGTCTCTAGGAAATAGAAAGTTAGGGTGCGCAGAATTACCCGATGCGCAGAATTACCCGAAACGACTGTATACAGAGATGAACAAGAAAATATTTAATAATGCACAAAACAATATTTACACCAATGCATAATTGAATTTACAAGTAATAGATTTCATATTGACATCTAAATCAGATGTTGAGGTGTATAAAAGTTTTCATATCCTAAATCAGATGTCTAGTGTCTGCTAGGCGGGCGAACATTTATTGTGTGAACCTTTCAGTACGTTACGCCTGCTGCTTCTTAGCTTGCACATTTTCTTGTCTGGTTCATTTAGTACAGTATGTCAGTTGGTGGTTAGATTATATTTTTCTCGGCTGAATGCATAGAAATGTGATATGGCTGCAGCGTACTCACCACAACCTTGGTAGAGAATTGCATACAGATTTATCCTTCAACTTACTGATGTAGATAATTAATGTCAATGTCAACATACCATCAAGGCCTTCGAGTGTAGTGAATTCGACTTGAATACACCTTAGAAAACAGCCGGTGTCTTATACAAGCAATGCATACATGTTGTACCACAGTATAACATTTGATTTCGTAATAACGACGTCAGTAGTGATATAGAACTGTCGTGAACAACTTTGTCAGCATATAGCGTGACATTAAGGCAATACCTAATTGTACGGAAATGTTAACATCATAATTTAAAGTAACACACGAATCTTCACTACTTATTTTTACTAACGATCGGATGATTTAATACCGTATTGTATTGCTCTCAATCATTGACGGATATGTTTTTATCTTTGATAAGTAATGTCTTTTGAACGGATGATTAAACACCTAACTTCATTACTCTCAATCATCACCGGATATTGTCGATCTTAGCTAACAAATGTCTTTGCAAGGGGTCTCAGAAACCTAAATGAAAAGATTAAAAAAGACGCATGTACAGAAAGATTATAAATTGTCTTGTTTTTGCATTGGTAATCATTTGTATATCCCTAAATATCTAAGTTACACAATAATCCACTATGGTTCTATATTATGAAAATATGTCAATACTCATACTCGTGTGTAAGTTGCTTGATTTGATATGTCAGATGTATGTTATATATGACTTTTTTATATTACAAATGAATATTTCTCATAATATAACATTATATGAATGAACAAAATGAGTGCGTATTTGTGATTGAAAACGAATCAAGTATTTTGACGACTTTTCACTTCACTAGTGTCTGTATTGATGATTTATATACGTATGTTGTAATGTATTATGTTGGTTTAACAATTGTTCGTAAGAAATATTTCAAGAGATGAATCAGCTCTCATTACGTGAGAACGCTAAGGACACAAAAGTTCCACAACCTGACGGCACAACTTTTATTGTTTACAGTAAACCTTAAAACACTGTGGCTTAATAGGAACGCTGTGTCACATTAGATTTGAACTACGTGAGTTTTCTATAAAAACATATCGGTTATGGTGTTCTCGTAATATGCATATTCATTAGTGCAACAGTGCAATTTATAAGAACTCTTATATTATATCCAAATGAATAAGGATTCCCTCCACTTTCTTGAGAATTACTTACACACATCAATTGATTGCCTAAAGTATATTTCCGCCATAGTTTGGTTTATGCACTTGTTAAATGTACACACGATTGGAATGTGCATATCTTTTTTATTAAACATGATATCATTTTCAACAACCACACTGTAGAATTGTACCCTCTTAGAACCGACATTTCTTATGTTGACGACCAGCAAGTTGTATATATTCAAAGGTCACGATGATTTTGACCTCTGAACCAAATGACATCGAAACCGAACCTGAACCATCTGTGAATGATGAACAATCTCCACATCAAATTTAAGAATTCTAGGTAAACCTGTTTCGGACTTATTGTTGGGATATTATTCGGCATGTCGACCGACCAATCGGCAAGCATGTGCTGTACATAACATCACATGTACGATGTACCAGACATAAAAACTAAATACGACATACATGTACTTACAAATATTAAGATGGTTAAACATAATAAGATATGAATGTAATATCACAGTTCTTTATTTTGTATTTTTCAAGTTTGAAACAATATTAAAAGCACTATTTGCACTTATCGCTATGTACTGTGCTGGTGTACATTTAATGAGTGTACACTTGTTAAATGTTATAAGTACACCAACATGTAATGCGTATATCTTTTTTATTATGCATGATATCATGTTCATTTTTTGCATGTCTTCATGCGAGTAGTATAGCAGCAATATCCAATAATTCGATGATTATAATACGCACGCTGCGAGCAGTGAACCGTGAATTTTCGAATTATGCAAAATGCACGTGCAAAGCAAATGATTTTTGCAAGAACTCTAAAAAGGTTGCATACACATTGTCCATCAATACCCACAACAGGAAAACACAAAACCGGAAGAATTACGATAACAGACCGTACAAGAGATGTTTGTGAAACATACACGTCTCATGACAGTAAATAGCCTAGTGTAGCTAAGGTCACCACGACCTTGACCTTTGACCTATCAAGCTCAAAATTGGTAGGAGCCTACATCTAATGATAAGCAACTTCTCTGTAAATTTTTACGATCTAAGGTCCTATATTTCTTACGGTGTGGACCAGTGATTATTGTGTGTTCAAAGGTCATGGTGAGTTTGACCTTTGATCAAAATGACCTTGAAATTGAGTCGGGCCGTCTTTGGAGGATGAGTAATCTCCACTTAGAATTTTAGAATCATAGGTCCAATCGTTTTGGAGTTATTGTTGAAAAACCATTCGGCATGTCGACCGACCGACTATTTGCACTGTAACCCTATGTACTGTGTTGGTGTACTTATAACATTTCATGAGTGTATAATAGGTAATTATGACAGACGGGGCAATTTGTAATAAAAACATACATCCCCAAGAACTGCATTCATCTTAAGAGGTTACAGATAGACGGTCAGAGGGCCATTCGTCAGGCTTTATCTAATTAGGTGCATACTTTGTGTGAAGCAATTACCAATAATGTCCGTGAATTCTTTAATGCGACATATAAAGAACATACAGACTATAAACCAACTTGAATGTAACGCACGTAATGTAATATTATAAAAATACTGCCTCGTCTGCAAATACAATGCCTCTTAGAAAACATTGCGAAAGTATTGGTTACTCGAGTAATTGAATGATATATTTTGGCTTCCTTTGTATTTCCTGGTGTTTCACTGTCACTGGAACATTTACCCAGTGTTATTAACAACGGTCCGAGTGGTTTGGTGGTTTTAGAGTCAAATGGACTGTTTGTACATTGACTGTAGACTACCTAAAACCTGCATAACAGTACAAAGGGCACTCGTTCTGGCAAACATCATTGCAGGACAATTTTTTATTACGCATATATGCGTGTCAAGGTTAGTAATTTGTGAAAGAAGGAGGAAAACTGTAAACGAATAAAGGGTCATCAAATAATCTCAGCGTAATTTGTTTCCGTCATGTACATTTACATGTTGATGTTGTTCATGTGTGAAAGTTTGAAGGAAATCCTGCAAAAGCAGTGGGCGGAGTTGCATCCCCAGTAATTGATCACTATAGCTTACATACATTTATTGAGTAAAAGAACGAAGGGCCATAATTGTGGCAAAATTTATTTTATTGAAAATTATTTCCTCCATGCACATCTACATTTAAAGGTTGTTCCCGTGTAAAAGAAATAATAGCATTAATTCCGTCCATCATGTATATATGCATGTTAAAGTTGTTCGTGAGTGCAAGTTTGCAAAAAAAACATGCAAAGCTGATGGAGCAGTTACGTCCACGAGAATTCGACTACTGACGGACAAACAAGCTGAAATCAGTATATCCTCCTTACAACTTATTAATTATGGTATACGAAATTACACATTATTTCAACTAAAGGCCAACCATATTCTACACTTTGCCCGACTGACCGTTAGGCAGATTTAATGTTGTCATTTAAAGTATGTTAAATAACTTCTTCCTCGTTCTAAAGAAAGTAAAAAAGACTTACCAGCAGATATTTTATCACTATGAAATATTCAAACAGTCTAATAGTATATTACGCCTGTTGTCGGCTAATTATATACTTTTGTCCAAATGCGCATCAACTTCATGGTCATCCTTGTCATGCGTTCTTGACTGTTTAGTTCTTACTGCTTTTATCAGTCAACTGGGGACTGGTCGTCAAATATCTGGATCCAGATACTAGTATATAAGTGAAGCGCTTTTCATACTGGGATTATTCACCTGGAACACGTAGAGGGACCAATATAGAAATTCAATGAACATTGCCTCGGGAAAGTATGTTATACTTTATATGTATTGGTTCGGTAATGTTTTAGTTGAAAACGTTGCAACTAACTTACTTTCTTCAAATAATACTAGTATACTTATAAAGATTAGTTTATTGCAATATGTTGTATGTAAAGTTGGACGTCAAAGACACAAATATTTCAATCACTGCTCTGCATTGGCTAGTTACAATGCGGTAATCTACAGAATGATTAATACCTACCTCAAGTTGTGTTTGTATTTGCAGCAAGTCTCGAGTATTGTATTCAGTCGGAAACAAAAATATCATTGTTCTAGATATTATTGTCTTGACCCCGTCGGTTATAGATTGATTGTGAGCAATCGGCTTAACAGTTTGGCTTAGGTTTACGAGCAGTTTAATTAAACATATGTGTGTGAATGTTACCAAATAATTAGAAGTAATAGTAAGTAGTTCCGATGAAGGGAATGATGAAATATCAAATGTCATTGACCACGCTTTTGGCTGTCGCAAGCAGACCAGAGGAATGGTAAAAACCATAAATAAATTCGAAAGAACAAACGAAGACAGCTTGCATAATGTATGTAATAATATGTGTTATAATTTTCAGAAATTGTTCGCATCAGTCACGTGTTTCTAAGGTTATATCATCATGATACGTAATTTTGTCAATCAATCCAGTTTTCTAGGAGAACTGCTCATATGCATGGACACGAATCATGGCCTGCAATTGCCATACGTATTTTATTTTCCGTCCTAGAGGCGTCGTAGCCTGGGTAAATTGTCATGGCAGACATCCATTGTTCTTAAAGACCTGGATTTTGGCTCTGAGCCAACTAAATTTGGTCATTTCTTTCTCAGCATGTGGTTCCAGATTTTAAAGATATCTGACCATATTGTATCCTATTACATAATATAATTTAACATTGCACAGCATGTTAATTAGTTTACAAGAGACCCTGGTATTAGATAATAAGACAACGAGAGTTCTCTTTATGACGGGAAGTTATAAAATATGCATATACAGTAGTAAAAATAAAAGTAGGAGAAACTCAGATAAAATTATCGGAACAATAGTACAGGTGGATGGGGAGCTTATTAAGTAGATCACTGTTCATGTATCGTAATAAATGTGTGAAAAACCCTGAACCATCAAGATTGACATATCTATTGTGTTGCTTGAAAGGAGTGATTAGACACAAATGCATACAATTAATGTAAATTTATAAATGTGTGAAAATCTGAATATATGGTATACAGTAAGCCTCAAGATTAACATGTCTAAATAATGTATTCCTTGAAAGGAGTGAATTGATATTATTCATAAGATATAAAAATGATATTTTTTATGATTTTGGTTAAAATGTTTTAAATACAAAAAATATATTAACTTGATCTATGTTTATTATGTTGTCTTATATTTATTTAAAAACACTATATACATGTATTTACAGACATACAATCACAATAAATATTCTGTATACCTCTGTGGTATATTTGGTTAGTTTTATTTGTATCTGTTTTGGTGTGTATTTATTTAAATAATTCTATATTAATAACTAAATTAGTAAATATTGTGGTAAATAGTTTTCTACACACTCAAACCAGATGGAAACAAAAATAAAAAAATATATCTAATTACACAAATTAAACATACACACAATATAACACAAATTTTCTAGGGTACATATTTCAGTAGCACATTATTGATTATCAGTAGCTATATTACATGGGCCTCTTGTCTCTTACACTGACCAGTTACAGTGTTTTATGACCCCAGATAATCAATGATAGTGATCTCATGCTGGCACAATGCTGGCATCATGCTGATCCCTCTATAAAGTTCTGGACCAGAAGCAAAGAAGGGAAAATCCAGGGCTTTAACTGTTTCTAAATCGAGCATATTGTGGCTGGTCACTGCCCATTTCCTGGTATAGGTGACCAAGACAAATTACGCTTACCGTCTGTTATTCATATTTTCTAGGTATATAACCTTGAATTAAAGGATGCAAGCCAATAAGGAAACGTTGAATACGTTATATTGAAGCTAGCAATGTCGACATAGGATAATAGGAAGCATCAATCAACATATAAGGGACATTTTCAATGTAAGGCAGGCTGTGTTTAATGATTTTTGTACATATTGCTGTCTTATTGATAAGCATCGGTTAGCTAAGTACAACGGACGGATTGATATGCCATAAACGAATGGTGAATGTGTATGCTAATGAAAGGAATATTGAAATAATTGTATTAAATGATGTAGAAGCATTCCATCTTAAGTTCATCGACTCTGTATGATATATTCCATTGGGACAATTATGTTTTAAGTTTGTACATATGTCTTTAAGAATGTCGGTCGCAGCTTATATTTGAGGTTAATGGTGGCGTCAGTCATGTCAGTTTGAAGTAATTTTAAATAAACCAGCAATTAGCAATCACAATGTTGTTTTTATCAAAATATATCTCGGTTATTGTACAAACTCGTCTGAAACATTCGTAAAACTTCATTAGTGCTTCAACTGTATTGCTTCGACGAACACAATATCTGACAATTATCCAGACTAAATAATTATGAGCTGTGACAATTGTCCTAATGATGCATATTGAATCGCAAATATATATATTTTGAAATTCTCAAATGTTAATCGCAACGTCGGCCGTATATTGATCTAATTGCAAAACAGTAATTTGTTCAACACGATATGTGTGGGCGTAACTATCGTGTCCAGTCTGTTAATACGATTTTTGTTGCAAAAATCACTGACATTTTGAAAATATTTGCTACTATGACGTAATGAAATTATGCAAAATACGTTTTGTATGGGGCATCGGTGCAAATTCAGTCTTTCTAATAGATAGCATGATATAGGACCGCCGCCTACCATTCTACCACCATTCAATCCAGACTGATTCTACGGTTTTACGATCAAATTATTGTAGACTGTGTCAGAAAATGAACAGGTGTTACCAGTATACATGTGTTCAATCACGGATTGCAAACAACAACAACAAACGTAACACAGATGGATTATTAAAGGTTGCGTCATTGGCATTAATAAAAGTATAATGTAACTGAAGTATAATGTAACTGATAATCAAGCAAATGAAATATGCCCAAGGTTTATTTTAGTCTAAAAGCCCTATTTTATGGGTTTTTTACTAATTCATTATGCAAAAAATCCGCGTCTGTTTTTTTAGGTTTATTACGTTTTCTGACATATTCAGGTAGTTATGTGAATGACCGAGATGTTCAGAATAACATTCTGATAAAATCAAGGATATATCATTAGCACATACGAACACATTGATGGCGTCATACCAATTATAGAAATATCGTTATGATTTTATCACACAGTCTTTTCAACATTGGACACGTTACATGAGGCCAATATCAGCGTCTGTTGGCTGATGTTATATCCCAATCAGCTCCATTCATAGCCTTAACTGACAACTTGATCAATGCTAATCGCGTCTCAATACAGGATAATTAGAGACTTATCACTCAATGTGACGAGGACAAATATGAAATTACGGAATTACCATTCGGAACATTTTCCTGAACAACTTACCATTGATTGCGATAATGAACACGGACAGCACATCAATAGCCTGAGGGAGGAGAAACACTTCCCTAATAATGAAATGTTTGGGATTATATACATGTGATGGTTGTATGAGCATGGTTGTTATTGTCTGTAGTAAGTACATGCATAGACTCATCAATGCAAATAAGAAGGAAATCGAACATTGTGGAATCCGGATTACATTTTTCGGTCCGTTTGTCTTACTCTGTATTCAGTACTGAGCATATTTAAAAATATTTAAAAATCACAATCACTGCACCGTGAGTGAAAATGATCACCCGCGATACGATTTGGTTATTAATGTGATTCATTCATTACAACTGACGACGCGATGACGACATGTACCAAGTGTAATAAAAAACACAACAAGCCACATTTATACTCCGTATTGTTTGTTTATTGCAGCAGCTGCTTATTAGATGTTTCTAGATTCTAGGAATTATAAAAATGTAAATGTTTTGTTGTAATGGAATATATACTAAAACTAAGAAAAGCTCCATTCTTCAATCAAAACTAGAAGACATATATGATGACGAACGGGTTGAATATGATGCACGCATGAATATGGATGATGAATTACTTTGTTTTAATATTGGCAATCATTTTTATCTCTCGACAAATCTACGATACACTATGATTCTCGAGGGTAATATGTTATGTCAATCCTCATACCAGTATGTCAGTTGCTTGATTTGTGATGTCAGATTTAAGTCACATATGTCAGAATTTATATTAAAAAGGATACTTACACAAATACAAAAACGGGATAGTCAAAATGGGTGGGTTTTAGTGATTGAAACCAAATTAACTATTTTGACGACTATTCAAACCACTTTAATAATGGTCCCTACAGATCAAATATATATTGTATAATGAAGACAGTGTTATAACAAGTGTTTTTGACAAGCCATTATCTCATGCGTCGCGTATTATTAGGATTCAATAGTGTGTGCTACAACAAATGTTAATCCCATGACACATTTCCAGTACACTTAAAATACAACCAGGGGATTAACCCATTCATAAACTCTCCATTATTTTTCAGGAATGGAGAGTTGTCTTAACAATAACTCTCCATTATTTCTTATACACATTTAATTTAATGTGTATACGAAATAATGGAGAGTTATTGTTAAGACAACTCTCTAGGCCTGAAAAACATAACACACATACGTAGTGTTAACAAAAAATGGAGAATTATTTTTTGTTGAATGTATTAACAGGTAATGGAGAATTATTGTAAATAATGTATAATTATACACCAGTGATTTACATTTATTGCCCGCCATCCCAAATAGATGGGTCGGGAAATTAACTTTTAGGTAACATTGTCCCAAAGGTATTGGTTCGGTGAAAAAAATCCCAACATTTCCCCGGCAGTGCGTGGGAAGCTGGAGGGTAAAACATCGCAGCCATACGCAGGGGTTTAGGCCGTAGATGCAACTGACTGGTGCATTACAAAATGTATGTGTTCACAAAAAGGGCAATACAATTTGCAGGAAAAACGGCACTCAGCTGAAAGAGCGGAACACAGAAAAATGAAAACAAAAGACAGATAAAAATGCTCAAACCACAACGAAAGTAGAAAATGAAATCAACCCGCTGTTACTAAATAGCTTTTAACATTAATATAATTTCGGAATGAAAAATGAAGAATTAAAACATTGTAGTTATGTCCATCAAGTTGCATATCAATTATAAATATCCATGTATAGTTTATGCACGAAAATATATCCTCTGACTGAAACAAAGTCTTAATAATGTCCACCGTGTTATAACATCAAATGACACTAGGTAAATGACCATGATTGATCGTGTAACACATAACTCACAACATGTGTTTGTATGGACTACACACCATTTTAAAGTAATGGAGAGTTATTGTATTAGTTCACTGGTTTCATGAAAAAAGCATGATATTCTCGCTCAGTCATGTTCATATTTTTAATCTTCTATTTATAAGAGGTACATCAGGGGAGACTTTTTTGGAAAAATGCATTTTCTTTCAATTTTGACATTAACAGCATCTTTTCAGATAATCAAATTTACATGTTACAGTATTGGTGTATTTTAAGTCAGAGAAAATCCGCGTATCTGTCCATTCCTGAGATATAATGAATACTCGGCCCCTTCGGGGCCTCGTCTCCATTATTTATCAGGAATGGACAGTTACTTGGACTTTCTCCTTAACTGAAAATGAGGAATTATTCATCACTAACGCTTTGAAACCGCTTCGTCTCTGATGATGTATCTGAACGGTACTTACTTTTGTCCTTCAACAACAAACGTCCCTATCTGATTTCCTCATACCTTCTGTGTACTGTAAAATCATTTAATTTCGTTGGGACGAAATTTCGTGGTTTTGGTAAAAAAGGCAATTTCGTTGGCACTTGAAATCGTGGATTTTGCATTTCAGGTAAACGAACAAGGGTCGAAATCAATGTTCGTTGGGATTAAAGTTCGTGGTTGAAGTGAACCACGAAATCCACGAAATTTAATCCCCCACCAAAATTAATGATTTTACAGTATTTACCAGGCAATTACACCAGAGAATAACTATTAGGTCATGAATATGTTTTATCAGTGACAATTGTTGTTTTTTCTTGTCGATAGTTTGGCGTTTTTACCCAATGCATAGTCTCAGAACAAATTGGAAAGTATCTCTATCAGACGGTCCTTTTAATGTCGCTTCTTAAGAAATCACAAGAATACCATATTGGAATACGATTGGGTTAATAGGAAGGGATCCTAGCCGAATTCGGCCCTTTGATCCACAGAAATACTTTGTGGACAGTTGAGACGAATGGCGGACGGACATTCATTGACTGACGAAATGTTAAGTACAGAAAGATGTGTCGGTTGTGTTCAAATACCATTGTGCGAGACACTAAAATTATCAATCTACATAAAATATATATTCTACTGGGCGAAAACTATATTAATGTTACAATTACATTCCAGTTCGCACTTGTTTGACCCTTAGAAAGTTGATACAGTCTTTAAATACTTTCACAGCAGAGAAAACCATTAGCGTGAATACATTCTTTCAAATCAACTCTCTGGAAATATAGCGTACCTGAATCGATGTGGTCCCATGATATTGTTTAATATTCGTATCATTTTCCGGGAAAATAGCATTTTAATTGAAGCAAAATGTCCAAAACGATATTTCGAAATTTAATAAAGATAATTACAGATGCCCATACTATCTGAAAAACCTAAAAGGGTGTGTAACGTGAAATTGAAAGCTACAATGCTTACATTCCCAGCATAGTGTCAAAAGAGGCGATATCATATAACAACTCCAGCAAGGTTATTTCTCAAGAAAAAAGTCACACAATTCAGAAATTTGTATAGTATTTGCATTGTATTATTCCCTAAGACAATAAGCATATACCCGTATGTATTCGATTATAAAAAAATGAAATTCGACCAAGACACAAATCTTCTGCCCTATAACACGAAACGATTTGTTATTAACGTGACAGGGGGGTATGACACACAACACAACCAGTGTTTATATCTTTTAGAGGCAAGTTAACATTACATTATAAGTATGCAATTTGGCAGATCTAATGATGTTACCTAAATAAATATTCGTACAAATGAGTACACATGTATAAGGAAATCATGCAGGGAAGGTAGCACACAACCAAACCGACCGTGCACAGAAATCAGAAACACCACTAGACAACTACACTTAGCAATGATCACACAAAAGCCATAGAAATAATTAAAAGTCCAAGCAATGCTGGACGACCCAATTTCACAATGAAATTATAGAATAGCGCTATAACGTGCAATTTACGGAACGATTATTTTATTTGTCTTTTTTGTTATGGCCCTTATCATACAAAACTGTCGGTAAGGTTGATATAGTCAGTTTTACAGGAATTAATCATACGTTAATATTAAGCATCTTCTGAATGTTAGCACCTAGTTCTCCACAGGGGACGAACATGAACACAGCAATTATCAAGTGAAATATTATTTTGTTGGCATCAAAATAACACGAATGATTTTGGATGGTCTTCTAACATTTTCCGTTACATTTTGTATTCGTTACATGTTGGAGTGCAGTATAATTCTTACCAATAAAGGAATTTAGATCGTATTTTTGTTTTGTTACACCCAGTATAATTTTATTCGACATGATTTGTAAGTCCACTATTAAATTGTTGTTTGCTCTAAGTACACACTAGACCGTTTGCTAATGGTAGATTATACACTTATATTGAAAATACGCATGTACGAATATACGCTGTTTGTCAATAAAATTAATTTATTAAAATTTAATCTTAAATAGTTTACACCGCAACACATTTGAACTTTAAAGTATCATATACTGAGCACATATTTGGTCAAACAAACATAACGTCTGTTCCAAAAGAAGTGTCAATTAAATTTCCAAACACGGAATCGACCAGTCATGCTTAATAATACATTGGGTTCTTTTTTGAGATCATAGTCAGATTCATTTGGAACTCATTCATTTAATTAACAATTCCGCTAGTCATATCTAGATCAAGATATTTTACGTTATTGCAACACTATGTGCTAGTCTAGTTAAGGCAAATGTCGGTCAACAGCCTCTAGCTAATTAGATATTTTTTCATAAAATGTCTTGAAGTGACATATCAAGTACCAATGCGTTTCATTGTGTTTGTCATTATACGTCAGCAAATGAAAGCGATACTCTGAAAGAGAATTATCTGGAGTTACTTCTAGACGAACATGCGAGTGGTTATGTGTTGAAATAGGAATATGACGTTCTCTATACTACATCTTATTTAAATAATATATTTTTTAAAACATCTTAATCTACATAATGAGCGTCTGTTCTTGAAATAAGAAACGCCAGGAAATCCACATTACGTAAGAGCCTAAGGGGCAAACAAGTACGAATTGGTACGTAATTGTTACACGAATATAGTTTTCGCCCAATAGAATATAATAAAAAATTTTTTATATATTTTATGTAAATTGATAATTTTAGTGTCTCTCACAATGGCATTTGAACACAACCGACACATCTTTCTGTACTTAACATTTCGTCATTGAATTTCCGTCCGCCATTCGCCTCAGCTGTCCACAAAGTATTTCTGAGGATAAAAGGACCGAATTCGGATCGGATGTATTCCCTTTTAACCCCATCGTATTCCAATCAGGTATTCTTGTGATTTCGTAAGAATTGACATTAAGAGGACCGTCTGGTACAGGTACAGATACAATTAATTGGGTTAAAACGCCAAACTATCGACAAGAAAAAGCAACACTTATCACTGATAAAACATATTCATGACCTAATAATTATTCGCTGGTGTAATAGCTTGGTCAATACAAAAAGGGACGTCTATTGTTGCAGGACAAACGTAAGTGCCGTTCAGATACATCATCAGAGACAAAGCGGTTTCAAGGCGTTTGTGATAAATAATTCCTCATTTTCGGAATACTTGAAAGGTGTCATTTGATTTTGTTGTAGAACAAACACACTATTTTATCCTAATAATACGCGACGCATGATATAATGGCTTGTCAAAAATATGAACACTTGGTAGTCTACTGTTTTCATATTACAATATATATTTGATCAGTAAGGACCATTATTAAAGTGCATTTGAATAGACATAAGTCCACATAATAGTTAATTTGGTTTCAATCACTTATACTCACTCAGTTGGACTTTCCCGTTTTTTGTATTTGAGTTAGTATCATTTTTTATATAAATTCGATCATATGTGACTCACAAATCAAGCAACTGACATAATGGTACGAGGATTGACATAACATATAACCCTCGAGGATTAGAGCGTACCGTAGATTTGTCGAGAACAAAGTCATATATCATTTATATTCATGCGTGTATCATACTCAACCCGTTCATCATCATATATCGATGGGTTAGAACAGAAGGTCGTAACTCCTACTTACGACCTTATAATACTCATACATATTTGACAAGGCGCTTCTTATGAGCCTATTTTCATGAAAATCTGAAATTGTCATATTAACCAAAATGAAGTTTTAAAAACGTGTTTTCCCATAAGTAAAGAGTAAATTACAGACAGTTTTCTCTTGTTTTCTCAATATATCGAATTGGTAGTTACGACATTCTGGTTCTAAGCCATCGACTATGTCTTCTAGTTTTGATTGAAGAATGTGGCCTTTCTTAGTATTAATTTATATTTTATGACTATGCTCACTGTATGAATGTGGCTTTTCTTAGAAATATGACTATGTTCGCTGCATGTGTTAATGTCCGCATTGTAACTCGGAATAGTAGATTGTAAATATTTAAATATTACTACAAAACATTAACATTTTCATGGTTCTAAAAATCTAGAAACGTCCAATACGCAGCTGTTGCTAGAAACAAACAATACGGAGTATAAATGTGGTTTGTTATCTTTTTTAATACACGTGGTACATGTCGTCATCGCGCCGTCAGTTGTAATAACTGAATCACATCAATTACCAAATCGTATTTCATCAATAGGCATGTGATCATTTTCACTCACGGTGCAGTGAATGTGCTTATTAGTCCCCTATCGGTGAAACCGGAGGGGACTTATGGTTTACGCTCCGTCAGTCCGTCAGTCCGTCAGTCAGTCCGTCACACTTTTTTGTCCGGAGCATAACTTCAAAACTAAGCAAGCTATGATTTGAAACTTTACATGTGGATAGATATTAATGAGGAGAAAAGCAGTGCACAAGAAACATATCTCTCCCTTGCTTAATTTTTTAGTTATTCCCCTTTGTTAATTTTCATACTTAAATTTTGTCCGGAGCATAACTCCATTTCCAAAAGAGATATTATTTTGAAACTTTACATGTGGATAGATATTAATGAGGAGAAGTGTAGTGCACAAGAACCATAACTCTCCCTTGCTTAATTTTTGAGTTATTCCCCATTGTTAATTTTCATACTTAAATTTTGTCCGGAGCATAACTCCATTACCAAAACAGATATGATTTTGAAACTTTACATGTGGATAGATATCAATAAGGAGAAGTGCAGTGCACAAGAACCATAACTCTCCCTTACTTAATTTTTGAGTTATTTCCCTTTGTTAATTTTCCTACTTAAATTTTGTCCAGAGGGTAACTCCAATTCCAAAAGATATATGATTTTAAAACTTTACATGTGGATAGATATCAATGAAGAGAAGTGCAGTGCACACGAAACATAACTCTCCCTTGCTTAATTATTTGGTTGCGTTTATTTTAATACCTAAATTTTGTTCAGAGCCTAACTCCATTACCAAAAAAGATATTATTTTGAAACTTTACATGTGGATAAATATTAATTAGGAGAAATGCAGTGCACAAAAACTATAACTCTCCCTGTTACATTTGGCTACCGGTAGGGGACTTTCATTGCTTGGCAATAGTCTTGTTAAATATGCTCAGTACTGAATACAGAGTAAGACAAACTGACCAATAAATGTAATTCGGATTTCACAATGTTCGGTTTCCGGCTTATTTGCATTGATTAGTCTATACATGTACATACTACAGACAATTACTACCATGCTGATACATCCATAACAGGTAGATAATTCCCTAGCAATTTATTACCAGGGGCGTTTTTCTCCTCCCTCGGGCTATTGAATGTGTTGTCCGTGTTCATTAACGCAATCAATGGTAAGTTGTTCAGGAAAATGCCCCGACATTAATTCCGGGATTTCGTATTTGTCCTCGTGACATTGAATGATAAGTCTCTAATTATCCTGTATTGAGACGTGATTAGCATTGATCAAGTTGTCAGTTAAGGCTATCAGTGAAGCTGATTTTGATATAACATCAGCCAACAGACGCTGGTATTGGTCTCATTTAACCTTTCCAATGTTGAAAAGATTGTGTGATAAAATCATAACGATATTACTATAATTGGTATGACGCCATCAATGCGTTTGTATGTGCTAATGATATATCCTTGATTTTATCAGAATGTTATTCTGAACATCTCGGTCATACACATAACAACCTGAATATGTCAGAAAACGTAATAAACCTCGAGAAAACAGACGCGGATTTTTTGCATAATGAATTAGTAAAAAAACCCATAAAATAGGGCTTTTAGACTAAAATAAACCTTAGGCATATTTCATTTGCTTAATTATCAGTTACATTATACTTCAGTTACAGTATACTTTTAATAATGCCAATGAAGCAACCTTTAATAATCCATGTGTGTTACGTTTGTCGTTGTTGTTTGCAATCCGTGATTTAACACATGTATACTGTTACCACCTGTTCATTTTCTGAATCAGTCTGGATTGGTGGTAGAATGGTAGGCGGTGGTCCTGTATCATGCGTTCTTTTAGAAAGACTGAATTTGCACAGATGACCCATACAAAACGTATTTTTCATAATATCGTAGTAGCAAACTCGTATTAACAGACTGTACACGATAGTTACGTCCACACATATCGTGTTTAACAAATTACTGTTTTGCAATTAGATAAATATTCGGCCGCCGTTGCGATTAACATTTGAGAATTTGAAAATATATGTATTTGCACTTCAATATGCATCATTAGGACAATTGTCGCAGCTCATAATTATTTAGTCTGGATAACTGTCGGATATTGTGTTCGTCGAAGCATTACAGTTGAAGCACTAATTAAGCTTTACGAATGTTTTAGACGAGTTTGTACAATATCCGAGATATTTTTGATAAAAACAACATTGAAATTGTTAATTGCTGGTTAATTTTAAATTACTTTAACCTGAATTGACTGACCCCAACATCAACCTCAAATAAAAGCTGCGACCGACCTTCTAAAAGACATGTGTACAAACTAAAAACATAATGGCCCCAATGGAATATATCATACAGTGTCGATGAACTTAAGATGGAATGCTTCTACATCATTTAGTACAATTATTTCAATATTCCTTTCATTTAGTATACACATTCACCATTCGTTTATGGCATATCAATCCGATCTGTATAGGTGTGTTATCTGGAGATTCATATGAAAAGTCCGGTTATGTCATTCCAAGTATCATTAAAATTGTTGATGGTGTGATTCTTAATAGCTATTTCTTTTAATATGTTGTATTGGTACTTGATATAGTGTTTAGCGTAATTAATAGTGGGAACTGTATCTTTTAATCTACAGTTATAGATGAATCTTTTAATGTGGAAGAATAAGAGATTTAAGGCTGTTTTGTTTTTGTCTCGTATTCCTAGAATAAAATTTTCTCTATTTAAATAGTTTGTAACAGTTGTATTATGCAAACACATATTTTTTAAAAATTGTGTGGTTACTGGGCAGTGCCAAAATAAGTGTTCAATTGTTTCTGATGATGTTTTACAAAAAGAACAGTGTTCGTTTTGCCTAATGTTTATCTTGAATAAGAATGAATTAGTTCCAAGGATTCTTTGTATTATTCTATATTGGAACCACTGAATGTTAGAATCATATGAATGTTAACCTTCATTTTAAGAAATGGTGTGTACGAACTTCAAATTCGTATCACAAAGAAGAAGGCTACATTCATTTGGAGATCGATCGATCGTTTTACTAAACATTTATCATAGCATTAACGTTTATAGACTTTCTTGATGTGTAGTTATAAGTACATGTTTGTCCGTGGTACATGTATACTGGTAAGGATTACATACTGGAAAAATAAGACTTGTATCACTATTGAAGTCCTAGTTACATATCCCATTAGTTATGTATCCGTATTCTTGAGCACAGAAAATTGATACAGTCTTTAAATACTTTCACAGCAGAGAAAACCAATAATGTGAATACATTATCTCCACTCCACATTCTGTGAATAAAGTTTACCTGAATCGATGTGGTCCCATGATATTGTTTAATAATTGTATCATTTTGTCAGGGAAAATAACATTTTAGTTAAAACAAAAATGCGCAAAACGATATTTCGAAATTTAATAAAGATAATTACCGATGCCCATACTATCTGAAAACCTAACAGGGTGTGTAAGGGGTGAAATTGAAAGTTCCAAAGCATACATTCCCAGCATAGTGTCAAAATAGGCGAAATAAAATAACATATATAGGGAATAATACAATGCGAAAACAATACAAGTTTCTCGATAAATTACCTCGGTGGAGTTGTTATTTGATTTTGCCTATTACTTTTCACCCTTTATATATATCGATGGCTTAGAATGACTAATACTAACGAATTTATAAGCCTCATACATATTTGAAATCTCCTGTACCAGGCGCTTGTAATGAGCCTATTTTTATGAAAATCGCAACTTGTCATGTTACCAAAATGAAGCTATAAAAACTTGTGTTACCATATGTAAAGAGTAAATTGCATGTTCCTCAATATATTTCATTTGGCACGGCAATGTATTTTATGAAAGTGATGTGGAAATGTTATAAGTACATTCTTGTCAGTAAAACGCGTTCATTGTATTGATTGAAATACGGCTATATTGTTCCTCTGTGTGTAGTTAATGTTTATGTTAGCCTTCAAATTGGGTGTAAGTGATTATATAAGACTAATGTTATCCATAATGTCTGCTTTGGGACATAAAAATCTAATTAGTTATATAATAGCGGTTAAGATAGATTCTAGGCTAAGTAATAAAGTCATTCGTTTAAGGCACTGTGACCTTTCACACTGAGCATTATTTTGTGTCATGGGCTGCACAGCCCACAAAAGTAACACATACTGAAATCATAGCGTAATATATAGCGTCCACTTTGAGACTCTAAACATTGCTTTCTTGTTTGTGGCTGACAGAGGAGAAAACAAGGACAAATTTTAATACGCGATGTAAGGCTTATTAAATAAGCTTATTGTTTTAGTTATACATTTGTATAATTGATATCATATTATCCTTGATAATAAATAGTGTTTCTTTTCATCAGCAAAATGTATTGGTAAAACACGTCCTTATTCAGTTCTAGAATCCGTTAAATAAGCACTATACATTGCCATATGTTTACTGTAGGCGTTTCTTTTTGGTCTGGTTTATATATCGCTGGCTTAGAATGAGAAGGTCGTAACTACAAAATCAATATTATGACAAAACAAGAAAACCGTCTGACAATCACTCTTTACTTATTATGGTAAAAACAAGCTTTTGCAACTTTTGTTTGGTCAACGTGACAATGTCCAATTTTCATGTAAATAGGCTCTTAAGAAGCGCCTTATGATGTAGATTGTAAATAAGTATGCATTTGTCTTATAATGTCGGCTCCTACAACCTTCATGTATGCACGTGCCGTGTATACGTTGCTAACCCATAGTGTATCGTATTGGTAATTATGTACAGCGTATAACAGCAATTTCTAGACGACGAGATATCATTAAGATAATAAGATAATGTGTGTTTATACTTACAATACATCGCGTGAGATTCAGTTTCTATCATAAAGAAACGATAATGGGTGTTATGTCTATACGAACATTATCCTTTAGACAGATTATAATAATCTAATAGATTTTTGGCAAAAATCTACTGGAGCGTTTCATCATTTTTATCCAAACATTGAATTTCAAGTACAACTAATGTTTTTGTTCCAGTTAGTTCTCAAAATTGAGGCTTCCTAGTATTTACGTTTTTGTACGTGTACGCAAGTAAAGCTGTATTTATTTATTAACAATGGCTTAATTGTTATTCATGTATTGATGATTTGAAGTACACACAAGAGTACCCATATGATGTAGTAGACGAACCGTTTGCTATAAAAAGATAACGATTCTGGTGTTCTCGTAATGTGTATAACCACAAGTGTTACTTATGAGAGTTCTTATCCAAATAAATAAGGATTCACTCCAACTACTGGCGATTTACTTGTCTACAAAAATATATTTTCTTCATAGTTATGGTCACATAATGGATAATTTTGACAGACGTGGTCATTTGTTATGAAACATACCTCTCACAAAACAGTTGTACATATAGTCGGTCAGAGGGCCATTCGTCATGCTATATCTAACTAGGTGCATACTTTGTGGAAGGAAATTTCCTATAATGTCTGCAGATCCTCTTATACGACACATAAAGTGCATACAGGCATGAATGTAACGTGCGTAATAATATTATAAATATACTGTCTAGTCCAATAATACAAGGCTTCTTGGAAAACATCGAAATTATTGGTTAGACGAGTAATTGAAAGACATATAGTAGCTTTCATTGTGGAGTTGCAATGTTGCTGCAACATTTACCCAGCGTTACCAACAACGGTCATAGTGGTTTTGTGGGTTAAGAGTCTAACGGTCTGGTTTGCACATTGACTGGAGACAACCTAAAACTATTAACCTTTCTAAAATCAGAAATGATTTGTAAAAAGAGTTGCATTCACAAACATGTGCTATTTGTTATATAGTGCAGACATATTATGGACAATTTCTTTTCTTTACAACTTACTGCATGGCATGATTGGTAATGTGTGAACGTTAGAAGAAACACTGTAGAAGGTGTGCCCAAAACAATATTTCACTATATATTACAGGGGGGGGGGAAAGACCGATATGTCATGATTCTGGCAATATAGTCTCAGTACAACATTTGTTCTCCATGCACATTATCACTGTGTGGTAGCACTGTACTGCCGAAATGCAAGAAATATTCAAGATGGAGTACGTCAACGACGATAAAAGTAAGCATGTTCTGTTTTCGGTCCGATCTTTTTAAATACGGCGTCGAGTATTGTAAATTAACTATGTAATAAAAGAGCTTGAATTGGCGATTCAGCTGGGGCTATCAGTCTGAGATGAAATAACAAGATCTTTCTGTAAAGTTTAACAGAACACGGTGATTTGTTACAGTTGAAAAGTGAAGCTAGAGACGACAAGAAAAACCCCTCACATGTATTAATCATTGTCTAATTAAAGTTCTTCAAAAATGATGTTTGAAGGGTTTAAAGTTTTGGCTACAGTACTGAGCAAAACGTAAACATTGCTCTGTATTGCGCAGAGAAGGCAAGTTCTGTACTGCGCAGAGCTTGGCAACTAGCAAAAAATCTGTGCGGATGTTAATTGCGGAAAACGTTTGCATGCGCGGACCGCGGAGATATGGAATGTACCAAACAGCTTTCAATCAGATCCGATCTTGAATACATAAACAAATAACATACCCCAAACCGGAACCAGAATATTATAAAAAAAATATAAGAATGTCCCATTGTCAAAGTTGAGTTCTTACCATTTTCCCTTAAACGTGAGGAGAGAGTGTTAGTTTATATGTATCATATGCACCATCTATTACTATACATGTATTTTATATAGCAACATGTTTACAATGTGTAAAATTGTTTAATATTTCTGACATTCTGTAAATTTGACAGTACAATTACGCGTAAACAACTATACATTATATAGTATCATAATTATGTACTAATCCAGGTATTTACTAACTCAGAACTTGTAAGGTGTGTACTGGGATGTCCTCGACCCAGACACACCTATTGACGAGGAAAATAAACTAAAACTCCACCTCAAAAAAAAAAAAAAAAAAAAAAAAAACATTCATATCGTACACAGGTATACGCACATTTATTTCTAAGTTGTGATTCAGACAAACTTCAATTTAACTTTGGACCTCAAACTGCAACCTTGAACGTTGTTCATCAGTGGTTTGCACATGTCACTCGTTCTCAACCAAGTTAACAATCATACCAAATATTAGCTAGATTGGTCAGGCCATGATCCGAACCAAATTGGACGGACGTGTGAACACTAAAAGTCCTGATATCTCGCTGACCACACGCGGACTCGGCAAATATTAAAAAATATTAAATTCCCAAGGATTTTAATCAGGATGTTTCGTTCGCCAGAGCAAGTTGGTTTAAATTCTAGGCACATTAAAAGATGTCGATTCAAAACGAGTTAAAAATGTATATAAAACATGTAAAACATTTGCTTATTTGAAGCTTAAATCCTTTTAAACATGGAATCCTCTACGAAACATTGACAATGATTAGATTACAAAACATAGCATGCGTGATTGTCTCCATTACCAATGCTTCTAATGGACCAACAAGTGTGTGTTGTGAACGCTAATACATAATGCTCAAACTGTCTGGGGGGGAATTCGCAATAATAAATATGATCCTAATTCAGAAAAGGTTACTGTGAATGACTTAAAGGTTATGTTCATGTCTGTAACACGACTAAATAAAATTGTGATTCTCGAGGCCATGTCTGGGTTATATTGGAATTACATCCATTTTTGGAGCCAGTGGGCTTTCGGTGACACAACAGGCGACATTACCTCGAAAATAAGTATTGAATTGAATAATTGACTCCAAACGACCTGGGATTTATTTGGAACGTGTTTTATGTTTTGTAGTACTGGATGGTAATCAGATTTGTCTGGACACACAGAAAGTAATTACATATGATTGAAATTATTCCATGAATGTAATGGTATAACACCAGGACTTTAAAAAATAACCAAATCAGTTCACACCAATTGATTCCCTGAGCACTTTGCAGTCATATTCAATGTTCAGTTACATCGCATAAAACCATTACAAGCAGACTCTGGAATCCAACCTGCACCTTGAACCGGAAAAAGGACCTGTGCTCTATCAGCCAATCTGCATAATCACACTGGATGTGCAGTTGATAATTATTCAGTAGAAGTTATATAACACCCTCGTAAATACTGCAAAACCATAATGAAAACCATCCGATAGCAAACGTAGTATGGGGGACGTTAAAAATGAAAAGGACTAGGGACAACACGAGTACAGTTTTAAAACATTTACATATTTAACTACATCCTCAATAGAAGTAGTCAGAACAAGACAGCAATATCTACACAATATTAACTACATACCAATCACCGACTACACGCACATGTCACAAAACTAAATTTAGACCGACAAATTATGAAATAGATTCGGTATTGAAATTTTTTGTAAATGTACATTTGCATTGTATTTTCCATTCTGAAAAAAAAATACCTGCCAAACTTACATTACAATGATATCTCTAAACAGCACAGCAGACACGAGGAGGTCAAAACCAGGTGGTGATGGGTATTTCTGCACACATAATTGATAAGTTTCTTTTTTATGTATACATGTAACATGTTAATGGTTTTATATTTGTGGCACGTTTTTATACTAAGCTACTTTTCGTATATGCATTTCAAAAGATTCTATAATCCCCTTTGTCTTCGGATCGCATACACCATAATCAGAGAACCAACATAGCGTGCAAGTGACATGTTAATCTATCAAGTGTCATTATCCTGAAACATTAAATGCGGTGTAAGATGGTTTGAATACCGGGATAATATGTATGTGCATATTACCAATACTTGAGACATTTTCATAATGTAGATGTTTGTACCATCGCTGGTAGTGTCACATGGTAACTACTCAGTACTTTGTAACCTTGGAACATAATGGATATTATCCAAGTGTTTCAACGACATCTGTCCTTAAATACCTAAATTCAGGTGAAAGTCCGATGGACTTACGATGGGTTGGTAATCAACTTACCAAGCTCCAGTTAGCTTAAACAAATTAGATAGATACAGAGGATCTATCATGAGTTGCCAATTGATATTAATTAATTTTATACTAAACTAGATTTTAGGATTTTATTAAGCATGTATCGGGCGAGCTTAATGATATTTCCTGAACGAGTTTGGTATAAATCGGAATTATTTGAATGCGTTTTGCAGAAACAGAATACATGTATCACAGGAATGATTGGACGTCAGACTTTGTCAATCATTACAAATATATGAATGGAGAAAAAAGGTTGCATGTGCACTTAACTGTATCTGTAATGTACCTTGCCGGTACGAAAAACATAGTATCATTTAGTCATGCTTGAATAACTTCAGTTTGAGAAGTAATGAAGATTCCAGATTGGAGCGTCATAAAATTACCTGAAACGCAAAGGGGCATGGTTGAAACTATTACTTGTACAATTATTTGCTGAATGTTAAGGGTAAAAAACGTTAAAATACTTTTAAAATTACTGATCTGAACAAAAATTAAACACGTTTTTTAATTACCTTAACATTTATATGCCTTAAACGATATTTTGTGAGTCGAAATACAAGAAAAGATCGATCATGTACGATAAGAGGTGATTGGGTATAATAATGTTGGGGGAAATAAATTCGCCACTAATGTGTTCAAGTTGTCATGCACTATTACATTGTATACAATTTCTTTAGATTGTTTTCGACATGTATCGATGTTGTATCTTGTTTGCAGAACAGCAGGTGTGTACTACGGACACAAGTGATTAATTCCGTCCATATGCATTATATCAACTGACCGTCAAATATAACTGATACGTTTTAGATGTACATGTACAAGGAAAAAGACAAATCAAATACGGTTTCCGTAAATTGCAAGTTATAGCGACGCTACTCCAAATAACAAATATTGATTTAGGTAATATCCGTAGTCCCGTAACGACCATCTTTTAAATAACAAAGTGATCAAATGGTTTGAAATAAATAATGTTCGCACTCAAAACCGTTGCGATTTAGTCCGCTAACGGTGAGTTTTTTCTTGATAATACCAATCGTGCTCTTTATATGCATATATTATACAGCCTGAAAGACACATCATTTACGTAGGAACACTAGACGATTACCAATTTTGTATCTTTAGCTGTTGTTAAAGTGTATAGAGCTATATCTAACGGTCATTTAAAGTCAAAATAATTATTTGCATCGTTTTTAGTATGATACTAGACTACCTTAATTGCAAATTAAAACTTTGGATGGGTTCCGCGTACTTGATTCAATCGTCGAAAAACATATTCGATTTTTATAATTTCATACGGTGTTCTAGAACACTTTTGTATGAAAACGGAAAATTCTCATGCCCAATCACAGAGATAGTTCCTGTTAAAGTTGAAGCGAAAAATGATATAATGGATATGAAAGCATAATTGTTTTTCAGTTTTTGATTTTAACTGATGCTAACCCAAATTATTTAAATCGGTTGAAAACTGCATTTGGTCGAGCATCAATTAAGAACAGCTAAAGATCGAGCAAATTCGGTACTTGCCGGGTATTCTTACATATACGGGAGATACTCTAGGCTATATAATATAACCATATTAAATGCACGATCGCTAAAATCAAGAAAACCGTTAACGGTCAAAATCGCAAATGTTTTGAGTGTAAAACGGTATGTATTTCAAATCATTTGATCACGTGATTCTACACACTGTTTTTGACCGGAAGGAACTTTCTTTTCACCCTTTATATATATCGATGGCTTAGAATGACTAATACCTACGAATTTATAAGCCTCATATATTTGAAATCTCCTGTACCAGGCGCTTCTAATGAGCCTATTTTTATGAAAATCGCAACTTGTCATGTTACCAAAATGAAGCTATAAAAACATGTGTTACCATATGTAAAGAGTAAATTGCAGACAGTTTTTTCTTGTTTTCTCAATACATGTATATCGATTTTGTACTTACGACCTTCTCATTCTAAGCCAGCGATATATATATATATTTATATCCAAAAAAGGAAATACATTCACGTAAGTGGTTGTATCGTATACAAAAATCATATGTTCGTCAATATATTTCATTTGGCACGGCAATGTATTTTATGAAAGCGACGTGGGAATGTTATAAGTAAAACGTGTTCATTGTATTGAATAAAATACGGCTATATTGTTCCTCTGTGTGTAGTTAATGTTTATGTTAGCCTTCAAATTGGGTGTTAGTGATTATATACGACTAATGTTTTCCATAATGTCTGCTTTGGGACATAAAAATTCAAATTAGTTATATAATGGCGGTTAAGATAGTTTCTAGGCTAAGTAATAAAGTCATTCGTTTACACTGAGCATTATTTTATGTGATGGGATGCACAGCCCACAAAAGTAACACATACTGTAATCATAGCGTAATATATTGCGTTCACTTTGAGACTCTAAACATTGCTTTCTTGTTTGTGGCTGACAGAGGAGAAAACAAGGACAAATTTTAATACGCGATGTAAGGCTTATTAAATAAGCTTATTTTTTTGTTATACATTTGTATAATTGATATCATATTATCCTTGATAATAAAAAGTTTTTCTTTTCATCAGCAAAATGTATTGGTAAAACACGTCCTCATTCAGTTCTAGAGTCCGTTAAATAAGCACTATACATTGCCATATGTTTACTGTAGGTGTTTCTTTTTGGTCTGGTTTATATATCGCTGGCTTAGAGTGAGAAGGTCGTAACTACAAAATCAATATTTTGACAAAACAAGAAAACCGTCTGACAATCACTCTTTACTCCATTATGGCAAAATAAGCTTTTGTAACTTTTGTTTGGTCAACGTGACAATGTCCAATTTTCATGAAAATAGGCTCTTAAGAAGCGCCTTATGATGTAGATTTCAAATAAGTATGCATTTGTCCTATACTGTCGGCTCCTACAACCTCAACGATATACATGTATGCAAGTGCTGTGTATACGTTGCTAACCCATAGTGTATCGTATTGGTAATTATGTACAGCGTATAACAGCAATTTCTAGACGACGAGACATCATTAAGATAATAAGATAATGTGTGTTTATACTTACCATACATCGCGTGAGAATCAGTTTCTATCATAAAGAAACGATAATGGGTGTTATGTCTATACGAACATTATCCTTTAGACAGGTTATAATAATCTAATAGATATTTGGCAAAAACCTACTGGAGCGTTATATCCTTTTTATCCAAACATTGAGTTTCAAGTACAATTAATGTTTTTGTTCCAGTTAGTTCTCAAACTTGAGTGCTCCTAATATTTACGTTTTTGTACGTGTACGCAAGTAAAGCTGTATTTATTTTTTAACAATGGCTTAATTGTTATTCATGTATTGATGATTTGAAGTACACGCAAGAGTACCCATATGATGTAGTAGACGAACCATTTGCTATAAAAAGATAACGATTCTGGTGTTCTCGTAATGTGTATAACCACAAGTGTATCTTATGAGAGTTCTTATACAAATAAATAAGGTATCGCTCCAACTACTGGTGAATTACTTGTCTACAAAAATATATTTCCTTCATGGTTATGGTCACATAATGGATACTTTTGACAGGCGTGGTCATTTGTTATGAAACATACATCTTACAGAACAGTTGTACATATAGTCGGTCAGAGGGCCATTCGTCATGCTATATCTAATAAGGTGCATACTTTGTGGAAGGAAATTTCCTATAATGTCTGCAGATCCTCTTATACGACACATAAAGTGCATACATGCATGAATGTAACGTGCGTAATAATATTATAAATATACTGTCTAGTCCAATGATACAAGGCTTCTTGGAAAACATCGAAATTATTGGTTAGACGAGTAATTGAAAGACATACAGTAGCTTTCATTGTGGAGTTGCAATGTTACTTCAACATTTATCCAGCGTTACCAACAACGTTCATAGTGGTTTTTGTGGTTTAAGAGTCTAACGGTCTGGTTTGCACATTGACTGGAGACAACCTAAAACAGAAATGATTTGTAAAAGAGTTGCATTCATTAAACATGTGCTATTTATTTTATATAGTGCAGACATATTATGAACAATTTCTTTTCTTTACAACCTACTGCATGGCATGATTGGTAATGTGTGAACGTTAGAAGAAACACTGTAGAAGGTGTGCCTAAAACAATATTTCACCATATATTACAGGGGAAAAAAAGACCGATATGTCATGATTCTGGCAATATAGTCTTAGTACAACATTTGTTCTCCATGCACATTATCACCGTGTGTTAGCACTGTACTGCCATAATGCAAGAAATATTCAAGATGGAGTACGTCAACGACGAAAAAAGTAAGCATGTTTTGTTTTCGGTCCGATCTTTTTAAATACGGCGTCGAGTATTGTAAATTAACTATGTAATGAAAGAGCTTGAATTGGCGATTCAGCTGGGGCTATCAGTTTGAGATGATATAACAAGATCTTTCTGTAAAGTGTAACAGAACACGGTGATTTGTGACAGTTGAAAAGTGAAGCTAGAGACGACAAGAAAAACATAAATAATTATCCAAATCTGTACGATCCTTCCCCTCACATGTATTAATTATTGTCTGATTAAAGTTCTTTAAAAATGATGTTTGAAGGGTTTAAAGTTTTGGCTACTGTACTGAGCAAAACGTAAACATTGTTCTGCGCAGAGAAGGCAAGTTCTGTACTGCGCAGAGCTGGACAACTAGCAAAAAATCTGTACAGCGCAGTGAATGATTTTTGTTCGGATGTGAATTGCGAAAAACGTTTGCATGCACGGACCGCGGAGATATGGAATGTACCAAACAGCTTTCAACCAGATCGCTTTTTAACGGGAGCGGACACGCGGATGCGTATCACAGAAGCGTACACATGGAATACCGGCCTTATTATCATATACGAGTATATGATTGTTGTAACGTTATAATGATTGATTGAATCATTTAGCCAATAATAATACAAACTTTAAAAAAACTTCCGAGGGAATGAACCAAGCATGAATCAGCTCAATATATTATTCACTGATTGATCATTTGAGACAAATAATAATACTTTAGACATACACTAAAATAAGAAAAGTATTTATTCCAAGGTTAAAATCATCACAACTTTGTTGCAACTCTGTACTTAAAATATGTTGCATCAAATATGAGCGAGGTTGCACATTTATTGTAAAAAACCCTTCAGTACGTTACGCCTAATGTCTGCTAGTTGGTACCAGTTGCTCTTTTTTGTTACTAGGTAATTATAGTATAGTATGCCTGTTGTCGATTTAATTATATAATTTTGTCTAAATGGTCATCCTTGTCATTCGTTCTTGGCTGTTTAGTTCTTACTGCACTAGTCAGGCAACTGCCGTCTGTTCGTCAAATATCCTGAGCCAGATATATAAATAAAGCACTTTTCATACAGAGATTATCCACTTGGAACATATAGAGGAACCATAGTAATGGTTCTGTAACGTAAAAGTTGCAATTTACTTACGTTCTTGAAATAATTCTAGTATACTTATAAACACTAGTTTATTGCAATATTTTATCTATAATGTATAACGCCAATGCCGCGAATATTTTAATTACTGTTCTGTATTGGATTGCTACAATATGACAACCTACAGAATGATTAATAAATGCCCCAAGTTGTGTTTGTATTTGCAGCAAGTCTCGAGTATTGTATTTAGTCGGAAACAAAAATGTTCAATGTTCTAAATATTACTGTACTGACGCCGTCGGTTACTTACATATATCGCGACTAGCAGTTTGATTAAACATGGATGAAAGATAGATATATAGATAATTAATTTCAAACATACGTATGTATGTGAGTGTTACCAAATAATTAGTAGGTATAGTAAGTAGTACAGATGAGGGGAATAATGAATTACCAAATGTCATTGACCACGTTTTTTCTGTCGAAAGCTGACCAGAGGAATGGTAAAAACCATAAGTCAATTCGAAAGAACAAAGATTTCTCGTATATATATGTATTAAAATGTGTTATAATTTTCAGAAATTGTACGCAAGAGTCACGTCTTTCTAAGGGTATATCATCATGATACGTACCTTTGTCAATAAATCCAGTTTTCCAGGAGAATGGCTCATATGCATGGACACGATTCATAGCCTTAAATTGTCATTCGTATTTTATTCTCCGTTCTAGAGGCGTCGTAGCCTGAGTAAACTGTCATGGCAGTCATCCATTGTTCTTAACTGTTTCTAAATCGAGCATATTGTGACTGGTCACTGTCCATTTCCTGGTATATGTGATCAAGAAAACATACACTCACTGTCTGTTAGCCATACGAGTTTTTTATAGGTATAACCTTGAATGCGAGCCAATAAGGAAACGTTGCACACGTTATATTGAAGCTTTCAATGTCGACATAGGATAATGGGAAGCATCAATCTACACATAAGGGACATTTACAATGTAAAGCAGGCTGTGTTTAATGATTTTTGTACATATTGCTGTCTAATTGATAAGCCTCGTTTAGCTAAGTGCAACGGACGGATTGATATGCCATAAACGAATGGTGAATGTGTATACTAAATGAAAGGAATATTGAAACTTATTGTACTAAATGATGTAGAAGCATTCCATCTTAAGTTCATCGACACTGTATGATATATTCCATTGGAACCATTATGTTTTTAGTTTGTACACATGTCTTTTAGAAGGTCGGTCGCAGCTTTTATTTGAGGGTGATGTTGGCGTCAGTCATTTCACTTTAAAGTAATTTAAAATTAACCAGCAATTAACAATCGCAATGTTGCTTTCATCAAAACTATCTCGGTTATTGTACAAACTCGTTTGAAACATTCGTAAAATTTAATTAGTGCTTCAACTGTATTGCTTCGACGAACACAATATCCGACAATTATCCAGACAAAATAATTATGAGCTGCGACAATTGTCCTAATGATGCATATTGAAGTACAAATACATATAATTTATTTTTAAATTCTCAAATGTAAATCGCAACGGCGGCCGAATATTTATCTAATTGCAAAACAGTAATTTGTAAAACACGATATGAGTGGGCGTAACTATCGTGTACAGTCTGTTAATACGATTTGCTACTACGATATTATGAAAAATACGCTTTGTATGGGTCATCTGTGCAAATTCAGTCTTTCTAAAAGAACGCATGATATAGGACCGCCGCCTACCATTCTACCACCATTCAATCCAGACTGATTCAGAAAATGAACAGATGGTAACAGTATACATGTGTTCAATCACGGATTGCAAACAACAACGACAAACGTAGCACATATGGATAATTAAAGGTTGCGTCATTGGCATTAATAAAAGTATTATGTAACTGAAGTATAATGTAACTGATAATCAAGCAAATGAAATATGCCTAAGGTTTATTTTAGTCTAAAAGCCCTATTTTATGGGTTTTTTACTAATTCTTTATGCAAATAATCCGTGTCTGTTTTCTCGAGGTTTATTACGTTTTCTGACATATTCAGGTTGTAACGTGAATGGCCGCGATGTTCAGAATAACATTCTGATAAAATCAAGGATATATCATTAGCACATACAAACTGATGGCGTCATACCAATTATAGTTATATCGTTATGATTTTATCACACAATCTTTTCAACATTGGAAAGGTTAAATGAGACCAATACCAGCGTCTGTTGGCTGGTGTTATATCAAAATCAGCTTCATTGATAGCCTTAACTGACAACTTGATCAATGCTAATCACGTCTCAATACAGGATAATTAGGGACTTATCATTCAATGTCACGAGGACAAATACGAAATCCCGGAATTAATATCGGAGCATTTTCCTGAACAACTTACCATTGATTGCGTTAATGAACACGGACAACACATTCAATAGCCCGAGGGAGGAGAAAAACGTCCCTGGTAATAAATTGCTAGGAATTATCTACCTGTGATGGATGTATCAGCATGGTAGTAATTGTCCGTAGTAAGTACATGAATAGACTAATCAATGCAAATAAAACGGAAACCGAACATTGTGAAATCCGAATCACATTTATTGGTCAGTTTGTCTGACTCTGTATTCAGTACTGAGCATATTTAACAAGACTATTGCCAAGCAATGAAAGTCCCCTACCGGTAGCCAAATGTAACAGGGACAGTTATAGTTTTTGTGCACTGCATTTCTCCTAATTAATATCTATCCACATGTTAAGTTTCAAAATAATATCTCTTTTGGTCATGGAGTTAGGCTCTAAACAAAATTTAGGTATAAATAAACGCAACCAAAAAAATTAAGCAAGGTTATATTTCTTGTGCACTGCACCTCTCTTCATTGATATCTATCCACATGTTAAGTTTTAAAATCATATCTCTTTTGGAATTGGAGTTACCCTCCGGACAAAATTTAAGTAAGAAAATTAACAAAGGGAAATAACTCAAAAATTAAGTAATGGAGAGTTATGGTTCTGGTGCACTGCACTTTTCCTCATTGATATCTATCCTCATGTAAAGTTTCAAAATCATATCTCTTTTGGTAATGGAGTTATGCTCCGGACAAAATTTAAGTATGAAAATTAACAAAGGGGAATAACTCAACAATTAAGTAAGGGAGAGTTATGGTTCTTGTGCACTGCACTTCTCCTCAATAATATCTATCCACATGTAAAGTTTCAAACTCATATCTCTTTTAGAAATAGAGTTATGCTCCGGACAAAATTTAAGTATGAAAATTAACAACGGGGAATAACTAAAAAATTAAGCAAGGGAGAGTTATGGTTCTTGTGCACTGCACTTCTCCTCATAAATATCTATCCACATGTCAAGTTTCAAAAGCATAGCTTGCTTAGTTTTGTTGTTATGCTCCGGACAAAAAGTGTGATGGACTGACTGACGGACTGACGAAGCGTAAACCATAAGTCCCCTCCGGTTTCACCGGTAGAGGACTAATAAGCACATTCACTGCACCGTGAGTGAAAATGACCACATGCCTATTGATGAGACACGATTTGGTAATTGATGTGATTCAGTCATTACAACTGACGGCGCGATGACGACATGTACCACGAGCATTAAAAAAGATAACAAACCACATTTATACTCCGTATTGTTTGTTTCTAGCAGCAGCTGCGTATTAGACGTTTCTAGATTTTTAGAACCATGAAAATGTTAATGTTTTGTAGTAATATTTAAATATTTACAATCTACTATTCCGAGTTACAATGCGGACATTAACATATGCAGCGAACATAGTCATATTTCTAAGAAAAGCCACATTCATACAGTGAGCATAGTCATAAGATATAAAATAATACTAAGAAAGGCCACATTCTTCAATCTAATTCAACACTAGAAGACATATCGATGACTTAGAACAAGCAGGTCGTAACTACCAAATCGATGTATTGAAAAAACAAGAAAAATTCTGTAATTTACTCTTTACCTATGGGAAAACATGTTTTTAAAACTTCATTTTGGTCAACATGACAATTTCAGACTTTCATGAAAATAGGCTCATAAGAAGCGCCTTGTCAAATATGTATAAGTCTTATAAGGTCGTAAGTAGGAGTTACGACCTTCTGGTTCTGAGCCATCGATATATGATGATGAACGGGTTGAATATGATGGACGCATGAATATGGATGATATATGACTTTGTTTTAATATTGGCAATCATTTTATCGCTCGACAAATCTACGGTTCACGATAATCCTCGAGGGTTATATGTCACGTCAATCCTCATACCATTATGTCAGTTGCTTGATTTGTGAGTCACATATGACCGAATTTATATAAAAAATGATACTAACTCAAATACAAAAAAGGGAAAGTTTAACTGAGTGCGTATTTGTGATTGAAACCAAATTAACTATTATGTCAACTATTCAAATGCACTTTAATAATGGTCCCTACTGATCATATATATTTAATATATATTGTAATATAAAGTCAGTGGTCTACCAAGTGTTCATAATGGTCCCTACTAGCCGAATTCGGCCCTTTAATCTATAGAAATACTTTGTGGACAGTTGAGACGAATGGCGGACGGACATTCACTGACTGACGAAATGTTAAGTACATAAAGATGTGTCGGTTGTGTTCAAATACCATTGTGAGAGACACTAAAATTATCAATCTACATAAAATATATATTCTATAGGTCGAATACTATATAAGTGTTACAATTACGTACCAATTCTTACTTATTTGCCCCTGAGGCCCTTACGTAATGTGGATTTCCTGACGTTTCATATTTCAAGAACAGACGTTTATTATGTAGAATTAGATGTTTTAAAAAAAAGATTATCGAAATAAGATGTAGTATAGAAAACGTCATATTCCTATTTCAATACATAACCACTCACATATTTGTTTAAAAGTAACTCCAGATGCATTCGCTTTAGAGTATTGTTTTCATTTGCTGACGTACAATGACAAACACAACATTGTTGAACGCATGGTACTTGACATGTCACTTCAAGACATTTTATGAAAAATTATCTAATTAGCTAGCAGCAGTCGACCGACATTTGCCCTAACTGGGCAAGCACATAGTGTTGCAATAGCGCTAGACATCTTGATCTAGATATCACTAGCAGAGATGTTAATTATATGAATGTCTGAGTTCCAAATGAATCTGACTATAATCTGAAAAAGAACCCAGTGTCCTATTAAGCAAGATTGGTCGGTTCCGTGTTTGGAATTTTAATTGACACTTCTTTTGGAACAGACGTTGATCAAACCCTGAGCGAAGAAAAATATGATACTTTAAAGTTCAAATGTGTTGCGGTGTAAACTATTTAAGATTGAATTTTGATAAATTAATTTTATTAACAAAAAGCGTATATTCGTACATACGTATTTTCAATATATTTGTATGATCTACCATTAGAAAACGGCCTGGTATGTACTTAGAGCAAACAACAGTTTACTAGTTGAATTACGAATCATGTCGAATATAATTAAACTTGGTGTTAGAACAAAACAACAAAATACGATCTTAATTCCTTTATTGGTAAGAATTATACTGCACTCCAGCATGTAACGAATAACGGAAAATGTTAGAAGACCATGCACAATCATACGTGTTATTTGATGCCAACAAAATAATATTTTACTTGATAATTGCTGTGTTCATGTTCGTCCCCTGTGGAGAACTAATCGCTAGCATTTAGAAGAGCAGGTGCTTAATATTAACTCATGATTAATTCCTGGAAAACTGAATATATCAACTAACCGATAATTGTGTATGATAAGGGCTATAACGAAAAAAGACAAATCAAATAGTCGTTCCCTAAATTGCACGTTATAGCGCTAATCTATAAGTTCATTGTGAGATTGGGTCATCCATCTTTTTTGGACTTTTAATTGTTTCTATGGCTTATGTGTGGACATTGCTAAGTGAAGTTGTGTTGTGGTGATTCTGATTTCTGTGCACGGCCGGTTTGGTTGTGTGCTACCTTCCCTGTGTGATTTTCTCATATATTTGTACTCATCTGTAATTATCTTTATTAAATTTCGAAATATCGTTTTGCACATTTTTGTTTTAATTTAAATGCTATTTTCCAGGACAAAATGATACGAATATTTAACCATATCATGGGACCTATTCGATCCAGGTAAACTATATTCCCCCAGAGTTGATTTGAGAGAATGTATTCACGCTATTGGTTTTCTTTGCTGTGAAAGCATTTAAAGACTGTATGAACTTCCTGTGCTCAAGAATACGGAGACTGAACTAGTGGGATATGTAACCGGGACTTCAATAGTGTTTCATGTCTTATTATCCCAGCAGGTAATCCTTACCAGTATACCAAAGACGAAAATGTACTTATAATTATACAATAAGAAATGCTATCAACGTTAATGCTAGGAAAAACTTTAAGTAAAACGATCGGTCGATCTCCAAATGAATGTAGCCTTCTTCTTTGTGATACGAATTTGAAGTTCGTACACACCATTTTGTAACATGTAGGTAAACATTCATATCGTATACACGCATATTGATTTCTAAGTTGTGATTCAGACAAACTTTAATTTAACGTTGAACCTCAAACTGCAACCTTGAGCGATGTTCACCAATGGCTTGCACATGTCACTCGTTCTCATCCAAGTTAACAATCGTACGAAATATTACCTAGATTGGTCAAGCCATGACCTGGACCAAATCGGACGGATGCGTGAACACTGAAATAGCTGATATCGGACTCGACAAATTTTAAATTTCCATGGATTTATATCAGGATGTTTCGTTTGCAAGAGCAAACAAGATGCCAAAATGTCACAAAATACGCCCGTCTTGGTTGTGCTAGTGAAAAAAATATTGATTATGAAATAAAAGCTCATATTATGTCAAAACATTTTTGAACAATCATCTTGAAACTTATCTTGGCCTAGATATTACACCCATGAGCATCGTCAGCAAGTTTGAAGACGATTGGATGAAAATTGTTTAAGCTAGAGTACAGACAAGGCCAATTTCACATTTATTTTGGTAAAAGAAGGACCATAACCCAAGAAGGCCTGCACCGATTTGGCCTATAATCGAACTTGGCCTAGATATTACACCCATAAGCATTGTCAGCAAGTTTGAAGATGATCGGATGAAAACTGTTTGAGCTAGAGTACAGACAAGGCCAATTTCACATTTTTTTGGTAAAAGAAGGACCATAACGCAAGAAGGCCTGTACCGATTTGGCCTATAATCAAACTTGGCCTAGATACTACACCCATAAGCATTGTCAGCAAGTTTGAAGATGATCGGTTGAAAACTGTTTGAGCTAGAGTACAGACAAGGCCAATTTCACATTTTTTTGGTAAAAGAAGGACCATAACCCAAGAAGGCCTACACCGATTTGGCCTATAATCGAACTCGGCCTAGATATTACACCCATAAGCATTGTCAGCAAGTTTGAAGATGATCTGATGAAAACTGTTTGAGCTAGAGTACAGACAAGGCCAATTTCACATTTTTTTGGTAAAAGAAGGACCATAACCCAAGAAGGCCTACACCGATTTGGCCTATAATCGAACTTGGCCTAGATATTACACCCATAAGCATTGTCAGCAAGTTTGAAGATGATCGGATGAAAACTGTTTGAGTTAGAGTACAGACAAGGCCAATTTCACATTTTTTTGGTAAAAGAAGGACCATAACCCAAGAAGGCCTGCACCGATTTGGCCTATAATCGAACTTGGCCTAGATATTACACCCATTAGCATTGTCAGCAAGTTTGAAGATGATCGGATGAAAACTGTTTGAGCTAGAGTACAGACAAGGCCAATTTCACATTTTTTTGGTAAAAGAAGGACCATAACCCAAGAAGGCCTGCACCGATTTGGCCTATAATCGAACTTGGCCTAGATATAACACCCATAAGCATTGTCAGCAAGTTTGAAGATGATCTGATGAAAACTGTTTGAGCTAGAGTACAGACAAGGCCAATTTCACATTTTTTTGGTAAAAGAAGGACCATAACCCAAGAAGGCCTACACCGATTTGGCCTATAATCGAACTTGGCCTAGATATTACACCCATAAGCATTGTCAGCAAGTTTGAAGATGATCGGATGAAAACTATTTGAGTTAGAGTACAGACAAGGCCAATTTCACATTTTTTTGGTAAAAGAAGGACCATAACCCAAGAAGACCTGCACCGATTTGGCCTATAATCGAACTTGGCCTAGATATTACACCCATTATCATTGTCAGCAAGTTTGAAGACGATCGGACAAAAACTGTTTGAGTTAGAGTACAGACAAATATTGGACGCCGCCGCCCGCCCGCACGCCCGCACGCCCGCACGCCCGCACGCCCGCCCGCCAAGGGTGTTCACATAATACGTCCCGTTTTTCAACGGGCGTATAAAAAGACGTCATTTAAAACCGATTTTAAAATGTATATAAAATGTGTTAAATATTTTCTTATTTGAAGCTTTAGTTCTTTTAAACATGGACTCTTCTATGATGCATCGCGTGGTTGTCTCCGATACCAATGCTTCTAATGGACCCAACAAGCAAATGTTGTCAACGCTGATACTTAAAGCTCAAACTGTCTTGGTGTAATATTCGCAATAATAAACCTGATCCTAATACATAAAAGGTTACTGGGAATGACTTAAAGGTTGTGTTCATGTCTGTAACACGACTAAATAAAATTGTAATTCTCGAGGCCATGTCTGGGTTATATTGGAATTATGTCCGTGTTTTAAGCCAGTGGGCTTTCGGTGACACAACAGGCGACATTACATCGAAAATAACTATGTTATTGAATAATTGACTCCAAACGACCTGGGATTTATTTGGCATGTGCTTTATGTTTTGTAGTACTGGATGTTAATCACATTTGTCTGGACACACAGACAGTAATTACATATGATTGGAATTATTTAATGTTTATAATGGTATAACACCAGGACTTTCACAAATAACCAAATCAATTTACACCAATGGAATCCCTGCACACTTTGCAGTCATATTCAATGTTCAGTTATATCGCACAAAACCATAACAATCATACTCTGAACTCCAAAAAGCATGATGAAAACCATCCGACAGGAAAGGTGGTACGAGGGCGTTCGAAAATGAATAGGCTAGGGACATCCCTGTCCGGCTCGAACAATGTTACCAAGCTTGGCGATATCGCCCGGGATGGCTCGATTTTAAATTTTCAACTAGAGTTGTCGGTCTTTCTAAGACCGCCCGCCGATTAACACAACTTCATTTGCTTCCGTACACAAAACATAGTTCTCAATTCTACGCTGTTCAATTAAAAAAAATATTTATCTATTAAGATCTATTTCAAATTTTTAGTCAAAACGGGAAATCTAAGCAAGTAATAAGTATTACCGAAATAAGAACATCGCGTGGTAAAAGTAAAGTACAATTATTTCTGGATAATTCATCAATGAAACGTCACCAATGACGTAGTGTGTGTTGAGAAGGTCGTTAATTAAGTTAAAAAAAATATGTTATGCTTCACACAATGACAAAATACGGATTAATTTAAAAACTGGATTGTGTGTTGCAACGGGTAGTGCAAATTGAAATCCGTGAATGGGAAGTCACTTCAACAATGTACAGTGTAGACATGCTTGTAAATCCGAGTGGGTGGAGAACAGTTTTCAACAAGGATAGACTAGATTAACTTAATCACGACAGAGCGCTGACGAAAACAGATGGAAATACTCAATGGTGAGTAAGACATTGATCTGTGGAAGATTCTATCTAAAGTTTGTTTTATTTTAGTTTTTTTGTATAAACTGTCAAGGGTTGTGTACTGAATCTAACAATGTTTTGATTCTTCAATAAAAGCTCAGTGTGTCATGTTTTCGTCTCGTAGGTCAAACTTCGCGAGTCGTGAAAATGAGATTTAAAATTCCTTTAGGCCTATGAATTGGATATAGAGTCGATAGCTATGAATATTTAAATGTTTATTTATCTTGACGATGCTTAGCCAATGAATCTATCTGTGTTTGTTGGTTTTGGTTTATTTCAGGACCGTTCAGAACGATCGATCCGTGGGTGACCCGTAAGAATTCAAAAAAGATAACAGTGGCGTAGCCCTACCTGGCGAAGAATCATTGCTAAATATGGATTGTAAAACTAAAAGTTGAATAAATAATAGTTTTAAATGCAAAATTCTGTTGTTTTTAATGATATCTATCTCAATTTAAGACGGAATAACAAATTGCAAAATAATCCGTTATTATTGGGCGGAGCCAAAACATGTTCCCAGGCTATTGACCTGAGAACACATACTTTTCTGAGGTCAGGTGTTATCAGGCAGTTACCATAACAGTTGCATGATAAAACACGGGTACAGTTTTAAAACATGTACATATATAACTCGTTCACCCTCAACAGAAGTAGTCAGGGCAAGGCAGCAAGAACTGCACAAATATAACTACATACCAATCACAGACTACACGCACATGTCACAACACTAACATTAGTCCGACCAATAATGAAATAGACCCGGTATTGAAATTTATAGTAAATATACATTTATTTGCCATTCTGAAAAAACTACCTGCCAAAATTACATTGCAATGGCATCTCAAATAGCACAGCACGCATGAGAAGATTAAACCTGATGGTGATGAGTATTTATGCACAAATATTTGATAGGTTTCTGTTTTATATATTACATTTTAATGGTTATAGATTTGTGGCACGTTTTGGAGTTTGGGAGATACTTAGCTACTTTTCGAATATGCCTTTCAAAAGATTCTATAATCCCCTTTGTCCTCAGATCACAGACACTATAAGCAGAGAAGCACCATATTGTGCAAGTGACATGTTAATCTATGAAGTGTCATTATCCTGAAACATTGCATGTGGTATAAGATGGTTTGAACTCCGGGATAATATGTCTGTCCATATTACCGGTACTTGAGACATTTGCATAATGGAAATGTTGCTACCGGCGCTGTTAGTTTCACATGGTAACTACTCAGTACTGGGTAACCTTGGAACTTAATGGATATTATCCAAGTGTTTCAACGACATCTGTCCTTTTAATACCTAAATTCAGGTGAAAGTAAGTTTGGACTCACGAAGGGTAGGTAATCAACTTACCAAGCTCCAGTTAGCTTAAACAAATTAGATAGATACAGAGGTTCTATCATGAGTTGCCAATTGACATTAATTAAATTTATATTAAACGAGATTTTGCAATTTTATTAAGCATGTACCGGACCAGCTTAATAATATTTCCTGAACGAGTTTGATATAAATATGAATTTATTTGAGTGAATTTTGTCAGAAACAGAATACATGTATCACAATATTCACAGAAATGATTGGACGTCAAACTTTGTCAATCAATGCAAATATATGAATGGAGAAAAAAGGTTGCATGTGCACTTAACTGTACCTGTAATGTACCTTTGCCGGTATGTAAAACACAGTATCATTAAGTCATGGTTGAATAACTTCAGTTTGAGAGGCAATGAAGATTCCCGATTGAAGCGTCATAAATTTACCTTAAATGTAAAAGGGGCATGGTTGAAAATATTACCATTATTTGCTGAATGTTAAGGGTCAAATAAGTTAAAATACTTATCTGAATATAGATTAAACACGTTTTCCATGATTTAATTACCTTGACAATTATATGCCTTAAAACGATATTTTGTAAGTCAAAATACAACTAAGGATCGAGCATGTACGATAAGAGGTAATTGGGGTCTAATAATGTTAGGTGAAATAAATTCGCCGTTGATGTGTTCAAGTTGTCATGGAATATTACATTGTATACGCTTTCTATAGATTGTTTTCGACATGTATCAATGTTATCTCTTGTTTGCAGAACAGCAGATGCGTACTACGGACACAAATGATTAATTCCACCAATACGCATCATATCAACTGACCGCCAAATATGACTAATACGTTTGACATGTACGAGGAAAAAGATAAATCCAATATGGTTTCCGTAAATTGCAAGTTTTAGCGATGCTACTTCAAATATTTACCAACTAGTACGTTTAAATATATGAACAAGCCTCATCAGTTATTACTGTGCATTAGATATGCAAAGTGGTATAATAAAAGGATATGACAGTGGAAGAGGCAATATGAACGAAATACAGACAAAACAATTACCAGTTCCTCAATTTAGTACTTCACAATCGTTCCGAATTCCATAATATTTCGCATGGTAAGAATAAAAATATTCCATACTTTTATACCGGAACGAACTTTCTTTACACTCTTGATACGGATATATATCGATGGCTTAGAATTAGAAAGTCGTAACTACCAAATCGATATTTTCAGAAAACACGGAAAACTGTCTGACATTTAATCTTTACTTATGGTAAAACAAACTTTTACAACTTCTTTTTGGTCAACATGACAAGTTCGGATTTTTATGAAAATGGGCTCATAAGAAGCGCCTTATGATGCTTATTCTAAAGTACATTCTTATCAGTAAAACGTGTTCATTGTATTGATTAAAATACGGTTATATTATTTCTGTCTGTGTAGATAATGTTTATGTTAGCCTACAAAGTTGGTGTGAGTGATTATTAGGACTAAGGTGTTTTCCATAATGTCTGCTTCGGGACATAAAAAAATCAAATTAGTCATATAATGGCGGTTTCTTGGCTCAATTAATAAAGTCATTCGTTTAAGGCACTGTGGCCTTTCACACTGAGCATTAGTTTGTGTAATTAGTCCAGTCATTGAAGCTAAAAAATATGGTCAACCTCAAACAAATTGCGAAACAGAGTTTCTCTGCATTTTCATCATCTACAGACTATTATCAACTACAGACAAAACGTCAAATATGCGATTTCAGTGGGGAAAATACAAAACAATCGACATGTTTTGGGTCACTTTTGGTAGCAATTTCAGCATTTTCCTTATTTCATACAACATGGGGAATTGTAAGTTCTAATAATTCCCGTGTAAGTCGATAAATATTTACTAATTGCACCTTAAACCTTTTATTTTCTGAAAGATACAACCTTCTTCTATCGAATACAAATATTGATTTTATCATCAGACAATTTACTTTTCATATATATGCCAGTCTACGTGTTGGTATACTACCCATTCAAATGTCGACAAAATGACTCAAAATAGCACTTGGAAGGGGAAACAAAAGTTTTACTCATTTCTTTAATATTAATCCAATTTGTTTAAAATTTACACATATCATGTGTTGTATACATGTTTGTCTAATGGAAAAAGGATATTTGTGTTTGGACAGTATACAATAATGTCAATATACAAAATGTACACGAATTTATCGATTCGGGAGAAATAGTGATTGTTCTCTTTGTCTGTTCGTCCACAATTGCGTTTGTATTCACAATTTTGAATTTATGATTATGAAACTTGGTCAGAGTGATCATGTGAACAAAATTTAGGCCAAGGTAGAAAATGGATGATCAAGGATAAAAAACTAGGTCACTAGGTCAAATTGTAGCAAAACCTTGTGTAGTCGCTAGAGATCATAATGTTGACCTTATATTTATGAAACTTGGTCACAATAATAATATTAACAAAATCTAGGTCAAAATTATAAATTGGGTCATCCGGGGTCAAAAAGTAGGTCGCTAGTTAAAATCAAAGGAAAACGTTGTGTAGGTACAAAATTCACAATTTTGGTCTAATATTTATGCAACTTGGTCAAAATGCTCATCTCAAAACATCTAAGACAAGTATGTTATTGAATAATTTGGGTCAAAATTAGGTCAATATGTTAAAATAATTGATGCGACTTTTTGGCGCATGAAGGTTTGTCTATTTTTTGACCTAGTGACCTAGTTGTAACTCACGATAAGTTAATATTATATTTGACCTACATTTTGTCTTCATTATCCATGTGACATGGTTTCATAAAGATTAGGTAAAAAGGGCGCCTTCTAAAGATTTGTTCTATAATTTGGCCTAGTGACCTAGTTTTTAACTCAGGTTAATCCATTTTCATACATGACCTTGAGTTTTGTAAGGTGATCATTGTGACTAAACTTTACAAGTGTAAGGTCGAAATTGCGACCCCTGGTGACTATATCTTGTTTTTTCTTTATTTTGACCTAGTGACCTAGAATTTGGCTCCGGTTAACTCAAACTTTTATTTTACATAGACTAGCTTTCGATGATCATTGCTGCCAAGTTTCATAAAAATCAAACCAAAATTGCGACCTCTAAGCACGATGTAAAAAAAAGTTACTGGTACAAGTCAAGATTTATTTACATCAAAAGTGACTTATATCGCGAAAACATGTGACAATTCAATATATTTGTAAATATCTCAAAAAGTCCCACGAATATTCAATTAGGACATTTTGTACATTGCTAAGGATAGCTTTACGCACCATATAAACACAAAACTGTTTGTTTTGCAATTAGTTTGAGGTTAAAAGTTAAAATGACTGGACTAAATGGGATGCACAGCCCACAAAAGTAACACCTACGGTAATCATATGGTAATATATAGCGTTCATTTTGAGACTCTTAAACTTGGTTTCTTGTTTGTTGCTGACAGAGAAGAAAACAAGGACACATTTTAATACGCGATGTAAGGCTTACTAAATAAGTTTTTTAGTTATGCATTTGAATAATGGATATCATATTATCCTTGATAATAAATAGTGTTTCTTTTTATCAGCAAAATGTATTGGTAAAACACGTCCTTATTCAGTTCTAGAATCCGTACAATAAGCACTATATATTACAATATATTTACTTTATGCGTTTCTTTTTTGTCTAGTTTATAGATCGCTGGCTTAGAATGAGAAGGTCGTAACTACAAAATCAATATTTTGACAAAACAAGAAAAAGCGTCTGACAATCACTCTTGACTTATGGTAAAGACAATCTTTTTCAACTTGTGTTTGGTCAACGTGACAATGTCCAATTTTCATGAAAATAGGCTCTTAAGAAGCGCCTTATGATGTAGATTTCAAATAAGTATGCATTTGTCGTATAAGGTCGGTTCTTACGACCCGACCTTGTCATTCTAAGCCACCGATATACATGTATGCACGTAACGTGTAAACGGTGCTAACTCATAGTGTTTCGTATTGGTAATTATGTACAGCGTATAACCACAACTTCTAGACGACGAGACATCATTAAGATAATAAGATAATATGTGTTTATACTTAGATCGCGTGAGAATCAGTTTCTATCATAAAGAAACGATAATGGGTGTTATGTCTGTACTAGCATTATCCTTTCGACAGGATATAATAATCTAATAGATATTTGGCAAAAATACACCGGAGCATTTTATCATTTTTTTTCAAAACTGTTCTTTTTAATACAAGTAATGTTTATTTTCCAGTTAGTGCTCGAATTATAACTTACTTATGTAATATTCACGTTAATGTACGTGTAAGCAAGCAAAGCTGTAATTATGCTTTAACAATGGCTTAATTGTTATTCATATATAGATGATTTGCAGTACTTGCACGAGTACCCATATGATGTAGTAGGCGAACCGTTTTATATAAAAAAGATAACGCTTCTAGTGTTCTCGTAATGTGTATAACCACAAGTGTAACTTATGAGGGTTCTTATCCATATGAATAAGGATTTACTCCAACTAATGGCGAATTACTTGTCTACAAAAGTATATTTCCTTCATGGTTATGGTCACATAATGGATACTTTTGACAGACGTGGTCATTTGTTATGAAAAATACATCTCACAGAACAGTTGTACATATAGCCGGTCAGAGGGCCATTCGTCTTGCTTTATCTAATTAGGTGCATACTTTGTGGAAAGAAATTTCCTATAATGTCTGCGAATCCTTAATACGACACATAAAGTGCATACAGACATGAATGGAACGTGCGTAATAATATTATAATTATACTGTCTAGTCCAATAATACAAGGCTTCTTAGAAAACATCGAAATTATTGGTTAGACGAGTAATTTAAAGACATATAGTAGCTTTCATTGTGGAGTTGCAATGTTACTACAACATTTACCCAGCGTTACCAACAACGGCCATAGTGGTTTTGTGGTTTAAGAGTCTAACGGTCTGGTTTGTACATTGACTGGAGACAACCTAACACTATTAACCTTTTTAAAATCAGAAATGATTTGTTAAAAGATTTGCATTCACAAGAATGTGCTATTTTTATTAAATAGTGCAGATATATTATGGGCACTTTATTTTCTTTACACACACCTGCACATAATGATTGGTAAAGTGAGAACGTTAGAAGAAACTATGTAGAAAGAGTTGTGCCCAAACGAATATTTCACTGAGAGAAAGATACGGTAGGAGGAGTTGCGTCCACCAGAATCCGTCTTCGGACGGACAAGCTAAAAACAGTTTACCCGATTACAACTTACACTGTACGGGGTATAATTGTTATTTATTGTGGTATAAGGACATAAACAGTATATCTATCTCTATTTGATGTTTGTTCTATACTTCACCCCACTAACAATTAAACAGGCTATTTTCTTACAGAATAAATGTTGTCGTAACGCGAGTTAAATAGCTTATCTCTCATTCAAAAGGAATTATTAAAAAAAAATTGACAGCAAATATATTATCATCTTCAAATATCTGGAGAGTCTAATAGCTATATATTGTCATTCAGTTGATGAAGCAAAATCAAAATAAATGTCACAATTTCAGACATTCCATTTCTAGACAATACTGTCATGAAAGTACGGGTAGCGGGATATGTGTTTTGATATCGAGATTTAATGGTGTGTAGTTATAAGACTCTTATAATGTAGTACATGTATATCATAATTTTTGTGGTTATACATATAAAATAAACCCTCGCGAACGCTTCTGATTAAGAAAAACTTATTAAATGATATATTATTTATACAAATCATCATATAAACAAGTGTATATCTAGATAATGAATGAAATACATCAGTTATGTTTCTATCTATGTCAATATACGTTGACTGGGTGGTTCTTTCCCTGTTTAGTTTATTAATACCTGTTCAAATCCAAGACGTATTGTTTTTGTATTTTAACGTAATGTTAAACACATACATATAACATACACAGAGTTACATTTAGATATTGTCATTCCATGAAACATTATTTTGATATATGTTAAAATATATCAGCATTTTATGACAAGGTCTTTGTGGTCATACATTTCTAGTTGAAGATTTAGGAATGGATAAATTATGTTGTTTTTTTTGTGAATGGCGTCCTTTGCTTACAGATATCAATTGTTTGCGCAAACAGATTTGTGAATTATAAAATAGAAAATACTGCGACATTGTTGCACAAGTTGTACATGTGCAACATGTATTCAATGTTTTTATTCATGTTATGTTACTTCAACATTCCTGACGACACACACTGGCACAAGGTTATGTTCGAACCCCTACACACACTCACTGAGAATGTTATTCTTTGTAGGCGGTAGGGTTACACCAGTTATAGGTCACAACTGCATGTTTTAAAACGTAGTGTCATATAAATGACGTTTGTAACGTGATTGATCCTCAGTTTAGCAAATACAACATTAATATTAATACAAACAATGTCAGTGAAAATGACGACAGTTCCAATATACACATATTTTATGGATAACTGTGCCAGTGTAAATGTTGGCGCATTAAGGAGACGAAGGGTGTTCCAAATATAATGTCACTTGCATCGGTGCTCATATAGCAGAAGTGCTTTTGTTCATTTTCATTTGCTCTGCCCTTCAAAACACTCTCCGCCAGCCAGAACACACCTTTATAGCCGGTCAATCCATTTTTGGAAGCATTTTTAATGCTCTTAAATGGGGACACCCATCAGACACTGACAAACAGCAGATCCAAGGGCATTTTCTCGAAATGAATCTCCTTCCAGATAAATGACATTTAAGTTTTGGAAAGAGCGAATCGTCGCAGGGGGCAAGTCTGGCGAATACGGAGGGTTCGGAACATTCTCTGACTCCAAAAAGTCAGTTACAATACGTGCCTTGTCGGACATACTTAAGTCCTGTTTTTGGGCGGCGACTGTTGTAGTAGTTCTTCAATATTCTCAGAACCCTTCTGCCTTTTGGCTGCGGTATTTGAATATATGGACCCTTATTAGTGAATAAATAGCATACACAACCTTCTTTACCGTTCGTATTCGTTTGGCAATACCTGGGCGTCTGGCATTTGAGTGGCCCATATTCGGTTGGCAACCTTCCGCTTTGGTTAAAAAAAATACACCCAGGTGTCATCATCATTGACTATATTATCAAAAGCCTTTTTACTTAATTTTGGGTACATTTTGAAAAGTTTATTTGCCATTGTTACACGCGTCTTCTTTTGCTCATCCGTTAACAAATAGGGTATCCATCTTGCATTTATCTTTCTAACTTTTAGGTGTTTCATCAAAATTGCATGAACTCTTGCTAACGGCAAGTTTGTCAATAACATTTTCAGCTCGTTTTCCGGTCATTTTGTGTATAGTCTAACGAATAGGCTATGAAACGATTTACACTGTACCGAGGCAAGTGAACGTGTGGACGAGTTATTTAACTGTGTCAAGAGCAAGTGAACACTCAATCGACACGTGGTGTTTGTATGCATAAATCGCACGATTTCCACGAAATAAAGCACAGCTGACATTATTTATGGAACACCCTTCGTAGCTAAAACGTTATACACAAATTCTAAGAAATTGAATAATAAACGGACCTGTACCTTGTTGAAAGTGTTTTATTTGGAAGAAATGCTGACAGTGCTACTTTTGTGTCAGCTCCAGGAATTAGAAGTGTTCAGAGTTTTAGGTCGTCTTAAGTAAATGTGCTGACGATACTATAGAAGGTCAAAACCACTACACCTCTATGACTGCTATTGGTTACGATAGGTATAATGTTCCAGTGACATAACGTATCCACCAAAGTTCACAGGAAGAGAATTCCTATCATTTAATTATTGGCATAACCAATAATTTCGCAATGTTTTCAATATGTTCCTATAATTATCACACTAGACATTCAATATTTTGTATGATATTATATTACGGACGTTACATTTATGTTGATTTAAAGCATGTATGTATTTTATGTATCGCATTAAAGGGTTCGCAGACGGAGTAGCAAATAATGTTCCAACTAAGTATGAACCTAATTAAATAAAGCATGAATAATGACTCTCTGACCGACTATGTTGACAACTATTCAGTGATAACCAATTTTCTAGTTTCAAATTACCCCGTCTATCAAAAGTTTCCATAAATGTACTTCACAAAAATGCTTTGCTGGACAGAACCATACTGCCAGAAGCACATACGTAAATACATTTTTTACGGTTCCTCGATGTGACAACATGTTTCATGATGTCTAAAACGATTCCACTTGACACTGGCATGAATCGGTTTCCGACGTCTCTCGAGTCTAATCCATTCTAAAGGAGGTTTATTCCGAGACAAAAATGAATTCTCTGTTGGACAGATGCTGTAACGAATGGTGTCTTCTCGACCATTATGTACATGTAGCTAAATAACTGCTTTCATATCCCGCTATCAACACTATGAAAAGCATTAGTCTCTTGTAATCACTAATGCCATTTTTGACGACTAACATAAACATTTATTACACAGAGGGGAGCCCAATTACCATGTTTCAACCAATATAATGAATTCTTTTCACTGCGTAGAATGTGCTTCCCGACTCACTTTCGTGACATACATTTCCGCGCTATAATTCAAAATGACAAAACCACTTAGTAATAAGAAATGGATTTCCCTTTTTGGAAACATATAGAAACACATCCGTAGCACTTTTAACTAACTGTCATTGTTTTATTTGAAAGTTCAGCACAGTGAAGTATAGGTTTATTCTTTATACTAGTATTTTACTTAAACTGTGTCAGGATATGTCAAACAAACACATAACATGAATATTGGTATACGAGTAATGTGTAATAATGTCAATCTCACTTGTCAAACCCATACCTCTTCATTCAATCTGAGGATTGTAAAATGCCACAAACTATATGTCTCGAGTATAGATCTATATTTCCAAGAGCACTCCTTTTTACAAAGATGTGCTGAATATAATTGGCAGTTCGTGCAAAACATAGTACGTTTGTATTTCATAATAACTGTGAAGACATACTTAATACTTTTATACTCAAGTACTTGTGTATGTCAATGTCCTGTGTTCCTAGGGCGATGACCGAACTATGTTTATCGCGACTTTCCTAGCGTTCTCGGTGCATTCTGTAATGATAAGTTAACAACTTCTGAACACTGAACGCTTTATTAATGTCAGAACAGAGCTTTTTCATATACACTAACGCACAATCCCAACGCACACCTATGTTTTCAGGATTACTCCGTTATCTGTGACATACATACATATCTTATTGATGTTACTATGATTTTGTTTAAATAAAAGCATGGTTAGATAACAATAACTTCAACTCACTGTAAATGGAAAAGTCATACAAATATGATTAGAGAAAATATTTAAAAACTGCCTGTGATTTTCACTAATCAGTTTCTCGCAATAAAGTTAACATATCGATATTTCGGTTTATGTTATGTCTTATTGTGTTTGTGTTTTACCTCTTCAACATTAATAACTCACATTTGATGATCAATGTTAGCGAAACATTCCTCGATTACTGAACAAGGGCCTGATCCTGCAGGGTTTTGGAACTAGTGGTCGTCTAATTTGTCGCATACATAGCTTGCCTCCACAGATCCTAAATCACATTGACATCCGAAGACTGACATGATAGTGGCATCCTAATGCTGTAATTCTGCAGTAATACTTGTGCTGAACGTGGTATGTTAGTCGGAGCTCCATCATGCAGTATTTTTGCATGGCGTCAATTTGTGATTGTTCATTTCATAGTGATGCCGCTTATTGTGTTTTAATTTCATCTTTCAGTGAGCCGATTCACACAAAACATTCTAGAAGACATTCAACGAGTATAGTTTTGAACTATACCCGTTCATTATTAGTCGGGAATTAGCGAAAAGAATATAGATGTTGAGTTAGAGTGTGAGTAGGTGTTGACACGAAATTGATTTTGTTGTCACTTTCTATAATATTATGATCTTTACAACAATTAAGATTTTTAAAGATAGAACGTTAGAAAAAGTAATTCTGCTTCAAAATAGTCAATAATTGGTACCAACTACCCTGATATATTGTTAATGATTGATTGGTGCACCCATTCCATCCTAGGCGGACTAATTTTGAAAACAGCAATTCAATAAACTTCAATCGAAATTAAGATTAATTAACCGTTAATGAAGAAAATATATGGATCCAGCTGGAGTAACAGGCTGATGAAACCTATGACCAGAATAACATCTTTAAGTATATTTAAGTACGAATAATAATATTGCAAATAAGTTGATATGAAGAATCAGTAAGTATAAATAAGACACTTAGTTAAATTGCAGAATGAATGACCATAAAGGTGTATATCTCATCACTGTTTCAGCTTATATAATACAGAACTATCTCAATGCAGCTTCAATAGAAACTAGTGATGCATCTCTGCTTTAAGATGATGTGCACTAAGATGGTGTGCACTAGACAAACTATGAATCCGAATGTGTTCAGCGTGCATTGTCCTTTGCAGGATGGAAGAATTCACAGTTTGACATGGCATGACGTTAGTGGTTAAGATTAATTACTTAATATTTAATATATCAGGGTAACTGACCGATGGAAATTCCGTGGTATTACTTTTACATGTACTTGAAACGCATGCACGTAATGATTGGTGACACTATTATGCTAATTATGTTGTATTGATTAGTTTTATGTATCACGGCGCAAAACACGTGGTGGTCTATGTCGTCTCCTTATGGTTTAGCGCACTTTAAGTTTGACTGTTTTAGTTTGACTAGAAGACTGGTCAAACTTTCCTTAGAAAGTCAGTCTCGGTATTGTCACCATCTTGGTCAGTTTGGCCAGTATTCAAAGCAAGCTACTACAATCAGGGACATATTCTTGATTGTTTTAATGTATATATCGCTGGCTTAGAATGAACAAGGTAACGTTTAAGAGAACTACAAAATCAAAATGTTGAGAAACCAAGAAAAAACTATCTTAACTGATGGTAAAAAGCTTTTTCAACTTCAGTTTCGTCAACATGACAAGTTCCGATGCTCATGACAATAGGCTCATAAGGAACGCCTAATAATGTAGATTTCAAATGTGCATTTATTTAGTGTTTTAAGGTCGTTACATTTAATTGGCACTTTGGACTTTCTTATTTTAAGCAAGCGATATATGTTTCACTAATAGGCATAACAAAATATTTACGGCGATTGTTCTTCGTTGAGTCGATGGTTTGTTAATATAATTTTACTGCGCCCAATACCCGAATGTGACGTCATAGACATCTTGATTGTAAACCGTGTGCATACTAACTACTAATATATTTACGTACTATGTTTTCGTTACCAATTATTGATATATTAATGCATTTGTAACAATTAAACAAAAATATCTAGACTATATGGTTACTAGTATATTGCGTAATGCAATATATACGTACATACGTCTTTCATCCTTGGACATAACAGATGCAAGTATCAATTATTATACTTGTACTTCGGAATGCATTGAGCAGCATTGAAGTAACGCGTGTGAATTGGAACAACAGGTAACTGTATCATTATAATACCCCCCCCCCATATGTGATGAGGGGATGCTGCTATGCACATGTCGGTCGGTCTGTCGGTCTGTCGGTCTGTCGTCGGTAATGGTTTCCGTTCAGTAACTCGAGAACGGTTTGTCCTAGGACATTTAATATATAAACTTTACGTGGCGGTTGGCCAGCAACAGTAGATGATCCCCTATTGATGTGGAAGTCAAGGGTCACAATAACCTTGACTTGTTTCGACAATAAGGCTTTCATAGAGACATTCGTGTTTTATAAACATAATTGGTTGGCTTAGAATGAGAAGGTCGTAACTACTACTTACGACCTTATAAAACTCATACATATTTGAAATCTATTTACAAGGCGCTTCTTATGAGCTTATTTTCATGAAAATCTGAAATTGTCATGTTGACCAAAATAAGGTTTTAAAAACTTGTTTTCCGATAGGTAAAGAGTAAATTACAGACAATTTCTCTTATTTTCTCAATATATCGATCTTGTAGTTACGAACTTCTCATTCTAAGCCAGCGAAAATATTATATTGTTTAATTCAATGACACTCATGTTGTCATTATTAGTAGCTTAACAAAACATGATTGTGAATATCAGTATAACTGAACAAGTCACAAGGGGTTTGTGTTAGGGTAACTAAATGCCTGCATGCAAAACTGCCGCTAGCATTCACATTTACTAACGCCAGCAAATTGTTCTCATTGAGATCTGTTTTTTCTAACAGTTGTGTAACATAATTCAATATATTAATAATACTTATACAGAACGATAAATACAACATTTACCTGTTTTTTTCTTATTTACTGTTTATTGAAATCACCTCATCGTCTGAACAAATATAGCCCCATATTATACAGTGTATGACTTTTTATTAATACATAAAAAGCAGTAGAGCAAATGTGAAGATGTTATACGGAAATAGTTTTACATTTACTTTTATTTCCGTGTATACTATTTATTTATGAAGATTTCTAAAGCAAATTCATGTTTTTATTTTTTGAAACTTAAACCACTTTTGTTCCATTATACCACATTTTTATACATAATAAATGTATGTACAGTATATTTGTTTTATTAGTTATTACGGAATCAAATACCTGTAGGTAGAACACAACGAGCATTATATCATAGATTTATGTTACTTCTATCCAATAACATATCTATACTCCTTTTCTTGTATTCAATGTTTTCTTTTGATATAATACACAATCCGCTTTATTAAACTTATCAGATTTTTATCTATAAATAACATCACTTTGGTTATAAGGTCGGTATAAACGCTCATCCTGGAATAAAACCTGATACGGATAACCCTTTCTTGGAGAACTATTTCACAAACAACCTGGTAGGTGTGTCAATAGGACAAGATGATTTAGTACCTATCATGCACTTACGAAGAAATGCCAGTAATTATGAATAATGACATTTTTAAGTCTAAGTCTGATTTTTAGACTTACAACGTTGGTCAATAGGACAAGATGATTTAGTACCTATCATGCACTTACGATAATGAGGAAGAGGGGGCAATGTGGTCTATTCCACAAAGGCAGGTTAAGCGGGTTGTGTGCACGAGTTGTTTCGTACAAACATGGTCATGGCCATGCCTGTTAACTAGCAACTGTTAATTAAGCTACGTTCTCGTGACTACAGAAAATAATAATAAAGTTTCTTGTGGGTTTTTTTCTGTTACTATTTGATAGGCATGCCTTTGTGATAACGTTAAATCTTTTCCGGTATATATACCATATGCATGAAAAGAATAAAGTCGATAGTAGTTGAAGGACATAGCTGAATGTGAATAATTATAGTATAAACAAGAACAAACATATAGTTTGAACATAATTTAACCAGAACTATGGTAATCGTAGTTAATCAAAACGCAGCATATGAGAGTCAAAGTTATCAATCGTGACCCTCTGACAAAACTGACGTAACATGCTTCGGGATTCATAATGGAAATACCCGAATAGTTACGATTAAGTCGAAACCCCACCGATGTATCAATTTAAATCGGTACACACATGCCTGTTTCAATATGGCCAATAATTAGCGGTGTTGTTCGCAACTATTTTGTTACACCATCACGTTCTTTGTAGCAACCACACAAACGTCTTAATGCACCACCAACGGCAGAACAACGGTGTTTGAATATGGGATCAGAACATCCGTATATAAAAGGATTTAATGCACATGACAGAAACCCAGAGCGTAAGAATAATTTGTACACCGACCGCCATTCATCGGGCATATTTTCATTGAAATCCAAAATTAAGTTTCTCACCAGTACCAGACTTAAGAAAGGCAGGTAACAAATAACAAAGGCCATAGAGATCAAACACATACTAAATGTAGCTTGCTTGGCTCTCTTCATACGCATATATCTGAAGGTTGAAAGTACAAAATCGCTTTTATTAGTCGCTGCTGCTTTCACGTTGGTATTAGTAAATGCATTACCATTTTCATTATTATCATTAAAAATGGCTTCTAATGCGATATCATCATCGTCTGTTCGAGAATGGTGCAACGGTTTTCTAGCCTGACTGAGAGTGAAATTAAGTTTGTCCTTATGTTCTCTGAATGTGTGTTTCTTGATGGCAACACATACACTACAGTATAAGACGCATATTGTAATCAAGGATCCAACGAACATAAGCATTCCGAAGCCGATATAAATTACATGTAGATAAAGCACATTCTCCTCTTGCTGGAAAGAACATTCACTCCCAAAGACGTCACAGTTCGGTAACTTAACCTTGTTAATATTGTAGACACAAATAATCGGTAAAGCAATGACACCAGCTGATCCAACTTGAACACAGCATATTGCCTTAGCCCTGAATGTGTTTATCTGCCAGCCGAATGGTATGCATACTTTGCGGTACCTATCTATAGCGATAATAAGGAAGATGAAGCCGAGGCTGTTGAAGGTCAACTGATTGATGAAGGCGGTCACCTGACACCAGCGCGCATTGCTGAAGTTAAACTGCTGGAAAGTCGTCGCGATTTCTATTGGCACAACGATGGCACACAGTAACAAATCCACGACTCCTAGGAAATATATAAACCATCTAGAACTAGACGTATTGCACACTGGGTAGTACACGTAACACACCAGACTGTTGCCAATTATTCCAGTAACCGATATTACCAAAAGATAAACAATTAATGGTATTAGTCTTTCAACTTCCAATTGATTTTCTGTTTCAACTATCCGAGCAATTTCACTTTCTGATAAATTGTTAACAAGCATCCTCATTATGTCCGTACGTATCTTAACAACGGTTGCATCCTAAGTGATCGAAATTACCACACGATACACAATCATCATAATTGAGTAACTATTTCAACTTCCGACTGAGTTTAAGTTTCAAGTATTCAGCATCCGAGCAATTTCAGTTTCTAATAAGTGAATTATACCAGGCCCCCGCCATGTCCGTATGGACTAGGGTTGTTCATTTAGTACACAGATCGATATTGCTAGAAAAATAATTAACTGATATTGATAAAAGTGTACACTATGCTTTCATATCATTCCTTTATTCATTTATAAAAGGTTTGCTGCCTACGACCAGGTGTGCACATAACATTATGCGTTTTACATGTAACATCAGACTGTCCAAGACGAAGTCAAACATTGTGCAATTGTATTTCTGTTTGATGACTGTTTCTAAACATGTATGAGGATGAGTGAATCTTGTTGAGCGGTTAGTTCTGGCTGTCTTGGGTTTCTCTAGGTACTTGGTCGGATCTATGGCTACCTTCTTGTTGGCGATCTTGAACATCATGGTGAGACTGGCTACTTTTCTGCGGGTTTCTAGTGTCTTCCACTGGAGGTCTGCTATCATGTCTGTTATACTTGAACTGTTGTGGTACCTGTTTTTGACATACCTCGTTGATCGGCGTTGGGCTCTGTAGCTTCATGGGGGTCACAGACTGTACTGGTGTATTCAATTATTGGTCGAACGAGGGATTTGTAGGCTGTTTCTTTAGTGGATGTTGATGCGATGTTGAGCTTACGTCGGAGGAAGTTGAGGATTCGGTTTGCCTTACTGCAGATGTTGTTAATTGTGTTCGGTCCAATCTAGTTTGTCGTTGAAGGTGCATCCTGAATATTTCGCTGATCTTACATGTTGGAGAATGTGGCCGTGTAGGTTGTAATCGAAGTGGATTGGCTTGGTGTTTCTGGTGACGGAGAATGTTTAGCACTTGTCAGGATGGAAGGACATTTTCCACTTTTCTTCCCATATTGCTAGTTTGTCGAGATCGCATTGAAGGCCAGTACAGTCTGTTATTTTGGCTACTGCTAGATAGGCTGCGGTGTCGTCCGCAAATAGTCTCACAATCGCTTTCAACAGACCATCAGCAATGTCATTGATGTAGTAGGGAAAGAGACTGGGACCAAGGACTGAGCCATTGGGGACGCCTGACACTACAGGTGCTGTACTTGAGGTCACCCCTTCTAAGACCAATGACTGGGTTCTGTTGCTCAGGAACGCCTTGATCCATCTACTAGTCTTCCCTCTAATGCCGCAATTTTCCAGTTTGTGGAGAAGTAGGCTGCGATGCACCTTATCAAACGCCTTGGAGAAGCCCATAATGAGGACATCAGTCTGCTTCCCTGCGGCCATGTTCTTTGTGAACTCTAGGAGCTGGGTTTCACAGGACGTACCCTTCCTGAAGCCATGTTTGAGTGGGTGCAGGATGTTGTTGTTCTCCCCATGGTTCATTATGTGGCTCGTTATGATGTGTTAGAGCAGCTTGCAGCAAATGCAGGTCAGTGAGATTGGGCGGTAGTTTTCAGGATTATATTTGATCCCCTTCTTGTATACTGGTGACACATTAGCTGATCGCCATTCACCTGGGATGGATCCACTATCTAGTGAGTAGGTGGATATTGCTTCCATGGTGGGAGAGATCCCAGTAGCTAATTCCTTCAGAATCCGCGGGCTGATACTGTCAGGGCCTGGTGCTTTGTGGGGTTCAATGACTGTAGTAGTTTAGTGATGCCCTCAGATGAGATGGTGATGTCAGGGGCTACTGGATATTTCTCATGTGGGTCAACGTAGTTGCCATTCTCAAAATCTTCTTTGAAAATGTTGATGTTATCGGTGAAAACTGACCGGAATTGGTTGTTAAGAATGTTGGATTTAGGTTGGGGTCTGTATATAGCTTGTCTTGGTGTTTGAGGTCGTTGATGGACTGGTTGTCTTTCTTCGTGTGCTTGATGAAGGTCCAGAAACGTTTCTGACTGGTATGGATGCTTGTGTCGTCTGGTTGGTGTGTAACAATCTTGTCAACATAAGACCAGTATGCCTGTCGGAGACTCTTTTGCACCACTGATTTGTACTCTTTGAATTTCTTTATGTGTTCCGGATGTTTAAGTAAGTAAGTAAGTAAATACTTTATTTAACGAGGCTACACATTTAGTAACCCAATCTTCCATGTGGGCCTCGACATATATACATTTACATACATACATTAATACATATTAACATAATTATGTTATTGACAGCACAACGTATAAAAACAAAGGTACGAGGTACTTGTCAATGAATAAGACCATTGAACATTACAATAGAAGTGATTAAATATGACTATTATGCATAAATAATTAACATAATGCGTAATATTGACATAACAAATGTTTAAGTTACATACATAGCATCATTTAAATGATATGAAAATGCATTTAAGCTGAACAAAATTAAAGGTATTTCACTGATGAGTATGAAATTTAATACATTAAACACCTTAATGGTTGTACCATTTAAGGTAGGATGTTTGAAATTTTGAAAGTGTTTCAGAAGTCCTTATGCTTAAAGGGATTTTGTTCCATAGATATGCTCCCGAGTAAGTTAGTAACTTTCTATACGATTCGATATTTGGCTTTGGAACATAGAGCTCTGAATTTACAACAGATCTGAGGTTGAGTAAATATTTTTGTGATTTAAAGTGGATTTTTTCTGTCATATATTTTGGGAATGATTGGTCATTTACACTCTTGTATACAATAAGTGATTTTTTGTAATTGATTCTTTCATCAAATTTCATCCAGCTAAGATCCTTAAAGAATGTGGCTGAAATTGTGTCATAGTCTTTGTCGAGAATTATCCTGGCTGCTCGTTTTTGAACTTTAATTATATCTGTTTTTAAGTCTGTGTCACAGTTTCCCCATATTGTGTTACAGTAATCAATGTGCGGTAAAACATATGCATTGAAGAAAAACTTTCGTGTATGTAAATTAAGGTATTTTTTTATTCTGAAAAGAAGATGTAATTGCGAATTGCATCTTTTGATAGTTTGTTCAACTTGTGTTTTCCATATTAGTATATTGTCAACAGTGTTGCCTAATATGTTTTCCTTTTCGGAATATGAGATTTTTTTATTTTGTAGTTTCAGATGGGGTGTTGATGGTGTAATTGGGTTTGAGTTGTTTGTATATATAAACATGGCTTTTGTTTTTTGCACAATAAGCATCATAGAATTTTGGGAGCACCAATTATTTACATTGTCTAGGTCAGTTTGTAGATTAGTGAATATTTATTCTACTGTATCGCCTGATGCAGTAGTGTTGTGTCATCAGCAAACATATCAGTTGATGAGACTTTCTGTGACCTGTATGAGATATATGATGTAATCCAGTATATAGTTTGTGATGTGATATGGTAAAATGGTAGTTTTTCAATCAGTAAATTATTATTAACTAGGTCAAATGCCTTAGACAAATCAAGGAACACTGTTCCAACAAGTTTATTCTCACTGATAGCATCAATCCAATTATCAATTATGTTGGCGAGAGCAATTTCACAGGAATGTTTAGTTCTGAATCATGATTCTGTGAGAAATATAAGGTTTTGATTTCAAGAAATCTTTTCAGGTGATCAGACACATGGCTTTCAAATATTTATGCTAAAATTGGTAGTATTGATATTGGTCTATAGTTGTTCTTGTCTGATTTTTCACCTTTCTTGTAAATTGGTGTTTGGATTTCTTCATCTTTTTGTGAAGTTTGTCTCGTTACGGATAAGTTTCTTTATTTCATTGGTGATCCACGGTGAAAATTCCCTTGGTTTGGCTATTTTACTGGGGATGATCGGGGACATAATTTTGTTGAAATGTTGAATAGTGTTACGCATTCGTTTTGAAACGGAGGAACATCAGGATGTTGGATAGTGTTACGTGGCTTTGATAATGTAACGTTGAAATAATAATTAACAAGGACATCAATTTTGAAATCAATGCCTTCATTGACTTAATTATTACGGATTGACTTCATTATCGGAAACTTGTACTCGGAAGTCCTCAACTAAACCGAACAAGTCACCAGGTCCGTCATATCTATCTTACTTTATTTAGAGGATATATCGCGAGTTGTCGATTGATATATAGAGGATCTATCACGAGTTTAAATTGATATACATTTTATTAAGCGATCCTCTGGCGATCTTAATAATACTTCGTGAACAAGTTTAATATGAATATACCAATTGACAGCGAGTGATAGATTCTTTATATCATATGACACTAACAACGCAAAAATATACGCGTTGATTAATTGAAAGAAACTCATCCATGTATTACAAAGTTATACTTCATGTGTTATAGCTTGCCCAATTTGACACGAGCCTGACCTTTTGATTAGCATAATTTAACAGTTAATATATTGCCTACGTTTACAACACCGACTGTATGTTTTCATAATCGGGGAGTATCACGAAGATGCTCGATATGTATTACAAACACAAATTTGAAATACCGATAGTGCACGATTAGCTTGCGGAAATTGATTTAATCAAAGCAAGAACCTTGTAATATATTCTTGCATAAAGGTCAAGCTCATGTCAAAATAGCCAAGCTATACGTATAAGATTATACGTACTTGCTATACTAATTAAATTTATATTACTTGTATTCAAAAGTTTAAGGAAACTTTATTAATCCCAGACTCAAAATGGGAGGTATGTGCATTATTGCGAAACAAAATCGTGTTAGTCCCATAACTTTTAAATGGCTGGGCCAAATTGCATGAACATTATATCATTTGTGTAACTGGAAAATACGGCTTGCAGAACCCACAACTATGTCTTGTCAAGGGTTTAAATCTCACATTTTGTGTCTGCTTTGTAAGATGTGTCCACTAGGACCCCGAATAGTTCCCGAAGCTGAAATTCACCATATAGGGATAATTCGGTATGTTTTCGCTATGTTCCAGAGCCCGTCCGAGATGCTTCTGGAAGCCTTCGGGACATTCGGGACCGATTATGAAACTACGGCTATGAAATCGATTGTTTTAAGTCAGCGTGGCAAAATCGGCGTGCATTTTTGTTTACAAATAAGTTCAACACCTTTCGTATATGTTAAAGGGCTGTCTTAAATACTAAGATTAATAACCCGATCTGAGCTACCAATTGAAGTGATTCAAATTAGATTTTCATAAACAATTTCACAGTCGATTCAAAATTAAGTAGGTTACTATTTAAAACCATACAGAAGGCAGAACAAAGCAGATGAAACAACGTTATATTTAAGATCATAGAATTATATTATTTTATCAATTATAATATGGCTCAAATAGATTCAACAACAAAAAATCAATTTTGAATAATTTCGATGTCAGTGAAGATTTTCGGCATGTTTCAGCACTCTGTTTATATTAGTTTTGTCAACAATAATTAATGCCTTACCAAAGCTATACTCCTCAATCGGTTATTAATAACGTTTCGATTGGTAAAGTATGTCTACTGTAAACAAACTTGTGGTATACATGTACATGTATATTGACCAAGTTTCTAGCGCATGCATTGATTTTGTATCATGAACATGTTGGTCATTACTATACACTATAGTGTGAAATCAAGCAGTTACAGTCCAGTTAGGATAAGAATACAATGACACAGTGGAACATTTCACTATTATACTTATATGCTTATACCAACTGTTCAATATTATACAAAACTCTTAGACTACCTGTTTAAGCAATGGTTTAAATCTTTTGGGTGCACATAAACGATGACCTCATGCACTGTCAAATTGTCAACGCGACTGAGCTGGAAAATTATAAAAAAAGCATACTAGTAAGTGTAAGGGACATGGACCGTAAACAAGACAATAAATCGTTGTTGTACCAGCAATAAAAGACGAAACCATTTCAAACACAAACTTAAGCTATGTAACGCGCAAAAATATTGGAATAAAAATGACAAGCGCAATAAAAAAAACGAAGCAGTTGCTTCAATTAATGTGTTCATGCACTCATTTATTGTGTCAGTTATGGCACACCACCAATATTGCAGCAGACATATATGGCGACTACACAATTAAATCATCCAGGCACTATTTCGACACATACATATTCAATGTACGTGTATATTAAAACACCATGCCTTAATATCCCTAACGCTGAATCTATGAGATACACTACATTACTTAATATTATATTCGTAAATCATTTGTGTTTTAAATTGATATTTGACACTTAATTAATAGCATACACTCGATGGATAGGGTTGTTTTATTGTTGTTTTTCATCATTGAGTGTTCCTTTATATGTTGCTCTTATAATGTACTTTTGATCCGTTATTGTTTCCTACAGTAGCTCTTGTTGTGAATCTGTTTGAGTGGCTAAAGTGGTGTTTTGTGTTAGTGTAGTTGTTTACTTTTGTGGTGTGCGGTTTTCTGACTGGTATTGTCCGATGCGATATATTTGTCCATTACGCAAATATCACAAAATATAAAAAAAACGCTTGCTATCAATGCATTGATATAGCATGGAGTAATATAAACTTATGCACACACACAGTTTTTTCACTCTTCATGAGTATATAGCACACTTGCTTAAAAGCAATTTACAAAGATGCACAACCTGGAAAAATTAAAAAGTATCCCTACATTATTGTGTAAACCATGTTATGAACTGCTCTTTGTGGTAATGTACGGAGATTTCTAATATATTATTATTTGTATATAACATTGTCAAGGGGTATAACCTAAAGCATGGAGATTGGTGGTTTAAGTAAGACTTTCCATGGAGATTGGTGCCAATGGCTGATATTTTGATGTTTTTTTGTCACTTGACGGACACATTTCCACCAAAGTAAGTTCATTGTCTTGTTTTATATGCAGCGTGTATGCGATAACCACCTAGCCATAAGTTTAAGCCACCTATCGGCGTTCTGTTTTAGTCCGTCAGTGCAGCGATAAAAGCCTGAAAGAAGGGATGGTGCATCGGGTATCCGTAGTCCGCATCTATTTTTATTAATTCTGATGTATCCGGGGCATTCTGGCTGGTTTTATTGTGTTTGCTAGGTACTTCATGCATGTTTTTATGGTTAAATACTGTTTATGCTTATTTAGGAGGCTCCATCTGTATATGTTTAACGTTTAAGACGATTTCATGGAGATTCGTCAACTTTAAGACCCTCTCCATGGAGACTTGTTATTACTTTGTAAACAATATGTGATGGTATTATAATCATGGAAGTAATCTCTATTTGTACCAATTTCAGGGCTACTGTCTTACAGAGGGTCTTTACTTGGCGAGTAACATATTATTGGAACCAAATAGTATACAGTGACAACACCACCTGGCTGCAATAATTGTTGTGATTTTCTTATTTGTACTTCAAAGATATGCATATAATAATAAAGGATGATTTTTTTATAATTGTGTGCTCTGTTTTTTATGCACCAGTCAAATCAAACACTGACTCCCCAACCCCGGGTTATAGACACGAGTTTTAAACTTTTGGTGTCCCCTCACTGGTGAATGAGAGCAGGACTTTTGCTGCGCACCTAAATGTGTAGACCGGGAATATGTTCAATGATAAGGGCGGTATTTTTACCTTTTTTAAGGTTCTCGGGCAGGGATTTTATCATAGTTTAAAAAGTCAACCCCTCCTTTCCCCATGCTAAGCGTTTCAATGGACTGACGCATTGTGTATCTGTAATGATATTCAGTTGAACTGACAAAAGGCCTAGTAGTAGCCGTCTTCACTACTAGATGAATATTGTCTTTTTCGCAAATGTGTGCTACAGACAACATCAATTTGGTAGATTGTGATTTCAAATATACATGTATTTGAAACACCCATCGTTTTCTGCATCGCATTTATGATATAGAGGATTTGGAATCAGTTTTCGGATCAGTATTCTTTCAAGCACTTACGTACAATCCACAAGGAACCAACAACTTCTCAACATGTGGAGTAAAACCAGCATTGACAAATTGAAGCAACTAGGAATCAAACCAAATTGGTGGCTACAAACACTGCGCGTTAACCATTGCAGCAGTTTATAAGTGGCATGTCAATGTTCAAAACATCACAATGAAACCTCACTTATCCGACCACCCTTATTTATTTTAAAACATACTTATCATCGCTGTTTATATATTAATAAAGGCTTATCATACTTGAAACTGTCACATTGGTTGTATAATAAATCAAGAGTACAAAATGTAATCATGGGAACTGACTTCGAACTGGAGGTTTTAATTTTAAGGTGGTCTTTAAGTGAAGTTTTATTGTTTGTTACATTCATAAGAGTGAAATTCAATATTCGCTCTCATCTCTATAATGCATTCATCTTGTTAAATACATTGTACCTTTGACACTTATTTCAAATGGGTCATTTGTTTTTGCATAAGAGGCAGCAAGTAGAGAACACAGTGTGGTGTAACCATGTATATGGGCGCACTGCCCTTCAGACATTGGTTCTTTAACGTACCTGGTGTACAGCACTGATACATGCGAGACTACATCTGGGTTACCTTCCAAATAGATCATGTCTAGTTGGTCGGGAAACACGGAAAAGCGTTCCATGAATAACCAAGAGCACCGGCCGAGGTTCGAACCAGGGACCTATTAATCAGCAGTCAAGCGGGCTATCCGCTCGACCACAGTGCCACCCTAGTAAATACTTTGTATACTACATTTGTATTTATAAAGGGGTCATTGCCGAGAGGTCATAGTAGACCGATGGTCACTTTTTGTGCAACCAATATAGTAATAATTACGTAAATTTTTTTGATATTTTTATTTACAAATTGTAGTTTTAAAGGCTCATTAGCGCAGATGATCAATGTTATAAAGGCAGTTTGATCTGATGCTTTGTGACCCAAAATGTTTCAGGCAGTATCTTAACATATTCAGCAAGCATTGTTGAACAATACATTATTTTTAAAGTAAACAAAAACAAAGAATTCAACCAAAATCTGTGCTATTGGATCTTTCCAACAAAACAAAATAGACATATTATTTCATGTTCTTTTATAATTTTATAGAACATGTATTAAATTACGTGAATAAAGTGTTTTCATGAGTCTTTACTCTATATTTATTTTCTGGCTTTTCACTGGGGTTCTTCGTGCCGATACAAATGACAAGGTGATGCTGAAGTTAATCGTTTTCTTTTTGATGACGAATATCTAAATGGTGACGGCGTATTTAATTTGCCACACAAAGCTTTTTAGTTACACTTTCATTAGGCAAAGATATTTCATTAAAATTTATCTTTCGTTTTTTTTTCTGCCACTTCCTCCTTGAATGAAGTAACGTCTTTTTGGTACGCATTCTTCAAACCAGGAGTCTGAAGAATAAATAGAAACTATATTTTTAATCAATGAACATAACACACTATGGTGCAAAACATTTTAGAACAGAATACTTACATTGATTTAATTCTCCACAGTTTGGGTCTTAAAGTTGACGAATCTCCTTGAAATCGTCTTAAACGTTAAAAATATGCACATGGAGCCTTCTAAATAAGCAGAAACAGTATTTTAACCATAAAATCATGCATGAAGTACCTAGCAAACACGATAAAACCAGCCAGAATGCCCCGGATACCTCAGAATTAATAAAAATAGATGCGGACTACGGACACCCGATGTCACCATCCCTTCTTTCAGGCTTTTATCGCTGCACTGACGGACTAAAACAGACCGCCGATAGGTGGCTTAAACTTATGGCTAGGTGGTTTTCGCATACACGCCGCATATAAAACAAGACAATGAACTTACTTTGGTGGAAATGTGTCCGTCAAGTGACAAAAAACATCAAAATATCGGCCATTGGCACCAATCTCCATGGAAAGTCTTACTTAAACAACCAATCTCCATGCTTTAGGTTATACCCCTTGATTGTAAGAAATGTGTCACTTTCCATTATTGTTCTTGCCCAAACCTAACAGGATATCTATAAATCTGATTATTACTACATTTTGCAATAGACAATACGCTCGTACATGGTGCAGAATACATAGCAACTATATTTACATAAACTAATGACATACAGTTGAATCAGTTGATAGATTACAATACCAACTAATACAAAATGTAATATGACAAGGGAATTTGGCTAAATAAAGCGCACAATAAATTCCGTTATGTAAATGAGCATCTTATATAGTGAACGCTTCGCAATATGTTCCCAATAACTTGTGGTTTATTAGAGTACAAGAGTGGTGATGGCAGGTATTTGCTGTTAGGTTTTGTAATCCCATGGGAACTTGACCAAGTTATGCCAACTGACAAGTTAATTACAAACACAAAAAACCCACCAAATCAATACATTTAACTACGGTCTTTTTTTATAATATAACGATATTGAGTACTAAAACCACAATATATCATTACGCTCGACTTTAATGTAAAAATGTACCACTTAATTTAGTGTTGATACGCATGTCATTGGGTATTTAACTCGTGTTATAAATAATAAATTACTTAACGTTTATAATTTTGGTTGTTTGATTTAAACTAACTTTTAGCTTTGTTGCCTTTCCCATATCGACGGCTTTGTGCAAAACTATGGAAACTACATTAAATTATATAGGCACATACCATATTTCTGCACTGAACAATCGATGCCCATATAAGGTTCATTCCTCTTATGACGGCGAAGTGATTAGATGTATCTAAATAGTGTTGTTTTTACAAGGTGCAAGATGACCATAGAAGTTTGAAAGCCCAAGTCGATAGTCTAGTGGTAGAGCGTCCGTTTCGAGTGCTAGAGACAAGCTTAGATACCACAAAGTCTTCGTATCTCGTGCTTGACGCTCGGTATAGTAAGTTCCATCCATCTGCTGGTACGCTTAGTGTCAGGGTTATGTGCTTGATACTCTTGATAAGACGGCTCAACAGTAAACATTCAACTAGCTTGCACCTTTAGTCGGCTAAGATTCTGTGCTGAACGATGCCATGGTCACCAGACAAGGCGATACATTGGCTGCAATGAACATACAATATGATTTTTCTATAATTCCTTTTGTATGATTTAATTGTATATTATATGATTTATTTGATTTACTCATAATTACATGTAACATGTAGCAATATCACCAGCAATATGACCATTCTCCGAGGTACAAAAATATATACAATTAGGCAATCATGTTCTCATAGATAGAAATCTTCATATGGTTCTAACGTGTCGGTGACTTCCGGTGTTGTTGTTGTTGTTGTTTGAACAAACGTCACGTTTGTTGCCATGTGGTATCCATCCCAGTTCTAAAGAGGTGTATCGTCATCTGTTAGGCCTGAAAATAGAGGACGAGACTAAATAAAATGTTGAATAGCAACACCTTCTTAATACCATCAGCATGATTCTGAAAAACTACGAGACGCAATCAGTTTAATAGTTTGATGTTCTTTAATCATAGCCATCTATTATATTCATACATAATTTATCTTGTTATTTCACCCCGTCGACTGACCAAGAATAGAGGCCTGAAGTATATAAATATTCAACTTCATGTAGTAGAGCACTTGTGTGAGGAATTTCCTTTGAAAATCGAACAGCTTTCAAATATACCTTGTAATACATCACTAGACGATCTAGGAACACTTCGAGTATTCTTATATATCAGTTAATTCCGCTAATATAACATTTTCTTGTATACCGTACGCGATTACGATGGCTTCGTCTGATATAATATACAATCAACTTTATGGTACTTATAAGAGTTGTGGTCTATAAATAACCCTACTTATCCTTTCATACACTAAAGTACAATTATAGGTATTTGAGTATAACTAGATGGTTTTAGTTGCAACCGTATGCTAGCGTTTACGAAAGTTTTCACCTTAAACAAATAAACAAAGCGTGGACGTGTATTCAGCTTTTTACGGCTGAAACTTGGGCATTTTATGTCCTACCTTCCCTGTCCGATTTCATCATATCATTTTTAATGTTTGTACAGCCACCATTGTTGAAATTTCGCGAACTTTGTGGTTTGTGTTAGCAATATAATGGATAGCATCGACAATAAGGGTAAGGGTTAATACACGTCCCAACCGCTGCAAATTCAATTGAAAATTTTACAAAAAAAATTGTCAGTGGTAGCACTAAATGTATCAAACCACTTTATCATCTTGCAAATTTAACAGTGTGTCATTTAGATAAATATTTCATTAAGCACGAATAGTTATTACTGTAATACACACGTACATACAACGTTTTAACTAAAATCAACTGAACGTCTAGATACGTCAAGATAATATCATACGGAGACCAATTTCATATAATGTTTATGCAAATGAAATTAAATAAAAAAGCGATTTAGCTCACAAGTTTACAGCCTCAAGTTATTATATTGTAAAATATGAAACTATAGATTTACAAATATTTTACAAATTAAAACTTGAAAAAATAGTGATAGAACAAGTGCAATTGATTTTTCGCATTTCTAAATGCACGGTACGTGGTCGTTTGAATGAATAAATATAATGTCAAATCCACATGTAAAAAGTTTATACGAACTTTATTACGCTACCATTAAACAGCGCGATTGATCAGTGACATTGTACTTCATAATAATAAGTGCAAGGGACATGGACGGATTATAACCTTCACCCAATATGAGCAACAAAACATTGACGTGCAAGCAATAAAACGAGAAACCATTGCAAACACCAAGCTATGTGACGCGCACGAAATTTGGAATAAAAGGACAAGTGCAATACAAACGACGCAGTTTTTCTTCAAATTATGTATTTATGCATTCATTAATTGTCTCATTTATTAGCCAACCAACAGTATTGTAACAGACATATTGAGACTACACAGTTATGATGTAGACACTTCTTCAACCCATAAATATTCAATGTACGTGGATGATAAAACACCATGTATTAGCTTTCAAAACGATGAACACATGCGATACACTACGTGACTGGTTTTTGTTGGTTTAACATTCAAATTTGAGATTATAGACTAACACACTCGATGGATACGATTGCTATATTATCGGTTCTGTTGAATATTTTGTGTGTTGTCCTTGTGATGTTGTGTTCATCCTGTTGATTCGTTATTGACTGCTGGCTTTTTTCTCTGTTTTTGTTTGACTGACTGGAGTGTGATTATTATTACGCGTACGATTCATTATACAGTACACGCAAGGTGGGTTTTCTAAATTCCACCCGTCACGGTGGCGGCGACTCGAGGTGACAACGCAAAGTTTGTCACCGTGAACCTACCCAAAAACACCCAGACTGTTAATTAAGGTGGACGGTCGCGGTGACAATTTCCACTGTGACATCACAGTGTAAACGCGGTGAATACACGGTGGCCCGTGACAACACGGTGTATTGTGGTGGGGTTAGTCTTTATAATTTGTTTGTATGCATTCTACGATTATTTTCATATTATTTGTACGCAATTTTCGTTTTTATTTTCAGAATTAATAGAAACGTGTTGTTTTTAATTATTAAAGCAGAACTTGTTATAAAATCAATCCTAAATACATCACTAATAGTTATATTAAGTTATACAGTTGTATCGGCTTTTGATATACATATACGCTACAAAACGCATTCGTGTTACTTCAAAACACATCAGTGCGTACATTAAGTTGTGTAGATTCATTTGTCTCTGTTTACTAGTATTACTAGTACATGTATATGGTTAACGCGACATTATTTCCTGCTCCGCGCGATGTAGAGTTACAAATATTCATACATTTTACTATAATTAATGCTACGGTCACAATGCTCGTACGGATTTACCAACTCGTGCTAGTCTAAAATATTTTAACCCAAACGTTATTTGTACGACGTACGTTCTTAGCATCTGTTCACAGCTCGTACGGATCTTGCACATGTTGCACAGAATATATAGTGTCCACCAGATCGCCGAGTCCTCTACGAGTTCAGTTGTGAAAATCCATACGATGCTCGTACGAGTCTGGAAATCCTTACGGGCTCCGTACGGACTTTGTGCGAGTTCAATAAAACCTACTCGTACGGAGCTCGTAGGGCAATTGTGACTAGGGTATTAGGAAAAAGCCTACGCCGGCGACTTAAAAAGACCGCTTTTTTTGTTTTTGCGATATCGAACGATCTGACGTGACAGAACTATAATATATTGTCAAAGTCAAGTAAAGCAGTCGTTATTTGTTTTGTTTTTTGTATTCAATCTAATAAAATTAATGGCATTTAGAATGTCAAAGCCGTTGACATTTTATTTTTCAATGATATTGAAATCCAATATAAAGTGAGCGAACACCCGCGGCTTAAAAGACCGTAAATAATTATCATATACGTTTATACTATCGACTCCACGAAAAATGTTACAAATTAATACATTAATGGGTCGTTAATTATTATACATATGTACAAGTCTGGTATTAAATGTAAACATACTTCAATCATAAAGAATCAATAAGCTCCTCCCACATAATATACAGTCATAAAGCCCATTAGTGGATATCAAATTAGCTCCTCCCACAAGTGACATTATGCAATATTATTTTTAATTAGCCCCTCCCTATTATGTAACATTACATAATCCTAGTAAGATCTATATTTTATAAAATATAGTACATTAATTTACTCGAATTCCCGTGGAGTTCACAGTTTGATAACGCAATCACGATAAGATCGGTCAGATTAAAACTGACACATGTACATCACCAAATAAAGTAGGATATGATCATGGTTGTCTTGAATACTTGTTAATTAAAGTTCAAATATGACAGAATTTCTTAATTTAACTATAGTACCATATTTCCATATATGTCTTATAAAAGACATGGCATACTTGTGTGGAACTGTTCTTCCTCAGTGTAAGTAAATTTGATTGTATCGGATTAAATTCGTGATCAGTGCCAGCAATGACTTTAATGTGGCATGTTCTAAGCATTACATGTGTTGCCTTCCATTCAATATGTAAGAAACAAAACGACCACATACTGACTAGTATATGGACATTACTGACTTCAACCACCGGGCGTGTTATTCGTTAACGCCGCAGTTTCAGGGAGTATAATATTATAATAGATCATTTCACGCGACTTTTACGCTTGAAACGTGTGTGTACACATGTGATTGATTTTGAAAATCTATATAACTATGAAATTATGTTGAATGTTTACAAGAACCTCCTTTTTAATTAATTTGTTAAGTTTTCTGCTGAGCGTCTTTCGCTACTGATGTTAATATAGGAATGTCTATTCTTACGCAATTTTACGCGCAACAGTCAGTATTTCGTACATATATAGTAATTATTCTGTTAGTTTTTGTAACAGACCATAAGCAACGTATTCCGTTTAACGAAAATAAAAAAAATGCCCAAGAAAGGGCTTTAACTGCATAGTGGCAGTTCTTACGGAACGACTCGTAGTTGGTAGTTTATGCCGTTAATAGTAAAGGATTGATAAAGTTATCATAAGTTACTGAATTCCTAAGCTGAGAAAAAGAATATTCTAATTCTAGCCAGGAAATTTTATAAGGCAAATTTGAAAAAAGGTTGTAGATCTGGTAACGATACGTAACAGGCCTTTTTTCATAATTCTTGGATGCCGAGTTAATCCGATTTTATCATTTTCCATTATTGATCAAAATTCCAATGAGACAGAGTATTAACTAAATCTATTAGTACATTTTTTTTAACGTCACATAAGGAACCAGTCAGTTGCACACACGGCCACCACTGGGGATCCACGGGGAATAGACGGGGAGACGGCCGTATTAAACCTTCCAGCTTCCCCGCAGGACCGGTGAAATGTTGGGATTTTTTTCTGCGAACTAATACCCCGGGGAATTAACACGAACCCTAGTCATTTTCAAAAAGGATCACAAAATGATAAACGACAACAACAACATGGCTTATTACGAAGATTCAATGAAAATCTTGCTGCTGCTGCTGCTGCTGCCGCCGCCGCCGCTGCTGCTGCTGCTGCTTGCTGCTGCTGCTGCTGCTGCTGCTGCTGCTGCTGCTGCTTTGAACTCTCATACAAGTATTATTTTGAGATTTGTAACAAGAACTTAGTAATCGTAAAAATATTACGGAAGTTTACCAACAGTGGAATTCGCTACATACATGTGCAGCATATAATCTTGCTTGTATTGTGAGAAAGGCACGATGCTAGAACTGGGTAAGGACACGTTTTGATATATTTGTTAGAATACTGTATGCGTCCATATGCGTTGTTCCATACGGTATTTTCAATTGAAGTGGACAGAACAACACTAACAAAGAATTAACTACAAAGCTCTACAAAGCTCTAGTTTTTAGGTATATCCAGCGTATAGCATTTTTGCAATAATTACTCATAAAGCAAATCGATACACAATTAAAACACGAACTTATAAAATCTAAATAATTGGCATTGATTTCAACTTTGCGTAATTATTTTTGATTGCCGTTATGATCTTCTTGTTAGGGTACATAGCGGGAGATGGATACGTGTATCTAGGTTCGTACTAGGAAGAATTATGCATACATACCGATTTAGAATTATTCTAACATTTTAATACACAATAATACGTACAGTAACAATTAAATTAAACATCAGATGGACAAGATAAATTTATACTGATTGTAATCCCGCTTTTGGCATGTTACAACCCCCGGTATGTGCATACTGTACACAAGAATGTATGACACTTCTGAAGATCGACGCTGTCAGGAACAATGTAATTCTAACCGGGCATGCTTTCAAAATGAACGATAGAAAATTATCTAATACTAATTTGTACTGTTACATAAAACTAACATGTGCGTGAAATGCACACTTTAATTGACTATTAAATTATTTTAAGTAAAAAATGACATTTTCCACTTTTGTATGAGCTTTTTTATCTTATTATTTATAGCAAATTCTGTTATGTTTGTCCACCATTAACAATTAAAATGGGGATTAATTTATACATTTGTGAAAATATAAATTCGCATCAATTCATCCACGGTGACTGTCTAATTGTACATAATTAACAGGAAACTCCCCACTGAGATGACAATATGCGATTTTCATCTAGATAATGTACCGATCAGAAGTTCAATATAAATATACAGCCCTCCCGTCGTGTAATCTACATGTGTTTGTGATAGTTATGTAGATCAGGAACAATGTAATTCTAACTAGACTGTTCCTGACGCTGTATATAAACCCCGTGGAGATTTCTTTTATGATTGTGCTTTATATTTGACCCACTGTTAAAAAATAGCGCATGCATTTCATGAAAGTTAAAATTCCAATTCATAGCATAATTATCATGTATAGATTGTCAACACGGCTTCTGTGATGTACTGATTATACAAAATGACACGTGTTACAATATGGGGTTACTGTTATATAACGGTTGATATATATTTTAATCAAATGTATGTTCGGTCTGTGGTTTTTTGCCATAACCCTGAAAACTGATACTGAGGTAGTGACAAAAATATACATACTTTATTCATTACAGATACACCCAATACTAGTATACATTTTCAGTATAATATTAAAAAGGAGAAATTGGTGTCCAATTAAACGGACTTACAAACTATCTAAAACATAAAATCAATTATTACTATTAGTACGGAGAATTTGACTTGATTTCGACCTCTATGCATGCATACATATTACAAAAACCAGGCACGGACTATTTGTATAGGTTATAGATGATATATTAGAATTCATAATTGTGCTCCACTGGATTTAATGTGATCATAATTATAATATGTGGTACATAACTGGCTTATGCTGCGGTCACATTTCCCTACGAGCTCCGTACGAGTTGATTTTGCTGAACTCGCACTTGACTATTGAAATTAGATAGAACAGTTTTCGATGTAACTATCAGCGATCAGTTTTAGCGTTAGTTGCCCTTGACAATTTAAAAAATATTCGAACGCGGCTACTGAGAGATCCGCGAGATGCGATCTCATTGGCTAACAGCTAATGCAAAGCGACATAATTATGCTCCACCCCCAACTTCTTGATTTGAGAGACTGTTTTAAGGGTGATTGACATATCTCAAGATAGTATTTTATTAATAGTATACATAGTGCATTGAACATTTCAAACAGATTTACAAGATGATTTGTCATTTAAAACAGTCATGCATGTGCATCAGCATTTAAGGGAATCAAGCTATATGAACCTGACATAAAATAGGAGATGTATATGTAGGCATATATACTTATTATATGTACATTTGTACATGTGCAACGAATTAAGAGTCATGTATTAAACAATGTAAATAGGTACATATCCAAAAGCTGTTCATCCAAATGTAGCATTTAAGAAACTTTAAATGACGCTTTTTTGTATCAGACGATATGTACATACAATTCGGTTTAGGAAGGTTATAATGTTTAACAGAAAAAAAGTGTTTATATCCGCACTGAAATAATGCCGCAGAAATAAACATGTATCTTTCCAAGTGTACAATCAAATGATTCAATATGTTTACAATCGGCGTCAAGTTATTATTTACAGTAGGGCAAGTTAATTTTCTCTTACTTTTGAAGCATAATTGCCTAATTTTGCGTTATACACGTAAACTGTATTCAAGACAATTATATCTTGTGTGTTGGACAAAATTCTCGATACAAAAAAATCTATATAGTAATAGTAATAGCTTAATGTCATCAGAACGAGTAACTGCATGCTATACATGCCTGTTCTACAATTAATGTTTAACTCACCTGTCACCACTTGTACATTATGTACGTGTATACATGTACATCAAAAAAGCACGACAACAGTTGCAGCGCTTTTGAAAAATCTGTAAAATGAACTTTATGGAACGGAAATTAAGGCAGGTATGAGTTACATGCACATGCAGTAAAACACATTCACGACACAGCACACTTTCATTCTGATAAATTTATTGAGACAAATCCAGCAAACCTCAGTCGATAATAAACTTGTGCATGAAATATCGGCCAACTAAATATATCTAATCTTTTCATCTGATCATGTATTTTAATTTAAATCTGACCATATTTCAAAGTATTGAACATAAAGATCGGCAAATATAAAATATATTTCCGAAATCAATCACAATTGCACTGTAATGTAAATTTGTCACCGCGAATCCACCGCGCCCGCTAACTTGGTCACGGTGTATCCACCGTGACAAGAATCATCGCAGACCTGCGAGATAACGGGATATTGACGCGGTGACATTTAGGGTGACAAAAGTCTGTCCACGGTGGGTCCGCCACGGTGACATGTCACCTCAATTTTATTTTTGACGCGGTGGCTGGGTGGGTTTGGGAAAACCCACCTTGCGTGTACTGTAACATAGATGTATGTATGTGGCACCACTTAAAATATTTTCAGAAAAAAAACTTGCATTAACAAAGTTATAAGCATTTCATCGTTATACATTGATCATCCCTCGAACACAGAGCAACATTAACTTATGCAGTAACTTACCAATTACTGTAACTACATTGCTAGGCTATTCCAATAAATGGTAACCCTTTAGAATAGGTTAAATTTATTGTTATTCTTCGTTTAATCATAGTCTTACAATAAGTACAGCGCTAACCTATCACTGTTCCATTGATACATTGTAAATATTTCAATTCCTAGTATGAGATGTTCGTGCCCTGATTATTGATGGAATTTTCTCGGACGCCGTTTAATGTTGTAGGCCATGACGTTAACGTTTCATTGTGGTGATTAACGGAACTTGCTTATATACTATCATTTATAAATAACAGGAAATGCAATTCATCGCTTTCCATTATTGCTCTTGCAAGCTGTAGCCCAATCTTACCATGTTATCTATAGACCGGCTTATAACTAGATTTTGAAATACTCAATACAAGGTGCATTATGTACAGTAATTGATCACTCGCTTGCTTAGAATGAGAAGGTCGTAACTACTACTTACGACCATATACGACTGATACTTATTTGAAATATGCCTCATTATGCGCTTCTTAAGAGCCTATTTTCAAAATGTTGACCAAAATGAAGTTGTGAAACTTGTTTTACCATAAGTAAAGAGTAAAATGTAGACAATGTTTTTCTTATTTCCTAAAAATATCTATTTTGTACTTACTACTTTCTCATTCTAAGCTAGCGACATGTACACGTTAACTATTGACATGCTGACCAAATGCCAACCAATATCGTTTTCAAGAACATAATTATCTTAATGAATCGCATAATAAAGTCGGTTTTGTCAATGCACATTTTCTACAGTGAACGCGTTTTAATATTTGGCCAGAATATTGTAGTTTATTGGAGAATACTATTATCGGTGGTAGATAGGCTCTCGTTGTTGGCTATTGTGTTTTGTAATCACAAGGGAACGTGATCGGGCTTAGATATGTTAACTGACAAGTTAATTAAGAGCACGGCAATATCTTGCTGATCTTACATGACCCATCACGCTGTCTAATAGTATAGTCTTATTTTGAATGAAAATAGGCCAATCTTTTCGTGGCTGAAATTAGTTATTACAGCCACTGGACAGATGGGACATTGCCATTATAACTTTTCCCAGCTGAACCTTGATATTTCATTTTCTCGTTTAGATAGCTTTTAGGCAGTGTGTCTTGCTTTTGTTGTAAGTGATGTGTTATGTGCTCAAGTTGAAAACTGCCTTTCAGGTCCGGTTTTCTGTTATTTTTTTAGTGCCAGTGAGTTAAGTTTTAAACATAATTTTATTTATTTTCAAACAAGTTCTACATATAAACATACATTTTAGAACAAATATAAACATTTTGGTGTAAGAATGATTAACATGGAAGCAGTACTAATCAGTGTTTTTGATCTTAAATATAAGGCACTGAATAATACTGCATTATTTCCTGCTCGACTTTAAACGTGCCGATACCTTCGTATAGTGCTATGGTGCGTGCCATTGAATGCTTAACGCGTATCCTAAAATCTATATTAGTTGCTAAACTGGGAGAATTTACGATGTTTAATTTCGACTAAGGTTTATTTTATTAACTATGTTGCACTTACATATAACAAATATTTCCTTTCCCTATAATAAAGGCAACGATGGTGTATTTAATTTCCACTATGAAAAAAATTATATTCATTTTGTTTTAAATGGTGTTGGAGTCGATACAGTCATTTCATAAGTGTACCCTCTCAGAATTGCCCATAAATCGTCGTGTAATTGTGTTAATCAAATGATTAAACCTTAAATCTCTTGTAATGAACGAGTTTCCCGTAACGACCGATATGATTCATATTATCTGAGTTTATTCCAATATTGACCGAACTTCTGATAAAAATGTACCTATTGCCGATGGGGTCAGTTTATTGCGAATGTTGCTATAGTATCATAATACAATTCGTTAATTAATAGATGCATTCGTATGCCTCTTGTGATGATATTGATAACATTATTAAAACACACGGGAGTATCGTTATGTCTGTTATGTCTGTTATGTCTGTTAATTGAATGAGGTAATAAATAATTTTATTATCATTGCTATTTCAGACAGGTCATAGCAAGTTCAGTATGAACACTATCATAACATGGCTATATCTATGTAGGCGATCAAACGATATATGATATATCGCTGGATTAGAACGAAAAGCTCGTTACAACAAAATTAATATTTTGAGAAACTAGAAAATACGGTCTAAAAATTAGTCTTACGTATAGTAATTTAAGCTGTTACACCGTTTCAACTTCGGTTTGGTCAACATGGCTCGTTCAGATTTTCATGAAAATATGCTCATAAGAACCGCATTGCGATGCTGATTTTAGTATGTATCAGTGGTATAACGACCTTCTCATACGACATTATGACATACAATGTATGCTTACAACTGGATGATATTCGTAATTGTCATGTTGAATAAATGGAAAGCATAATATATGATTGCGTATAACCGTAATGCCGCTTAATATATCGTTAGCTTAGAATGAGTCTCATACATCTGCATTACAGGGCGCTTCTTGTGAGCCTATTGAAATGAAATCGGAACGTAAAGAGTAAATTTCAGTTACTTTTTCTAGTTTCCCAAAGTATCGACTTTGTAGTGGCGACGTTCTCATTTCTAAGCTAGTGATATGTCATACTACATTTAACGACAGGTAACTGTATCATTGATGAAGGCACTTTGAAAATGACATATTTTTCTTTATAAATTTTGTTTCGTTTTCAGTTACGTGTTCAACGATACCGTTACCTGTGCATTTAACTAGAATAGAGAGGTTGCGAAATCGAACGTCAACGTGTACGTGTACGAGAGAACTACTTTTTGAGCAAATCGTCATCTAGGTATGTGTAGGGCTTACACGTTAACACCGTGTAGTGGGACTTGTAGAGGTATGTGTACCATATCACACATGTATGCGTAGGCACGGATAAATCGTTTTATTAAAAGAAACATGGACTAATCAAGCTATACAAACACTCCTTTCGATTCATGGGGAAATCGTGCTATAACTGTCACGCGATTTTATACGTACACGTTATCTTTCGCAAGCAAATTTAAATTATAACGTGTACGAGTACGTGTACGGGTATCTACACGTACACGTACCCGTACACGTTGCTTTCGCAACCTCTCTAATGTCTATAGATAACTAAACGCTACTTTACCTAAACTGAGTGATGTATTTACGGCAGAATAGTGGACAACAAAAACTTGAACAATTTGATGATTCAAACGAATTAAAAACATAGCTCGCCATTTAGTACATAACCCGATTATTGTACTGATTTCATGAATTGTTCATAAGCGTGTAGGAACAACTTTTTAGCCCCCAAAGTTCGTCATTTCACTAATGCACGACTTCATGAACAAATACTCCTTAAAGTTTCTTTTAAATCATTAAACGGTGTCCTCTTAATGACAATGAAGAGTGTCAGAGCATTTTATTTGATGTGTTTCACTTACAATTAATGTCAGCTTTTGTTACCTACTAAACTATAGTGCGTTTGCGACTAAGCTGGACCCCCATAAACCTTAAATATCTTAAAAAGTACAATGCCGATTAGAACAAAAATGGGTATGTCTTCGTAAAGCACCCTTACCAACTCTCATAAGATAAAACGGAATTTTTGGTCCACAGAAAAGTGTACTTTGCATAGACGCCTAATGCAAAATTTTGAGTCTAAAACAGGGTAAATACGTATGGGTATTGGAAGTGACCGGAACAGCAAAGGTCAACAATTTGGTCCAGTATAACTGTACATTTAGTTACACACCAGTGACTGTTGAAAATATATAATGAGGCCCATACACGAACGTTTATCTTAGTTTGTATAACTGAAGCAACTTCGTAGCAATATTGACAAGAAAAACAATGTATTTCTTGTTTGTATATATGATCCTTCCAATCACAAGATGGGCCTCAACTATATAAACATTGATGATCGGACAAATGTAAGTCAAAGTTATAAAATTATACCGTTATAGTTGTTTCATAATACAATAGCATACTCTTAACTAGCTGATCGTAATTGCTTATTTTACTCCCTGTCTATTTGTTGATTAAAATACCACAAATAATACATTAGACCCAATGGGAAAAACATTAATTAGACAGTAAAACAATCTGAAATTTACACACAGAGTTGGTAAAGGTAATTAAGTTAACTCTGCCAAATTTCAATAAAATTGCACAATTACTTTTTAAGATATTTAAGGTTTATTGGGGTCAAGCTTAGTCGCTAACGCACTATATAAAACTTGTTAGTTGATGTAAGAATCACCTGCACTGAAAAGGTTTCCGCCCAGGGTGCAATAAAACATTGACGTGCACAACAGTAAAACAACAACTAAAACTCGTCTGAGATGCAATTACAAACAACCAAGATATGGGCAAAGGAATAAACGTTTAACAACCAATATAAGCCAAATAAAGACGAAGCATTGTCTCTTCAAATTATATGTAAGTGGATTCTTTTATTTCTAATTTTTGTCACAACCACGTAATTGTTAGATCATACACTTATATTTTTCCGACAATACAACTAAACATAAATATCAAGTGACAAGAGAGATTTAATTTTCATGAATAATAGGAATACTTTAGAAGATTTATGTGTAGTGTAAACCCATAATTCAACTTTTTTTCGGAATTATTTGGCGTCACTCATTACTTGGTAAATAACAATTCTTTGAACGAAACTATGAACTCAAATGAAACAGGATTAAAATTAGGAATAATGGCATCATCCTACAGAAACACATGTCAAGTCAAACTGCGTAGTTTGTATGTATCCTAAATATGAAACCACATACAGAACGTGTCAATAAATTATGAAAGAAAACCCAGAAATGTCATTTCACTGGGCATGAGTTATAGACAGTGTATATATTCCGGAGATATTTTTATGAAACGAATCCAAATGCTTAATACCCCGGGGAATCTCGATAACTGAATAATTTGCATAACCGACAAAACAATGAAATATATTCAGCACAATACAAACAGTTTCAAAAGTTCGTGTCAATGTAGCATGTGATTCGTATTTTCAAAGCAAATTGACATTGTACTATAATATTACATATTCTTGAAAATATTCATGTCTGGTGCAAGCGCCACAAGCCTTAGTTTCACCATTTCAGATAGTTACTTAGGTAATGAGTCAAAGCATAAAATAACTATTATTCGTAATGTGTGAGTAAAGGGAACTATGTCGGGTCTTAGTTTCGTTTCATTCGGTCCATTGGGATCACCGTTTTTTGTTGTTTTGTTTTCTTTGTGAACTGGGTCATCTTGCATTTTTGCTGCGGGAATTTGTGGTTGTGTTGTGGTGTGGGATTTGTTGTTGTGTTGTGGTGTGGTGTTACTGTGTTCTGTGCTCGGCTGGTTAAGATATGTGCTGCCTTCCCTGTCCGATTTCCTCATATCTTTTTATATTAATAATTATACGTATACATGTATAACGATGTCTACTTCGTTGACCGTGTGATAACGGTTCCTGCTTTTGACGTACGAGGTCGACAGTTCATATTACGGTAGAGTTCCGTTCTATTATTACCGTATGGCAAATAACCATAAAGACAACTACTGGTTACTTCTGACTGGTATACATGTGATATGTAAAAATATAAATAGAAAATAAGGAAGAAACCTGCTCTCAAATAGGAATGTAATCAATCAAAGACAGAACCTTTGAACATATAAGCTTCACTTACGAGAATACAATTAATATCGTATACTTTATTTTAACAACATTGCATGAAATCCGCTTAAAACAAGGTAATGGCAGCAATTTTCGGTTACAATGGAGGTTCGTTGTAATTTATTGTATTTGTCATATATTCGTACAAAGGTTATAAAATCACACGGTTTCAACTATTATACCAAAGACATCTTCAGATATATATATATATATAAAGCCACACCCGTGTGGCAGTAGTGTGTTCACTGCTCATAAACGGGTTGGGTGGCAATGCCAGATATATCTAGATCGCGCTACACTAACTTATTGCTATTGACACTTAGGCTGGAATCGACAAGCAAACATAATAAGCAGAAGTCTGTGTGTACTTTAGCAGTTCTGTCTTCATTTAGTATGCAACTAGAATATTTTCCATTAAGTTCCACTAACGAGTGTTCAGACTGTCAACGCATAAAATGAGCCAGAAATATGAAGATAATTTAAAAAGAATTGTTTTCCTGGTTTTGAAGAGCTCATTGTTTAACTAGCGCTACTAATGGCCTTTTGCACGAACGAGTCAGGGATAGATGAATTGGGTTATGTTTACATTGATTGACGTCAGCAACTAATTGGCGTAATAAAATATTTCTACATATTTAATAAAAGCGTTCTTATTGCATGTTTTGCACTATTCTTCCAATATAATGGTGTCAAACATTCTCTTGAAAGCAATGAAAAATATGCGGGAAGTTGGTGAACACATCAATATTCTATTTAGTGGTTCTAGTAAGCACTTCTTTTATTGTTGTTGTTCCGAAGCAAAATCTAACATAATTGTCGGAATTGTAAATGAAACATGAAACATGAAAGATGCAAAGCGTGTATAGATGATCTATCACGTGTTGTCAATTCATATTGAACGCGGTTTTGGAAAATTTATTAAGCAAGCCTCTGACTGTGAGCGAGTTTAATATGAATATATCAATTGATAACGAGTGAAAGATTGTTTATCTTATATGACACAAAACACGCAAAATACCCTTATATTTTAATTGGAAAAATACACCAATGTAATATAGCTTTAAACTGCACATGTTACGTATAAGATTATACCTTTAAACTGCACATGTTACGTATAAGATTATACGCACTCGCTATACTAACCTGTAAACAAGTCATTTGATATAATGACATAATTATTTTATCAAACATTCAAAGTCGTACTTTTATTTTCGTACTTCATTTTTTCTACTCGATTTAATGCTTCTTAAGCCTACTAGACTAAGGGATCATACGGACAATTTATTGTAAAGTATCAACTTTGACTTTGAAATCTTCACCAACATGATTATATATTTAGTAACGTACATGTATGTACAAAGTTATTTATTTTTCAAACATTAACCCAAACTTAAATTTTGAATGATGAAAAAATATGCGCAGTTTTAGGAATTTGTTTTTCTACACCATTTCAATACAAATAATACGAGTCCAATACCATTGCTGTTCGGCTGCACAACATCATTTAGTCAGTTGTAATGGATACAACATCATAGCGCAATTATAAGGGCAAGCCAAGTTTGTAGATCCTCCTTGAAGTCAATAATGTAGAGAATAAATTTCAGAGCCTATATCATGGTAGTGAAACAAAATAGAATCCTTAATTGATATTTGTTTAATTATGTTTTCTTTATTAATACCATGATTAAATGCATTGTATATGCATATTCTACCAATACAACTGTAAAATATCTAATCTAAATATAAAATAACCAAATACTCAATTTCCAATGGTCCCAGTGAATATTTTAAAATTGAGGTCTTGCAGTAAATTGTTATCAGCCACGAGAATATGCATTTAGCATTACCCAATATCATAAAAAGGTGAAGGGTTTTTGTTATGACATGTAGTGGGCATGTAGCCCACATATTTTGCACGTAAAACGAGGAAGAACGTTGGCGAACTAAAAATTGTGCATTTACGTACATTTAATTTTAAACATTTTAAAATTGGTCGTATGAATATAGCATTAAGCATATGGAGGTATCAATGTATCGTAAGGAAAGGAGAATAGAACAATGTAGCTGGCTGATGGTAATGGCCATACAAACATCCCGTACTTGCAATATCCCTAATCGACTGATTTTTTTGTGTAGGAATCTCGCAATGAATAATAAATTATTAATAAAAATGATAGCCATTTAACGTCTTAATGTGTCGCTCATAAATTATCTTTAATAGTTTAACGATGTATATAAAATTTCCTGTTATAGACCATATTATAATATAAAGATAAAAAAGTTCATACAATTCTTGGCGCGTTTTTTATATTAGTATTATAGTACATGTCGATAGTCTAGTTGTAGAGTATCTGCCTCGTACGCGAGAGACAAACTGAGATACCAACAATGGCACAGTTTTGTCTCCTTTGCTTGGTACTCGGTATAGTAAGCTGCATCTATCTGCTAGTCTGTACGGGGCCAGGATTAGGTGCTTAACAGTCTTGATAAGACTGAACTACAGTAAACAATAGTTTGCGCCTGTAGTCGGCTCGGAATCCGTGCTGAACTTTACCATGGTCACCAAGCAAGGCGACTAAGACTCAAATTTACATTGGCCGCAGTGAACATACAATATGATAATTCTATAATCCGTTTGTATAATTTAATTCTATATTATATAATAATATTTATTTGAGTGGATCATAATAACATGTAACATGTAGCAATAACATTTTCCGAGGTACAAAAATATATACAATTAGGCATTCATGATCTTATAGATGAACATGAAAGTAGTTGTACAATACAATGAAATATTTCAAAAATGAAAATCGGACAAGTGGCTAGCCTGGAACATTAATAGTTGTTATAATTTTGTAAAAAACATCCTTAAATATTTAAACTTGGATTGTTAGCGAGTGCAAGCTGTTTTAGGACATTATGATCCAGTATAAAACTGTGTTCAGTTTATTGCTCCAGTGTGGCCATTGTTAAACATGTCGACTACAATTGTCGAGAAGTCCCCATGCTTATCAAAATTGATAATGATGACTGAACAAACTGCGTAATTCTTAGTTTTTGATACAACAATAAACATAGGAACAATGTATATTATTATATTATTAATAAAGATTACATATTACGTATAAAGTTTAGCTCTGCTGTCCTTTAATGATGACACACATGTTGTGATAACCTTGAATATAAGTCAAGCAATATAATCACAATTCACTACGCCTGCGTAGTGACCTTGCTTGAGAAGCGTCCAATAATGACAGATTGCGAGCGTCAGTAACCGTCGGATGTCGTCGGAAACAAGTATAACAAAATAAACGACGGAAATGGCACCAATAAATAGTATTGAATATACAATAGATAACAAAATTGGCGGCGGAGTTGATAAGTAGAAGTAAATCAGTAATCTCCCTTATCCCCCTGGCAAGATAGTTCTCCTCGGAATATCCTAATCCAAAGAATGTTGACATTATCGTGTCTGGTGTAATACACACTAGAAATACTAAAATCACAGTAACAAGCATTGTCGTTATACGATATTTCTTTGGCGTCTTTGAGCGTAGCAGACGACATCTTCGTAAACCGTACATTATACACGCGTTCAATATTATCAGTATCACTAATGGTATGATTGAACGTAACAGGTTTTGAAACCATGTGTAAACGTCAGTAAATAGTTGATTTTTCCACAATTCAGATAATGTGACGTCATACTCAGTGGCGCCAGTTTCGTTGTTTATCCTCAATACAGTTCTATATCTCATACCATTGGGTATTGCAAGTACTGACATTATGATGAACACAGAACATGATATCGCTCTGGCTCTATAGATGTTGCAATACACTTTTACTTTGGTCGGATGACAAACATACACATAGCGCTCAACAGCGACAGACACAATAAGCCACGCAGATACACACAATGAAGCGTTGAAAACGTAGTGCGCGTAAGGATACAAGTACGCGAAAGCTCTGTTGCCAGATGTATAATCAAACTGGCATATAAGAATCACTGTAAAATATAAGAAATCCACCACCAGTTTGATCAAATCCGATATAGCCAAGGCAAAGAGATACGTATTCGTCGATGATCTCATTTGTTTCTGTGACATCACAATTATACTCATAACATTTCCGGTAATTCCAAAGAGACACATGATTGGATAAAACACAAGCCCCGTAATAAACCGAGCTCTGAGATAGAAATCTTCATATGGTTCTAACGTGACGGTGACTTCCGGTGCTGCTGTTGTTGTTGTATGAACATACGTCACGTTTGTTGCCATGCGATACGTATCCATCCCAGTTCTAAAGAGGTGTATTGTCATCTGTAAGGCCTGAAATAGAGGACGAGAAATGAGCGCAGTTCTCCCCTTATCGGTAGGTACAGGGTGATCATTAATATATTTAACATAAATAAATTTAATAACTAAGTCAGATTTAATGATAGAGTAGTGGTTTGACCCTTATTTCAAAGCTAATGGCTCAAAGTTTTTGTAAGATATGGATAATAAATGCATGTTATGTGAATATGATGTCAAAACGCCATCGTTGATGCCGTACATTTTCAGTGTTTCCAGGGCATTTTGCGATCTGGAATATTTTATCTAAATACCACATTTAAATTTGACACCTACGCTTACCGTTCATAAACCCTTTGGCTTTCTGATCATAGGAATTGCAGAGGTAAGGATTGTATAATACAAATTGGAAGCATCAATGGGTACAATGCGAGGAATTAATTGGTAATTTACGACATCATTTGCTGCTGAATTTGGCCGTTTTTCAGAATTAAGGAAAATGCTTCAAACATCTGCCGAGAAAATAATGTGTAAAATTTGAAATGATTAATGTCCTGAATAAAACTTACATGCATAAGTTAAATTATGACATATTATCTTAAAAACTGACAAAGTTATTAAAGTTATTTATGTTACCATATATTAATCGTCACCCTGTACAAATAGATTTTTACCGTTATAATCCTTATGATACATGAATATTCATATCTGGACAATTGAGCTTGGGTCAGTCTTGTTTGCATATGAATATAAAACTAGTCTTACTAGGCCAGATTTGTTTTTACCTACATGTAAATTAAGGGGAAACCACCTTGAGCAGAGTTCCGGATATCAACTATTCTATTTTGGTGACTCTTTGTATGCAAACATTAGCATGCCCACTTATGGTATAATGAGAGTAAACGTGCACAAAATAACTTTACTAGAATAACAGTAAAAAATATGAGGGTATGCGGGTCTAGTTTTCCATATTTGGAATCAGCAAAAATGTCCTAATAGAAAGATTTACTAAATAGTTATTATGTCCATTGCAATAATAAATAAATAAGTGGTCCCAACATTTGAAAATCCCTGGCTTTTGATGGGACAAAGAAGTAGAGTAAAATATAAACGACCTTATGGTACATATTGGTATTTTTGGCAACGTTTCTATTGCATGTATTGATTTAGTATCATGAACAAGTAGCAGTTCATAAACTACAACTACAAACCTGTCATAATAACACATATTTTAGAAATGCTAGTAATGTCTATAACTTGGAATAGGGTTATGTGTTACTACCTTTGCATCATTATTCCGAAAGGTCAATGCCGGTTCAGTAAGAAAACAAGAGAGATGGATGGCTTATCAGTCTGTCATTATGTTTTGTAAAATCAACAAAAAGTCCAAATACGTCAAGATCATATTGTACGGAGAGCTCGACTAACGTCCATTAGTTCATAAAATTTTCATGCAAATGAAATTAAATAAAAAGCGTTTTAGTATCACAATTTCACAAACTCAATTGATGACAGTGTACAAAATGAAAATGTACAATTTATCTTTCGTATTGCTAAATGCACGATATGGTTCGTCGAAATAAAAGACAATCACGTAAATTTAATTGAATATAATATCGAATTCAATGGTAAAAATAACTGACGGTATGCGAATTTTAACCCTATTACGGTATCATTTAACAGCGTGAATGTGCTGGGAGGTTATTAGGCAATATACTAATAAGTGCATGGGACATGGACTGATAATAACCTACCCACAAATGGAGCAATAAAACATTGACGTGCAAGCAATGAATCAAGAAACCATTGCAAACATAAAGCTACGCGACGCCCAAGAATATTTGAATAAAAAGGAAAAGTGTAATAAAAACGACGCAGTTGTTCTTCAAATTATGTATTTACGCGCTCATTCATTGTCTCATTTTTTAGTGCATAAACAGTATTTTATATACTACTGACATGATGTCCAAGTACCAACCAACACCGTATTCAAGAATATGTCCAAATGAAGCGTTTAATAAAATCCCGTTGTCAATGCACATTTTATACATTGAACGCGTCTAAATATGTTGCCAGAATCTTGTGGTTTATTGGAGAGCAAGATTCTCGGTGGCAGATAGGCCCTCGTTGTTGGCTATAAGGTTTTTTATTCAAAAGGGAACGTGATCGGGTTAAGATGTGCTAACTGACAATTAAATTACGAACACAGCAACATAGCATGTTGAATCTAGCATGGCCCATCTAGCCACTGGACAGCTAGGATATTGTCATTTGAACTTTTTGCCAGCTGAACCCTGATATTTCATGTTCTCGTTTTGATAGCTTTTGGGCAGTGTGTCTTGCTTTTGTTGTATGTGATGTGTTATGTGCTAAAGTTGAAACCTGCCTTTCCCGTCCGGTTTTCTGTTATCTTTTTAGTGTCTGAGAGTTAAGTTTTAAACATAAATTTATTTATTTTTAAACAAGTTGTACATATACATATATATTTTCGAAAACATAAAAACAATTTGGTAAAAGAATTATTGACATGGAAGCAGTAATCTATGGATTTTCATTCTTGAACATATAAGGCACTGACTAATACTGCATTATCACCGGCTTTACTTCAATACATGTATACAAAAGTATGCCACTTAATCCATATTATAGTGCTGTGGTGCATGTCGTTGAATACATAACCTATATCCTAGAAATATGTTAGTTACTAAACTTGTAGAATTTGCTATGTTTAATTTCGACTAAGGTTTATTTTATTTACTTTGCTGCCCTTCACACATAACAAATATTTCCTTTTCCTATAATAAAGGCAACGATGATGTATTTAATTTCCACTTAAAAAAATAATTTTAATTTTGTTTTAAATGGTGTTGGAGTCGATACAGTCATTTCATAATTGCACACTCTCTGAATTGCCAATACACCCTCGTGTATTCATGTAAAACAAATAATTAAACCTTGCGTACTTAGCTTAATCGCTTGTAATGAAAGAGTTTCCCGTAATGACCGATATGTTTCATATTATCTGAGTTTATTCCAATATTGACCGAACTTCTGATACAAAATGTACCTATTGGCGATTGGGTTTATTGCAGATGTTGCTAAATGTATCATAATAAAATTCGTTAATTAATAGATGCATTCGTATACCTAGTGTGATGATATTGATAACATTATTATAACACACGGGAGTATTGTTATGTCTCTTAATTGAATGGGGTAATAAATAATTGTATTATCATTGATATTTCGGACAGATCATAGCAAGTTCAGTATGATCACTATCATAACATGGATATATCTATGTAGGCCATCAAACGATATGATATATCGCTGGTTTAGAATGAGACGCTCGTAACAACACAATTAATATTTTGAGAAATATTAGGAAAAGTAGTCTTTACGTATAGTAAATTAAGCTGTTACACCGTCCCAAATTCGGTTTGGTCAACATGACAAGTTCCGATTTCCATGAAAATATGCTCATAAGAAGCGCATTGAGATGCTGATTTAAAATATGTATCAGTGGTTAAAACGACCTTCGCATTCGAAATTATTACAAACAATGTATACTAACAGCTGGATGATATTCGTCATTGTCATTCTGAATATAATCGAAAGCTGAGTATGTGATTGTGTATTACCGTAATGCCGCTAAATATATCGCTGGCTTAGAATGAGTCTCTTACATCTGTAATACAGCGCTCTTCTTATGAGCCTATGTAATTGAAAATCGGAACGTAAACAGTAAATTGCAGTTACCTGTGTATTTAACTAGAATGTTTATATGTATATAAACGCTACTGTACCTAAATTTAGTAATGTATTTACGGCATAATAGTGGACAACATAAACTTGAACAATTAATGATTCAAACGAATTAAAAACATAGCTCGCCTTCTAATAGCCTCCTAAGTTCGTCATTGCACTTATTCACGACTTCATGGACACATACTCCTTAAAATAATTTAAATCGTAAAACAGTGTCCTCTTAAAGACGGTGAAGAGGGTTAGAGCCTTTTATTTGATGTTTTTCACTTACAATAAATGTCAGCTTTTGTTACCTACTTAAACTATAGTACTCGATAGTTGATGTAAGAATCACCTACCCTGAAGAAGTTCCCACCCAGGGTGCAATAAAACAGTACAACGGTAAAACAGCAACTAAAACTCGTCTGAGATGCAACCAAGATATGAGCACAGGAATAAACGTTGAACAAAGAATACAAGCGAAATATAAACGATGCATTTCTCTTCAAATTATGCATAAATAAATTCTTTTAATTCTCATTTCTCTCACACCCACGTAACTTTTAAATCATACGCTTATATTTTTCCGACAATACAACTAAACATAAATATCAAGTGACAAGAGAGATTTAATTTTCATAAATAATAGGAATACTTTAGAAGATTTATGTGTAGTGTAAACACATAATTCAACTTTTTTCGGAATTATTTTGCGTCACTCATTACTTGGTAAATAACAATTCTTTGAACGAAACTATGAACTCAAATGAAACAGGATTAAAATTAGGAATAATGGCATCATCCTACAGAAACACATGTCAAGTCAAACTGCGTAGTTTGGATGTATCCTAAATATGAAACCACATACAGAACGTGTCAATAAATTATGAAAGAAAACCCAGAAATGTCATTTCACTGGGCATGAGTTATAGACAGTGTATATATTCCGGAGATATTTTTATGAAACGAATCCAAATCCTTAATACCCCGGGTCATCTCGATAACTGAATAATTTGCATAACCGACAAAACAATGAAATATATTCAGCACAATACAAACAGTTTCAAAAGTTCGTGTCAATGTAGCATGTGATTCGTATTTTCAAAGCAAATTGACATTGTACTATAATATTACATATTCTTGAAAATATTCATGTCTGGTGCAAGCGCCACATGCCTTAGTTTCATTATTTCAGATAGTTACTTAGGTAATGAGTCAAAGCATAAAATAACTATTATTCGTAATGTGTGAGTAAAGGTAACTATGTCGGGTCTTAGTTTCGTTTCATTCGGTCCATTGGGATCACCGTTTTTTGTTGTTTTGTTTTCTTTGTGAACTGGGTCATCTTGCATTTTTGCTGCGGGAATTTGTGGTTGTGTTGTGGTGTGGGATTTGTTGTTGTGTTGTGGTGTGGTGTTACTGTGTTCTGTGCTCGGCTGGTTAAGATATGTGCTGCCTTCCCTGTCCGATTTCCTCATATCTTTTTATATTAATAATTATACGTATACATGTATAACGATGTCTACTTCGTTGACCGTGTGATTACGGTTCCTGCTTTTGACGTACGAGGTCGACAGTTCATATTACGGTAGAGTTCCGTTTTATTATTACCGTATGGCAAATAACCATAATAAAGATTAATTCACCTATGCATTAATCTAATTTATTACGGCGGAATTTCACGGGATCTCCGGGTATTATATACACATGGTGCGTTTATCGCTACCCGGCGACGCTATCGTTTCCATGGTAATTCTCGCGAGAATACGATATTCACTGAGCGTGAACTCACATGATTGCCACGTCGGCTCACTTGCTTGTTCGGCAGCAAACGACGAACTTTAAAGAAAATTAATTAAAACTTTGGCTATCTAGCAATACTTTATGATGCCGGGTCGAGGACAAGGTGCAAAGAGAAGGCGCGGTGCAGAAGCAACGGGGCCGAGGACTAGGGCCAGTGCTAAGCGAGCTAGACCGGCGTTGGATGACGGGACGGAGCCAGCGAGAGGTATAAATCATAACGTTATAGATTTTAATGAAATTATTTGTGAGGCTCAGGTTCATGCGGAACAAGACCAGGTTAATGCTAGTTCGAACAGTAGCATCACTAATACTAGTCCCGTGGAGACCCGTATTTTGTCCAACGCCGGTAATGCTCAGACCCTGCCTCTAGGAAATTAAGATGTAGGGGCGTTGCCATATAACGGTACATGTTTGCCGCCTGTAATGCAACCCAGTGCTAATATGTTCACGTTTAATGAAACACAAAATGTTGAAAACATGCTTTTTGAAGGTCACGAGCTGACACGTGTCGCCCAAGACGATATTACGTTACATGTACCGCCTACTCTAAAACAAAAAATCTGTAAAGGCGAGTACGTCAATCTTTCTTTGCTCATAAAGGGTGCGGTGGAACTGGCCGAGCTATATTCCGGTAGTACGCTCAAATTAAATACCGACGGTACGATTGCCGTCCGGCCCACGGTATGTAAAGATGATATCGGAACTTTTGAACGCTGGACAGACGCGTTTATTGTCTATATGTCTATCTATTTGTCCACACACCCCTCAAAGATACATGAAATGTTGCACTATTTTTATGTTATACGAGAATGTGCGTCCCGCCAGGGGGGACAATTTTGGAAAATATACGACCAGCAGTTTCGCCTTCGTCAGGCCACCACACCGTCGTCGTGGTCGGTGATTAATCAAGGCTTGTGGTCTAGGTGTTTGCCTTCAATGCAAGATACATATAGGTATAAACAATTTGGGGTCGAGTCGCGGAAGCATGGTCAATCGCAGAACATATGTGTAGCTTTTAATAAAGGCTCATGTAGCTGGCCGAGTTGTAAATATAACCACGCATGTATTAATTGTGGCGGCACGCATAACATAATGAACTGTCACACAGGTACTCAGTCAGGTCCTTCACGTTTCGGGTACCAACAGGGTACTTACGGTCAATCGCAAACATATAATGCGGGTCATAATACCCAACAAGGTTTTACTGGAAATCCCTTTCGAGGCCGCCGCCCATACAGAGGGCGGGGATATAACCAGTACCGTGGTCAACGCGGTTCATATAGTAAATAATAACATACCGTCGCTTATGAATAATCCGACGAAATTAGCTCCTTCACCTATTAATATCCAATCTTTAAACCACTGGTTGTCTGATTACAAATCCCGTGATGCACTAATACTATTAGAAGGTTTTACACACGGCTTTCGTTTAAATTATACTGGTCCACGTGGGACACGCTTTTCAAAGAATTTGGTGTCGGCTAGACAATTCCCCGAGATTGTCCTACAAAAAGTACAAAAAGAAATCGATGCCGGTCGTGCGGCTGGCCCGTTTACCGTTAGTCCGATGAAAAACATTTAAATATCTCCGATCGGCGTGGTACCAAAGAAAACACCCGGGGAGTTTAGGCTGATACATCATCTTTCTTACCCAGAGGGGTCATCGATCAACGATTTCATTGACCCGAAATTATGTTCGGTTAAATACACAGAATTCGACCAAGCAATTCATATCATACAGGAACTGGGAAAAAATTGTTACTTGTTTAAATCGGATATAAAAAATGCATTCCGTTTGCTACCAATTAACCCACAGGATTTCGAACTATTGGGATTTATGGTGGAGGATAAAATTTTCTTCGATAAGGCTCTTCCATTCGGCTGTAGTATTTCCCCGAGTTTATTTGAAAAATTTTCAACCTTCCTTGAGTTTTGCGTTAAAACCAAAATGAAATCGGGCCACCTAATACATTATCTAGACGATTTCCTAGGGGGCGAAAAAACGTACAAGTCTTGTAAAGAGTTGATGGTGTTATTCAAATCAATTATGGACAACTTGGGCGTTCCGCTAGCGGACGAGAAAACAGCAGGCCCGACTCAAATTATTATTTTCTTAGGTTTAGAGCTAGATTCAATAAAAATGGAGGTTCGGATACCTCTCGATAAAGTAACGGAAGTCGTTCAAAAAATCGAGTTCGTTCTGTCGCAAAAGAAGGTTTGTTTGAGGGTCATACAGTCACTTATAGGGTCTTTGAACTTCTGTTGTCGGGCAATTCCTATAGGTAGGCCATTTTGTAGGCGCCTTATAAATGCCACATGCGGCGTAAAACATATGTATCATTACGTGCGTGTTAATAAGGAAATGAAATCTGATCTCAAAATGTGGATGCGTTTTTTTCAGTGGACATAATGGTGTCTCAGTCTTTCACGACCGTTTTTGGGTGTCTAATGATGACGAGCAATTTCATACAGATAGCGCGGGTGCTATAGGGTTTGGTATTTGGTTTGAGGGGCATTGGTGTAACGCGAAATGGCCGGACGTGTGGCATGAAAATGGCTTTACCAAAGACATTACAGTGCTTGAACTGTTTTCTATTGTCGCGGCAATTTTTATTTGGGGTAATGAGCTACGTAACAAGAAAATTCGTTTCTACTGCGATAATCAGGCAGTAGTCCATATATTAAATACCATGACCTCTAAATCACCCGCAGTCATGATGTTAATGAGGGTATTTACGTTACAATGTTTGCATTATAATTGTTGGGTAAAAGCTTCACACATCAGCGGGGCAAAAAACGAAATAAGTGATTCACTATCTCGTTTTCAGTTCTCACGGTTCAGGAAGCTAGCTCCAGAGGCGGATCTATATCCATCGGTAATACCGAACTTTCTTTGGAACATCTTCGAAGCAGATCTAAATACTTGGCCAGTGCAGGAATAGCGGAAAATACCGCTTCGACCTATTCTACGGCAAGGAACAAGTTTCAGTCATTCAGGGGCTCGTATAACTTACCAAATACCTGGGCACTCCCTTTAAACGAGGTGGTTTTGTTCATTACGTATTGTTTTGAAAAGGCCTTGTCAGCTAGAACAATAGCAACATATATTTCTGGTCTGGCTTTCTTTCATAAAATTAATAATTGGCCAGATTTTTCTCAAGCCTTTATTGTCAAAAAGCTATTGGAGGGTTGTCATAGATCACGCCGCACATTCGATACGAGAGCCCCGATCACTATGGATATGTTAAAGGAAATATGTAAGCTTCTACCCACGATTTGTCATGATGCTTACGAATATCAGTTATTTAAGGCTATGTTTTGCCTGGCATATTTTGGCCTATTTCGCGTAGGAGAATTAGTCTCTACCAAGGGTCAAGTTAACATGTTACAATCAAGAGACGTAACTCTTGATATACCAAACAAACATGTTTTGATTTCCATGAGTAGGTTTAAAACAAATCAACGTGGTAATCCGGTGATTTTAAAGTTACCGTGTGAGCGGGATGGAAGCTTATGTCCTGTTCATTCGTTATAGAAATATCTTTTTTATAAATCGAGTCAAACCGGTCCGCTGTTCATTCATAGTAACGGGGCAGTAGCCACCAGATATCAATTTGCAGCAGTGCTGAAAAAATGTATTGACCGTTCTCAATATAACCACTCAAATGTTAAAACCCATAGTTTTCGCATAGGCAGGGCTACGCAATTAGCTTTAATGGGACTGTCGGAGTCAGCCATTATGAAACTGGGAAGGTGGCACTCCCCCGCCTATAACACATACATACGGGTTTAACCGTACTTTAGGCCAGGTTTGTCTAGCGGGTGATTATATTCATGGTATTATATATATACAATTATCATGCACGGTATAGCTAGTGTCGCTATGGTGATAGGACTATCGTAACTGACAGGCTTTAATAATGTCTTTACAGACGTATGGTTTATCGGGGATTCAATTCCATATTGGGCTGGGGTGCGAGCCGCCGAAAGAGGAATGCCGAATTTGAAGTTGCCGGACAACCTTACCATGGCTTGGTGGTGTAAGCGGGGTATGAGTTTGGACGATTTAATTAGCTCCTTGCAAATTCCCGTCCTGTTTAGGAGTTGTCCTAAAGTTATATTGTTCCATCTAGGTGGCAATGATCTTACAAAACATTCCTTAAAATGTATTTTTAAGATAATAATAGAGGCTGTTACTTATGTTCATCAAGCATTTCCAGAAGTAAAAATAATATGGGTTGACATTCTCCCCAGAGTTACCTGGGGAGAACACGCCTGTAGTTTGAAAGCCATAGAGAAAAAGCGTAAACGGGTGAACCAGATGGGCCGAAAACAATCCAACGGGCATATTACGGTCGACATCGACGTTCTTACACTCGGTTTCTTCCGCGATGACGGTATACACTTGTCCGACGTTGGTTTGGAATTCTATAATGACGCCATTCGCGAAGGCATTTTAAGTTATATATTATAAGAATTTTGGGGAAATAAAAAATAGATAAATAAGAAATAGGGATATCGAAGCTTAATTATATATTTTTCATTTTGTGGCGTAAAATTCTGTGGTGGGGATGCAACCGAGGGCATATCTATTATTTTTATTAAAAATGAATCAATACAAAACATATATTTTGCATTTCCATGGGTTTTCTCTCGGTTTCGACAGCTGTTACCAGTCGAGACTGAGGTTCCTGTGGTTACAAAATTCAGTCACTTGACTGTAGTTTTTTATGAGCGTTTAAGACTTGTCCGAGCGTTGACTCAACTAGAAAAATGGCATCTCTTAAAAGGTCTCATCTGTTTAGATAAGTCACATTTGGTTAAAATACAAACTTACTGTAGACATGGTTCTTTATATGGTGCCTGTAGCGTACCTGGTTTTATTACGGGGTACCTGGAGCGTACGTCCCGGTATTTTATGGGTACTCGGAGTGTACTCGGTATTTTATGAGTACCTGTAGCGTACTCGGTCTCTTTTATGGGTACTCGGAGTGTACTCGGTATTTTATGAGTACCTGTAGCGTACTCGGTCTTTTTTATGGGTACTCGGAGTGTACTCGGTATTTTTATGAGTACCTGTAGCGTACTCGGTCTCTTTTATGGGTACTCGGAGTGTACTCGGTATTTTATGAGTACCTGTAGCGTACTCGGTCTCTTTTATGGGTACTCGGAGTGTACTCGGTATTTTTTATGAGTACCTGGAGCGTACTCGGTTTCTATGTGTAATCGGAGTGTACTCGGTTTCTTGTTACAGTAAATTAATGTTAAAGTTTGATAATAAATCTTATATGCCCTCGGTTGCTACCTTGCGTAAGGCGTTTTCACCTCTAACAGCGTTACCTGTTAGAGTACAAGTCAACATGGCCATTCTTCGCCACTTTAATTTAATTCATAATCGCAATAAGGCAAGCCTATATATATTACATGTATTATAAACAATATTCGCTAGTCATTTTGTATATAAAGATAATTATAAAATTAAATTGTTATTACTGCTGCCAGTTGTTGTTTTGAAATTTTATCTTGGAATAAAGACAACTACTGGTTACTTCTGACTGGTATGTGATATGTAAAAATATAAATATAAAATAAGGAAGAAACCTGCTCTCAAATAGGAATGTAATCAATCAAAGACAGACCCTTTGAACATATAAGCTTCACTTACGAGAATACAATTAATATCGTATACTTTATTTTAACAACATTGCATGAAATCCGCTTAAAACAAGGTAATGGCAGCAATTTTCGGTTACAATGGAGGTTCGTTGTAATTTATTGTATTTGTCATATATTCGTACAAAGGTTATAAAATCACACGGTTTCAACTATTATACCAAATACATCTTCAGATATATATATATATATATAAAGCCACACCCGTGTGGCAGTAGTGTGTTCACTGCTGATAAACGGGTTGGGTGGCAATGCCAGATATATCTAGATCGCGCTACACTAACTTATTGCTATTGACACTTAGGCTGGAATCGACAAGCAAACATAATAAGCAGAAGTATGTGTGTACTTTAGCAGTTCTGTCTTCATTTAGTATGCAACTAGAATATTTTCCATTAAGTTCCACTAACGAGTGTTCAGACTGTCAACGCATAAAATGAGCCAGAAATATGAAGATAATTTAAAAAGAATTGTTTTCCTGGTTTTGAAGAGCTCATTGTTTAACTAGCGCTACTAATGGCCTTTTGCACGAACGAGTCAGGGATAGATGAATTGGGTTATGTTTACATTGATTGACGTCAGCAACTAATTGGCGTAATAAAATATTTCTACATATTTAATAAAAGCGTTCTTATTGCATGTTTTGCACTTTTCTTCCAATATAATGGTGTCAAACATTCTCTTGAAAGCAATGAAAAATATGCGGGAAGTTGGTGAACACATCAATATTCTATTTAGTGGTTCTAGTAAGCACTTCTTTTATTGTTGTTGTTCCGAAGCAAAATCTAACATAATTGTCGTAATTGTAAATGAAACATAAAACATGAAAGATGCAAAGCGTGTATAGATGATCTATCACGTGTTGTCAATTCATATTGAACGCGGTTTTGGAAAATTTATTAAGCAAGCCTCTGACTGTGAGCGAGTTTAATATGAATATATCAATTGATAACGAGTGAAAGATTGTTTATCTTATATGACACAAAACACGCAAAATACCCTTATATTTTAATTGGAAAAATACACCAATGTAATATAGCTTTAAACTGCACATGTTACGTATAAGATTATACCTTTAAACTGCACATGTTACGTATAAGATTATACGCACTCGCTATACTAACCTGTAAACAAGTCATTTGATATAATGACATAATTATTTTATCAAACATTCAAAGTCGTACTTTTATTTTCGTACTTCATTTTTTCTACTCGATTTAATGCTTCTTAAGCCTACTAGACTAAGGGATCATAAGGACAATTTATTGTAAAGTATCAACTTTGACTTTGAAATCTTCACCAACATGACTATATATTTAGTAACGTACATGTATGTACAAAGTTATTCATTTTTCAAACATTAACCCAAACTTAAATTTTGAATGATGAAAAAATATGCGCAGTTTTAGGAATTTGTTTTTCTACACCATTTCAATACAAATAATACGAGTCCAATACCATTGCTGTTCGGCTGCACAACATCATTTAGTCAGTTGTAATGGATACAACATCATAGCGCAATTATAAGGGCAAGCCAAGTTTGTAGATCCTCCTTGAAGTCAATAATGTAGAGAATAAATTTCAGAGCCTATATCATGGTAGTGAAACAAAATAGAATCCTTAATTGATATTTGTTTAACTATGTTTTCTTTATTAATACCATGGTTAAATGCATTGTATATGCATATTCTACCAATACAACTGTAAAATATCTAATCTAAATATAAAGTAACCAAATACTCAATTTCCAATGGTCCCAGTGAATATTTTAAAATTGAGGTCTTGCAGTAAATTGTTATCAGCCACGAGAATATGCATTTAGCATTACCCAATATCATAAAAAGGTGAAGGGTTTTTGTTATGACATGTAGTGGGCATGTAGCCCACATATTTTGCACGTAAAACGAGGAAGAACGTTGGCGAACTAAAAATTGTGCATTTACGTACATTTAATTTTAAACATTTTAAAATTGGTCGTATGAATATAGCATTAAGCATATGGAGGTATCAATGTATCGTAAGGAAAGGAGAATAGAACAATGTAGCTGGCTGATGGTAATGGCCATACAAACATCCCGTACTTGCAATATCCCTAATCGACTGATTTTTTTGTGTAGGAATCTCGCAATGAATAATAAATTATTAATAAAAATGATAGCCATTTAACGTCTTTATGTGTCGCTCATAAATTATCTTTAATAGTTTAACGATGTATATAAAATTTCCTGTTATAGACCATATTATAATATAAAGATAAAAAAGTTCATACAATTCTTGGCGCGTTTTTTATATTAGTATTATAGTACATGTCGATAGTCTAGTTGTAGAGTATCTGCCTCGTACGCGAGAGACAAACTGAGATACCAACAATGGCACAGTTTTGTCTACTTTGCTTGGTACTCGGTATAGTAAGCTGCATCTATCTGCTAGTCTGTACGGGGCCAGGATTAGGTGCTTAACAGTCTTGATAAGACTGAACTACAGTAAACAATAGTTTGCGCCTGTAGTCGGCTCGGAATCCGTGCTGAACTTTACCATGGTCACCAAGCAAGGCGACAAAGACTCAAATTTACATTGGCCGCAGTGAACATACAATATGATAATTCTATAATCCGTTTGTATAATTTAATTCTATATTATATAATAATATTTATTTGAGTGGATCATAATAACATGTAACATGTAGCAATAACATTTTCCGAGGTACAAAAATATATACAATTAGGCATTCATGATCTTATAGATGAACATGAAAGTAGTTGTACAATACAATGAAATATTTCAAAAATGAAAATCGGACAAGTGGCTAGCCTGGAACATTAATAGTTGTTATAATTTTGTAAAAAACATCCTTAAATATTTAAACTTGGATTGTTAGCGAGTGCAAGCTGTTTTAGGACATTATGATCCAGCATAAAACTGTGTTCAGTTTACTGCTCCAGTGTGGCCATTGTTAAACATGTCGACTACAATTGTCGAGAAGTCCCCATGCTTATCAAAATTGATAATGATGACTGAACAAACTGCGTAATTCTTAGTTTTTGATACAACAATAAACATAGGAACAATGTATATTATTATATTATTAATAAAGATTACATATTACGTATAAAGTTTAGCTCTGCTGTCCTTTAATGATGACACACATGTTTTGATAACCTTGAATATAAGTCAAGCAATATAATCACAATTCACTACGCCTGCGTAGTGACCTTGCTTGAGAAGCGTCCAATAATGACAGATTGCGAGCGTCAGTAACCGTCGGATGTCGTCGGAAACAAGTATAACAAAATAAACGACGGAAATGACACCAATAAATAGTATTGAATATACAATAGATAACAAAATTGGCGGCGGAGTTGATAAGTAGAAGTAAATCAGTAATCTCCCTTATCCCCCTGGCAAGATAGTTCTCCTCGGAATATCCTAATCCAAAGAATGTTGACATTATCGTGTCTGGTGTAATACACACTAGAAATACTAAAATCACAGTAACAAGCATTGTCGTTATACGATATTTCTTTGGCGTCTTTGAGCGTAGCAGACGACATCTTCGTAAACCGTACATTATACACGCGTTCAATATTATCAGTATCACTAATGGTATGATTGAACGTAACAGGTTTTGAAACCATGTGTAAACGTCAGTAAATAGTTGATTTTTCCACAATTCAGATAATGTGACGTCATACTCAGTGGCGCCAGTTTCGTTGTTTATCCTCAGTACAGTTCTATATCTCATACCATTGGGTATTGCAAGTACTGACATTATGATGAACACAGAACATGATATCGCTCTGGCTCTATAGATGTTGCAATACACTTTTACTTTGGTCGGATGACAAACATACACATAGCGCTCAACAGCGACAGACACAATAAGCCATGCAGATACACACAATGAAGCGTTGAAAACGTAGTGCGCGTAAGGATACAAGTACGCGAAAGCTCTGTTGCCAGATGTATAATCAAACTGGCATATAAGAATCACTGTAAAATATAAGAAATCCACCACCAGTTTGATCAAATCCGATATAGCCAAGGCAAAGAGATACGTATTCGTCGATGATCTCATTTGTTTCTGTGACATCACAATTATACTCATAACATTTCCGGTAATTCCAAAGAGACACATGATTGGATAAAACACAAGCCCCGTAATAAACCGAGCTCTGAGATAGAAATCTTCATATGGTTCTAACGTGACGGTGACTTCCGGTGCTGCTGTTGTTGTTGTATGAACATACGTCACGTTTGTTGCCATGCGATACGTATCCATCCCAGTTCTAAAGAGGTGTATTGTCATCTGTAAGGCCTGAAATAGAGGACGAGAAATGAGCGCAGTTCTCCCCTTATCGGTAGGTACAGGGTGATCATTAATATATTAAACATAAATAAATTTAATAACTAAGTCAGATTTAATGATAGAGTAGTGGTTTGACCCTTATTTCAAAGCTAATGGCTCAAAGTTTTTGTAAGATATGGATAATAAATGCATGTTATGTGAATATGATGTCAAAACGCCATCGTTGATGCCGTACATTTTCAGTGTTTCCAGGGCATTTTGCGATCTGGAATATTTTATCTAAATACCACATTTAAATTTGACACCTACGCTTACCGTTCATAAACCCTTTGGCTTTCTGATCATAGGAATTGCAGAGGGAAGGATTGTATAATACAAATTGGAAGCATCAATGGGTACAATGCGAGGAATTAATTGGTAATTTACGACATCATTTGCTGCTGAATTTGGCCGTTTTTCAGAATTAAGGAAAATGCTTCAAACATCTGCCGAGAAAATAATGTGTAAAATTTGAAATGATTAATGTCCTGAATAAAACTTACATGCATAAGTTAAATTATGACATATTATCTTAAAAACTGACAAAGTTATTAAAGTTATTTATGTTACCATATATTAATCGTCACCCTGTACAAATAGATTTTTACCGTTATAATCCTTGTGATACATGAATATTCATATCTGGACAATTGAGCTTGGGTCAGTCTTGTTTGCATATGAATATAAAACTAGTCTTACTAGGCCAGATTTGTTTTTACCTACATGTGAATTAAGGGGAAACCACCTTGAGCAGAGTTCCGGATATCAACTATTCTATTTTGGTGACTCTTTGTATGCAAACATTAGCATGCCCACTTATGGTATAATGAGAGTAAACGTGCACAAAATAACTTTACTAGAATAACAGTAAAAAATATGAGGGTATGCGGGTCTAGTTTTCCATATTTGGAATCAGCAAAAATGTCCTAATAGAAAGATTTACTAAATAGTTATTATGTCCATTGCAATAATAAATAAATAAGTGGTCCCAACATTTGAAAATCCCTGGCTTTTGATGGGACAAAGAAGTAAAGTAAAATATAAACGACCTTATGGTACATATTGGTATTGTTGGCAACGTTTCTATTGCATGTATTGATTTAGTATCATGAACAAGTAGCAGTTCATAAACTACAACTACAAACCTGTCATAATAACACATATTTTAGAAATGCTAGTAATGTCTATAACTTGGAATAGGGTTATGTGTTACTACCTTTGCATCATTATTCCGAAAGGTCAATGCCGGTTCAGTAAGAAAACAAGAGAGATGGATGGCTTATCAGTCTGTCATTATGTTTTGTAAAATCAACAAAAAGTCCAAATACGACAAGATCATATTGTAGGGAGAGCTCGACTAACGTCCATTAGTTCATAAAATTTCGATGCAAATGAAATTAAATAAAAAGCGTTTTAGTATCACAATAGCACAAACTCAATTGATGATAGTGTACAAAATGAAAATGTACAAATAATTAACGAAGTATAAAGCTTGACAAATGTTGGTCGAAAAGTTGCAAATTATCTTTCGTATTGCTAAATGCACGATATGGTTCGTCGAAATAAAAGACAATCACATAAATTTAATTGAATATAATGTCGAATTCAATGGTAAAAATAACTGACGGTATGCGAATTTTAACCCTATTACGGTATCATTTAACAGCGTGAATGTGCTGGGAGGTTATTGGGCAATATACTAATACGTGCAAGGGACATGGACTGATAATAACCGTCCCACAGATGGAGCAATAAAACATTGACGTGCAAGCAATAAATCAAGAAACCATTGCAAACATAAAGCCATGTGACGCGCAATTATATTTATCTTAAAAGGACAAGTGCAATAAAAACGACGCAGTTGTTCTTCAAATTATGTATTAATGCTCTAATACATGGTCTCAATTATTAGCGCATAAACAGTATTTTAACAGACATATGGTGACTACATAGTTGAATTATCTAGACACTTCTTCAACCCATAAATATTCTTACAACCATCTCATTCTAAACCAGCACTATGTAGATATATTCAGGGTGTCTCAAAATACATGTCCGCTTGTTGAAGGGTCACAACTTTGCCAAATGAGTAAGTAAATTGATAATCATAGTCTCATATGAAAGCTCCGTTTAAAAATTGTGTGGTGAATTACATCATGTGTCAATACTCGAACATTTGATGACGTGATTTACGTTATACTAATGTCATTAGCAACGGGTGTTCTAAAATATCCGAAGAGACAGGTAGCTACTTTGTACGGTAACATGGGTAACATTTACATCATATGCGGGCATAGTACTAGTCAGTCGTACCCCACTATGCTCACACTGGCTAAGAAACTGATTAGGGGTAATTAGAAAATGAAATCGGAAAATCGGACGTATTTAAAGGAGGAACACATTTTCAAAACAGTTAGGACTGAAAATTTGATATTCACATATTTTTTAGGCATATCATATTCATAAAAGATGCACCAATCGCCTGGAATGAACATGCTGGCTTGAATGTATAGCGGTATGTCTAGCTGATCTCCAACAGTCCAAACATAGTCATATAATGTAACTTGAAAGTATAAATTAGTACTAAATGAAGTATCAATCATCAAAACTGCCTTGGTATGAGAATAAATTTGGTTTTTCTACTTTTATTGAAATCAGCAAAAAAGTAACCAAAAAATCCTAAATATGTATTTCGTCTTATACTATTTGAAAGTTAGATTATACAATTCAAGATATATAACTGCATCGAAACCCAAAATATCAAATTGTGGAGAAAATGGAAACATCACATCCGACTAAAAGTTATGTGAAAGTCATTAAAATCGTCACACGACGTCAATCACAGGTTTTTACCGAATTGGGGTTAGCTACTCAAATGCATTCTATAGGTTTCGTATGCATTATTTTGGATAATTGTTTCGTTATTTCTACAGTGATTTGAATGCTTTGTGATCATACATACAAATCAGATATGTAAGGCAAAACATTACGGAATGATACGTCCTCAACAAGCGGACATGTATCTTGAGACACCCTGTATACACAAACTACTGACATGCTGTCTAAGTACCAACCAACATCGTACTCAAGAATATGTCTAAATGAAGCGTATGATAAATTCGCTTTGTCAATGCACACTTTATACAGTGAACGCGTCTAAATATGTTGCCCGAATATTGTGGTTTATTGGAGAGCAAGATTCTCGGTGGCAGATAGGCCCTCGTTGTTATAAGGTTTTGTAATCACAAGAGAACGTAATCGGGTTAATATATGCTAACTGACAAGCTAATAACGAACAGTGGGGGCAGTGTGTCCTGCTTTTGTTGTCTGTGATGTGTTATCTGCTCAAGTTGAAACCTGCCTTTCCTGTCCGGTTTTCTGTAATCTTTTTTAGTGTCTGAGAGTTAAGTTTTAAACATGAATTTTTTTTGTTTAACAAGTTGCACATATAAACATATATATATTTTCGAAAACATAGAGACAAATTGGTGAAAGAATTATTGACATGGAAGCTGTAATCTATGGATTTTCATTCTTGAAAATATAAGGCACTGACTAATACTGCATTATCACTAGCCTGACTTCAATACATGTATACAAAAGTATGCCACTTAATCCATATAGTGATGTGGTGCATGTCGTTGAATACATAACTTATATCCTAGAAATATATTAGTTACTAGACTGGTAGAATTTGCGATGTTTAATTTCGACTAAAGTTTATTTTATTTACTTTGTTGCCCTTCACATGTAACAAATATTTCCTTACGCTACAATAAAGGCAACGATGGTGTATTTAATTTCCACTTTGAAAAAATAATTTTCATTGTGTTTTAATTGGTGTTGGAGTCGATACAGTCATTTCATAAATGTACCCTCTCCGTACTCATAAATCGTCGTGAATTTATTTCAAGCAAATAATTAAACCTTGCGTACTTGGCTAAATCTCTTGTAATGATCGAGTTTCCTGTAATGACCGATATGTTTCATATTTCATATATAGTTTATTCCAATATTGACAGAACTTCTGATACAAAATTTACCTATTGGCGATGGGGTTTATTGCAGATGTTGCTAAAGTATCATAATACAAATCGTTAATTAATAGATGCATTTGTATACCTGATGTGATGATATTGATAACATTATTATAACACACGGGAGTATTGTTATGTCTCTTAATTGAATGGGGTAATAAATAATTGTATTATCATTGATATTTCGGACAGGTCATAGCAAGTTCAGTATGATCACTATCATAACATGGATATATCTATGTAAGCCATCAAATGATATGATATATCGCTGGTTTAGAATGAGACGCTCGTAACAACACAATTAATATTTTGAGAAATATTAGGAAAAGTAGTCTTTACGTATAGTAAATTAAGATGTTACACCGTCCCAAATTCGGTTTGGTCAACATGACAAGTTCCGATTTCCATGAAAATATGCTCATAAGAAGCGCATTGAGATGCTGATTTAAAATATGTATCAGTGGTTAAAACGACCTTCGCATTCGAAATTATTACATACAATGTATACTAACAGCTGGGTGATATTCGTCATTGTCATTCTGAATAAAATCGAAAGCTGAGTATGTGATTGTGTATAACCGTAATGCCGCTAAATATATCGCTGGCTTAGAATGAGTCTCTTACATCTGTAATACAGCGCTCTTCTTATGAGCCTATGTAATTGAAAATCGGAACGTAAAGAGTAAATTGCAGTAACCTGTGTATTTAACTAGAATGTTTATATGTATATAAACGCTACTGTACCTAAATTTAGTAATGTATTTACGGCAGAATAGTGTACAACATAAACTTGAACAATCAATGATTCAAACGAATTAAAAACATAGCTCGCCTTCTAGTAGCCTCCTAAGTTCGTCATTGCACTTATTTACGACTTCATGGACACATACTCCTTAAAACAATTTAAATCGTAAAACAGTGTCCTCTTAAAGACGGTGAAGAGGGTTAGAGCCTTTTATTTGATGTTTTTCACTTACAATGAATGTCAGCTTTTGTTACCTACTTAAACTATAGTACTCGATAGTTGATGTAAGAATCACCTACCCTGAAGAAGTTCCCAACCAGGGGGCAATAAAACATTGACGTGCACAACAATAAAACAGCGACTAAAACTCATCTGAGATGCAATTACAAACCACCAAGATATGGGCATAGGAATAAATGTTGAAAAATAAGAATACAAGCGCAATAAAAACTAAGCAATTGTCTCTTCAAATTATGCATAAGTGCATTCGTTTAATTCTATTTTATGTCATAACCACGTAACTGTTAGATCATACACTTATATTTCCAGGCAATACAACCACTCATAAATATCAAGTGACAAGCGAAATTTAATTTTCATGAATAACAAAAAAACTTTGGAAGAGTGTAAACCCATAATTCAACTTTTTTCCGGAATTATGTTGCGTAACTTATTACTTAGTAAATAAGATTTCTTTGAACGAAACTATCGAAATTGTTCAATAACAAACTCGATGAACTCAAAGTAAATATGATTAAAATTAGGGAAAATGGCATCATTCTACAAAAACACATGACATGCTATATTGTTCGTATCCTAAATATGTAATCACATACAAAGATTGTCAGTATATTACGGAAAAAAAAACACTTAAATTTCCCAAATCGTGTTGCCTCGGAAATCTTGATTACTGAAAAATTTGCATAACCGACAAGGATATTAAAAATATTCCACGCAATGCTTAAAGTTTCATTAGTTCGTGTTGATGTAGCATGAGACTCGTAGTTTTGAAACAAATTGGCATTGTACTATAATATTACATTTTATTGAAACCATTCGTATCTGATACAGTATATGTGTTCATGCACGCGTCACATTGTCTCTGAATTTAATTTAATTTTTGCAGACCGTTGCTTGCACATTTCATAGAAATGTGCTGATGTAATGGCTCAAAACTAAAACAACTATTATGCATCATAGTACAAATAATGCTGGCTTAATATAAGACTGATACAGTTTTTAAATCAGGCATAAAATAAATATGAGCCTATTATCATCAAAATCGGAGCTAGTCGAGTGACCAAACTGAAGTCGAAACAGCTTGTTTTACAATATTAATTAAAGAATAAATCTCGGACAGTTTGTTCTTTTTGTTTTCAAAATAATGATTAAAATTGTGTGCTTTCCTTTCCTTCTTCGCAAGCGATAAAACGATGTCGATTCCAGTTATCGTGTGGTTACGGTTCCTGCTTGTGGCGTGCAAGGTCGACCGTACCGTTCTAATGACCATTTAGACAAAAACGAGTTAATCCAGGCTGGCACCTAGTAATTAAATATATAAATCCAAAATAAGAAAGAACAACAATGCACGATATCCGCTTTAAACAAGAACATTCCAGCAATTTTCGGTTTTGGTCAGGCGTATTGTATTCGTTTAGTGATGTATTTAATTGGTCAGATACTCGTAAATTGGTAATAAATATCACACGATTTCAACAATTATACCAAACCTAAGTTTTAAAAAATAGACACACCCTCATTTAACGGGTTGGTGACAAAGTCAAAAATATCTAGATCGCGCTAGACCATCTAATTGATATTAACACTTAGGCTGGACTCGACAAGCAAGAATAATAAGCAGTAGTCGGTGACTGGGTACTTTAGCAGTTCTGTCTTCATTTAGTATGCTGCTAGGTTTTTTCCATTAAGTTCCACTAACTAGTGTTCAGACTGTCAACTCATAAAGTGAGCTACAAGTACATTTTTGTATGAAGATAATTTAAAACAATAAGTTTCCTGGTTTTGAAGAGCTCATTGTTAAACTAGCGCTACTAATGACCTATTACACAAACAATTCAGGGATAGATAAATTGGGTCATGTTTACACTGATTGACGTCATCAACTAATTGCTATATTAAAGTACTTCTGCATATTTAATGAATGATTTTTATTGCTTGTTTTGTACTATTCTTCCAAGATAACATTCTCTTGAACGCAATGGAAAATATGCGGGACAATTCGTGACACACTTCAATCTTGTATTCAGTGATTTAATTTTGCACTACTAATATTATCGTTCTTTAGAAGTAATATTCTAACACATTGTCGGAATTTTAAATATAACATGAACTATACAAAGGGCATTGTTACATCATTATTAGACTAAACATTAAAAGTCGTACGTTTTTTCTACTTTATTCAATTATTCTTAAACCTACTTGGCTAACGGATCATTCGAATAATATATTTTAAAGTATCAATTTTGACTTTACAATCTACACCAACATGATTCTATATCTATTAACGTACAACTATATACAAAAGTTATAAAAATTTTTTATAAATTTACCCAAACTTTAATTTTGAAGTATGAAACATATGCACAGGTTTAGCCATTTGTTTTTTCTAAATAGTTTTATACGTATAGTACGAGTCCAGTGTAGTTTCTGTTTAGCTTTGGATTGCCTGTGTAAAACAGTATTTAGTCAACAGCTTACAATTAACATCATCAAATCGCAATTATAAGGGAACGCTAAGTTTTTAAAGTCTCCTTGAAGTCAATAATTTATGGAATCAATTTCTGAGAATCAATTTCAGAGCCTATAGCATGGATATGAAACAAACTAGAACCTCTTTATTGACATTTGTTTAATTATGTTTTCCTTATTATTATAATGGGCGATTGCATTTCTCGAGCCGTTTCTACCAATAAAACTGTAAACTATTTAATTTAAATATAAAATAACCAAATACTCAGTTTCCAATTGTCCAAGTGTAAATTTTAACATTGTGGTCTTGCAGTAAATTATCATCAACCAAAAGTATATGCATTTAGAACTACCCACTATATTTTAAAAGGTGATTTTTTTGCTATGACATGTAGGGGTTATGTAGCCTCCATAATGTGCCTCCGTAGCTCAGTGGTTAATGCGCTTGCCGTCTAATCTGGCGACCTGGGTTAAATCCGGGTGGAGGTACATATATATGCCTGCCATGTTACAGTAGAAATAAAGCAAATCAAGGCTATGCTCGGCATAATATTTTCCACGTAAAGCGAGGAACTCAATTGGAGAACGTGTCACCTCAAAATTATGTATTTATGCAATTTATTTGTCATAATAAACGAAACTCATACAACAAATAAACATTGGTCATATGGGTATAGCATTAAAAATAGGAAAGTATTAATGTATCGCATGATGGTGATGGTATTCTTAAAAAGGAAAATAAATCAATGAAGAGACTGGTAAGAAAGTGCAACTATCTTTTCATAAATATTGTTTCACATAATTATTATGTTCCCAGTAACTGTTCATTTGTATAAGTTAGATATTCAATGTTCATTGTATATCGTAAAATTAATGTAAAACAAATTTTTTAATTAAATGAATGAATGAATTTACAATACTGCTTACTGCATGTTTTATGTGTTCCAAAAATGCATGATTTAGGTTTATGTATATTTTGTATAATTTATGTTGTGTTTTACATGCACGTTCAAGATTTAGTTAATAACAAAAAAGATACAATTAATATTAAATTGCTGAATTATAAATTTTCTTATAAGAATACTTACTTGTTTACATAACTCCACTGATTGCTATAGCACATTAACGTGATGCCATATATCTCCACAGCAATCCAGGCTAACACATTGTCCTCTAAAATAGCAATTATTTCAAAATCAAATCCATTTCTTAAACAAAATCCTTGTTTTATTTATAACATAATACGGCCGCACAATTCCTTGCTTTATAATGTATAGCAACAACTACTATTCCATGCACAAATGACGAAATGAACATGTCATAGCTATAGGTCCCAACCCGTTATCATTTCTGAAATGCTGTAGCAAAACGATAGCAAATCTTGCTATATACTCTGTTCACACATATATCAACGGCGCAGTTCGCATTAAATAAACCAATAGCAGAAAATCACGATTTAAAATCATTAGAAACATTTTGCACAATTCATATTGAATTTCGTTAACTGTTCCACACTGCTAGTATCATATGGAATATCACATTAAGAATCCTTAGCGTTTTAGTCCTGCTGCTGCAACACCGTTATACAGTATGTCCAATAATTATCTTACAACTGAAGCAATACTTCAGCCGGTAGTAAGGTTTTCTATATTGTTCATTTAGTCTTCTTTTCATCGAAGTTTACGTATTTTTAGCATTGCTCTAGTAGCATACGGATGTTAGTCTATCTCATCATTTTAATTAAATGCGGTGACGGTTGGTCCATTGTGCGGATACGCGCTTTGAATTCCCCTGTTTCCACCCCTTCCACACCAGTGTTAAATTATCTGTACAGTAAGCCACATTGCACCAGTTTATCTAGGTTTATCAATGGGTATCGGAGAGCATCCTAAGAATTCACGGAGGCTGACGATGGTAGCGACTGTACGGCCGACGTCAAAGTACAATTTAATAGATATCAATTTGTTCATTTTACTTTTTATCTGATAATCGACTGTCAGCAACCTCTCTGTATGTGGCGGATAGTACTTAGCTTGCTATTACCCTTATAACATATCTAATCGACGATCTTTCTACTTGGAATTAATTGCTATTATTGTACCTCTCAATTTATTAAATGGAACAATTGCTGAGGTTGTTGAAATACGTAAGGTACATTTTCGGTAATTGAGATTTCATGTCAAATCATCATCTAAAATACTAGTACTCATTAAGCATGACGTACACGTTCTAACACTGACATTTATGCAAGAATACATTACAAGGTTCTTGTTTGAATATAATCAATTACCACAAGCATATCGTGTAATATCGGTACTTCAAATTTGTGTTTGTATTACATCTCGAGCGTCTTCTTGATACCCACCGACTATGAATACATACTACCGAGGTTTATAGATACAGACAAGATATCGACTGTTAAATTATGCTAACCAAAAGGACAGGTTCATGTCAAATTCGCCAAGCTATTACAATTATGCCACTACGTGTGAGGTAGCTTATCTGCTCTGACTCAATTGTTTTCAGCAAGTTTTGTAAATGTTGTATTTTTAATGTTGTTACTGGTGATTCCTGATATCGTCAAAAATCGAACAAAAATCGAACACCGTTCAGTTTGTCCAGTATTGATTAATATCTCGGTATTAAACTCAATCGCATTACCATTTGATGATGACTGCGATTTTCAGATAGAAAGAAAAATATTAACCTAGGAATCATGTTACTCGAAGCAAACAACGTTATCTGACCATTTGACCTTGCTCCTATTCACAAACTATGTACATACCTTTTCACTTTAAGTGTCGTTTTACACCACAACAACCGTGTTCAGTGTTCAAAACAAGCATTACATTTCATGTTTTACACAACAAGTTTTTTCTCCAACATTGTGTCTATGTAGCACATAAACTATGTATGAAAAAAGAAGATCAATAACGTACGTCAAACGAGGAAACAGGGCCGTTAAAGATCTGAATTGATAAGATAAGTTGTTTCATTCCAAAGAGGTTTCGTTGAAGAATATAATTGTACCATTGTATGACAAGTTTCGAGAATGGCTTACATGTTCCTATGGACCTATATTTGTACAAAATGTACACTACTTTTAAGGTTTATCGTCCCGTCTCATAGTGCATCAACCCACAGGGAATCACACGTCCTACAAACGATGCTTAATGCGCATGTACATTGACTTAAACCTACATTCAATGACTATCACAGAACAATTTTAGTTTTCTGGTCAATTGGGGAATGTATTTTTACATTTTGTTACATCGTACATATCTGAATTGTGGCATGGAACCATAAGGAGCATATGCCACAATAAATACGAATGTATATCTTAGGGTATTATTCCCATGTTGCTAGTATTCGTATTCATGGCGTCTATGCAAAGTAGAACGATCTATATGTTACTTGTACATTGTATGAGCCATGTTTTACCCTATTCCACTCGTATTTATATTGTTTAAATGTTTTCGGTTTTTGTCAGGAACGATTAAAATGGTTGCACCGTAATGAAGAAACACAAACTAATCAATTTGTTTATAAATTGGTTGTACACATACCAGTAATGTTTTACAAACGTGAATGTAATTTGTTTTCCCTGAGCCGTGACCTTCCAACGATGCAAGGTATCGTGATTGTTTTAGCTAAAAACACGGAACGTGGAGCTGAATACCATCGGTAGACGATTGCATGAATGGAGAATAAGTAACCTGCCATTCTAAAATATCTTGGTGGTGGGCGAATTTGGATGTCGATAAATCATGATATATCTTATAGCTTATTCTTAGCTGCAATTCAGCTCAAACATAGTTTAACATTAGGTATATTGCAGTAGGCGTTTGAGTTATAAATCGCTATGATATGACTTTATGTTACACGGAATTTCGTTGGCTTAGAATGGGACTCGTAGTACATTTTTGAAATCGGTATTACAGGGCGCTTTTTATTAGCATATCTTCACGAAGGTCGGAACTTGTAATGTTGACCAAACTGAAGTCCGAAAAGGTTGTTTTTCCATAAGTAAAAACTAGTTTTCACACATTTTTGTTATGTTTCTCAAAATATTGATTTTGTTCTTACATCCTATTATTCTAAGCCAGCGATATATTTACTAGTAAGTACGTATACGTCATTGCGTAACTAATATAAATAAGATTTTAATAGACCAGCATCCGTTGTACTCAATATCCACTATCTCTATTATCGAATAAAGATCTACTGTAATTACCAACATGTACAGGAATAAAGGTTACATCGGAAATTACGTAATAGGTTCCTAAATACGTGTACTAAATGTACTTGTTTCGAACATTATAGAGAAAGCCCGTGTTACGTATTTGGTAGTTGATTTATCACAGGAAGTATTCCGCACATGAAATGGGGATGATTAGTTTGTGCTGCATGACTGTCTGTTTGGTATATATGCGGAATTACAGTTTTCCGCACCGTGTCTAGTATACGCCATTGTTTATAATAACAACTCCTGAATTTACTTTTTTCTCATGTTAGTAGTACCCTTTGCAACCTCAAACATAGAATCAATTTCAGCATGAAATCTAGCTCAAATTGAAAAACAATTATTATATTTGCTTGATAAATTATAGTATCTAGTCGAGTAGCCAGACTAAGTTTTTCACTCTTATTCACTTGACTATAATGATCGGATTGCTATAATACTTCACTAATAATTTGGTAACAATAATAATTGAACACATGGTCATGAATTTTAGGTCGGATTGCTATGGGTGAAGTCATGGCATTTTATATAATCTTAGACAATTATTGTTTCTATAAATGTAATCGAGATAATCTACGAGTATGTTCACCAAGCGAAAAAGGTATGATGAATCGAACATGGAAGTGCACGGAGCAATGCCCACACATAACCAATAAAAAAAGTCCATGTCCCCGTTGCAAAAGCACAGCGTGGCCTAGGTTCACAAAGAAATACCACAAACGGTGACCCAAGTGGCCGAATGAAACGCAGCAACGAGTCAAACGAGTTCCCCAAAACCCCGCCGTAAAAGAGCAGGATGACCTAGTTTCAGAACTATATGTCAAAACGACGAACATTACAATTAATGTATGTATTCAAATAAATCCTGCTCGATTAGTTCCGGTCTTTATTGCGGAAATGCATTACCCTAATTATCCTAAATGCTTGTTCACTATGATAGACTAGGCTATATCAATTGGGTATCCGATATTAGATTAAATCTATACCAAAATGGTTTCGGTTACGTGTGGGAAACACAAGACAATTTTAATCACCAATTATTCTACTAGAATATACACAACGACTCAAAGACCAACATGTCCAGATTTGGCATACTAGATGCTTAGGCTCAAGCAAATTGTTTCATCATATCAATTATAGGAGTACTTATGATGTTGCAAGCTATGTAAAATGTGTTAATATAAGCAAATTCAGAAGATGTATAGCTAATTTTAGAAGCTCTGCTCATGATCTGATGGTAGAAAAGGGTAGACACTTTGGAATAATACCGGAGTATCGTGTCTGTCCGTACTGCGAAGGATGCACTGAAGACGAACTACACTTTATGTTAGTCTGTCTATTATATAGCCATATCCGCCATAGGTATCTACCACATTTACAGGAGAGTAATTCCACTATCAATATGTATTATAGTCTCATGTCAGACAAAATGTTTACATCGTGCGTAATGTATCCATGTATATATATTTTGCTTCCCATGAAAGAAAGGAATACCTTTCAATTTATATTTAGCATGATTATAACAATGCATTGTCATCAATGTTTGCATGTATTATTTCCACATTTTCACTCATTGTTAATTGTCATATGTATATGTTATTTATTTCTTGTGTATAGGCCGGTGGCCTGTTTTGCGCAATAAACTTTGAATTGAATTGAATAGTGTTTATAATCCACTGCGCTCTTTATCAATAACAGCAATACAATACAACTTTAAAGTACACATACTTTAAGATTCACGTAAATTCAATTAAAGTGTTTGAATGTATCGGTCAGGTGTGCACAGTATAATTAGCTGAAGTTCTTTCATGCAGGCGTACCATGTAGATTCATTGATGTCATTAATTCAAGCAGTAATTGAGTGAGACTTATTGTATTATCATAAAACTTAAATCGATTGCACTTTTAAATCAATCAATTTCATGACCTTTCATTGTTTGCAATTTACAGACCAGTATGGCGAAATGTCTTTCGCATAATTCGTATTGTACTGGGCTAGTTTTTTTCTATAACTCGTACTGAAACCCTGCAGCGGTCACGAGATAAACTACTAACTCGTTACAATCCGATTGCAATGACATTTTAACTGTAACGAGACCTAAGGCTGAGTACAAATTGATTGTTAGTCCTTTATGTCTGCCATTTTTTAGCATGAATGAAATATACATCTCCACAAAGTGAAGTTGGCAAGAAATGCAGCTAAAGCTGTAGTAAAGTAAAGTAGTAGAGACAATGTCAATTACAAACCTTTACCAAAATAAAAATTAACACTTGAAAGAGCATGACGATAATAAGGCACATGCTTTCCAGCCTGACGTGAGCCTGTACGAGCTTTATAATTAAATAAAACCAAATATCTTTGTTAGGACCATCAAAAATGTTTGGTTAAAGCAAATAACACAATTGACATTTGTGTAACTGCCTTATTTACCAGTTTTGTTTTTCGTTGACCTATATTTACTTATTTTCCCATAACAAGTTCCGGCTACTAGTATTCTATTCTGTGTCGTTGAAATGCTGGTACGAGGGTGTTTCAAATTGATATTTATTAGTCTACACTGAAGACGTTGTCGCAGTGTTCAATATTCAAATCTACTATTGTGAGTTGTTGAAACACCATAGATGACAAGTTTGGGCTATTCATTTCTGTGTCGTTCAACTGCTATGTTGATGTTTAAAATGGTTATTTATTACATTTGTTAAATGTTATAAGTACACCAACTTGTAATCAGTATATCTTTTTTATTATGCATGCTATCATGTTCATGTTGTGCATGTCAGTATGCGAGAAGTATATCCACAATAACCATTACTAAGTAATTCGATAATTGTAATTTACACACTGAAAGCAGTGGACCGTATTTTTTTTAATTTTGAAAAGCGCACGTGCAAAACAAATTTCTCCAAATTTCACCTACACATTGTCCATCAATACCCAAACCAAGAAACCAAAACCCGGAAGAATTCCGATATCTGAAAGTACAAGAGAAGTTTATGAACTATATACGCCTCATTAAGTAAATAATCTAGTACTATTAACGTCACCACGATCTTGACCTATGACATATATTGACCTAAAAATGTAAAAGTCTACTACTGATGATCAACAACCTCTTTGTAAAGTTTTACGATTTAAGAGCCTATATTTCTGTCGTTATGGACCAGAGAGTGTCGTGCATTCAAAAGTCACGGCGTTTTTTATCATTGTCAAAGTATTACATGTCGATTTTCAAAGTACTGTCAATTTTACATAGATATTCACACCGTAAAAACGACTGTGTCGATATAGGCTATTGTCATAGGATTTCCTATGATGTGTCAAAGTCAGTTTTTGGGAGTGTACACTCAGGTGTTTTCCTTTTGTCACAACTTCCAGTCTGCAGTATCAAATATATATCCAAGCGGTTTGCAATGATGAAGCAGATACATTTTGTATTAACAAATGACCATAAATAGTCTCATATGTATAATTTCGTATTTGTTTTAATATGTGAGGAGTGTAACTACCTTTATTAGACATGTATATTGAAGAGCCAAGATCGGATATGAGTACGTTATGAAGTTCCAAGGTAATTTTGTATTTTCTAGATGACGAAACTATTTTCTAGATGAAGAAGGACGTTGATACTACTACCAAAAGTTTATATCATTTCTATTTCACTAAAGCTGAATATAGGAAACGCTACCGAGTGAGAGTGACATTTTCAGAGTCATCAGTTTTATCATGTCCCCCGTTGTTTCTACTCCTATTTGTATATATTATATACCCTCTGGGAATGGTAAGAAAAAGTAGGACATTTTATTGACATCATTCGTATTTGTCATCACAGAATTTCCAATATCATTTTTCATTAACAACTTACGTTGATTGATCAGATTGGTTTCCGAGAATATATAAAAATACAATAACAAATCTGAAGAAGGGAAGGGGTGCTTAACATTAAAGGCAAAGCACGAACTAGATCAACACAACATACAGGAAAAAAATAAATTGTAGGCACCTTAGTTGTCTCTTGTATAGTTTTAGGAGATGATGATCATAATCACGCCGAGCACAGTCTGATTATATTGACTAAATTTTCACTGACGTAGTAGATTTTTGTGTGTCTGCCACAATTGTTACAGAGACATCAGATGACAACATTACTTACAATTATACGTTACGTGTGATTGTGGACATTTCCTGTTTTTATTCACGTCACCTTCCATCTGTTATTGTTGCAGACATGGACACTGAGCACACTGACTGCATTGAGCGTCGTATGTAAAGATTTGCCAAAGGAATATGATGAGCGGCAATGGGTTCAGCTGGCTACTACGTTCACTTGGTATGAAAAACAGTAAATTAATGTAATCATTTCAATTTCTAATATACACAATAGACTGGGAATTTTGATAAATAATAAAACAATTGACCATTTGACATATTTAATTCTGTTCATTTATTATGCAGACCAGATGCGACGCATGTACAAAACGTTATATGTGAAGTTTCTATTTACAGTCATGAGAAAGTATTAGACGGTCACATGTTTTTTAGTGATTATAAATAGTTCACAGGTGATGCTACAGTATTTAACGTAACATACCGATCTTAAAACGAAAATCCGAGGGTTTATACAACAACTAGACTGATGAATGTTGAGGACATTAATGAAATAATGGAATGTGTATTTGTACCGAAAGCTGTTGTTCAACATAATGTTATTTCACTTGTCATATTCTGCTAAAATATGGCAAAAAATGATAAACATATGTGCATTGATTTGATTTAACGCGTTTCTCTTGTATATTCAAAATGCCAGGCAGCCCCCATAAATATAATACCAACTGACTTTTAACATACCATGCATATCTACTTTTTGCACGAACATTAGGTCCAACTATTAAGGTTTGTAGACGCATAATTTTAACATATTTGATTCATTGTCAAGTTTATAACAAATAAAACTAAATAACATATCGATGGCTTAGAATTAGAAGGTCGTAAGTGCCACTAACGACCTTTTAAGATTCATACATATTTAGAATAAACACCACAAGCCGCTTCTTATGGGCCTATTTTCATGAATATCAGAAATTGTCATGTTGACCAAAATTAAGTTTTAAAAACGTGTTTTCCCATAGGTAAAGAGTAAATTACAGACAGTTTTCTCTTGTTTTCTCAATACATCGATTTGGTAGTTACGACCTTCTTGATCTAAGCCATCGATATGTTATCAAAAGAAAGTAGATACATGCCTATATACCCGATAGCAATAAATTCATTCACACGATACATTTAATGAATGAGAAGCCCCCTCCCCTATTCTTCTTCACTTCTACCTCTACCTTATCGTTCTCTGGACTTATACAAAAACAATCAACATACATTAGTATACCCTTATACCGCTCTATCCATGAAATGATTGGTAAAACAAGCAAAATGCTGATTGGCAAATAAAGGTTATCCTCGAAATTTAAACAACAATGAGCAGCTACGTGTGGTGTAGCTTACCTGATCAAACCCACTTGTTTTCAGCAAGATTTGTAATTGTTTTTAATGTTGTTACGGGTGAATCCTGAAACAATATTGTTTAGTTCGTGACAATGGCCCAAAAATCGAACACCGTTCAGTTTGGCCAGTATTAATTATATATCGGAGTAAAATCAATCGTATAACCATTTAATGATGACTGTTATTTTCAGATAGATCTAGAACGAAAATATATTAACCCTAGAATCATGTTACTTGAAGCACGAATGTTCTTTAGCTGACCTTGCTCATATTTACAAACTGTGTACATAATTCTTTTTTACTTTAAGTGTCGTTTTTCACCACGTTCAGTGTTCAAATAAGCGTTACAGCTCATGTTAAAAGACAAGTTTTTCTCCAACATCGTATCTAGATAGAACATAATGGGTGTAAAAACGAAGATCAACAACTTAACGTACATCAAACTCGGAGAAAATAGCACCGGTGATAAGATCAGTTGTTGGTACGTTCTACCGACGTTTGGTTCGAGCAATGAACTATTCAATTGATCGACACGCTTCAAGAATGGATTAATATGTTTTTTTAAATAAAAATGCATGTTCCTATGTACCTATATTTCGAAATCATTTGCACTGCCTTTGAAAAAAAGAATGCATGTCAGCAAAAATCCATGGTGTATAGGCAGACTTTTAAGGTTTATCGTCTCGTCCCACAGGGAACCACACGTTCTACAAAAGACGTTTAGTGCGCATATACATTGCCTTTTAAAACGTCCATTCAATGACGACAACAAAACCATTCTAGTTATTTGGTCAATAGGGGAATGTATTTGTCGATTTTATTACATATCTGAACTATGGCTGGGAAGAATAAGGAGCATATGCCACAATAAATACGTATGTATATCTTTTATTGCTCCCATGTGGCTAGTTTTTCGTATTTATGGCGCCTACGCACAGTGAAACGCTCTATATGTAATGTACGCTTACCTTGTACATGATTGGAGCCATGTTTTAACCTACTTCACTTGTATAATTTTTTTTAATGTTCTCGGTTTTCTTCAGGAACGAATTAAGGTGGTTGTACCGTAATGAGGAAACACAAACGAATCCATTCGTTTATATGTGCACCATTGCACATGCGTATCCCTGTATACGTGGGGTGTTCCACAATTAATAGGACTTTTTTCATAGCAGCAAGGCAAATCAGAAATTAAGAAAACTAATTGTACTTAATTAAATTTTGATCTTTCACTGACAAACATGCGAAACATCAAAGAAATTGAATGAAAAATAAGAAAAATATTAAACATTCAATATGCTATGTATCAAGGAGGCGGGTCGCACTGTGACGTTATTATGACGTCGCATTTCAAGCACAGTATTGTAACATAAAGAATCATTTAATAATTTTATTTATAGTCATCCCGACTTTCTAAACAGATCTTATACCACTGTTCTGAATGTTTAAATGTGTTTCTGTACTCTTGTTCACAAAAATGTCTTGCAATGATGTTAGAAATTGCTCAAACCTTGGAGCGTCCATCAGGGTACAAACAGTGTTATAAACGTCAACTTAATTTCCAATGACCCCACCTGTGCTTATTTGTCAGTTTATTAATCCGCGATCTGTAAACCAATTGAGTCAACAGAACACAAGTGACTACTTAATGCCACTAGATTACATGACTTTCATTATTTCATTGGTTAGCACTGTTGGTTTTCCAAATGTATACCATAATTTGACAATCGCGCAGATTCTATTTATTGATGTTGACGTCATTTTCACTCATGAAGCGCTTAGATACATACCCATGATTGTTGACTTATGGTAACGGACACGGGTCGATTTATTTGAAAGTTTGCATGCGCATGTGAAAGTCATCCACGTAATGACATACAATTAGGCGTTAATATTTATCAAGTGGTTATTGAGATATTCACATTTTTAGTAAAGATGGTATTGACAAATAATAGTGTGACCCGCCTTGGCGTTACATGGTTTCTATGACAACGCTTTGTATTAGCATCATCAGCAACAGTGAATTTATGTTGCTATCAGTATATAGAGCATACATTGCTAAGCATATGAGACAAATTTCATTAAAATGTAAGCGTTGAGTAAAAAGTTATGAGAAAAGTCCTATTATTTCTGGAACACCCCTCGTACATCATCCTTTATAGATTATTCTTAGCTACAAATCAGCTATAACATAGTCTAACATTGGAGGTATTTTGCAGTAGCCGTTTCAGTTGAAAATCGCTGTAACAAAACCTTATGTTACACGGAGCATTGTTATGGTACGTACATGTTTGAATGTTCTTATGAGCCTATTGTTATGAAGTACAATCTGTTTGTTTTTCCATAAATAAGGAGTAGTTTTCAGACAGTATTTTTCTCGTTTCTCAAAATAGCAGTTTTTTTACGAACTTCACATTCTGAGACAGCGATTTATTTTAAATATACGTCCTTACGCGACTTATATAAATATGATTTTAATAGACCAGCACCCATTGTTCTCATATTACTGAAGCTATATTGTCGAATACAGATCAGCGGTAATAACCAACAATTGTTAAACATGCACAGGAATTACGGTAACACCGGCAATTACGTAATAGGTTCTTAAAAGTGTGTACTTGTATTCAAACATTGAAGACAACATGTCTTACCTACTTGGTAGTTGTTTCATTACAGGAAGTATGCTTTACATGAAATGGGGGTGATAATTGTTAGTCTGAATCCTCTTTTCTCATGGAATTATTATCCTTTCTACCCTCAAACGTAGAATCAAGCTCAGCATGAAGTCTAGCTAAAATTGAAAATCAAATCCGCTGCAAAAGAGCAGGAATCAGTATTGGCTGCGTTTTATCGGTCACTTGTGGTCACCGTTTGTGGTATTTTTTGTGAACATAGGCCACCCTGCAGCTTTCCTAGTATAACTCGACCTAGTTCCCCATGTCCCCGCTGTAAAAGAGCATATTTCATGTTAAGCAATTATCTCTAAAATACTCATCTAGCATGATGTGCATGTTCTACACACATTACAAATATGCCGCTACGTCTGACGTAGCTTACCTGCTCAGACACATATGTTTTCAGCAAGTTGCTTTGTTAGTTGTTTTATTCCTTACTGTTGTAACTGTTGTTTCCTGAAACAATATATTTTCGTGAAAATGGCATTCACCATTCAGTTTGGCCAGTATTAATAAATATCTCACTGTCAAATTCAATAGTATAACTATTTGATGATGACTGCGATTTTCAGACAGAAAGAAATTATATTAACCTTTGAATCATGTTATTTGAAGCAAGTACGTTCTTTATCTGACCTTGTTCCTATTTACAAATTATGTACATACTTTTTAACTTAAAGTGTCGTTTAACACCACCACATTGGTGCTGAGTGTTCAAACAAGCATTACAGCTCACGTTTAACACAAGTTCTTTCTCCAACATCGTGTCTAAGTAGAACATAAATTGTGTGTGTAAAAACGAAGATCAATTACTAGTTAGACGTTCATCAAACTCCGAGAACACAGCATCGTTAAATATCTGAATGGATAAGAGAATTTGGTATCTATAGGCACACTTTTAAGGTTTATCTCCCGTCTCACAGCTCACCAACCGACAGGAGATCACACATTCTACAAAAGATGCTTAATGCGCAGGTTCATTGACCTAGACCTCCATTCAATGACGACAACATAATAATTCTAGTTCTTTGGTCAATGGGGGAATGTATTTGTCGATTTTATTACATATATGAATTGTAACTGGGAACAATATAGAGGATATGCCACAATACGTTTGTAGATATTATTTTATTGTTCCCATGTGGTTTTTCGTATTCATTGCGCCTACGCACAGTGGAACGCTCTATATGTAATGGACGCTTAACTTGTACATAATGGTAGCCATGTTTTCACTTTCTCTACTCGTATAAATGTTGTATTTGTTGTCGGTTTTCGTTTGGAAAGAATAAACGCGATTTTACCGTAATGAGGAAACACAAACGAATCCATTCGTCTTTACATTGCTGTATGTGCACATTTGCACATGAGTACCCCTGTGTTTATCATAATGTCACTTATAGCTTAGTCTTGACTACAAGTCAGCTCAAACATAGTCTAACATTGAGGGTATTTCGACGTAGCCGTTTCAGTTTATGTCACACTGAACTTTGTTGGCTTAGAATGAGACTCGCACGTACATATTTCAGCACTTACAAGGCGCTCGTTATGAGCATATTTTCATAAAAATCGTAACTAGTTATGTTGACCAAGGTATGTTTTCCATAGGTAAAGAATAGTTTAGATAGTTTTGGGTTTTTTTCTCAAAATAACGATTTTGTAATTACGATCTTCTCATTCTGAGACAGCGATATATTTATCAGTCTAACTAACAAACATACGTCATAAAACCTGAACTCATTGTACTCAATATACACAAGCTTTATTGTCGAATAAAGATCAACGATAATTTAATTAAAAACGATTGTAAAACATGTAAAGAAATTACGGTAGCATCGGATATTATGTAATATGTTCTTAAATGCGTGTACTATTATTCAAGCATTGAAGACAAAGCGCTTGTTACGTATTTGGCAGTTGATTTATCACCAATATGCTTCACATTAAATGGGAGTGATAGATGCTAGTTTGTGCTGCATGATGATCAGTTTGGTATGTACAGAATTGCACGGTTTTCCGTATTCAATCTTACATACACTATGTTAATAAAGACAAATGCTGAATCTACTATTGTCTCAGTGAATTATTTACCATGAAACACTTAATACTATTGGTAGATCCCTACTATTAATTTTAGTAGGGCCCCGTCTACTGGGTTAAGTAGAGCTCCGTCAACTGTCTTCAATAGATCACAACTACTAGGTTTAGTAGGGCCCCGTCTACTGGGTTAAGTAGAAGCCCGTCTACTGGGTTAAGTAGAGCCCCGTCTACTGGGTTAAGTAGAGCCCCCGCCTACTGGGTTTAGTAGGTCCTACTTTTATATTTTATGTACATTATATACTGTTTTAACCATGTATTAGTCATGATTGTATAGCACTTTTGAACGTGTGTATACATGAAAAAAGGGCTATATAAATAAGGTATAATAATAATAATAATACGGTGACCCAAGTGTCCGAATGAAATGCAGCTAAGACTCGACCTAGTTCCTTCTCCAAAATCCCGCTGTAAAAGAGCAGGATTACCTAGTTTCAAAACTATATGCCACAGCGGTGAGCATTACAATTAATGTATGTATTAAGGTGAGTCCGGCTAGATTAGTTCCGGTCTTTTATCGGAACTACATTATTCTAATTAGCCTAACTAGATAATTCAGGAGCTCACTTACTGTAGAGTATAATCCACGACGTCCTTTATCAAGAACAACAATACAATACAATGCTTGACAGCTGATAGAATATGTAAGAACACATAATTTAAGGAACACGCAAAGTCAATTAAAGTATTTGAATGTGTTGGTTTACGCAGTATAATTAACTTGAGTTATTTCATATACACTAAAGGAGTGTCATGCAGATGCATTGAAGTTGTTTATACCAGCAGTTATTGAAATGATACATATTGTATTATCAAACACATTAAAGCGGTAGCACTTTATAAATCAATCAACTTCACGATATTTCATTGTTTGCAATAACAATCCAGTATGGCGAAATGTCAAGCGCGTAATTCGTACGGTAATTGGTCAGATTTTTTCTATAACACGTACCAAAACCCTAGCAGTTACGTGACAATATATCAACTGTTTTCAATCCAATTTCAATGGAATTTTAACTTTAACTAGACCTAAGGTTGAGTACAATTTTATAGTCCTTAAGGGACGCCATTGTTTAGCAAGTATAAAAGACACATCACTATAAGGGATGTTGACAAGTAATGGAGCTAAATCTGCAGTAACATAGGAGACAACGTCAATAACAAACTTTTAACAAAATGAAAATCAACACTTAAAAAGAGTATGACGCAAATAAGGTACATGCTTTATAGGCTGCAGTGAGTCTGACTGTGCTTATACGAGATTTATAATTAAATAAAACTAAATAACTGTTTAAGGAACTGCGGAAGTGTGGGTTAAAGCTAATAACACAATTTGCAGTTTTTGTTCAACTGCCTTATTAACCTGTTGTGGTTGTCTTATTGAGCTATATTTAGTTATTTCCCCCATGCCAGGTTTGACCTACTAGTATTCCATTCTGTGTCGTTCTTATACTGGTACGTGGGGGTTTCAATTCGATATGTTTTAGTTAAAGATGTCAATACAATGTCGCCAGAAACTCGCGAGGGATGTTAATATTTAAATCTACCGTTGGGTATTCTTGAACACACATATAGGACAATTTTGGATAGTCTTACTCGTTGAAACACTAGTATGTTGGTGTTTCAAATGGATATTTATTAGTCTATACTTCATATTTCGATGCCAGAAACGCCAATGGGTGTTCAAAAGTTATTCAGTCGAGTAGTTCACTATTTCGCTGGTTGAAAATAAGAAGGCTAAGAACTACTTACGACATCATAAGACTCACACATAATTCGGCAGGGCGCTTCTTATGAACCTTTTATGTATGAAAACTGGAATCCGAAACGTTTTTATTTTCAATAAGTAAAAAGTAGTTTTCGGAAAGCTTTTTCTTCTTTTCTCCAAATATCGATCTTGTACTTACGGCCTTATCATTGTAAGCCACCGATTTATCTTGATAATATTGTGTGGTACATAGTCTGGGAGATCGATATATATTTTTCCCTGATAAATTATGGAACAGCATTACTTTAAAAAGAATATGACCTGAATTGTGACACGTTTGAATAGATAATTTTGAGATCTATATAAAATCTTACTGGTGCTTTAAATGTTTAATAGTACATTAAGAAATTAATATATTACTTCTGAACACCTAAGAAGTGCACATGACGGTCTTACGTATGGAATTTGCATTCTGCCAGGAGTCATTGATACAGTTCGATAACAAGTCCAGTCTTAAAAATAAAATGTTTCCGTAAAATATTCCTAGAATCACCTATCGGGTGATGTTGTCCATTTGGTTTGTCTTTTGCATGATTGTGCGCCAGCACACATGCCGAAACTTTTCAGTGAATAGGAAAATGTTTCGCACTAATTTGTAGATTTAGCCACAGTAAGATTTTACTTTAGTTAATATGGCGGAAATAAATTAAAACTTGTTTATATGGTTTGATTTGGAGAACGGTGGACTTGAGGTATGGCACGCGCTTCGGGATCGAGAGGTCCCGGGTTCGACCCCGCTCTAAACCACTGGTTAATATCTCTGAGCAAGACCCACAGCTCCACTCCACTATGGTGTAAAGTAGTACCTGTGAGGGCAGTGTCTATTCCTGGGCGCCGTAGATTGATGTTGGCTGCCACACCATAGGAGAGAAATAGTCTCCCCAGGGAGACACGAGTGTAGGTTTCCATATGTAGCCCAATGACCAGGGGAAGTTGAAATGCCAAAGGGTGCTTGAGCGGCCTAACAGCTGAAAAGAGCCCTAGAAAATTGGTAACTTCTTTTGTTTAACTTATTTCTTTTGATCGCAGCAACATTACATATTGAACACCCTTCGTACAAAACAAACTAATTATCCGACACCTCAGGAGAACCCTTATGGTTATAGTAATAATATTTTTGTCATCCTTTGTACATTCGTTGGTGTAGATGTACTTGTAAAATTGTAATCGAACCAAAGTCGAGGATGTAATTCCAGACAATCCCTCTCGTTGTATTGCTTATTGAGTCCACATATGTTGAAGCCTATACATCTCTACTTATTTATCGGCTATATGGAATATGATTTCTGTATTCGTATTCGTAGCACGGGTACGGAACACGCACGCGGACCAGAGACTCGTGTACATAAAATACCGGCCTACTCCACATTGGTGGAAAATCAAACGATTATCATGGGCGCAGATTTTTAAACAACCCCTCTAGTATTTTTCAGTGTTTTTACCATCGGTTGTCGCGAACAGGATCGATTTGCATGCATTATAGCTTCACTTTATTTCTTTGTTTATGCACATTTTGTGAAAACCGGAACGTTCGAACGCAATAGTAGGACGCAAATCAAACTGAAATACATCGAACACTAAAAGCATTTCAACAATAACATTTGGTGCATCGGTCAATTTCGCGCTGGGCTATTAAAGTCCAGATTTTCGATGCAATATAATTTCAATGTGGCGTTTTGAAATGCAGTATTAAACACATGTTAGCACATAAAGCTTAATTAACGGAATATTTATGCATTCTAATGTTTAGCAGGCCTAATGTGTGTCGCAGTCTGGACCGCGTGTGTAGAATTTAAGACTCACGTGTAGCCGTTTAATAATTTGACATTTAAGACATACGTGTGAATAGGCTGCCAACTTTGAACAAACATACATTTCGCAATGAAGTTCTATAAATATATTTTAACGAGACTCATTAAATACTGACGTTGTTAATTCACCATAAATGTAATATGATGGGTGCTATCCGATTGTTTTGAAGAGACTGGAAATTGAAAACCCACATGATACATTGTTCCGAAAGGGCAGCTGGTGTCCCTTTTAAAAATGTAGTTATATGTTTTACTTTGCTCACGGTCTCTTCTGTGTTGTTTAAAGTATATCTGACGATAGTGTTTTAAAAAAATATAAAACTGAAAAACAATCATGCTTTCACATCCATTAGATAAATTCTTTCTGTGGTTCATTGGGCATGCGAATTGCCCGTGTTCATACGAAAGTGCTCTAGAACACCCTATGAAATTATAATGATCGTCAATGTTCTCGACGATTGAATCAATGTACACGGAACCCATCCAAAGTTTTAATTTGCAATTAACGATGTCCGGGTGTAAAAACTTTTGTTAATGTTGAGGACTGCATTTTACACATTTTTATTTTATTGTATACCCATGAAGACAACTGCATGTGAATTTTAAAACACTTTATTGTCATTTAAGAGAGTAATTGCTATTTGTATTTCCCTATACCCAGCGTAAAAACGTATTGCAAATACAAATGGAGTCAACTGCATGATAAATCAATTAGTCTTCAACAGATGACGCAATAAAAACAGAGTGTGTTTAAATCTAATGATAATGATTATTTCTTCAATCAAAAGTGTAAAAATGATTTTTGGTCTAATTATGAAGTAGATAAAAATAAAAATGTAACTCTATCCTCCTTGAAATTAATGCATTTTTTGCATATTGCCAATAAGTACCCTATAAATAAATGGCAACAAAATGTGATCTAAACAATTGGCACTATTCAATTTTCAAAAATAACTTCAATGTGTGTGCAATGTTTTAAGAAAAATTTAAAAGATTTTACCGAGCGGTTTAGAAAAAATACATTTCAGAAACCCATAGTTACCCGATTTTTGTCTATTTACAACATATTAATTCATATAAAATTAAAGAAAAAATATTGTTTCCCCAAATTACACTATAAAGTGATGTCACGAAGCCAAAACATTGTCTTATAACTAAAATTAAAAAAAAGTAAAAACATTTTTGCTCTAGTGGGGTTTGAACCCTCGACTTATAGGAAATCAGTCAATTTGTCATAAAATTACTGTATTGAGAAATTTTCGAGAGGAGATTCTTTATTACGCCCGGATATCCTTAAGGAAGTCTAGCATCATACTAAAAAGGATGCAAGTAATTATTTGATTTGATGATTAATCACGGTCTAAGACAACAAGTGACGCTCTGAAACAACAAACGACAGTCTAAAATAAAAATGGTTACACTACTTACTATGTCCTAGACGTTGACAATTAGATTTCTTATTCATGTAGGATACAAATATGCATCCTTTTATGAACAATGAAACATTAAGGAACTTTCAATAACGTCGCGGTAGCTATGACACCGAACAACGATATACTAGTATAATTATGTTACCACAAGCTGTGAAAACTGCATAAATTATAATAACACATGACTGCAATCATACCGGAATTGATTCTTCGGAATAGGAAGGCAGAATTGTTTTTTACAGCAGAGCACATAACAAACACGCCACATATATGTACCATGATTGCACGGCACAATGCCGCAAACACTTATTAAAGGGAAAAAACTAGAAGTTGATAGCCAACATGACAGCCGTCCAAATGTTAAAAGACTCAGCTTGACAACGCTTATGCCAAACAAACGCTGAATAACGTGCTACAGTAATAACAATTCCCTTTTGCACTTTTTAATATCACACTATTTGAACTCACCATTGCAGCTAGCTGACCGGTAGACGTGTGTAATTGTTCATTGTTACATTCAATGTTGAATCCAAAGATGTATGATCTTATGCTCGGAATTTTTACCTTAGGGAAATCTGTGTGACCAGACAGCCAACTTTAAACAGTGCATTTGCAATAACATTCTTTATTCGTATGTTCAAGGGGATTTATATTATGCGCCGATGGATAAGTGCGTAATACGTGTTCGAAGATTAAAATAACATCGGAAAGTTAGCATCATCACAAAATGGTCTCTCCCGACTGGTTGTTTTCAATTCAGCGGAATAACAACTCTATCGATATATTAACATATTTCGTGAATATTACATGTTTGGTTGCCTTCCTTTTTGGTACGCAGTAAATGCAGACAGATCAAACCATATGCAAGTCTATTATTGCTGTATATACCAAAGAAACAATGGCAGATAAATTGTCGACCATGGTGCAGATACGATCAGAATATCTATTGATTATACTACACTCTACCAATTTCAAAACGTAAGAGTGGGTTTTTGAAACATTTATGACAGTTAGGGTGCTTTATTGTTATTTAACTAAGCATCATATGACTTCAAAACGTATGTGCAAATGTTATTGTAATCAAGCTTTAAGAAGTCACTGAACCGAACCACAAAATGTATTGATCGAAGAAGCAAAAGGCGCAAAATGGTTAATACATTTTAAGTTGCAATCAGCAGCGCAAATCATGCGGCTGTTGAATACACGCATAAGAAAATATTACAGTTTGAAAAGTCGAGCTAAAACAGTTGCTACTGTTTCCAAATCTTACCTCTCGTTTTCCGCAATATGGGTACATTAAAAATGTGTCACTATAGAAACATGATTCATGAGAAAATACTTAATATAAGGCATATTACAAAATTGTCCAAGTACTAAAACGTTAAATCGAATTATGGGACTTTTTACACATTTAAGACACTTTTCTTAACATTTATACATATTTTAATAATGCAATGACGCTTATTCTGGTATTTCTTGATAACAACTATATATATTCACAATATTGCATCGCAACGTTACGCATTAATTTTTGGTATATGCGAGTTATTTGCATATTCTTCTGTTAGCGATCACATTACTATGAACCATTGGTATAACAATTCCTGCTGTCATGATTACTTGTCATCATTATATCTCATTACGTTTGGTAGTAGATGGCTCCTTTACTTCATCGAATCATTGTACAGACATAAAAACCGATTCCCCCCGTCAAGTATTTACATCTAGCAGTACACGATACAAAAAACGTTAATAATACCTACTGTGCCACCAAGATATTGCCAATTAGTTCTGGTCAATATGTACTTTTCCTTAAATTAGGAATTGCAAGGAAAACGTAAACACAATCATTGTATTTGTGTTGCTTCCCAAAAGGATAATGAAAATCGAACAGTGAAGACAGAACCTTACTGAAGCAGCAGTGCACGAAAGTCATAAACAAGTAACTTCACAGATAATGTGTATAAGCCTCAAAGACGAACAAAGAAATGAACAAGAAAGAACATTGTGCCGGCTATTATTCGTGATGTGATTATAATTGTGACAATTCGTCAATAATCCATGTAATACCATTCATCATTCCACTACTACGTGAAAAATATAAAAAGAGAATAGCTTCAGCACACCTTTTTCATCTTTAAACTTAACTTTTAATCTAAAGGCTTGCTTCCCAAATATCTCATTCCCTATCCGTATTGTGTGCGAAACACTACTCTATAATATATGACAAGTGTCGCCCAGGACAAACTACTACAAACAGATTGAATCATGCTTATATTGCATAAATCAGAATATAGGAACCGCTCCCAAGAGAGACAGAGAGGGAGCCATTTTCAGATTCATCAATTTTATCATGCCCCCGTTGATTCTACTCCTATTTGTATATATAACACATCTGGGAACGGTAAGAAAAAGTAGGACATTTTATTGACATCATTCGCATTCGTCATCACAGCATTTCCAATATCATTATTTACATTACCAACTTACGTTGATTGATCAGACTGGTTTCCGTAAAGATATTTCGAATCGCACCGATATACAAAAAGACAATACAAAATCTGAAGAAGGAATTACGGTGCTTAATATTATAGACAGAGCACGTACGGCATCTAAATAACGTACAGAAAACATATTATTATGACGAACCGGTCAACTTTTTAAACTTCATGATAAGTTTCGATTTTCATGGCAATATACTCATAAGAAGCGTCGTGTGATAGAGATTACAACTATGTATGAAGTATGAGTCTTTTAAATTCTTACGACCATCTCAATCTTAGTCAGCGATGTTATTATCATGGTATTTAATATATTTTTCACCCATCTTCTATAACCATTTATACATGTAAGTTAGTTGACTTCGGGTATACAATTTTTGACTCTAATGTAGCACATACCAGTAAATATTAGCTGTGCTTTGTTAAGCCGTTTACATTGAACTTAAAACATTACAGACGTCTCTTGTATCGTAAAGAGATAATGCTCATTATCACGGGTGCAGAGGTCTGGTTATCTTTGGAATATTTGTTCCTGACGAAGTACCTTTTTGTGTGTCTGCGTCTATTGTTACGTAGACACCAGATGACAACATCCATTATAATTATACCGTTCGTTTCTCCGTAATGATCGTAGACATTTCCTGTTTTTATTCACGTCACTATTTATTTGTTATTGTTGCAGACATGGCAACTGCAGCCACCGCATCTTGTTTGTAAGCACACTGACTGCATTGATCGTCGTATGTAGATATTGGCAATGCATATGATGAATGGTAATGGGTACAGCTGGATACCACAATTACTTGTCATGAAAAAAAGTAAATTAATGTTATAATTTCTATTTAAAATAGACATCATAGACTTTAAATTTTGATAAATCATAAAACAAGTAAAGTTTACCATTTGATGTATTGAAGTATGTGTATTTATTGTACTGATCAGATGCTATGCGTGTACAAAACGTTATACTAGTATGTGAAGTTTCTATTAACAGTCGTCATAAATAATAGTGGGTTATTATATATACATAACAGTTGATACTCGTTCACATAAACAAACAATCTTAAAACGAATATACGAGGGTTTAAACCACAACCAGACTGATGGTTGTTGAGGACATTAATGAAATAATGAAATGTGTATTTGCACCGGAATGATATTATTCAACACAATATTATTTCACTTGTCAAATCCTCAAAAAATATGGTAACAAATGATAAACATATGTGCATAGATTTGATTTAACGCGCTTCTAATGTATATTCAAAATGCCAGACAGCGCCCATAAATATAATACAGTCGCATAATTGTAACATATTTGAGTCATTGTCAAGTTTCTAACTAAGCAAACTAAATAACATATGTTATCAAAAGAAAGTAGGTACATGCCTTTATACGCAATAGCAATAAATTCACATGATACATTTAATGATTAAGCAGCCCCCCTTTCTTCTTCACTTCTACCTTATCTTTCTCTGGACTTATACAAAAACAATCAACATACATTACGTTTAGTATACCCTTATACCTCTCTATCCAGGAAATGAGTGGTAAAACAAGCAAAATGCTGATTGGTACATAAAGGTTATGCTCGAGATTTATACAACAATGAAGCAGCTACGTGTGGTGTAGCTCACCTGATCAACACAACTTGTTGTTTTCAGCCAGATTTGTAATTATTTTTACTGTTATAATGTTGTTACTGGTGAATCCTGAAACAATATTATTTTGTGACAATGGCCCAAAACTCGAACACCGTTCAGTTTGGTCAGTATTGATTAGTATATGGTGTTAGACTCAATCATGTAACGTTTTGATGATGACAGCTATTTTCAGATAGAAATCTAGAAAGAAGATATATTAACCCTAAAATCGTGTTACTTGAACTACGCATGTTCTTTATCTGACCTTGCTCCTATTTACAAACTATTTACATACTTTTTTACTTTAAGTGTCTTTTTCAACTATCACTATCGTGTTCAGTTTTCAAACAAGCGTTACAGTGCATATTTAACAGGAAATCATACTCCCAGCATCGTGTCTATGTAGAACATAAAATATGTGACTGTGTAAAAAACGTAGATCAACAACTAAACGCACTATACTCCGAGAAAACAGCACCGTTTAAACTCTGAATGGATAAGTTGTTGGTAATAATAATAATAATAATAATAGACTTTATTTATAGAGGCAACATAGGTAGGCACTTGCCAAATATTCCCTATGAACCTCTGAAATTAATTACATTTACATAATGTATACAACAACAGTCACATTAAAAATCGCAAAAGGAAAAAACCCTAAACAATTCAATAATAAGGAATACACATTGTGCAACATAATATAGTAATGTCATGTTAAATACATGTATTCTACAGAAGTTTGGTTTAAGAATTGGACTATAAAATTGAACGACATGTTTTGGGAATGGCTTAATTTGTTTCTTCATAATAAGGGTATGTTCCTACATGTGTATGTACTTATATTACTAAATATTTCCACTGTCTTTGAAAAATAAAATAGTGTATGGACATACTTTTAAGAGTTATTGTCCCATGTCATAGTTCATAAACCCACAGGGAATCATATGTTCTTGAAAGATGATGAATGCGCATGTACATTGGCTTCAACCACCTCCATTCAATGACGACAACAAACCAATTTCAGTTTTCTGGTCAGTGGGATATGTATTTGTCGATTTAATTACATATCTTAACTGTACTTGGGAACAATATGGAGCATATGCCACGATAAATACGTATGTAGCTCTTAAAATATATTTCTATGTGACTAGTTTTTCGTATTCATGGCGCCTACGCAACGTGGAACGCTCTTTATGTAAAGAACGTTTAACTTGTACATGATAGGAGCCATGTTTTAACATACCCCACTCGTATTTATAAATGTTTTTTAAAAAATATTTTCGGTTTTCGTCGGAAAGGGATTATGCGGTTGTACCGTAATGAGGAAAAACAAACGAATCAATTTGTTTTTATGTGCACATTTGCTCATGAGTATCCCTGTATTCATCATGATGTCTTTAATAGCTTAATCTTATCTACAATTCAGCTCAAATATAGTCTAAAACTGAGGGTATGTTGCAGTAGCCGTTTCAGTTGAGATTACAGAACCTTATGTTACACGGAACTTTGTTGGCTTAGAATAGACTCGTATGAACATATTTCAAATAAGCAATTGCACGGCGCTTCTTATGAGCTGATGAAGATTGGAACTTGTTATGTTGACCCAAAAGGTTTGAATTGCCATAAGTTAAGTAGCTTTCAGACTGATTTGTCTTGTTTTCTCAAAATACCGATTGTGTTCTTACGATCTTCTCATTCTAAGCCAACGACATATTTATTCGTAATTCTTACTAACAAACATACGTCATTACGGTACTAATATAAATATAATTTTAATAGAACAGTGTACCTATTGTACTCAATATACACAAGCTTTATTGTCGAATAAAGATCACTCGTAATTACCTTCACGAATGTAAAACATGTACAGGAATTACGTTAACATCGGAAATTACGTAATAGGTTTCTAAATGCGCGTACTGGTATCCGAACATTGAAGACAACGTGCTCGTTACATACTTAGTAGTTGATTTATCACCGGAAGTATGCTTCACATAAAATGGGGATGACACATGTTAGTTTGTGCTGTCTATTCGGTATATACTGGGAGGATTTTACACTGTATTCCGCTCTCGTTTCCTTGATCAATGATCGATTCGCAGTAACACCTCCATCGGGAAACTGTGGTCACCGTATTTGGCATATATCTGTGAAACTGCTAGGTAATCCTTCTCTTTTGACTTTGGAAACTAGGTTGGATCTTAGCTGCGTTTTATTCGGTCACTTGGGGTTATGTGTGGGCTTTGCTCCTTGTAATCGTTAATTTTAGTGCTGCCTTCCCTATCTGATTACCTCATAGTTTGGTATCAGTCATAATTGAATATATTGTCATAAATGTTAGATCGGCTGGATTCGGTGAAGTAATGGCCATTTGTATAATGTAATACAATCTGGTTTATTTTATACGTTTATGATATCCAAATAACCCACGAGTATGTTGACCAAGATAACAAAGTACGCGCAATCGGACATGGAGGCAGCATTAAACTTAACCAAATGATCACGAAAAATAGCTACATTATTCGATATCCCTAGTACACATAACCCATCAAAAAGCCCATGTCTCTGCTGCAAAATACCAGGATGGCTTAGGTTCGCGACGAAACACAAAAATCAGTGACTCAATTGACCGAATGAAAGGCAGCTAAAACTCGACCTAGTTACCTAGTTTGTAAAAGATCAAAATGACCTAGTTTCAAAAATATATGCCAAAACAGTGAATATTACAATTAGTGTAGGTGTTCAAGTGAATCACATTAGATAAGTTCCGTTTTTTAAATTATTGGAAGTAAATACCCTAATTAGCCTAGGTAGATAATTCAGTAGCTCGTTTACTGTAGTGTTTTTAATCCAAGACGTTCTTTATCAAAAACAGCAACACAATGAAATTATTTACAGCTGTCAGAATATGCAAGTACACATAATCTGAGGAACACGTAAATTCACTTAAAGTGTTGAATGTGTTGATTATTGGTATGCAGGCTGTATAATTAACTGAAGGCGTGCCACACAGCTTCCTTGAAGTCATTACTTCAAGCAGAATTGAAGTGATTCTTATTGTATTACCATACACCTTAAAGCGATTGCACTTTATCAATCAATCAACTTCTCGACCTTTCATTGTTTGCAATGAACTGCCCAGTATGGCGACATGTCGAGCGCGTTCAGAACACGTGTAGCGGTCACGTGACAAAACACAAACTGGTTACAATCTCATTTCAATGACATTTTTACTGTAACGAGACCTCAGGCTTAATATAGTCCTTAAGGCCTGCCACTCTTAAGCATGAGTGAAAGATACATCACCACATAAGTGATGTTGGCAAGACATGCTGCTAAATATGAAGTTACATGGAAGACAAAGTCAATTACACACTTTTAACAAAATAAACACTTAAAATAGCATGACTAAATAAGGCACATGCTTTCAAGCCTGCAGGGAACCTATGTTTATACGAGTTTTATAATTTAATAAAACTAGCTAACTTTGTTTTGACTAGGGAAAGAATAGGTTAATGATCATGAGACAATTTGAAGTTGTTGCTCAACTGCCTTATTTACCAGGTGTGGTTGTCCTTTTGAGCTATATTAAGTTATTTTCCTATGACAAGTTTGACCTACGAGTATTCCATTCTGTGTCGTTCAAACACTGGTATGTGGTGTTTTAAGTTAATATACATTAGTCTACACTCAAGACTTTGTCGCCCGCAATACTAGAGGGGTGTTTAATATTCAAAACTATAGTACCTTTGGGAGTTGTTGCACACATCACATGTAAGACAAGTTTTGGACGTTATATGTCGTCGAAACACTGGTATGTGTGTGTTTCAAATTGACATTGATTAGTCTACACTTCAGATTTTGTCGCTAAAAACGTGCAAGGGGTGTTTAATAGTTATTTAGTCAAGTATTTCAATATTTCCTTGGCTAAGATTGTGAGGCCTATAAGACTTATACATATTTGTACATATTTGAAATCTGCATTTCATGGCGCTTCTAATTAGGAGTCTATGCAATTTGTATGCCACCAGTTGCATGGCTACAGTTCGATTTTGCCAGATTATGCGTCAGCATGAAAGCCAAAACTTTTTTGGGGGGAATAGAAAAAGGTTTCGGTCCTAACAAATCTGCCCTACTTTGTAGATTTAGTCATGGGTTTCGTTGAGCGCCACTGCGATCGGTGCGGTTCAAGTATAGCAAGGGTGTGCGTATGCATATATACAGATGTGCATTAAAATAGCGTTGAACATTTAAAAACATTTTCAAGTGAAGACGTGGAGTACGTTGATGGAAATAAATCAAAACAGTTTCATATGTTCTGATTGCTTTGTTTTAGGATCGCAGCTGGTTTTTTAAGTATAAATGTAATTGGAAAATTGTTATCAACGGAACATCGAGGACATAGTTCAAGTCAAAACCTCGGTTGATATTGTTTATTAATTACAGGAGTACATAAAGGTTAAAGCCTATACATCTCTACTTATTAACCGTATAAATGGAATAGAAAATCCGTATTTGTATTTGGAACGTGGATATGGAACCGGCACGCGAACCAGGGACTCATGTACATGAAATACCGGCCTTAGCCACATTGGTGGAAAATCAAACGATTTATCAATGATATAACAATATACATATGACATATGACCATATGTGTTTATTTATGTAACCGAATTGGTAACAGTAGACCATTTTGGTCAATGTTTGTGAATATCACATAGGATTATCGAACCCGCTATTTTGTCTCTTTAATTACTCACTCCAGAATTGTAAACTCCCTTCATCTTGGAAGAAAGCAAATGTTACTGCTGTTTATAAAAAGGTGACGTCTCTCTCCCGAGCAACTACAGGCCAATCGCATTACTTAACACAATAGAAAAGGTATATACAACGTATTGTTTTAAACATATATTCCAACACCTAAAAGAGCATCCATTTCTTACTCCTGTGCAATCAGGATTTGTTCCAGGTGATTCCACTGTTAATCAGCTTATCTAAATTTATAACACGTTATGTAAAGCCCTGGATGATGGTCTAGAAGTCCGTTCAATCTTCTTCGATATAAGTAATGCATTTGACAAGGGTTGGCACAAAGGTTTGCTTGTAAAGCTTCAATCCGCGGTAATTGCAGGGTCTCTGTTGCATTGGTTCTCTAATTATCTCTCCGGTAAACGCCAACGTGTTGTTCTTCCTGGCGTATCGTTATTATTCCTTATTTTCATAAATGATATTGTGATTGATATTGAATCGTCTATTAACCTCTTTGCTGACGACACAAGCATGTACGTTGTTGTCCTTGATCCTAATATTGCTGCCTATCAACTTCAAAGCGACATTGATAAGATATCTTCATGGGCTAAAAAGTGGCTAGTATCACATAATTCTGCAAAATCTGAATCATAGTTATTATCTAAAAACGCAATCACCCCAATTATCCTGATCAACAAATGCTTGGTCAAAACATTCCAAATGTCACGGTCCATAAACATCTGGGAGTAAACATTTCAGAAGATGCCATTTGGCATGTACATATCGATTATGTTGTCGATTAAGCATGGAAAAAAGTAAATATTATGCGAAGATTAAATTCTGCTTAAATCGTAGAGCATTGGAAATTATGTATTTATCTTTTATAAGACCAAGTCTTGAGTACGCTGATGTTCTTTGGTGCAATGCAGCAAAAGCTGACTATGCCAAACTTGATAAAGTCCAAAACGAATGTGCCCATATAATCACCGGAGCAACCAGATTGGTCTCATTAGAACGACTTAAACAAGAATATAAATGGGAATCTCTACATGACAGAAGACACAAACACAGAATCACCCATTTCTATAAAATGTACCATAACCTTGTTCCAGATTATTTATCATCTCTTGTCCCTAGACAACAAAACACTCGGTATCATCTTAGAAACGAGAATAACATTCCTAGTATTAAATCTAGAAGCACCCTTTATTTTAACTCATTTCGACCCACCTCTATTCGTGAGTGGAATGCCCTCCCACAGGAAACAAGGAATATACAACCTCTGTTAGCTTTCAAGATACATTTGAATAGAGACATGTCCAAACCACCACCATACTATTTTGTAGGACCAAGAAGACTTCAAGTCCTACACACCCGTTTGCGATCCAAATGCAGTTCACTAAATAATCATTTGTATCTCTGTATTATTTCCCAGTCAGCACTCTGTACTTGTGACCAAATTGAAACTCGTGAAACTCGCTTTCACCAATATGAAAATTATAGAATCAGTCTTGATCTTCTTCTGTTTGGTGATACAATCCTCTCCGATCAAGACAATACATTCATATTTAATCAGGTCCATGCGTATATACGTGATAGCAATAGATTCAATAGATTCATATGATACATTTAATAATTGAGAAGCCCACTTTCTACCCCTACCCATCCTTCTATTTACTTACATGAATACATTAATCCTTTCTTCGAATATGATACTGTGTAAGGCTTTCTTTAGCTTTCTAGTTGTTTCTAGTTGTTTACCTTTTTCATCTCTATTTTATTTACACCCAAATTTTTGCAACGTATACTTATAGCTCAATTGTTGATATTTTTTGTTTTTTATTAAACTGGAAGTCAATCCAGGGAGAAAAATTGAATAAGACCAAGTGTCTTTCATTCTAATCGCCTTTTCCTTATGTTTATGTTATTTTGTACTGTAAATTGTATGCATATGTAATATATTTGGGAAAACAAATATGTTTAAACTAAATATCACATTATCCAAGGCGCATTTATTTTAAACAGCCCATCTTGTTTTTTTTAGTGTTAACACCATAGATTGTCGTCTGCACTAGGTTCCCGAACAAGATTAGTTTGCATGCATACCATGTCATAGAAGGACGGAAATGAAAACTGATGAAAATATCGAAAACTAAACGCATTATAACATTCAACAGCAATATTTTGTAGTGTCCGTCTATTCCGTATGGAGCTTTTAAAACCCAGTCTTTCGATGCAATATAATGTAAATAAGGCGTTCTAAAATGCAGGATTAAAACATGTGAGCACATAAAGATCAATTAACGGAATATTTCTGCATTCTAATGTTTAGCTGGCATGATGTTTGTCCCAGTCTGGACCGCGTAGATAGAATTTAAGACTCATGTGTAGCCGTTTAATGCTTGGACCTTTGTGAAATACGTGTGAATAAGCTGCCAACTTGAAACAAATTTATATTAATGTATCTTCAAGTGACTCATTAAATACTGACGTAGTGTGTGCTTTTCCACATCGATTGTTCTTCCAGTGTCGAATTTTGAGTGGAAGTTCCTTCTAAGATTGCAGTTGAATGACAGATTGATGATTGACCTTCAAACATCCTTAAACAAAGGAATTGTGTGTCATCTTTAAATATTTCAGATGTTTGTCAGTCGAATCAATCAAACATAGGAAGAACAACTTAATGGCTAGAGAAGATATGAAATTGTAGATAATTGTCCTCTCAACATTGAGTTGCTACAGTAAAACAACTTAAATTACAGCGAAATTGGTAAATTTCTTACCCCTCGATTTCTTAGAAGTGAAAATTGTTTTGTAATTCATATTACATTTTGAAGTTGAGTCCATTTATTTCACCACATAGTCAACATTTGATGACGGAGTGGTTTAATGTGGACATGATTATGCTTCATCTGTATAAAATATGACCGGACGTCTAGTTTCCCAAATAATGTGTGATCTGTTGGAGATAATAAATCGACGATGCACTCTGCCCGCGTTTCCGTCAGTATATCTCGATTAATTTTATGTCGCTAATAGCTGTATCACAATATGTTGAGTGCTTAAACAAATACTATTATTGGCAACGTATTACATGTCTGTAGTCAAAGTACTGCCAATTTTACACGGATCTTCACAGCGTATAAACGAGTGTAATATGTCGATATAGAATGTTGTCCTAGTATTTTCTATGAGGCATCATAGTCGTCTTTTGTGAGTGTGTAGGTGTTTTCCTTCAGTTGCAATTGTCAGTACGCAGTATATAATAAATGTCATAGAATTCAAGCCTGACTACTGGTGATTTTCTTTTAGAAGTAAAACCTTAATAATCTGAATAAGCTTTTGTAAAATAGTGTGTTAATGTAACAAGTACTCGTAATACACCTGATCAATTAAACCACGGCCCGGCCACGGATGGCTTGAATGTTTTGTTTTTAACCGCAAGTAAAAGCCCTGCGCCAGGACCATGCAGGATGCTAAACAATCACAAATAACCGCCGCTACAATCCAGTAAAAAATCACAGCTATACTTACTTTGTTATTTGTGGCAACACAAATGCCCAGTTTTCACACTTAGGGGAGAAGCTTCTAGAATGTAAAAACCGGGACTGTTCTCTCAATATCCACCGCCCTTTCCCAGGGTTGGGCCCTGGTTTTAATTGAACGATGTATACATGTAAAATTCTTCTTCTTTTGAAACATCGGCTTAATTAAATACAAATGGATAAGTTGAATTTAGAAAAAAGACATGAACGCAGTGTTTATATCAGCATCACGAGGTTGTGTTGCAGTGTTGTCCAATTAGACGATTGTATGATACACAATAGTATACGTATGCATCTCAGCACCTGGATACTATCGAATATGCACGGAACATAACAGTTCAATATATAATTACAAGTCATCAACAATTGCTCTGATTGAAAAGAGATGATGAATATAGATCTGCTTTCTTAATGAGGTTGGACAATCTTATCAGACACCAGACTATAACATGGATCATATAATTACACGTACTGTAGGCCTGATTAAGTCCCTGTATCAATAAGTATAATAAGTCATGTAATAACAAAACAATTGTATATTTTACTTACTATTACGCCTTATCCTTTTCGCCATACGGGGAGGATCCCAGTTTCGTCTTAAAACTGTTTAGGAAATATATCATAATAACAAGTGTAATTTACACTACGTCTTGTACAATCATCAACATTAATGAAATAAGACGATTTATGCCAAATTTGTTAATTATACCCCCACACAACGTATGTTGTAAAGGGGTGTACTGTTTTAATCCATACGTCCGTCCGTAGACGAATTCTTGCTGACGCAACTCCTCCTACTGTTTTTCTTCCACATTTAGATGAGAGTGAAGGAAAGAATTTGCACTGCGATGATTTTTGCCAGAATAATGACCCTTTTTCGGCGTGGGTATATTAAACTGCAAACTGGCGACAGCTCTAGTTTGTCTTTATCTTAAGTTGTTAACACTTGTAGCATAGTTATGGTTGTCATGCTAACCAGTTATTGTAATATGTTATATGTGTTCTTTTTGTGCCGTTCGTAAAATAAAGCTTATTGTACTATTGGTTATAACACTTGCTCCTTCAAACGACTAGACTTACTTAATCATCCATCAGCAGACACAATTGACGTCACAATGAATATTTTATTTACAAATGTACTTTTGTTCGTAGACATCAAAGTTTAGGTATTTTGAATGTGTTAACTATTTCTGGTTATACTCATATCAAGAATGTTTTATTTGAATCACCCTGTATGTATAGTGTGACTTTTTGTTACGAGTTACAATTGTGCTACAACCATGTCTCAAAACCAAATACCGGTATAATACAATCATCGTTATATATTCAACTTAATTAGTATGCTATATCTAGATCAATCATTTCAATAGAGGGACAGGTGTGTTTGTCAGAATTGTTATATCCTTAGCCAGACGACATGTCCGTTATCATTTCCATTTCTAGTTCAAAATGCCTATGCTGTCTATGCTTCAATCTGTAAATTGTTACAAACATTAATATATCCAATGATTTTCTCGATGATATCATGTACTTAAACGACCTTGTGATACAGCATGATGCTTCAGGACGAATCTTTTAGTAACAGTATATCATGTCTGTAACATCATTATACGAGTTCTCTTTTTATTTAATATGTTTGATTCGTGTTGATTTATTCTTGAATGAAACGAATGCTAAGCACGCCGTGCGAGGCATCAAATCATTTTATTTTACTCGTATAATACATTTAATAATTAATCAACATTTATTCAATTTCCTCTTTTTACAATCATTATTTCTAAAATTTGTTTCAATACTAAGTTTGTCGAAAATCCACTTACAAATGTTAGTTTGTCCAACATCCACTCACAAATCTTAGTTTGTCCAAGACTCACCCTGTGGTAACTGACATTTACAACTAACTATGTAAGATACAACTGTCACTTCTATAAGGAACAATGAAAAATCAAGGAACTTTCAATAAATGTTTCTAAACATGTTTTATTACGTCTAAAAAACAATCAACAGCCATTAGTATACCATTATACTGTTCTATTCAGGAAGTGAGTGGTAAATCAAGGACAATTTGTATGCGGGTTTAAAATTTATAAACATGTTATTCACTTACCTTTAATTGTTTTCTTCCATGAAAATTGTTATTGTCATGGCATCTAGTGGAAAGGGTACCCACAGACAAAATTTAGTGCTAGTTGTTAAATTATTTGAGTGATAATAACGTCGCGGTCGCTATGACATCGAATAATATGCTCGACACTTAATTAAACAAGAAAATAAACTTCACCGCCAAAAAACTTGATTCCATCTGTAAAAAAGTAGAAAGCCAAAGTACCAGCCATACAAAGGTTGAAAGACCCAGCTTAAGCTACAAAATGTTGAATGACGTAGTTTCGGCCACATAAACGCTGAATCACTTGCTCCAGTTATAACAATCCAATGTTGCACTTTATTTAACATGTCAATTGTGGAACATACCATGGCAAACTATGGCGTGTCTTTATTGTATAGGTCAATACCGTAATAAGTCATAGTATGTCATATAATTAAGAACAGTATTTACTGTTGAAGATGTAAGCTTTGCAATCGGTTCGTGGACATTTTGTATTATACGAATTAAAGTAAATAAAGCTAGCTCAACTATAGACTTGTGCAATTTTGCAATGTAACATCCAGCCTGTACTGCTCTTTCATGGAATACAAAATGTGTAATTTAATGCTTGGGATCATAACCTTCGGGTAATCTGTATGACCAGACAGCCACCTTCAAACACTGAAGTTACTATGAAAGTTTATCGGTAAATTATACTATCTGTCGATGGTTCAGAGGATATACGAATACGAAGAATAAACTAACATTGATAAATTAACATCATCACACAATTGTGTCTCCCGTCTGGTTATTTACCATTCTACGGATTAGTACGTGAATATAACATGTTTGGTTGCATTCCTTTTGGTATGCAGTATCAATTGATACAGCTGTATGCAGTCGGATCAGACAATTTGAAAGTCAGACTCTTATTATTGTCGTATATACCACAACACTTCCCAAGGCTATGGCCCTCATTAGGGCGTATTATTGCGGTCTTTGGGTTTTCTGTTTGTATGCTTATAGTTGTACCCTTCGTGTTCAACTATTCTTGACGATTATACAATATAATGGTCGTTCTCCAGGACAACCGGGCTTATAGTGAAAGAATGAACGTGATGATAATACAATTTATTACATATACAATAATGCATACCAATGCACTTTTGTATTGTCTCAAATACTGTATATAGAATACTGCTCGACGGATCACATTTTCCGTATCATACATGTATGGTTTTCCAAATACATAGCATGCATGCTTGACTTTTCTAAACCTTATCACATACTGACGATGTTATGCCACCATGCTCGGTTTTCCTGGTGAACGGCTCATGTATATCCATGACAATTTTACCCATTAGTTGTTGGTATGTGCGGGTATTTTGCATATTCTGTCTATCAGCGATCACATTACACCGTGCCATTGGTGTAACAATGGGCTGCTGGCACGATATAACATTCATGATTACTTGTCATCATTATACCTCATTCCAATTAGTAGTAGATGGCTCGCTTTACTACATAGACTCATTGGGCAGACATAAAACAAAAATTTCTCTGTCAAGTATTTATATCTATCAGTACACGTTATGCATAACGTTAATAATGCCAACAGCGCCAGCGAGATGTTGCCAAGAAGTTCTTACCAATATGTTCTTTTCCTTGAATTAGGCATTGTAAGAAAGATGTAAACTCATTCATAGTCAATTATGGTTGCTTCCCAAAAGGATAATAAACATCGAACAATGAATACAAAACCTAGCAGAAACAGCAGTGCACGAAAGTCATAAACAAGTAAATTCACAGATAATATGTGTAAGTCACAAGGATGAACGAAGAAACGAACACGACAGAACATTGTGCTGGCTATTATTTGTGATGTGCTTATTATTGGGACAATTCGTGAATATTTAGAAGCCCCCCCCTCCTTTCATCTTCACTTCTACCTTTTCCTTGTCTTTCTCTGGACTTATACGAAAAAAAAGCACCATACATTAGTATAGCCTTATACCTCTCTATCCAGGAAATGATTGGTGAAACAAGCAAAGTGCTGATTGGCAATTAAAGGTTATGCTCGAGATTTAAACAACAATGAAGCAGCTACGTGTGGTGTAGCTTACCTGATCAAATCCACTTGTTTTCAACAAGATTTGTAATCGTTTTTTAATGTTGTTACTGTTGAAGCCTAAAACAATATTGTTTCGTGACAATGACCCAACAATCCAACACCGTTAAGTTTGGTCAGTATTGATTAATATATTGGTGTTAGACTCAATCGTATAACCATTTGATGATGACTGCTATTTTCAGAAAGAAATCTTGAAAGAAAATATATTAACCCTAGAATCATGTTACTTGAACCACGCATGTTTTTTATCTGACTTTGCTCCTATTTACAAACTATGTACAAACTTTTTCACTTTAAGTGTCGTTTTACACCACCACAATCGTGTTCAGTCTTCAAACAAGCGTTACATTTCATGTTTAACAACAAGTTTTTCTCCAACATCGCGTCTAGGTAGAACATAAACTACATTTTTTTTATTTCTGTCTCATCCATATACACGATACACTACATATAAAACATTAAATCACAGTTAAAACATATGGCTATGCTACATATAATTATAAGAGACATTATGTGCAAACAGTAAACACACATCAATTAATTCCAATGACTTTACACAAACATATACATTGCACACGCAATCTATGTAAAACTGAAACATCCTTGTTAATCAATGAATTAAACTATAAGTGTAAAACAACGAACATCAACAACTGAACGTACATCAAACTCCGAGAAAACAGCACCGTTAAAAGATAGTTTTTTGGCACATTCCACAAAGGTTCCATTCAAAAATATAACATTGGATGGCAGGTTTCGAGAATGTCTTAATTTGTTTTTCGAATTAAAGTATATGTTCCTATGTAACTACATTTCTAAACAATGTACAGTGCATGTTCCCAAAAAGTCATTGTGTATATACACACGTTTAAGGTTTATTGTCCCGCCTCATAGGCCATCAACTCACAGGGTATCAGACGTTCTACAAAAGATGCTTAAATGTGCATGTACATTGACTTTAACCTCCATTCAATGACGAAAACAGAACAATTCTAGTTCTTTGGTCAATGGGGAAATGTATTTGTCAATTTTATTTCATATCTGAATTGTGGCTGGGAGCAACAAGGAGCATATGCCACAATTATTACGTAAGTAGAATTTTTGCTATAATGTTCCCATGTTGCTAGTTTTCGTATGCCGTATGCATGGTGTCTTCTTAAAGTGGATCGCTCTGTGTATTTGTAATATACGCTTAGTTTGTACATGATAGTAGTCATGTTTAACATACTCCACTCAAATTAACGCGGTTGTACTGTAATGAGGAAATACAAACTAATCTATGCGTGTATATGGGCATATTTGCACATGAGTACCGCTGTATTCATCATGATGTCAGCTCAAACATAATCTTACATTGAGGGTTTACTGTAGTAGCCTTTTCAGTTGAGAATATTTATCACAAAACCTAAACCTAATGTTATCCGGAACATTGTTGCTTAGAAAGAGACTCGTGCGTACATATTTGAAGTCAGCAATTACATGGCGCTTCTTATGAGCCTATTTTCACGAAAATCGTAACTTGTCAAGTTGACCAAACTGAAGTCCAAAAGGTTTGTTATGTAAAGAGTAGTTTTCAGACAGTTTTTCTCGTTTGCTCAAAATATTGATTGTGTGCATGTACTTACGATCTTCTTTTTCTGAGACTGCGAATTATTTATTCGTAAGACTTACTAACAAACGAACATTGAAGACAACGTGCTCGTTACATACTTGGTAGTTAATTTATCACCGGAAGTATAAAAGTATAAAACTAGCTAACTTTGTTTGGACTAGCGAAAGAATAGGTTAAAGATCATGAGACAATTTGAAGTTGTTGCTCAACTGCCTCATTTACCAGGTGTGGTTGTCCTTTTGAGCTATATTAAGTTATTTTCCCATGACAAGTTTGACCTACGAGTATTCCATTCTGTGTCGTTCAAACACTGGTATGTGGTGTTTTAAGTTAATATACATTAGTCTACACTCAAGACTTTGTCGCCCGCAATACTAGTGGGGTGTTCAATATTCAAAACTATAGTACCTTTGGGAGTTGTTGTACACATCACATGTAAGACATTTTTTGGACGTTCTATGTCGTCGAAACACTGGTATGTGTGTGTTTCAAATTGATATTTATTAGTCTACACTTCAGATTTCGTTGCTAAAAACGTGCAAGGGTGTTTAATAGTTATTTAGTCAAGTATTTCATTATTTCCTAGGCTAAGATTGTGAGGCTTATAAGACTTATACATATTTGTACATATTTGAAATCTGCATTTCATGGCGCTTCTAATTAGGAGTCTTTGCAATTTGTATGCCACCAGTTGCATGGCTACAGTTCGATTTTGCCAGATTATGCGTCAGCATGAAAGCCAAAACTTTTTTGGGGGGAATAGAAAAAGGTTTCGGTCCTAACAAATCCGCCCTACTTTGTAGATTTAGTCACGGATTTCGTTGAGCGCCACTGCGATCGGTGCGGTTCAAGTATAGCAAGGGTGTGCATATGCATATATACAGATGTGCATTCAAATAACGTTGAACATTTAAAAACATATTCAAGTGAAGACGTGGAGTACGTTGATGGAAATAAATCAAAACTGTTTCATATGTTCTGATTGCTTTGTTTTAGGATCGCAGCTGGTTTATATAAGTATACATGTAATTGGAAAATTGTTATCAACGGAAAATCGAGGACATAATTCAAGTCAAACCCTCGGTTGATATCGTTTATTAATTACAAGAGTCCACAAAGGTTAAAGCCTATACATCTCTACTTATTAAGCGGATATATGGAATAGAAAATCCGTATTTGTATTTGGAACGCGGATATGGAACCGGCACGCGAACCAGGAACTCATGAACATGAAATACCGGCCTTAGCCACATTGGTGGAAAATCAAACGATTTATCAATGATATAACAATATACATATTGACCATTTTGGTCAATGTTTGTAAATATCATATAGGTTTATCGAACCCGCTATGTAGTCTCTTTAATTACTCACTCCAGAATTGTAAACTCCCTTCGTCTTGGAAGGAAGCAAATGTAGCTGATGTTCATAAAAAAGGTGACGTCTCTCTTCCGAGCAACTACAGGCCAATCTTATTACTTAACACAATAGAAAAGGTATTTGAACGTATTGTTTTTAAACATGTATTCAATCACCTAAAAGAGCATCAATTTCTTACTCCTGTGCAATCAGGATTTGTTCCAGGTGATTCCACTGTTAATCAGCTTATCTATATTTATAACACGTTATGTAAAGACCTGGATGATGGTCTAGAAGTCCGTTCAATCTTCTTCGAAATAAGTAATACATTTGACAAGGGTTGGCACAAAGGTTTGCTTGTAAAGCTTCAATCCGCGGGAATTGCAGGGTCTCTGTTGCATTGGTTCTCTAATTATTTCTCCGGTAGACGCCAACGTGTTGTTCTTCCTGGCGTATCTTCACAATAGTGCGAAATAAGAGCAGGTGTTCCACAAGGTTCAATATTGGGACCTTTATTATTCCTTATTTTCATAAATGATATTGTGATTGATATTGAATCGTCTATTAAACTCTTTGCTGACGATACAAGCCTGTACGTTGTTGTCCTTGATCCTAATATTGCTGCCTATCAACTTCAAAGCGACATTGATAAGATATCTTCATGGGCTAAAAAGTGGCTAATATCATTTAATCCTGCAAAATCTGAATCATAGTTATTATCTTAAAACGCAATCGCCCCAATCATCCTGATCTACAAATGCTTGGTCAAAACATTCCAAATGTCACGGTCCATAAACATCTGGAAGTAAACATTTCAGAAGATGCCATTTGGCATGTACATATCGATTCTGTTGTCGATAAAGCATGGAAAAAAGTAAATATTATGCGAAGATTAAAATTCTGCTTAAATAGTAGAGCATTGGAAACTATGTATTTATCTTTTATAAGACCAAGTCTTGAGTACGCTGATGTTCTTTGGTGCAATGCAGCAAAAGCTGACTATGCCAAACTTGATAAAGTCCAAAACGAATGTGCCCGTATAATCACCGGAGTAACAAGATTGGTCTCATTAGAACGACTTAAACAAGAATGTAAATGGGAATCTCTACATGACAGAAGACACAAACACAGAATCACCCATTTCTATACAATGTTCCATAACCTTGTTCAAGATTATTTAGCATCTCTTGTCCCTAGACAACAAAACACTCGGTATCATCTTAGAAACGAGAATAACATTCCTGGTATTAATTCTAGAACCACCCTTTATTTTAACTCATTTCGACCCACCTCTATTCGTGAGTGGAATGCCTTCCCACAGGAAACAAGGAATATACAACCTCTGTTAGCTTTCAAGATACATTTGAATAGAGACATGTCCAAACCACCACCATACTATTTCGTAGGACCAAGAAGACTTCAAGTCCTACACACGCGTTTGCGATCTAAATGCAGTTCACTAAATTATCATTTGTATCTCTGTATTATTTCCCAGTCAGCACTCTGTACTTGTGACCAAATTGAAACTCGTGAAACTCTCTTTAACCAATTAGAAAATTATAGAATCAGTCTTGATCTTCTTCTGTTTGGGGATACAACCCTCTCCGATCAAGACAATACATTCATATTTAATCAGGTTCATGCGTATATACGTGATAGCAATAGATTCAATAGATTCATATGATACATTTAATAATTGAGAAGCCCCCTTTCTACCCCTACCCATCCTTCTATTTACTTACATGAATACATTAATCCTTTCTTCGAATATGATACTGTGTAAGGCTTTCTTTAGCTTTCTAGTTGTTTCTAGTTGTTTACCTTTTTCATCTCTATTTTATTTACACCCAAATTTTTGCAACGTATACTTATAGCTCAATTGTTGATATTTTTTGTTTTTAATTAAAAAATCAATCCAGGGAGAAAAATTGAATAAGACCAAGTGTCTTTCATTCTAATCGCCTTTTCCTTATGTTTATGTTATTTTGTACTGTAAATTGTATGCATATGTAATATATTTGGGAAAATAAATATGTTTAAACTAAATATCACATTATCGAAGGCGCATTTATTCTAAACAGCCCATCTTGTATTTTTTAGTGTTAACACCATAGATTGTCGTCTGCACTAGGTTCCCGACCAATATTAGTTTGCATGCATACCATGTCATAGAAGGACGGAAATGAAAACTGATGAAAATATCGAAATCTAAACGCATTGTAACATTCAACAGCAATATTTTGTAGTGTCCGTCTATTCCGTGTGGAGCTTTTAAAACCCAGTCTTTCGATGCAATATAATGTTAATAAGGCGTTCTGAAATGCAGGATTAAAACATGTGAGCACATAAAGATCAATTAACGGAATATTTCTGCATTCTAATGTTTAGCTGGCATAATGTTTGTCCAAGTCTGGACCGCGTGCGTAAAATTTAAGACTCATGTGTAGCCGTTTAATGCTTGGACCTTTGTGAAATACATGTGAATAAGCTGCCAACTTGAAACAAATTTATATCAATGTATCTTAAAGTGACTCTTTAAATACTGACGTAGTTAAGTCACCATAAAAAATGCAGTGTGCGTTGTTCTGAAAGGGCATTTCGGTGTTCGGTTTTGTGTCCCCTTTAAATATTGTAGTAATAGTTTGTACTTTGCTTATGGTCTCTCCTGTGTTGTTTAACAGTTATAATGATTAATATAATAATGTGTGTGTTTTTCACATCGATTGTTCTTCCAGTGTCGAATTTGAGTAGAAGTTTCCTTCTAAGATTGCAGTTGAATGACAGATTGATGATTGACCTTCAAACATCCTTAAACAAAGGAATTGTGTGTCATCGTTAAATATTTCAGATGTTTGTCAGTCGTATCAATCAAACATAGGAAGAACAACTTAATGGCTAGAGAAGATATGAAATTGCAGATAATTGACCTCTCAACATTGAGTTGCTACAGTAAAACAACTTAAATTACAGCGAAGTTGATAAATTTCTTAATCCTCGATTTCTTAGAAGTGAAAATTGTTTTGTAATTCATATTACCTTTTGAAGTTGAGTCCATTTATTTCACCACATAGTCAATATTTAAAGACGGAGTGGTTTAATGTGGACATGATTATGCTTCATCTGTATAAAATATGACCGGATGTCTAGCTTCCCAAATAATGTGTGATCTGTTGGAGATAATAAATCGACGATGCACTCTGCCCGCTTTTTCCGTCAGTATCTCTCGATTGATTTTATGTCGCTTATAGCTGTATCACAATATGTTGAGTGCTTAAACCAATACTATTATTGGCAACATATTACATGTCTGTAGTCAAAGTACTGCCAATTTTACACGGATCTTCACAGCGTATAAACGAGTGTAATATGTCGATATAGAATGTTGTCCTAGTATTTTCTATGAGGCATCATAGTCGTCTTTTGGGAGTGTACAGGTGTTTTCCTGCAGTTGCAATTGTCAGTACGCAGTATATAATAAATGTCTAAAAGGTTTGTAATGGCGAAGCAGAAATAAACTCAACCAAAAGCACACCGTATTAATAAGAGTGATGACCTGAGCAATCTAACACACATCAACTTAGCTTGCCATAGAATTCAAGCCTGACTACTGGTGATTTTCTTTTAGAAGTAAAACAATAATAATTTGAATAAGCTTTTGTAAAATAGTGTGTTAATGTAACAAGCACTCGTAAAACACCTGATTAATGAAACCACGGCCCCGGCCCCGGATGGCTTGGATGTTTTGTTTTTAAACCGCAAGTAAAAGCCCTGCGCCAGGACCATGCAGGATGCCAAACAATCACAAATTACCGCCGCTACAATTCAGTAAAAAATCACAGCTATACTTACTTTGCTATTTGTGGCAACACAAATGCCCAGTTTTCACACATTAGGGTAGAAACTTCTGGAATGTAAAAACGGGGACTGTTCTCTCAATATCCACCGCCCTTTCCCATGGTTGGGCCCTGGTTTTAATTGAACGATGTATACATGTAATATTCTTCTTCTTTTGAAACATCGGATTAATGTGCGTTCATGTCTTTTTTCTAAATTCAACTTATCCATTTGTATTTAGAAAAAAGACATGAACGCAGTGTTTATATCAGCATCACGAGGTTGTGTTGCAGTGTTGTCCAATTAATCGATTGTATGATACACAAAAGTATACGTATGCAGTTCAGCACCTGGATACTATCGGATATGCACGGAACATAACAGTTCAATACATAATTACAAGTCATCAACAATTGGCATCTGATTGGAAAGAGATGATGAATATAGATCTGCTTTCTTAATGAGGTTGGACAATCTTATCAGACACCAGACTATAACATGGATCATATAATTACAACTGTCATTATATATCTGTATAATGTAATAATGTTTACACTTACTGTAGGCCTGATTAAGTCCCTGTATCAATAATGTATAATAAGTCATGTAATAACAAAACAACTGTATATTTTTCTTACTATTACGCCTTATCGTTTTCGCCATACGGGGAGGATCCCAGTTTTGTTTTAAAACTGTTTAGGAAATATATCATAATAACAAGTGTTATTTACACTACGTCTTGTAAAATCATCAACATTAATGAAATAAGACGATTTATGCCAAATTTGTTAATTATACCCCCACACAACGTATGTTGTAAAGGGGTGTACTGTTTTCATCCATACGTCCGTCCGTAGACGAATTCTTGCTGACGCAACTCCTTCTACTGTTTTTCTTCCACATTTAGATGACAGTGAAGGGAAGAATTTGCACTGCGATGATTTTTGCCAGAATAATGACCCTTTGTCGGCGTGGGTATATTAAACTGCAAACTGGCGACAGCTCTAGTTTGTCTTTATCTTAAGTTGTAAACACTTGTAGCATAGTAGTGGTTGTCATGCTAACCAGTTATTGTAATATGTTATATGTGTTCTTTTTGTGCCTTTCGTAAAATAAAGCTTATTGTACTATTGGTTATAACACTTGCTCCTTCAAACGACTAGACTTACTTAATCATCCATCAGCAGACACAATTGACGTCACAATGAATATTTTATTAACAAATGTACTTTGTTCGTAGACATCAAAGTATAAGTATTTTGAATGTGTTAACTATTTCTGGTTATACTCATATCAAGAATGTTTCATTTGAATCACCCTGTATGTGTAGCGTGTCTTTTGGTTACGAGTTCGAATTGTGCTACAACCATGTCTCAAAACCAAATACCGGTATTAGACAATCATCGATATATATTCGACTTAATTAGTATGATATATCTAGGTCAATCATTTCAATAGAGGGACAGGTGTGTTTGTCAGAATTGTTATATTCTTAACCAGACAACTTGTCCGTTATCATTTCCATTTCTAGTTCAAAATGCCTATGCTGTTTATGCTTCAATCTGTAAATTGTTACAAACATTAATATATCCAATGATTTTCTCGATTATATCATGTACTTAAACGACCTTGTGATAGAGCATGATGCTTCAGAACGAATCTTTTAGTAACAGTATATCATGTAAGTAACATCATTATACGAATTCTCTTTTTATTTAACATATTTGATTCGTGTTGATTTATTCTTGAATGAAACGAATGCTAAGCACGCCGTTCGATGCATCACATCATTTTATTTTTACTCGTATAATACATTTAATAATTAACCAACATTAATTCAATTTCCTCTTTTTACAATCATTATTTCTAAAATTTGTTTCAATACTAAGTTTGTCGAAAATCCACTTACAAATGTTAGTTTGTCCAAAACCCACTCACAAATCTAAGTATGTCCAATACTCACTCTGTGATAGCTGACACTTACAACTAACTATGTAAGATACAAATGTTACTTCTATAATGAACAATTAAACATCAAGGAACTTTCAATAAATGTTTCTAAATATGTTTTATTACGTCTGAAAAACAATCAACAGCCATTAGTATACCATTATACTTTACTATCCAGGAAGTGTGTGGTAAAACAAGGACATGTGGTATGCGGATTAAAATTTATAAACATGTTATTCACTTACCTTTAATTGTTTTCTGCCATGAAAATTGTTACTGTCATGGCATCTAGTGAAAAGGGTACTCACAGACAAAATTTAGTGCTAGTTGTTAAATTATTTAAGTGATTATGACGTCGCGGTCGCTATGACATCGAATAATGATATGTGCTCAACACTTAATTAAACAAAAAAATAAACTTCACCGCCGAAACACTAGATTCCATCTGTAAAAAAAAGTAGAAAGCCAAAGTACCAGCCGTACAAAGGTTGAATGCCCAGCTTCAGCCACAAATTGCTGAATGACGTAGTTTCGGCCACATAAACGCTGAATCACTTGCTCCAGTTATAACAATTCACTGTTGCACTTTATTTAACATGTCAATTGTGGAACATACCATGGCAAGCTGTGGCGTTACTTTATTGTATAGGTCAATACCGTTAAAGTCATATAATTAAGAACAGTATTTACTGTTGAAGATGTAAGCTTAGCAATCGGTTCGTGGACATTTTGTATTGTACGAATTAAAGTAAATAAAGCTAGCTCGACTATAGACTTGAAATTTCGCAATGTAACATTGTGCTTCTGATCCAGTCTGTACTGCTCGTTCATCGAATACAAAAATGTGTAATTTAATGCTTGGAATTATAACTTTCGGGTAATCTGTGTGACCTGACAGCCACCTTCAAACACTGAAGTTACTACGAAGTACATTATATTATCTGCCGATGGTTTAGAGGATATACGAATACGAAGAATAAACTAACATTGATAAATTAACATCATCACACAATTGTGACTCCCGTCTGGTTATTTTCCATTCTACGGATTAGTACGTGAATATAACATGTTTGGTTGCATTTCCTTTGGTATGCAGTATCAATTGATATGCAGTCGGATCAGACAATTTGAAAGTCAGACTCTTATTATTGTCGTATAAACTACAACAATGCCGAAGGCTATAGAGATCATTGGGGCGTGTTATTACTGTATTTGGGTTTTCTGTTTGTATGTTTATAGTTGTACTCTTCGTGTTCAACTATTTTGGCCGATTATAAAATATCTTAGTTGTTCTCCAGGAAACTGGGGCTTATAGTGATAAAATGAACGTGATGATAATACAATTTATTACATATACAATAATGTATACCAATGCACGTATGTATTGTCTAAAAACTGAATATACAATACAGCTCGACGGATCACATTTTCCGTATCATACATGTATGGTTTTCCAAATACGTACATGTAGCATTAATGCCTGACTTTTTTAAACCTTATCACATACTAACGATGTTATGTCACTAAGCTCGGTTTTCCTGGTGAACGGCTCTTATACATCCACGACAATTTACTCATTATTGGTATATGCGAGTCCTTTGCGATCACATTGCAATGTACCATTGATGTAACAATGTCTGCTGGCACGATATAACATTCATGATTACTTGTCATTATTATACCGCATTACATTTTGTAGTAGATGGCTCGCTTTACTACATAGAATCATTATACAGGCATAAAACAATAATTCCTCTGTCAAGTATTTATATTTATCTGTAAACGTAATGCATAACGTTAATAATGCGAATAGCGCCAGCGAGATATTGCCAAGACGTTCTGACTAATATGTACTTTTCCTTGAATTAGGCATTGTTAGAATGATGTAAACACATTCATAATCAATTATGGTTGCTTCCCAAAAGGATAATAAAACTCGAACAGTGGAGACAGAACCGAACAGAAACAGCAGTGCACGAAAGTCATAAACAAGTAAATTCACAGATGATATGTGTCAGTCACAAGGACGAACGAAGAAACGAACACGAAAGAACGTTGTACCGGCTATTATTCTTGATGTGCTTATTATTGGGACAATTTGTGAATAATCCAATTTATCTTGTATTGACAAACGCGAAAAGAAACAATAGTAAAAGTTTTATTTGTGGTTTCAATATGGCCGGATGTGTGTATTTATCCAGTTATTCCGGCAAAATCGGCCCGATAACAGGGTGCCGGATAACATTTTCAATAAACCGTCAAGTGGTCATGTGACATTTGGACACCTAATCACGTGATCTGACGGAAATCTTCTTAAAGTGGAGTCGCCGGCTAAAACTCTGTACCCGAAGATGAGGTTTTCCTATTTAAAATGATCAATAATTATTCTACCACTCACCTGCGTGAACATGACGTTATTAAGAAGTCCGACATTGTTGTTTTGTTGTGACGTCATTGAACGAACGTGATGTTACGCACAAATAATGAAAAGGCGACTTAATAGTCCCAACATTTATTTCCCTTTTTAAGCAGATGAAGTGACCGGATAAATAGAATAATAGGTAAGTGCTGTGGAGTGAGTAACAGTTTATCCGGCTAGGTTGCGGAAATTATCGGATCCGCCTACGGAACACCCGATGAATTCATCTGCCTTGCCAGATAAAAAACTTACTCATCCAGAGCAATGAACAATTATTCTCTATATGTCTTTTCTACGAGTAACATATACATACTGACGGCATTTAGTAATGCCATTACTCATTCAAATTTTATGTAAAAGGTATAAATATATAGAGAATAGCTTGAGTACACCTTCTTCATCTTTTAACTGAACTTTCAATATATGCCATTGATTAGTCAAATCTGAAGGCTTGCTTCCCAAATACCTATATTCCCTATCCGTATTGTATTCGAAACACTACTCTTAAATATATGATAAGTGTCCCCAGGACATACTACTAAATACAGATTGAATCATTTTTATATTCAATAAAGCAGAATAAAGGAAACGCTCCCAAGAGTGCCATTTTCAGATTTATCAGTTCTGCCACGCCCATTGCTTCTACTCTTTATTGTACCTTTTACCTCTGGGAATGGCAAAATATAGGATAACTTATTGACATCATTTGGTCCGCTTTCGTCATGATATATCTTCCAATATCATTTTTCAATACCAACTTAGGTTGATTGATCAGAATGGTTTCTGAGAAGATGTTCCGAATCGGACGAATATACTAAAGACAATAACAAAGCTGAAGAAGGGAAATCAGGTATTGAACATAAAATATCTGTAAGGATTAAATTTTTATATACGATGGAAATCTCAAATATTTTTATGTATATTTATGACTACAATGTACTAGTGTTAAAAGACATGTGGTGCAGAATTCTTAGTTTGATATCGTGGATGAAATGCAACTTTAATACCAACAAGTTAACACATAAGAATGTTTAAAATGCTAGAATGGTCACATTTTAAAAAGTAAATATGAATAAATTAACCACAGGAAGCTACATTCTGTTCATTCGGACATTCAGTCTATGAATCAGGGACGTAGTTGCCCCAATCGTAAAAGCTCGGCCATTTCCGTTTGTCTCCGGTAAATACACCTCGTAAATAAGTGTAGAAATACACCAATACTGTTCGCCGGAACTTCGCCCTCACTACTAAAGTCAGCTACATCCGCGTGAAAATAACACGTTATGTATCCATCAATACGATGGTTATTTTATATGTTCTGATCAATTTTCTTATTCCTACGGCATAGTAGGACGTATCGCGAAGAAAATGTAAAATATCGTTGTAGAAAACTAATATCTAGCACGGATTATGAATGAAATTTACATCTTGTTTATCACATGACGTCATAATGATTTGACGTTTATTTTGCGTCAACGTAAACGTGACGTTGTGCGAACTTTTATTTCGTAGCGTTCTTTCCTAGTTTATACAACTATAATTGTATTCTTGTTTTCAATTCTAGTATTTGGCAGCTGTCGTCCTCTTTCTCAAGTTTAAAATTTAACATATTTGTTGCCGTATGTACGTGTACATGTTGTATAAACGTAACTGGGGGAGCTATCATTTTCGAATCATGTGACTGAAAGTAGTTCAAAATGTCGCCTTGTTATGTCAGAGGTATTTTCCATTGGATAAAAACCGAGGTGATCAGAATGGTAGTTGCCCATACGCAAATACGCACGTGCGTACGCTGTTGCAAAAACTGACACAATTTAAGTGATATAAAAATACAATAAAATGCAATGCCTAACCCGGGTGAGGCATATTTTCCATGTGATCAAACGTAATTGATATAGAAACTATCAAAAGTGTTTTGAATTGAATTTTTCTGACTTAATTTTAAATCATTTAAGAAGCTAAAATACAAAATTAATCATGTAGAAAACGTATTTGTGTTACAAGCACCTGCGGTAAATAAGGCATTTTTTTCTAGCTCGCTTCGCTCGCACAAAGCATTTATTGGTGAAGAGTATGAATTAGAGATTAAGTTTGTGTGAAACATCATGGACGTACATATGTCTATCCATTCCATGGATACATGTAGGCTAGTCAGAGAATATGAATTATTCCAAAGCAGCAACGTTCCTCACTACATGTACTCGTATTTAGTTTTAACGTATTCATGTTTGTGTGTACTAAGCCCCTCAGGTATATTGTGTTTTATCATACTCTTGTGAGCACTGAGTCACATCCTCTGCTAGAAGTATGGATAGCTCTAAATGTCCCCTCCACTAAACCCATTCATGTCCTTCACTTTTGCGACCATCCATGCGGTGGTGACAAGGCAACATGGACGAGCATGTGCCGGAAAAAACGATAACAACAAACAACCTATAAGTCTTCTATATGGATTACCAAGGAATGTCCCGTATAGGCACTTCAGAGCGACGGAATAACTCGGTCGAAAGACTCGGATAATCTCGAATCAGCACAGTATGTACCCGTGTATTCAGTGTAACCGTCTGGGGATAATCGTACCTCTGTCGTCATGTTCGTTGATATACCGGGGTCGGACGTAGGTATGTCCCCGGACTGTCGAGACTGACTTAACGCTACTAATTAAGCTTTAGCCACTTTAGAAGTGTTCATTAGTGTCATATTTAATGCCAAAACATTTAATATACTCGAGTATAAAACTAAATCATACTAGTATGTTTTAAAAATATAGAAAATGGTATAGAATCAATGTTTATCGTACCATATATCACGCTATACTATGGTCTAAAACTACTCCAGAATGCAAGTACGGCTTCGTAGAAATAAAAAAATCCCCGGGGGAGCATGCCCTTTGAATAACGTTATACGTGGGTGAATAAAAAGGTTCGTAGAAAAGTATGATAACTCACAAACCACTGCTTCAAATGCTTTTAAATGTTAATATAACGTGATCATAAGTATAACAAAACAGTTTGTTAAATGTCATTAAATTTGTCAATACTACATGCTTTTTACATTGAAACGCACACATGCTGTAACAGCATACCGGAGCACGCCAGCGTCATTTGATTAACGACGTCAAACTTACGCAACATTTCTCAATACTTACGTTAATGTTTTGACTCTTTTTTGCTTCTCGAAGTAACTTATATGTAATTATCATCAGGTCGCTATAAATCTGTGTATGTAAAGAAAATAACAATGCATTCATTCAGCATAAATATGAAGACAATTACTCAGAAAATAAAAAAGTTATGGCGAAATTATACGAACATTTTGATTCGCCTACGTACAACTCGTTTATTTTATATCTGTACGTTATCCAAACAATCCACGAATATGTTCCCCAAGCGAAACAAGATATGAGGCAAACAGACAGGGTAGGCAGCACTCAACATAACCAGTCGAGCACAGAATACTACAATAACATATCATAAATGCACGGAACAATGCCTATACATAACATATCGTAACAATTAAAAGCCAATGTCCCCGTTGCAAAGGAGCAGGATGACCTAGGTTGACAAGGAAAATACCAACATCGGTGACCCAAGTGACCGATTGAAACGCAGCTTAGACTCGACCTAGTTCCCCAAGTCCCTGCAGTAAAAGAACAGGATGGCAAAAACGGAAATATATTACCCTAATTAGCCTAACTATATTATACAGGAGCTCGCTTACTAGAGTGTTTATAATCCACGACGCCCTTTATCAATAACAGCAACACATTACAATTCTCTACAGCTGATGAAATATACACGTGTAATCTAAGATACACGTAAATTCAATTAAAGTGTTTGAATGTGTTGGTTAGGTGTAATTAATTGAAGTTCTTTCATGTACAATGTCGGCGTGTCATGCAGATTAATTGAAGTAATTAATTAAAGCAGTAATTGGAGTGATACTTATTGTATTATCATACTCTTAAAACGATGATACTTTATAAATCAGTCAACTTCACGCAACTGCAATGAGCAGCTCAGTAAGGCGAAATGCAAGCGCGTAATTAATATTGTACTGGTCTAGTTATATTTTCTATTACGTGTACCGAAACCTTGTAGTGGTCACGTGACAAAATACAATCTTGATGCAATCCTATTTCAAGGGCATTTTGACTGTCACGAGACATAAGACTGAGTACAAATTTATAGTCCTTAAGGCATGTCATTGTTTAGCAAGTATGAAAAACACGTCACTTATAGAAGAAAAGCAGCTAAATATACAGTAACATAGGAGGCACCGTCAGTTGTGGTTCTCTTATTGAACTTTTTTCCCTGGAGAAGTTTGAGCTATTCCTTTCTGTGTCGTTCAAAAACTGGTACTTGGGTGTTTCTAATTGATATTTATTCGTCTACATTTTACACTTTGTCACTCGAACCGCACGAGAGATGTTCAATATTCAAAACTGCCGTTGGGAGTTGTTAAAAACACACAGAGGACAAGTTTGAGCTATTCCATTCTGTGTCGTTGAAACACTGGTATGCTGGTGTTTCTAATTGATATTTATTAGTCTAAACTTTAGACTTTGTTATCGCTCGAAACGCTCGATGGGTGTTCAATATTCAAATCTGCATTTACGTAAGAACTATACTAATGTACAAAAGCCTTTTCCGGTTTGCAAAAAGTACAATATCTTTTTTTTTACATCAAAAACTCATACATTCTTTTTTGTATTTTCATCTTCATGCTCGTGTTGCTGTCTTGTGCAGCCTTCCATGTCCGATTAGAACATATCAGAACCGTTATCCTGAACAATTTGGGCTTCGTGAAAAGAATGAACGTGATGGCAAATACGGATAATCACTGCGTATCTCGCGAGACCATATTCGGTATAAACAGGTCTGGTTTTCCGAAATAGTATCACGCATGGCTGATGTGTTATTTGCCGATAATTTTCCAACGTCGATGACGTCATGGCACAAACATTTCCCTTTGTGAATGGATGTTGCGTTATATGCCGAGCATTTGACGACGTAAGTGACGTCAATTTTTACAGATTGAACACATTTTCAAGCATACAAGCTTTTTTATTTAACGGATCCATACTGAATAGAATACGATCACTGAACTGCAGTTGTGTTGATACGTTGGTCGGTATTACGGCCCGATGTATATAGAAATGATACACATAAGTTGTTGGTTTACATGTGCAACGTATTTGCATAGTCTGTCTGTTAGCGATCACATCGCAATGTACCATTGGTGCAACAATGTCTGCTTGTAGTATATAGCATTCATGATTACTTGTCATCGTAATAACTCATTACACTTGATAGTAGAGGATCCCTTTACTACATCGCTTAATTGTGCAGACATAAAACAATAATTTTCCCGTCAAGTATTTACAGTTACCAGTACAAATTATACATAACGTTAATAATACAAACAACGCCAACAAGATATTGCCAATTAGTTCGGACAAATGTGTACTTTTCCTTAGTTTACGCATTGTAAGGAGCTCGTAAACACATCCATAGGCAATTGTGTTGCTTGCCAATTAGGTAATAAAATTAGCACATGGAAGATAGCACTTATCTGAAACAGTAGACCACGATGCATAAAAAGAATATTGACAGATAATAAGCGTATGTCAGGAGGGCGAACAAATAAATTTAAAAGAAAGGACATTTAACCGGCTTTTTTTCGTGATGAGCTTATTATTGCAACAATTGGTGAATAATTCAAGTAACCTTGCATTTACGAAAGCAAAAAGAAACAGTTATAAACGTTTATTACGTGGTTTCAATTAGGCCGGGTATTTGTGCGTGACTTTTCTATGAGTAACATATTCATATTGGTGGATTTAGTAATATCAGTCAAATATCACGTGATATGTATAAAAAGAGAATAGCTCGAGCATACCTTCTTCATCTTTAAACTGAACTGTCGTTTTGGCAGTGGAGCCTTGGGGAACTTGGTCGAGTATTGGCTGTGTTTCATTTGGTCTCATGCAATAATCGCTATTCTATCATTAATTTGGGTCATCCTGCATTTTTTTGGCGGGGACTTGGATTTTTAATTGTTACATTGGCTCATGTGTGGGCATTGCTCAATGTAGTTGATAGAAATATGTAATGATATTTCCCGCCCCATTCCTACCTTTCCATTCCTAGGTCAAGTCGTAGTTGTGCCTTTTTAGGTCGCATAACTTTAGGTCACTGTCCTTAGTGTTTTAAAGTAGGTCACGCCCCGGGGTTGCTGTGCCTCATTTGGTCTTCGTTTTGGCATGAGTTTGTGCTGTTGTGTTGCCGTGCAGCGGGGCCTTTGGGAACTTGGTTGAGTCTTGGCTGCGTTACATTCGGTCTCATGCAATAACCACTCTAGATACTAGTAAAAAGTAGGTGTGCTTCGCTTTCCTTTACATCGAATTTTGAATATCATAGACGCCGTTTGTATCGTAAAGAGATAATGATCGTTATCAGGCGTGCACAAGTCTGATTATGTGCAGAAAATTATCCTTGTCGAAGTACATTTTTGCATGTCTGCATCAATTGTAACGTAGACACCTGATGACAAAATCCTTTACAATTATACCCTATATGATCGTATACACTTCCTGTTTTATTCACGTCACATTTCATTTGTTATTGTTGCAGACATTGAAATTGCACATACTGACTGCATTGTGTGTCGTAAATGAGTCATTATTTATTTTTGCAACATTGCTTGTCTTTTTGCAATATTTGTTAAACCGTAACAAAAATGTCATAACAAGCAATTTTGGTTGGTTGCACATAACTTGTTTATCAATGCCAGATATATTTTTATGCATTATTCCAACCAGAAAGGACATATCTACATCATACATCACAAGTAGTAAATTGTGCTGTTTTGGGCTGTCCCTAGACCAGAACTCGTGTGTATATATGCTAGTAACTAACGATAGGGATCAAACTATGTTAAAAAAACATACATACATCAAAAATACACATTTCGTCTGCCTGATAATACAACCAAAGCAAAATTTAACGATAGTTTTCTTCAAAATAATTGTATTGAAATATTGTACCCAGCGTTTACGTCTTTCATGTAACATTTGTGCACACATATATCACGGTGGGGAATCACGTGGTTTCGATGGTAGGAGCCACCACAAAAATGGCGGCCAAATAGCGTCGACTTAACCCATATTTTGAGGTAAATATATAACATTGAGACTCGTTTATTTATGGACACCCAGGCCAGCACGCAATGGCTTCTCCACTGAATCTTTTGGTACCTTGCTTTCCACGATTGATCCCGTAGTTTCTTCAAACACTTCGATATTGTTCCGTAAATAACAAAACACTAGCGGGGTAGACCTCACGATAATGACGATTTTGACCATATTATGACCATATCTCCATTATATCATCCTCATTTCAAGCGATTCCAATGTGCGAACATTTCGCCAACATTTTCCAACACAATTACCACCAGAATATCATGAAATTTGGTTTACTGAAAAATTTAACAGTCAATTTGCATGAAAGATAGGATCCACGCTATGGGTAGGACACACGATTGAACCTAAGCAGAGCGCATCCATCATTGCGGTCGGTAGTTTTCTACGGTTCTATCGATAAGACACATAATGTTCATTTATGCAAGTATGCTATTAGTCGACAGCTTTCTATGCTTCTATCGATCGCATGGAACGCTTACCGATCAGTTCACTTAGTTGACTGTAACCGTGACATGACGGCCTACTCTGTACTAATTCATCTACAAACATGTCAGATTATAATTAATATATCTAATTAGGTATTACACGAAGAATTTCATAACTATGCGGACTAGACAAATAGCATGAACATTCATATATGTGGAATTGAACAGCTAGTCCAGTCGTAATTTATCGTTTGAGATATATCAATGTTCGCTGTGAGATATTTGGTAATAATTTATTATAATTGAAATATTATATTATATATTTATGGTACCACTATTTTAACCAAATAGTCTTTGCATTGCCGCTTGACGGCTAAAAGTTGAAATATGAGCAGTTATAATTTTGTAATGGTGGAATGTTGTGGAAAGCTGCTGCTAGCTGTGCGATGTAGTTTGCTATAACTGACGCCTAGAATTCAGTCTTTTCTCTTTTAGCAACTTTTACCACTCGGAATCCCGGATTTAAAGAGTCTGTTACTTTTCAACCAATTAGAACTCATGAATAGTTACAAAGGGCGACACAGGACCCCGAAGGGTTCTCGAAACAGAAATTTACCGGATCGAGATGGTTAGGCATGCCATCATACCAATTAGATACCTATAACAACATGAGAGTGGTGCCTCTGGTACACTTCGGGACCGAAAATCTTCGATTTGAAGTTAAAAAATGGACGCCGAAGGTCTTGCTTGGAAGTGCTTCGGGAGAGTTTCAGAAAACCATCGGCATTCACTCCGCATCTTCGGGACGCCTTCTGTGAGGTTTCGAATTCATTAGCCATCCCGAATGGTTCTAAATGGAAAGTCGAATCGATGCCGAACGCTTCCCGAAAACGGCGAAGTGATGAGATTAACACACGGAAACTATGCCGATCGTGTTATGAACTTGACTGTGTAATGCAGTGGTACAGTAGTTATCGCTTTCAACCGACTGTTTTTTATTTCCAGTGTAAGTTCAAAATACCGGAATGGGAATCGAACTCATTCATTCAGTTCTGAAGAACTCGTATTCATAGTAGCTTAGCCAACTGCGCTATGCGCACTACATGATAAAACCATTTCTAAATGTATGTTTTATGGGTAAATACACCCCTTTAACCTGGATTACTCCAATGTTAAAAGTATATTTACGCCCGAGTGATAGTGGTTTATCTATATAGTAAAACTAACTTACGAATTTGCGTAAATATACCAGCGTAAATTTACGCGACATTATCCCAGTTGTATATCCCGAATGACAGCTGAAGCGATGCCATTAGTGTGCCTATAGGTCGAGCTAGACAACCTTTCGGCAACCTATCGGCATCGATTCGTAAACCCTTCCGCATATCACGTGGTCGGGGGAAACATTCGGTACTTACTCCTGAACTGACGGCATTTAGTCGCGATATGTTCGGCTACTTTGGATAGGCTTCGGCATTTATACTGCGTGTACATGAGTACAGCAACCATTCTTACCCCGAACTGCGAATATCGTACTTCCCGAACAAGCACGATGACACGGCTCCGCATATTGTTATAGATACTAGTACATGATCCCGAAGGGTTCCCGAAACGAGCACATTGTAACCGGCATCCCTTCCGCGTAGCATAGGGGTCTAGTGGACGGGAGGTCTAACCACAACCCGGCTTTCCGCACGATCGGATCTACCATTCGTCTATTTCGGATAGGCTATGGCATGCATACTGCGTGTATACCACAACAATACAATTTGCATACCGATCCGCGAATACTTGCCGAACAACCACGATGACAAAGCTCCGCCCATTTTTATTATAATGATCCGGAAGGTTTTCAGAAGCGATCAGTCTGTAATCGGCATCCCTTCCGCATAGCATCAGGGTCTAAGTGGACGGCAGGTCTAAAACATTATTACATCTACACTTCAATTCTGTCTCAATATATTCATACTGTACGTATATTATAACCTAATGGAAACAACTAAGCCTTCAATTCACCCGTGAAATAGTATACAGAATACCACATACAATATAGTGCAATAGGATACCGGCGATTATTGGTACCGGAGGATAACGGTATTTAGCTTTTAGTTACACGTGTATACTCGCATAAACTGGTCATCAATATATGCGTCCTTGATTTATAATGGAAATTTACGAACTGTCTTCGGAACGAACCGTCGATTTCAGATCGTAAACAACGGGGTATTTTGTTCACCACACAAACTACTAAATTGGCGATGATTATTCAAAGGATGAAAGTAAAAATAGATCAAATATGGATGCTGACTATATGCCATTTAGGGAGCTCTATAACTTGTCAATGTTCATGGTCTTATTAGGTAGTAAAATATTGCTGTTTCTGAAACTTTGTGGGACTTTTTCAACGCATTGCTCTGAAAGAAGTGAAAGAAAAAAATCAACGTGATGACATTACATAGACTATTAGACAATATGTGTTAAAATATAACCGATTCATATACGATTAAATAGAGAGTCAAGCTATTCTACACGGGCTTATTAACAACACCAAACAGTACTATCATTAGAAGCATATTGCTGTAACAGATTGATCGACACACATACACGATTTATGTGGGGAGCGGTGGCCTAGTGGTAGGGCGCGCGCTTCGGGATCGAGAGGTCCCGGGTTCGACCCCCTCTGGACCACTGGTTAATTTCTCTGAGCAAGACCCACATGCTCCACTCCACCATGGTGTAAAATGGTACCTGTAAGGGCAGTGTCTATTCTTGGGCGCCGCAGATCGATGTTGGCTGCCACACCACAGGAGAGAAATAGTCTCCCCAGGGAGACACGAGTGTAGGTTTCCATATGTAGCCCAATGACCAGGGGAAGTTGAATAGTCAAAGGGTGCTTGGGCGGCCTAACAGCTGAAAAGAGCCCTAGAAAATTGGTAACTTAACTTAACGTGTATTGTTTATGCATCAACATCATTTGTTTAAAAATATAGATGTCAGACTAACATACCCCGTTGACAAAGGACCACATTACATTAAATTTGCAAAATCAATCCATCACTTATTATTTCAAATGTCAAGAGAAAGTTTTGGGAAACTCCGGCAACTACAGTTACTGTAGGTCGAGTTGTGTTCACTAGAATTCGTCTTTCGAACAGACTGACTGAAGGACAGACAATATACACACTACAACTGTGTTGTGTGAGCTTATAAAATTCAATTATAAACAAAATATGCCAGAAAGCATACTAATTACGTACATGCACTTGTACATGGACCGTATATACTGATATACTGATACTTATAAAGCTTCCTGTATAAATGAACATTATGTGCCCGTTCCGCATATGTCGATCGATAGAACCGTAGAAAACTGCCGACCGCACTGATGAATGTGCACTGCCCAGGTTCAATCGTGCGTCCTACCCTTAGCGTGGATCCTATCTTTCATGCAAATTGACTGTTTTATTTTTCAGAAAACCGAAGTATATGACATTCTGGTTGTAATTTTGTTGGAAAATGTTGGCGAAATGTTCGCACTTTGTAATCGCATGAAATACGGATGATATAAAGGAGATAATAAAAATTATGGTCATATTATGGTCAAAATCGTCATTATCGTGAGGTCTACCCCGCTAGTGTTTTGTTATTTACGGAACAATATCGAAGTGTTTGAGGAAACTACGGGATCAATCGTGGAAAGTAGGGTACCAAAAGATTCAGTGGAGAAGCCATTGCGTGCTGGCCGGGGTGTCCATAAGTAAACGAGTCTCGATGTTATATATTTACCTCAAAATATGGGTTAAGTCGACGCTATTTGGCCGCCATTTTTGTGGTGGCTCCTACCATCGAAACCACGTGATTCCCCACCGTGATATATAATAATAGCATTTCCCTGTGGATTGGGAAAATTCTTTTATCGTCTTTGTGAAGAGCAAACCTTCCAGAATAAGCATTCATGTGTGTCGTTATGTAACAAATTGGATAAAACAGAAATTGAAGGTTGGTTAGTAGAAGCGTATATTTGTATATGTCTTTACTGTAACGGGGTTGTTTTATTTCTTAATATATGATTAGATACAATGTTTGGTATACGTTGAACACATACTGTTGTAATGTGCATAATAAATATTATTTCAACCTCATAAGTCCACAGTTTATTTCATACGAACAGATTTAGTCGGAATAATTCCCTCATGTAACGGTCCTTCCTGTAACGGGCTATTTTGTTACAGGAAGGAGAGAATTTGTTACAGGATAGACATTATTGTGTTAAACTACACAATATAATAGTAAGCTATTGACAAATCAGATCAGATATTGCAAAATGTGTCAGTTTTGAAATAAGATATCAACAAATGTCAACATCAAGCTATTAGTCATGCCTTTTTTGCCTGTTACATGAAGGACCATATTTGTTAAAGTCCCATAAAGTCTCAGAAATAGCACTATTTTACAAACAAATAAGATCGTGAAACATTGACAGGTTATAGATCTCCCTAAATGGCATATAATCAGCATATATTTGATGTAAGTTGACTTTTATCCTTAGAATAATAATTTCCGTCCACCATACAAAATACTCCTTTGTTTACAATCTGAAATCGACGGGTCGTTCCGAAGACAGTAAGTACATTTTCGTAATAGATCGAGGACACATATATTGATGACAAATTTATGCGAGTGTATGCATATAAATAAAAGTCAAACCGGTATCCTCCGGTACTGGTAATCGCCGGTATCCTATTGCACTATATTGTATAGGGTAATCGAGTGTAATATATCACTGGTGAATTAAAGGGTAAAATGTTTTCATTAGATTATTATATAACATATTGAGATATAATTAAAGTGCCGATGTAATAATGGTTTAGACCTTCCGTCAACTAGACCCCGGTATTATGCAGAAGGATTGCTGATTACAACATCCCGTTTCGGGAACCCTTCAAGTTAATTTAAAAGCATTGATACTTGCGAGAATAAGTAACATGGGCGCGCTGAGGCTGTCAGAATGACAAGTACAAGCATCAAAATCCAGACATGTATGCGATATTTGTAATAACATGGGGTTTTATAGCTCGAATTACTGCGAGAAACTTTTTTTCTGTCAATAAAATTGGACAGTTTCGAGGTTTCGAATATTTGTATTCTTCTAAAAGCAATTTGTTAAAAACTAATTTATAAAGACACGTGGCCAATCAGAAATTCGTTCAATGTATGCATGTATCTGACGTCATGAGCGCGTTCCACATGGCTCATTCTCACAAATTGTAGTGTTTTTAAGAAAGGTCAATCAACAGGGAACAAATACATATACCAAGTACGATACTATTCTAGGCTGTAAACGAGACCAACGTGCAAAATAGGAATTTCATACCAACCGTTACGCATGGATGATTCTGTACATGAATATGCCATTCGAAATCGATGAATTAGGGCGTGAAATGAACAAATAACACAGCCTAAGATTTATTGATATAATATATCAGATGATATAATGTTTTTTAGGGTGGCCAATCAGAAATTCGGTTAAGGTAATAGACGATGCTGAACTACTATCTGAACCTCTTGGTAAACTGATGGCATCGCTTCCGCTGCCATTCTGGATAAACGCTGCTGACCCGGCATCATTTCTTCCACGATCAACTGGTGCCTTTGGTAACATTTCGCTTTTGGGCTTGTGACCTTAACATGATCGGCATAGCTTACGTGTGTAGAACTCATCTCTTCAGTGTTTTCGTGGAGCTTTTGGCATCAATTCGGCTTCCTTTGGAAACCATTCAGGATGGCTCAAGATTACATAACGTCACAGAAGGCGTCCCGAAGATGTGGATTGAATGCGGAATGATGTGGAAGGGTTCCATTACATAACGAGGACATGCCGAACCATCGCGATCTGGCGAATTTCTGCTACAAGAACCCTTCCGGTCCCAGTGGACGGCATGTCTTCGACATTTTTTGTAAAAATATAAGTATAAATATTGTAAAGATATTTTAATTTCTGTCAATCATGTTTAAAAACTGCCGCAAAGAAGCGTTGGCTTTAACAGATATTCAATTCATGAAAAAGTGTAATATACAAGTAGCACATAGTTAAATAGAAAACTATCACAATGTTTGTGAATAAGTTATACAAACCAACCCACCAAAGCTTAGTTATAATGAAATCTACTCTATACAAGGCAATATATATACTTAACAACTTTTCTAAGTCCTCATTTTTAATGATTGATAACTTTTTTGTTATAAATAGTAACATGCTAAAATTTCTCAAGTGAATTTTATATAAGACAGACAAAATAATCCGAGTTAGGAACTGGCGATATGTCACGTGGTTTATTCGGTCCGAGATGCACGTGCGTTTTATGTGTATGTCCCTTCACGCAGTTACACATACACGGAATGTGTTCCAAATACCTCCAAATTATGTCCAAAGAATCACCACGGTCGAAAAACATTCGAAAAACATTTAGTGTCTCACAGTTATGCTTCAGATGATGTCAGAACAATTATGACGTGACGTCAATACAATTCATATAATCATACTTTCTTTCGACAAGAACAAATAATTACCAAATTCATCACTGGTTGGTTGATTTTTAACGTAAACATGTTTATGAGTATATAATGAAAGTTTAACGTGTTGTTTGTCAGATTTACAATGTTGGTTGCTAGAGCTTTTGATATTGAAGTGACGTTACGACATAAAATCGCGTTTTTCGGAAACGTGACTGTAATTTGCGTCCAGATAGTTAAAAATCATCGAGTTGATACATTCAACAATGCTTACCACTCTTGTCAATGGCTGCAAATGGAAAAATCAGATAACATGGTAGTCATCAAAGATATCAAAAGATGTATTTGTGACTTTTACCTCCCTTGGTTGATATGTTAAAGTCGTTTCAATTTAATAAAAATGCATCAAACTCAACGTTTTGTTGTACAAATTTACAAACTGATACTTGACGCGTATTATCGCCAAATTTCATTGAGATATATACATGGTTGACAAAGTTATCTACGAATATGTAAGTGAGGACTTAGAAAAGTTGCTAAGTATAGTATATTTAACCAGCGATACCGACAGTTTCTATAGTTTCAAAAAGATACCGGCGGACACCGGGGTTTAGTACTCGCCCATGTATGAGAATAACTTCCCGCTCGTGTGCACTCGGTACTTGACGAAAATAAGCTCGCTGTGTATCTCAGTAAACAAAACATCTGAATAAGAGGCCAAAATTTTCCATATTGTGTAAGTCAACTTATTGTTGCACAGTAATCAATATGTATAAAAACTTCATAAATTCTCGATAAGTAACTCATTTTTGGCACAAAATATGACTGATTTTGAGCGTTAATGGGACTTTAAAGGAAATACTATTACTTGTTTAAGATGGACTCATATATAATGTGGTACGGTATCAATTGTTTAGTATATTTCAGTTAATTGTTTAGAATCTTCCGTTAAGGAGAAAGTCCAAGTAACTGTCCATTCCTGAGAAATAATGGAGACGAGGCCCCGAAGGGGCCGAGTATTCATTATTTCTCAGGAATGAACAGATACGCGGATTTTCTCTGACTTAAAATACACCATTACTGTCAAATATAAATTTGATTTTCTGTAACGATGCTGTAAATATCAAAATTGAAAGAAAAATGCATTTTTCTAAAATATTCACCCCTGATGTACCTCTGATAAATAAGAGATTAAAAAATATGAAAATGTCTGTGCGAGAAAATCATGCTTCTTCGTGAAACCAGTGAACTAATACAATAACCCTCCATTACTTGAATAATGGTGTGTAGTCTAAACAAACACATGTTGTGAGTTATGTGTTACACGATCAAGCAATGGTCATTTACCCAGTGTCACTTGATGTTATAACACGGTGGACATTATAAAGACTATTAATGTTTCAGTCAGAGGATATATTTCCGTGCATAAACTATACATGGATATTTATAATTGATATGCAACTTGATGTACATAACTACAGTGTTTTTAATATATTTGTATTAAGCATAGATCTAGCTGCATTTGCGCAGTCATTTAAATTAAAGTATTAACTAATGTACTCAAAAATTGGTATAATATACTTGTGAGAGCAGTGTCTATCAGATCGATGTTGGCTGCCACGACCACAAGAGAGAAATAGTCTCCCCAGTGAGACTCGAATGTTTCATTAGGTAGCCAAATGACCAGGGGAAGTTTATGTCAAAGGTAGATTGAGCTGCTGAACAGCTGAAAACAGCCCTCATAAATTGGTAGCTTAACTTCTTTCTTACGCTCCAAAATTTAATTTGCCTGCTCTTTAATTCAAATTTAGGAGTCCAATCGGCACATGTCATCCTGGATTATGAGCATTGTATGACCAAAAAACAATTAAAAATTAGTTTGTACGTATTATTATATTCAAACAGTTTTCATCGGATCATCTCAATGTTAACGGACATTCTAATGTAGGTCAAGGTCGATTATATCATTTTCAGTATCATGCTGAAGATCGGGTGTCATGATTTAGTGATATCTTTGGCCCTTATAAATTTATAAAAAAACTGTAATTGCAACTCATATAATTGTCATGGACACGCGAAAGTACATTTGCAAAATAACGTTATTTAATATTACACTAACATCATCTTGATTTCATTATTCCGTGTTCGCGTACCACCTTAATAGCTGAAATTATGTCATGTTTATAGTTATTTAGTAACAGCGGGTTGATTTCATTTTCTAGTTTCGTTGTCGATTGAGCATTTTTATCTGTGTTTTTTTTTACTTTAGTGCTGCCTTTCATGCGATTTGTATTGCTCTTTTTGTGAAAACATTCATATTCAAATGCACCAGTCAGTTACATCCACGGCACTAACCTCTGTGTATGGCTGCGGTTTTTATCCCTTCCAGCTTTTCACGCACTGCCGGGGAAATCTTGGGAATTTTTTCATTATTTAATTGTCAGCTGCCCCCGCATGGGCCGTTGGAGGGCGGGGATTTTGATAACCCAAAAGTAAATTTCCCGGCCCATCCCTTGGAATGGAGTGCAATGAATGCAATTGACTGGTGCATAATAAAGACATTATTCACAATAATTCTCCTTTACCTGTTAACACATTTACTAAAACTAACTCTCCATTTTTTGTTAACACAACATAATTATGTGTGTTATGTTTTTCAGGCATGAAGAGTTTCCTTAACAATAACTCTCCATTATTTTGTATACACATTGCATTAAATGTGTATACAAAATAATGGAGAGTTATTGTTAAGACAACTCTCCATTCCTGAAAAATAATGGAGAGTTTATGAATAGGTTAATCCCCTGGGTGTATTTTAACTATTAGTCAAAGCATAACTCATTTAGAATGCATTACATACACATAAGAACATTCAATTAATTCGTTTGATGTTATGTTACAGGTAAGACTGTTATGCTTTGTGTTATACTTTTCTGTTGCCACAAGTGGCATTTCATCCCAGACAATTCTCTGAATACCACAGGTTCTACTTGTGAAACCAGAGGCTACATTGTAAGAGTGACGGTTAATCTGCTCCGACAAATATGTAGCAGATTCACAATTGTGCATTTAGACATTTGCGTTTTTTATTTCTTTTAATATACTCTAACCTTTCTTTTACATTATATAGAATTATTATGTTATATAGCAGAATGCACAATTTTCCACTTAGACCATCACGATTTTCAAAATTATCAACGTACCCTAACCTTTCTTGTAGATTATATACAATTAATCTGCTATGCAACTTGTCTGATGAAATTGCCTATCTACGGTTCTACGTATTTCAACATAAACGGTATAACTGCTATTACTGTAAATGAGAATACTAAACCGGCAATGTTTACAATTTTACTGATTGCATAACAAGTGGTCTGCTGCTGACCTACTGCTAGTAAATTTTCAACACACTTACTTAGATATTGACTGACCCAACTGACAGGACAGCTGTACTTGTCTTATGTGGTAATGACTTATGGTATGTTTGGCACACTGTCTGACCAATTGCCAAAATATTGACTGACATAGTGCTGGTCCTCCAATGACACTCTACCAAGATTCTGTCAGTATAATGTCAACCCAACAGGCAGACATGGAACTAATAAAATAACTGATGTCAACAAGCTGTTTAAACAAAGACGTACATGCTGCTGCCCCAATACTGGCATACTGAGAATACACTGATTGACACTCAGTCGACCTATTAACTGACATACTTAATGTACATCTACTGACATATGTCCAGTTTGCTAGGAACCCACTGATTAACATATATGTACTGGCTAACACACTGACTGATATGCAAATATGTACTGATCCACTGACTGTGGTAAGTTTTCAAAACAATGTGGATGCAAATGTCACTGTTGTCAACCCATAAATATTCATTTTTATAACAAATCACAACATTTATGATGAAACGAGTTCCTTTGCTAAGTAGTTATACATCGGAGTTCCTTGTGATTGATTGTAAACACCTTGACCAATCTCTTTATTGCATCATTTAATTATTAAAACTTAAATAAATGGCAATAGTGTAATGCTGTTAAAAGCAAAATTGTTTAAAACTGCATTCATTGTTACGAATTACAGTTTTACCGTGTCTTTCATATAAAACCTAACGTATACATAGCTACGAAAAAAATATGTTCAACAAAAAAACTGATGTGGTTTTCGCGTGAAAATATTAAATGTATTTTGAAGATACTTCATTTAAATGTTAAAAAATATCAAATTATAGTCATTGATTGTTAGCACAACTGTGTATGTTTTACACTTTATTGTTTTGCTTCATATTCATGAAAAGTTACAAAAAATAAAGTACCCATTGCCCATTATATGGTATGTCCTTCCTGTAACACCATGTCCCTAACGTAACACCGTATGTTAAGTGTAGTATATGTTTCCATACCAGTGATTTTGATGAACAAAAGCTGTCTTTTATACTTATAGATCTTAAATGACACAACACCAAAGTTTCTATAACGAACTGGTTAGAATTTAAAAGACCACGATAACTTAATAACGATCAAATTGCATATTTTCTAAAACGTTTTTCCAAAAATGCCATATGTTTTTTACCTTTTCATGTTTATTAAATACAAATGCATGTTTATGTTATATGAGTCGAGTTCTTTTTAAAAAACAAGAACATTTCTACCTTTGTATATTAGTGTTCAATATATTGCATGATACAAAGGCGTTACAGGAAGGACATTTCAACAAACCAAGTCAAACAAATTACAGCATCCTTATGAAATATTGATTATTTGATGTGGAATTTGTGTGCTACATGTATAGCATAGGTTATACATCTATACATCATTTAAACAAGAAAAAAATATTAAATCTAATACTTTTTTTAATTAAAGGAAAAATCTTCGAGCTCAAATGTTGAAAAAAAATATTGACTCATATATATAAATATTTGCAAGGAATATAATGAACGATAATGGGTGCAGCTGGATACCACGATCGCTTGGTATGAAATGTCATTGGTTAAAGCTTTTATATACACATGAGAAAACATTAGACTGTCACATGTTTGTAAATGAGCCAATATCTGGGGATTTTTTTGGAATTTTATTTTTTGGGCATTTTCAGTACAATCTCTCTTTCTTGTTTGTAAGAAGAAATATTTGTTTCGTTACCGTAAATCATGAAATGTATATTTGAACAGGAATGACATTCTTTTACTTATTGTTATTTCACTTATCAAATCCCAATAAAATATGGCAGCAAATAAAGAACACATGTGCATAAATTTGATTTAACGCGTTTTTCTTCTATTTGAACCATATTCAACATTCCAAATGCCTGACAGCACCCATACATATAATAACGTCTGACTTGTACACATATTGTGCACTTTATTACACGGATATAAGTCAATTATTAAGGTTTGTAGACGCATGATTTTAACATGTTTGATTCATTGTCAATTTTATAACTAAGAAAACTGAATAGCATATGTTATCAACGTATTGTTGCGGAACATTTCATCACGACTTACCAGTTTGTACTTTGAAAGTTGGTATTATTTCAATCTGGAAATAGATAAGTTCTCAACTATTTCACATATTTCTGCAATAAATAAAGGATATTGAATAAGTGTTAGTTTATTACTACATTTTGCAGTGTATGGAACAAGTTTTAAGTTATAAGTTTAATTATTAGAAGTGAACCATGTATGACCAGCCTTATAAGATTTTATAAAAACGACTTTCATAATGTCAGTAATAAATGAACAAGAAATCAATACACATTGTCTATTAATCACATAGCTGACAAATGTTAGACAAATAAGATGGTTCTAGATATTTATATTGGGATTTTTTCTCATAAACAGCGATATACGAGTTTTTATGGACGTAGTGTCAATGACATAATCATAAAAAGAAAAAGACTCTCACATGAAGTGTAAAAGTACAAATGTAGTGTGCATTGCACATTTTATGACATGGTAGAAATGTGCGCTGATGAATGGTTAATGCTTAATGGTCTAACACATAGTTTAGGATACTTTAGGTAATTCTACTCTAGACAGCAATGCCATAGACAATATGTCAATGGTACAATGTGGTTAGCTTTTTATATCAAGATTTTATGTTTTCAGCCTCATTAAATACTCGTAGATCAGTGGTACGTCAAGTCGTCAAGAATACTCCGGCGTACTTGCATGTGTTTTATCCAACTTCAGAACAATCAACATTATATCTGTGGAACCATCAACAAATGTCATGCAATATAATCATGCACCATATGGTGCACTATAGAAATATCGAACGTGTGGGCTTATGTAACCAACAGACATTTGGTACAGTCAAGTCATAAATAAGTGTTTTTGTCAATCAGTATTAACATTTCATGCTTTATGATGAATATTATACTGTACTAAAATACGGTAGCCTGAATATTGCATTGCGCATTTTTTTTTCATATATGTTCTATCATATAAAATATCGACTGGTGCGCAACTATGTTTGCGTGTGCGAGCATTTGTCTTATTTGATACACTGTATTGCAATAAAAGCGGGTTAGGTGGAATAAATTGAAATGTCAGGTACTTTTACCCATGTCAAAGAGCTGGTAACATACACTTATAATATCTACAATGAGCAAACACTACAATAATTATGATATGTGCTAGACGTGCTTATCAAGTTAAAATAACTAGTGACCTAACCAATGGGATTAAGTTTTACTTGTTTTCTGTGTACATCAGTCAATGTCGATTTCACATTGTTTATCAGTCAAGGTCGATGGTATATTGTCGTGTGCATCGCGCTGCAATGTACCGATTGAAGTTACATTAAGCCTGATCAGGTATCATCACGTGTCAAAGCAGTACTGACAGAACTATTGTACTTAATTATGTGTGGTTAACGAATCTGAATTGATAATGCACTCCTACCAAACCATGAATTTCACTTATTCGTTACTTCTTACATCATCATTATAATAAAATTCACTGTGAATGTCAGTTAAACCGCTTTGATAAAGCAGTCCCCGTGTCAATAAATGTTAATGTAACTAGTATTTGTACATGTAATGAAACCACGGTCCCAATTGGATTGGTGAGGATGTTTTCATTTCTATTTTTAAACCGCGGGTAAAACCCCTACCCAGGGGCAAATGGCCCCGCTATAATACATGTACAGTATACTTCCCCGCTATGTTGGTGCGGCACAAAAGCCCCGCTCTAACACAGTAGTGCAGGAAATCGGAAATGTAAAATGGCACTGTTATTCGATTGACCTTGTATACTATTATTATACTCCGTCATGCCCACTGACGCCATTGATAAAGTGTACGTTATTTCTGTAAATGTACACTTTTGTGAGACATTTTTTCAGAAAATGATTGGTCAATTTAAGCTTCAAACTATTTCAGATTTGCATAACCACATACACAGTTAAATAAATGTCACTGCTGATTGCCTGAAGACTAAAACTTGTAAAAACACACAACGAGGGATTAACATGACTGTGCTATTGTAAACTATTCAAATTTGCAGCATTACATTTTTTTTAATTAGTGTCTTTTTTTGAAACTTAATAATAAAACAAAGAAATGTAGCGTTAATGTTTTAGATTATATTTTTTAGTCTTGGTTGAACTAAATACTAAAACAAAATAATCTCAATTTAACTACACTCCGACAATAATAGGACAATGGCTAATCCTTTAATAATGCTGTCCACAATGTTGGAAGCAGAATCCATCAAAATTGAATGATTTTACGTTATTAGCTATCAGGAGGAATACATCAAACCTATAAAAATGTATAAAAAAAATATACATTGTGCAACCGACAAGAATCCTGAATTATTATTATACAATGATCAAAAGCAGTTATAGTTAATTCAAAGATCACTGTCACAACCGCGTTAAACAAACATTCAACTCGGTCGATTATTACAGGTTTCTAAGGATTAAATTCAACCATCATTAATACACTTATATGATTAAAACCATAATGGTCCTATAGCGTAGTGGTTATACTTACTGCATTTAGGTATTTAGAAATGAAACATTCTGGCAGTTTTGACAGACATCTTTGAATCGACAATATAACTTTCTACTTGTTTTCATGAGCACATGTGATGCCACATAAAATCACTCGAAAACAACCTTATATCAAATTATGTAGCCCTATGAAAATGAACGTTTAAATTAGAACATGTGTCAATTCATCACGGCGCTATTATAATACCAACATTTTTTAAATATCTATAAAATAAAACACACTGCCTTAACATCAACTGAGCAGTTTTAGATATATATAAGAATCGGCTAACATGATCCTGTTAGAAAATAAACATTAATTTTATAAATAATTCCATGACAATCGTCTATAAAAAAACAAAACAAATGAAGACAAATAATATGCTGTATACCTTTGTGCATCAAGCCTGAATCCATGAATGTGGAAAATAATTGATTGTGTAATCTTAGCTTTTATATGTTGTATTAATAGCTTCTTGATTTTTACTCAATCTATATGAGTTAATCCCTCAGATGTGTTAGGCCAAGGTTATTATGTTACATAGAGTCATATTTTCTAAAATTCAATATGTGTTCTGCTCATAAATTGTGCCAGAATTGATTGTGCTAATCATTGTCTCTCTGGACATCATTTACTTTTTGCCGGAGTATAAGTAAGATAAAGTACAATTTTTTTATCAAAAGTGTCCTCTTACAACCGTTATAGGATAGTTTTGTAAGGACGAACAACAAATTGTCCGAGGCGAAGCCGAGGATAATTTGTTGTTAGTCCTTACAAAACTATCCTATAACGGTTGTAAGAGGACACTTTTGATCAAAAACTAGTACTGTATCTAGTACTTCTTCTATTGAAACTTCGCTTTAATCAAATACAAATGTAGAAGTTGAATTCAGTAATTAATCATGCATTGTGTTTTTGTCCGAGATAAAACAAACAGGAACATAGTTATATAATATCAGCACCACAATGACGTTTTATTGCCCAGACAATAATGTTCACATAATGTGTAAGTATCACCTGTTGTACATGTGTGGTCAAGTGTATGAAGCAATAACGAGAAATAAGTCATGCAATAATAAAACAATTGTATCATCTTTCGAAATTAACACTTGTAAACTCTTCGTTGTTACTGATTACCGTAATGCGTAGAATATACATGAACGCGTACAACAATTATCGAGTTTCATACGTTGTCTTTGTTATTGTTACGGTTTTCCTTCTAACATGTTATTGTAATAATCCGGTGTGATGGGTGTTTATGTACCTTTCGTACTCTACTGGTTATGTTGCATATTACCCTCCCTGCTAGATAGTTAACTGTAATTGTGTTGGAAGAAATGTATATTAAAACAGCAGATCTACCTTTGGTTACTATACATGTTCCATAAAATGAATATTGACTTACTCAATCGTCCAACATCAGACATAATTTATGTCACGAGGACTCTTTGATTGGTAACATGTTGTTGCGTTTGTAGACTACACTTAACACGGAAGTATATATACAGGGAAGTAGATAAATCTTCGATGTATAGGTGCTTTGAATGTGTGAACTATTTGTGGTTATACTCGGACATATCAAAACTGCTTCATTTGAATAACCTTGTATTTGTAGTGTGTCGTTTGGTTGAATATTCACATTGTGTCACCAAGCTCCAAAGCCAAATGTAAGACAATAAACGTGATAACTTCTACTGAATTAATATGATATCTCGTCATTCTTTAAGAGGAGCAGTTGGGTTTCACAGAATTGCTATATTCGTGCCTAGACAACACATCTGTCTTCGTATCCATTTCCAGTTCAAAAAGCCAATGCTGCCTGTGCTTCTGTTAAATGTGGATATATGCAATGATTTTCTCCATAATATCACGAACTTAAACGACCTTGTGACAGAACATGATGATTCAGGGAGATCTTATAAGGATTCTCTTTTTTATTTCGTGCTGATTTATTCTTGAATTGAAATACTTCGGACCTCGTCGCTGGAGGCTATAAATAATTGTATCTATACTCTTCCAATAATTTCAACAATTAAACATTACTTATTTAATATTATCTATTTGTCAATCATTATTTCTAAAACTGGTTACAATACTTATATTGTCCGAAACCTTCCCCGTGATCACTGACATTGACAATTAACTCATAGATACAATTGTTATATGTACTTCTACAGGTTTCGTATTATGAGTCAAGGAACTTTCAAGAAATTTTCTAAATATGTTTTAGTACGTCTGAAAAACAATCAACAACCATTAGTGTACCATTATACTTTACTATCAAGGATGTGAATGGTATAACAAAGAAACGTGGTATGCGGGTTAAATAATTTTAACATGTCTTTCTCTTCCATGTAGTTAGTTACTTCCTTGACTTTGTTCACGGTCATGATATCTAATGGAAAGGTTATTCACAGAAAGTTAAGTGCTAGTTGTCAAATTAATGTAGTGATAATGACGTCGCGGTAGCTATGACATCAGAACAGCTACTTCATTATCACACATGACTGTAATGCTACCGGAATGGCTTCTTCGGACAGGAAAGGCGGTATTTTATAATAGAAGAGCCCATATCAAAAACGCCACATAGATGTACCACAATTAAACGGCAAAATGCCCATAACTTATTTAAGGAGAAAATAACCCCAACCACCAAAAGAATAAGTTGCAGCTGTCAAAAAGAAGAAAGGCAACGTACCAGTTGCACGATTCAGCTTCCAAAAGTTGATTGACTAAGTGTCATTCACACTACGGTTTAATCAATTGTTCCAGTAATAACTATGCACAGTTGCACTTTAATATGTTAACATAACAATATTTAAACACCATGGATGGCAAGCTAGGCAGTTTCTTTGTTGTATAGGTCAACATATCGTATGAAACTTTTTCTATAAGTCATAGTACATGTACGTATATGCCATATGATTAAGTAAAGTATCTACTGTATAAGATGTATGCTTTAAATTTGGTTCTTTGAAACACTGTATTGTGTGCATTGGAGTAAATAAAGCTAGATGAATGACAGACTTTTGCAACTTTACAATGTAACATTCGGTACCTGATTAAGTCTGTACTGCTTTCTCGTTGCATATAAAAATGTGTAATTTAATGCTTTGAATCATTACCCTCGGGAATTCCGTGTGAACAGACAACCAAATTCAAACAGTGTCAATGAAGGTTAAACGGTGCATTATAGTATTCGTCGATGGCGTAGAACAATATACGGGCACGAAGGTAAAAATATCAGCGGAAAATTAGCATCATCACAACATGGTGTCTCCTGTCTGGTTGTTTTCAATTCAGCCGAATTACAATCTATCAATATATTAACATAGTAAGTGAATATTACATGCTTGGTTGCATTCTTTTTTGATGTTTGTATTAGTTTATATGCAGACGGATCGAACCATTCGCAAGTCTGTTATTGTCGTATATAGTACAAAATGTACAACAATGTCGAAGGCTATGCTCATAATTGTGGTGAGGTATTTGGGAGTTTGTTTCGTGCTCAGTTAATCATGTCGTAAGTTGCCATCCCCGTCCAATTATATATACCTGAGTTGATCTCCAGTAATACTGGGCTTAGTGAACGCAAATAAACATGCTGATAATACCATGACTATTGATAGAATGCCAAAACTCTTACGGACATTTTCTAACATATGTGTGCAAAACTTAAGTTAAAACATTACAGATCTTTTACACTGACTACTCCCGCCTACTTTTCGAGTGAAGTCGCGAATGCCATTCCAAATTGTTTTGACACAACCTAAACAAGACTTTGTTTATACAAATAAATTAGTACGAGTATTTAATTAATTATTGACGAATTGATTTCACAAGAGTATCACATTCTAAAACGATATTCTTAATTCATAAAAATCGTGAATATTTGCTTTTAAAGAAAAGCAGCTAGATCTACTAGTAATCTTAAACAAATAGTTGTATATGTTAATTTTATCCGAACAACCCACGAGTAGGTTAACCACAAACACAGCAAAAACATGACATATCATGGGTAAAAATAAAAGCATATGTCCTTGCTGCAAAAGGACAGGATGACCTTGTTTCTCAGTAATAACACAGAATAAGAATAAGAAATGCCAAACAACGGTGACCCCGAGTGACCGATTATAATGCACCTAAGACTCGACATAGTTCCTCAAGACCTAGTTTCACAAATATACAGTGCCCACCAAAAATAGGTATTCAAACGTTATTTCCCCATGTATTTGCCGTTATAACACTATTCCCGAACAGAGAAGCACCAATGTTTTTGAAGATTACGAAAAACATTTCTTGATCAAATTCAAAGACAATATATTGGCTGCTACCCTAGATGTAAAGTGTCTATGCCTGGGTTAAACGACAATTTGGTCAGAAAATACTTAAAATGCAGCCCATTGGACCCCAAAGTTATTTAAATTCAAAACAATTTTATCTTTATTTCTATGTCATCTTTTACTTGTTTAGTTACTGTAGTTTCAGGAATTACTCTGATTGTTGTCGTCTGATAAACAAATATAATAATTCAATATTTTAACCAATTATTATTCTGCATCTATCAAAAAGTGTATACTTATTTTTGGTAGGCACTGTATGTCAAAACGGCGATTATTACATTTAATGTATGTACGAGTAGTGAAGTGAGTCCCGGTAGATTAGTTCCGGGTCTTAAAATGATCGGAAGTAGATTACCCTGATTAGCCTAGCTACAGTATAGGAGCGATACTACAGTGTTTATAATCCACGACGCCCTTCATAAAGAACAGCAATACAATACACTAATTTATAGTTGATGGAATATATAAGTACACATAATCTAAGGAACACGTCTATTCAATTAAAGTTTGTGAATGTGCTGGTTAGGTGTATGCAATCAGTATAATTATATGAAGTTCTTTCATGCAGGCGTGTCACGCAGCTTCCCTGAAGCTGTACAAGCAAGAATTGTAGTGATACATATTGTATTACACACTTTACAGCGAATGCACTTTATAAATCAATGAACTTCACGACCGCTCATTGTTTGCAATAAACAGCCCAGTACGGCGAAATTTCAAGCGCTCAATCTTTACTGCACTGGGTTAGTTTGTTTTCTTTTACACGTACCGAAACCCTGTAGCGGTCACGTGGCATTATACAAACTCGTTACAATCAGTATTCAATGACATTTTAACTGTCACGTGACCTAAGGCTGGTAACAAATGTATAGTCCTCAAGGGATGCATTGTTTAGCAAGTATGAAATACGCATAAGGGATGTGAAATGCAGCTAAATATGCAGTAACATAGGACACAACGTCAATAATAAACTTTTAACAAAATAAACACCAACGCTTAAAATAGCATGACGCTAATAAGACACATGTTTTCCAGCCTGCAGTGATCCTATATTTATACGAGCTTTATATTTAAATGAAACTAGATTACTGTGTTAGGATAAAGTAAATAACACAATTAGCAGTTTTTGTTCAACTGCCTTATTACCAGGTGTGGTTGTCCTATTTAACTATATTTAGTTGTTTTTTCATGACAAGTTTGAGCTATTTCATTTCTGTCGTTCAAGTATTGATACATGGGTGTTTCAAATTGATATTTATTAGTCTACAATTTAGACTTTGTCGCGCGAGGGGTATTTAATATTCAATCTACCTTCGGGAGTTGTTGAACACACTTGAAGGACAAGTTTGAGCTATTCCATTCTGTGTCGTTATAACACTGGTATGTTGGTGTTTCAAATTGAATGTATTAGTCTACACTTCAGACTTCGTCGCCCAAAAGGCGTAAGGGATGTTCGAAAGTTATTCAGTCGAGTAGTTCACTATTTCGCTGGTTTGGAATGAGATGGTCGTAAGAACTACTTACCCACACTGTATGTATGGACACTATGCGAACACTTATTGCCAACACTTTTTCTGCGAAAGAGAAAGTTCAACATTAATGAAGAAGGGGGGTACTTTGGTGGAAATAAATCTTAAATTTTTTATATGGTGTGATCGCAGTGACATTATTATTGAACATCTGCGTACATAACCGAACAAATATTCGACACCTCTGGAAAACTTTTTAATTTTAATGGGGCGTTTTGAAATGCATTTCTCTATTTCTAAAAATCGATAATTGCTTAGTAATTCATACATCCTTTAGAAATCGGTACGTTGATTCCATTTATTTCACCACCAAGCTATCATTTCGAGACGGAGTGGTTTAATGTAAACATAAATATGTTTCATCGGTATTAAATATGACCGGATGTGTAGCTTCCCCAAAAATATGTGATCTGTTGGAGATAATAAATCGGTGATATACTCTGTCTGCTCGGAGCGTATAAACGACTGCATGTCGATATGATGTTGTCATATGATTTCCTATGAGGCGTAATAGTCGTCTTTTGTTTCTGCCGTTGTTTCTACTCCTATTTGTATATATTACACATCTGGGAATGGTAAGAAACAGTAGGACATCATATTTACATCATTTGTATTCGTCATCACAGAATTTCCAATATAATTTTACATTACTAGCTTAGGTTGATTGATAAGAATGGTTTCCGAAAAGATATAACGAATACAAGAAGACAATTACAAATCTGAAAAAGGAACGACGGTGCAGAGCACGTACGGCATCTAAAAACATACAGGAAAATAGTATAATGAGTAACCGGTATGTCACTGTACAACCCTGTATTTGAGGTTTCCATCGCATATTACATTTAATCTTTACAGAATATAATGATCTGGTAATCCAGTTGTACGATATTTCCAGATTATTGTTTTAAATTCCAATAGTTCTTACAATATGATTTAAATATGCCTTCACACAGAGTACCGTGTCCCGTTTAACCTTGCTGTCTGGAACTTTCACATGAACTATCTATGTTAAATCTCTTTTGTTGTCATCAATATTTTAGTTCTAGTTGAGTATTAACTTACTACCCTGGTTAACTGTTTATAAGAAGGTCGGTGTGTAACATTTCTTGGACGTCTTGTGAATGTAAGTGCATCAATTGTTTGTTGCAATCTGCAGCATTGCCATTTGTATCACGTATTACATGTATGTGTTACATTATTTGCACAGCAAACATTTGTAAAATTTTAGTAACGCACTCATTTTCAGAAGCCTTTAAACAGAATTACGGAGTACATTGTACATTTAATATCAACCGTTTAAATATTAGAATATTAAAATGATATAATGATTACGGTAAGAATTACGACAGGTACGTTAAAAGAAAATATGATTGACGTAACCATAGGAATATGCATTCTGTTCGTTCAGACTCACGGACAATTAACATGGTAGGTAGATTTAAATAAAACCAATGTACCATAAGCTTATGAAATTGTTATAAGTATTAAAATATCGGGACATATACGTGTATTTGTTGATCACCTCTCGTACTCTTATCACGACTAGTCTTCATGCTTATTAAAGTACTGTATTAGGACATGTAATATTCAACCCATGGCTTTAACCATTCATAAGTTAGTTCATTTTGTGTATAGTGTTATGGATATTAGCGTCTAATGTAGCAGATGCTAGTAAATATCAGATTTGACTTGTTAAGGATTTGACATCAGACGTCTATGGTATCGTTAAGAGATAATGATCATTATCACGGGTGCACAAGTCTGGTTATATTTAGAAAATTGTTCCTGACGAAGCACATTTCTGTTTGTCTGGATAGATTGTTACCTAGACACCAGATGACGACATCCTTTACAATTATACTTTTCGTGTCTCCATAATGATCGTAGACATTTCCTGTTTTTTTTTATACACGTCACCTTTCCATAGCTGCAGACACACAATTGAATACACTGACTGCATTGAGAGTCGTATGTAAAGATTTGCAAGGAATAATGATGAAGATGAACGATGAAAAAATGTAATTGATACAGCTGTATGCCATGATCACTTAGTATGAAATTCCTTTCAAATTTGAAAAGACGAAATAGACATTGGGTATTATTCTATAGTACAAAACATCATGTTATTGAGTGAAGCTTTGATGACAAAATATTAGACTGTCACATGTTTATAGTTGATTGTAAATGATCCAATATCTGAGGAAAGGACCCTTAATGAAGTGTTTTGGATTTTCTGTAACATTTATCTTTCTTGTACAGAAGAGAAAAATGTAATGTGAACATTTCAAATATTAACAAAGTTATGGCCTTCCAAAGCAACCAATGACTTGAATGTTTTAGCGAAAACCCGTGTATCCCAACATGAACATGTGTCGTTATTGTAAATCATGAAATGTATATTTATACAGAAATGACGTTCTTCAACACAATATTGTCATTTCACTTGCCAAATCCAGCTACAATATGGGGCAAATAATGAAGACATGTGTATAGATTTGATTTAACGCGTTTCACTTCTGTGTTAACCATATTCAACATTCAAAATGCCAGACAACATAAATATAATATCGTCTGACTTGTTCACCTATTACTAATACTTCTCGCACGGACATAAGCCAATATTTAAGGTTTGTAGATGTTTAATTGTAACATATTTGATTCATTGTCAAGTTTATAACTAAGGAAACTATATATAGATAACATATTTTATTATGGTAAGTATTATTGCAAAAGCATTTTATCAAGGCTTATCAGTTTGTACCTTTTAACATTGAAAGTTGGTATTCTTTCAATCTAGGAATTGAAGGTCTTAACTATATCACATATTTTTGCTATAAATAAATGGTAATGAATAACTGTTGGTTTATTACTACATTTTGTAGTATATGGAATGAGATGGATTAAATTATAAGAAGCGAGCAACGCATGGATGGCTTAATAAGATTGTATCAAACTTATTTCATAATTTTGGTAATAAATCAACACGAAATCAATACATGTATTCTATTAATCACATAGCTGACAAATGTAAGACAAAAACGATAGTTCTAGTAATTCATATTTGCATTTTCTCGAAAAATATGCTATAAGAGTATATACGGACGTTTCGTCAGTGACAAGATCATTAAAAAGAGAAAGCCTATCAAATTACAACATTTGTATATTTGATACACACTGGGTATTTTTACTGTACATTACATAATTTATGACACGGTAGAAACGTGCGCAGGTGTGTGATAAATTTTCCAAGGCTATATTGATGGCCAACTTGTTTTTTGTTTTTATGAAATTCTGCCCCGGACAGCATTTATATAGACAATTATGTCAATGGTACAGTTTGGTTTGATTTCTTATCATGATTTCGTGTTTTTATTCACATTACATATATCTGTGGTAAGCCAAGTTATCAAGAATACGCTGACAGACTTGAATATGTTTTATCCAGCTTCAGAACGATCAGCGTTATGTCTGTGAAATCACCAACAAATGTCATGAGATATTATCATGCACCATATGGTGTATTAAATAATTATCGAACGTATGGGCTTATGTAAGCAACAGACATTTGGCAGAGTCATATGATAAATTATTGTTTTTGTCATTAAGTTATAAACTTGATGCGTTATAATGAATATGCTGAGCCAGAATATTGCATTGTACATTCTTTTTTCATATATGTTCCATGATTAAAAATCTAAATTGGCTTACAATTGTGTTTACGTGTGCGAGTATTTGTCTTATTTGATAAAGGGCAGTGGATGAATGCGGTTTAGGTGGTATCAATGGAAATGGCAGGTACTTAGAAACAATAACTTTATCACAAAGCTGTCACAGACACTAACAATAAATGCAATGAGCATAAACTAAGATAATTAGTATCATTAAACTGTGCTAGACGTGCCTATAAAGTTAACCTAGTCACCTTTCCAAAAGTAAAAAGTTCCACCTGTTTCTATTTACGTCAGTCAAGGTCGATGTTACATTATCGAATCATTCATGGTCAATATTACATTGTCACATCAGTCAAGGACAATTTCACATTGTCGTATCAGTCAAGGTCGAGGCTATATTGCCGTATCAGTCATGGTTGATGTTTCATTGTCACATCAGTCAAGGTCGATGTTACATTGTCGTATTAGTCAAGGTCGATGTTACAATGTCACATCAGTCAAGGTCGTTGTTACATTGTCACATCAGTCAAGGTCGTTATAACATTGTCACATCAGTCAAGGTCGATGTTACATTGTCACATCAGTCAAGGTCGATGTTATATTGTCACATCAGTCAAGGTCGATGTTTCATTGTCACATCAGTCATGGTCGATGTTATATTGTCACATCAGTCAAGGTCGATGTTACATTGTCACATCAGTCAAGGACAATTTCACATTGTCGTATCAGTCAAGGTCGATGTTACATTGATGTATCAGTCAAGGTCGAGGCTATATTGCCGTATCAGTAATGGTCGATGTTTCATTGTCACATCAGTCAAGGTCGATGTTACATTGTCACATCAGTCAAGGTCGATGTTACATTGTCACATCAGTCAAGGTCGATGTTACATTGTCACATCAGTCAAGGTCGAGGCTATATTGCCGTATCAGTCATGGTCGATGTTTCATTGTCACATCAGTCAAGGTCGATGTTTCATTGTCACATCAGTCAAGGTCGATGTTACATTTTCGTATCAGTCAAGGTCGATGTTTCATTGTCACATCAGTCAAGGTCGATGTTACATGGTCACATCAGTCAAGGTCGATGTTACATTGTCACATCAGTCAAGCTCGATGTTACATTTTCGTATCAGTCAAGGTCGATGTTACATTGTCGTGTCCTTCGCTTTGCAATACACGGATCTAAGAGACTTAAAATCTAATCATCCCGTATCAGAGTAGTACTCACGGAAAGCTTATAACGGAATCTTAAAAAATCCAATTTGAATGTAACTGGCACTCGTAATACACTAGACCAATGAAATCATGGCCCGACCCCGTGGATTGGTGTTGTGTTTTCGTTTTAAACCGTGGGTAAAACCCCTGCCACAGGGCAATGCAGGACCCCAAATTACCACTGCTTCTATCCATAAAAAATAACCACGGCTACACTTCCATTTACGATTTTTGTGCTACACAAAAACCCCGCTCTTATACAGTAGTACGGAATACTTCGGGAATGTAAAAACGGGAATGTTATCCCTATACCCAATGTACGGAATACCGTTAGGGCCATCGTGGTTACACATTAAAATCCAGAGGGCGACAATGCGATAGTGCGATAGTACGATCGCGACAATGCGATAATACGATGGCGACAATGCGACAGTACGATGGCGACAATGCGACAACGCGATAGTACGATGGCGACAATGCGATAGTACGATGGCGACAATGCGACAACGCGATAGTACGATGGCGACAATGCGATAGTCATATCGTACTGTCGACATCGTACTATCGCATTGTCACCATCGTACTATCGCGTTATCGTACTGTCGTCATCGTAACATCGCATTGTCGCCATCGTACTATCGCATTGTCGCCATCGTAATATCGCACTGTCGCATTGTCGCCATCGAACTGTCGCATTGTCGCATTGTCGCATCATGGCCCTCTTGTTGAGTAATTGTCCTTTGTTATTTAAAATACTTATTTTTTTGTCCGGAGCATATCTTTAAAAGTATTTGAGATATTGACTTGATACTTGATACATATATAGATCTCATTGTGTGGAGTTCTAGTTAGCTTGACTATTCAAGGAATAGCGGAGCTTTTCTTACCACGGTGTTGTCGTTGGTTAAAATTTTCGTACCAGTCCAATTTTTAGCACACCTGTTACATTGTGACATTGTGAGCTTTTGAGATTTTGTGGAAACTGTCATCAGACTGTCCATCCATGTGTCCGTCAACATTTTGCCTCAAATTACAAAATATACTTCTCCTAAACCTCTGGGTCAATTGGTACCAAATTTGGTTGTAATGATCCTTTGGTGGTCCCATTTCAAAGTTGTTCAAAAATGGAATTTCATGAGGAACTCTGGTTTCCATGGCAGCCAAATTTTAAAAAAATCTTCTACGATGCAGCAAGGCTCAGAGCTTGAATATTTGGTGTGAAGCATTGTCTAGGGGACAAGTTTGTTAAAATCATGACCACCGGGTAAGATTGGCCCCGCGGCATATATGGTTTTGTATAGGAAAACTCGAAAATTGTTCTCCAGAACCAAAAGAGCCAGAGCTTAGATATTTGACATGTAGCATGGTCTAATGGACCTCTACCAATTTTGAAGTTTGATTAAATCATAACCCCAGGTATCAGATAGACCCCTCCTCGGGGCATCTCTGGATTCGGATGGGAAAAACTAAAAATCTTCACCAGAACCACATTTCCTAGACCTTAGATATTTGACATAAATTGTCCTTAAATTCAAGTCCTTCAAGATATTGCCTTGAAACTTTGCATACGTGTTTATGATCCCACTCCCCATCAAAAGGCGCGAGTAGATAACTCTGTGAATAATAACTGAAAAGAAGTGGGGGTATATTGTTTTGCAAATGTTGATGGGCCGGTCCGTAGACCTTTTTGTTCTGATCAATAACTAGAGATTGCCTTGACCTAGGGTAGTCAAACTTAACAGGATGGTTGCTTGTATTAAGTAGATGAAGCCTAATGTTTTTGGGATCAGTAGATCAAAGGTCAAGGTCCCTGTGATCTTCATTAAAACACAGTTGCAGCTAAATAACTAATGAACAATTTGACCAATGGAAGTGAAACTTCATAGCATTATTGCTTATATTCAGTAGATGATACTTATCAGTCGAAAAGTCAAGGTCACTGTGACCTTATGATAGAAAAGGATTTTGGCTCAATAACTGGAGATTACTTTGACCTAAGGTATTCAAACTTTATAGGATGATTGCTTGTATTAAGTAGATGAAACCTACACTTTGGGGTTAGTAGGCAAAAGGTCAAGGTCACATGACCTTACATTGAGCAAGATTAGTCAAACTTCACAGGATTATTCCTTGTATTAAGTCGATGAAACCTAGTTTTTGGACTCAGTAGTCGATTGGCGATAGTCGACAATGCGATAGTACAATGGCGACAATGCGACAAAGCGATAGTGCGACAATACGATAGCGACAGTGCGATAACGCGATAGTACGATGGCGACAATGCGATAATACGATGGCGACAACGCGATAGTACGATGGCGACAATGCGACAGTACGATGGCGACAATGCGACAACGCGATAGTACGATGGCGACAATGCGATAGTACGATGGCGACAATGCGACAATGCGATAATACGATGGCGACAATGCGACAACGCGATAGTACGATGGCGACAATGCGACAGTACGATGGCGATAGTACGATATGACTATCGCATTGTCGCCATCGTACTATCGCGTTATCGCATTGTCGCCATCGTACTATCGCATTTTCGCCATCGTACTATCGCGTTGTCGCATTGTCGCCATCGTACTATCGCATTGTCGCCATCGTATTATCGCATTGTCGCCATCGTACTATCGCACTATCGCATTGTCGCCCTCTGGATTTTAATGTGTAACCACGATGGCCCTAACGGTATTCCGTACCAATGCCCCTCCACCAGGGATTGTCCCTGGTTTCGATTGAAACATCGCCTTAATTAAATACAAATGAATATGTTGAATTTAGAAATTTATCATGTATTTGTATTTTTGTACAGAAAAAGTGTGTTTATCAGCACCAAGCGGTCGTTGTGTAGCCCAAGGACGCGAATGTACCAAACACAATAATGTACGTATGCAGTTTAGCACCTGAAAATATCGGGTATTGACGGAATATAACAGTCCAATATATAATTACTAGTCATCAACACATTGGAACTAGACATCGTCACATTGGAAATAAGTGATGAATATCTACTTTCGTAATTAGGTTGGACAATCTAACCAGACATCTGGCTATAACATGGAAAGTATAATTACAACGGCCAATATATATCTGTATAATGTTATACTGTAACAGTTCACATACGTACTGTACATGCGTGGTAAAGTCCATATAGCGATAGTGAGTAATTAGACTTGTAATAACAAAACAATTGTATCATCATAACTATTGTACATGTATTGCACACTTGTAAACTATTCGTTGCTATTGATTAACGTAATGCCTAGAAGATATATGCCAAATGTGTTAAAGGTTCTTTATCTGGAGTTGTTGGACACGCGTACCATACTTATTGAGTTTCATACGTTTGCTTGGTTATTGTAACGGTTTTCCTTCTTTTGTGTTACTGTTTTACTCTAATTTGATGTCTTGTGCCTTTCGTACTCTGACCATGTTGCATATTACCATCCATGCTAGATAGTTAACTGTACATTTGTAGGAATTTCAAAACAGCTGACCTTTCTTTTGATTAATTTGCACGTTTCATAAAATGGCCATACTTAATCGTCCAACATCAGACTAAATTGAATTTGCTAACATGTTATTGCGCTTGTAGACTATACTATACACGGAAGTATATAAAACATTATACAAAAAAGAGGATAAAACTTCAAAGTTTTGGTGTTTTGAATGTGTAAACTATTTGTGGTTAATACTCTGAAATATCAAAATTGATTCATTTGAATCGCCCTGTATTTGTAGCGTGTCTTTGAGTTGAACATTTCTATTGTGCTGACACCAAGCCCCAAAGCCAAATATTCTAGTACTTGTCAATCAACGTAATCTATGCTACTTTATTAATATGATATTTCGCCATTCGTTTCATTAGAGGGACAGGTAGAATTCACAGAAGTGTTATATACGTATGTTTTCATTTCCAGTCTTAAATGTCTCTGCTTCTGTGACATGTTACAAAAGTTGTATATCCAAAGTTTTACTCGATGATATCACGTACTTACACAACCTTGTGATATAATGTGATGCTTAGGAGGTCACATTCTGCATGCTTGCTTTCTAACTTACCGGTACTTACTTACTAGAATCTTCATGTAGTGTTCAGTATTTATTGTGTTTCTGACATTTAATTATACTGATTCCCTATTTATTGAATATTTAATTCGTGTTGATTTATTCTTGAATGGAACGTCTTCTAAGCTCGCCGTAGGAGGCATCAACTCATTTTATTTATACTCGTAAATGAAATTCAATAACTACCCAACACTTATTCAATATCCTCTTTTTACGTTATTTCTAGAACTGGTTACATTACTTATATTGTCCAATACTCTCTCCTAACTCACTGACATAGACAAATTACTTATGTAAAATACAAATGTTCATCCTATAATCAACAATGAAATATCAAGGAACTTTCATTAAATGTTTCTAAATGTGTTTTATTACGTCTGAAAAACAATCAACAGCCATAAGTAAACCATTATACTTTATTATCCAGGAGGTGAATGGTAAAACAAGGACACGTGATATTCCCGTTCCGGGTTAAATAATGATAACAAGTTATTCTCATCCCGGAAGTTAATTGCATCCTTAACATTAGTGTCGGTCGTGGCATCTAGTGGAGGGGTTGGTCACAGAGGATCCAGTACCAGTTGTTCAATTAAGTAAATGATAATGACATTGTGGTCGCTTTTACATCGGAAAATGTAACTACCTTGTATGCGTTCAATGTCGTAACGTCAAAAACAGGATACATTAGTAAACTGACTTCATTATAACAGACACCTGCATTGAACCGTCATTTCTTCGAGATACCATGATTTATATAAAAAGATGAGAGAAAATGGGACGTACCGTAAGTACACGGCCCAATGTCCAATATTTAATTAAACGAGAAACAAAAATTAACCGCCAAACAACTACGTTTCGACGCAAAAAGTACAAAGCCAACGTTACCAGCCATCAAAAGACTGAAATACCCAGCTTCATCTGGGTTCTCAAGGGCTGAACAACTACGTTTCAATCAAGCAAAAGCTAAATCACTTGTCCCGGTTATAATAATGCATTGTATAGTTGTACTTCATGTTATAGCCCTACCAGATTAAACTGAGACTCCTTGCATAATTCGTAAACGTCCGGAGATAACGGTATATCGTAAATTAACATACACACCGAATACAACCGAGCATGGCCCGACGAGCTTTAAGGACTTTGATGAGTGTCTATTAAACCTGGTCAAGCTTTGACATCACACTTGTTGACCTCACCATGGCAAGCTGGGCCGTTTCATTGTTGTATCGGTCAATATTGTATGAAGCTTTTTCTGAAAGTCATGATATACCATGTAATTAATTAAAACAATGTACTGTTGAAGATGTAAGCTTTGAATTGTGTTCGTGGTAATATTGCCATGTACTCGTGTAAATAAAGCTAGCTAAAAGGCAGACTTGTGAAATTTTGTAATCTTACATTCGATCGTATTCGATCCAGTCTGCACTGCTCTCTCAATGAATACCAAAATGTGTAATTCAATGCTTGGAATCATAACCTTCAGGATATCGGTTTGACCAGACAGCCAAATTCAAACAGTTAAGTTACAATTAAAGTTTATCGGTGCATTTGAATATTTATCGATGGTTTGGGTAAATCAACGAGTTTGTATATTAAAATAATTTCGGTAAATTAGCATCATCACAAAATGCAGTCTCCCGTCTTGTTGTTCTCAATTCAGCGGAATTCTACTCTATCAATGCATTTACATATTTTGTGAATATTATGTTTGGTTGCATTCCTTTTTGGTATGCAGTATCAATTTATAATGCAGTCGGATCAGACTATTTGTTTATCATAATCTATTATTGTCGTATCTACCACAATAATGCAGATGGCTATGACTGTGAGCATCATTGTTGTGTGTCCTCTGGGTTTTCCTTTTTGTATTTTTATCTTTGTACCCTTCGTGCTCAGTTAATCATGTCGGCTGCTGCCTACGCCGTCCAATCAGAAAATATATTAGACGCTCTCAAGGATATAGTGAACGCATGAACGTAATAATTATACAATTTATTACATTTACAATAATGTATCTGAAATACAGAATATAGAATATAGCGCGACGGATCACATTTTCCGTATCATATATGTCTGGTTGTCTAAATTCGTAGCACGCATGTCTGACTTTTCAAAACATTATCACATAATGAGAATGTTATGTCACTAAGCGATTTATTTGTATATTCTGTCAGTTAGCGATCACATTACAATGGGCTGCTGGCACGATATAACATTCATGATTACTTGTCATCATTTTACATCATTACACTTGGTAGTAGTACATCGAATCATTGTGCAGACATAAAACAATAATCCCCCCTCACGTTTAGACATCTTGCAGTGCATTTTATGCATAGCGTTAATAATGCTTACAGCGCCAACAAGATATTGCCAATTCGTTCGGACCAATATGTACTTTTCCTTAATTTAGACATTTAAGAAGCTCGTAAAAACATTCATAGTAAATTATATTGCTTCCCAAAAGGATAGTAAATATCGAAAAGAGAAGATAGCAGACCACAAGAACAGACAAAGAAATAAACAAATAAGAACAGTTTGTTGGCTATATGATTTGTGCTTATTATTGCCTAAGGTATTCAAACTTTATAGGATGATTGCTTGTATTAAGTAGATGAAACCTACACTTTGGGGTTAGTAGGCAAAAGGTCAAGGTCACATGACCTTACATTGAGCAAGGTTAGTCAAACTTCACAGGATTATTCCTTGTATTGAGTCGATGAAACCAAGTTTTTGGACTCAGTAGTCGATTGGCGATAGTCGACAATGCGATAGTACAATGGCGACAATGCGACAAAGCGATAGTGCGACAATACGATAGCGACAGTGCGATAACGCGATAGTACGATGGCGACAATGCGATAATACGATGGCGACAACGCGATAGTACGATGGCGACAATGCGACAGTACGATGGCGACAATGCGACAACGCGATAGTACGATGGCGACAATGCGATAGTACGATGGCGACAATGCGACAATGCGATAATACGATGGCGACAATGCGACAACGCGATAGTACGATGGCGACAATGCGACAGTACGATGGCGATAGTACGATATGACTATCGCATTGTCGCCATCGTACTATCGCGTTATCGCATTGTCGCCATCGTACTATCGCATTTTCGCCATCGTACTATCGCGTTGTCGCATTGTCGCCATCGTACTATCGCATTGTCGCCATCGTATTATCGCATTGTCGCCATCGTACTATCGCACTATCGCATTGTCGCCCTCTGGATTTTAATGTGTAACCACGATGGCCCTAACGGTATTCCGTACCAATGCCCCTCCACCAGGGATTGTCCCTGGTTTCGATTGAAACATCGCCTTAATTAAATACAAATGAATATGTTGAATTTAGAAATTTATCATGTATTTGTATTTTTGTACAGAAAAAGTGTGTTTATCAGCACCAAGCGGTCGTTGTGTAGCCCAAGGACGCGAATGTACCAAACACAATAATGTACGTATGCAGTTTAGCACCTGAAAATATCGGGTATTGACGGAATATAACAGTCCAATATATAATTACTAGTCATCAACACATTGGAACTAGACATCGTCACATTGGAAATAAGTGATGAATATCTACTTTCGTAATTAGGTTGGACAATCTAACCAGACATCTGGCTATAACATGGAAAGTATAATTACAACTGCCAATATACATCTGTATAATGTAATACTGTAACAGTTCACATACGTACTGTACATGTGTGGTAAAGTCCATGTAGCGATAGTGAGTAAATAGTAAGTATCAAAACAATTGTATCATCAGAACTGTTGTATTGCACACTTGTAAACTATTCGTTGCTATTGATTAACGTAATGCCTAGAAGATATATGCCAAATGTGTAATGATTCTTTGTTGGACACACGTACCATACTTATTGAGTTTCATACGTTTGCTTGGTTATTGTAACGGTTTTCCTTCTTTTGTGTTACTGTAATACTCTAATTTGATGTCTTGTGCCTTTCGTACTCTGACCATGTTGCATATTACCCTCCATGCTAGATAGTTAACTGTACATTTGTAGGAATTTCAAAACAGCTGTCCTTTCTTTCGATTAATATGCACGTTTCATACAAAAAAGTGGATAAAACTTCAACGTTTTGGTGTTTTGAATGTGTAAACTTCTTGTGGTTAATACTCGGAAATATCAAAATTGATTCATTTGAATCACCCTGTATTTGCAGCGTGTCTTTGAGTTGAACATTTCTATTGTGCTGACACAAAGCCCCAAAGCCAAATATTCTAGAACTTGTCATCAACGTAATCTATGCTACTTTATTAATATGATATCTCGTTTCATTAGAGGGACAGGTGGAATTCACAAAAGTGTTATATACGTATGTTTTCATTTCCAGTCTTAAATGTCTCTGCTTCTGTGAAATGTTACAAACGTTGGTATATCCAAAGTTTTACTCGATGATATCACGTACTTACACAACCTTGTGATATAATGTGATGCTTAGGAGGTCACATTCTGCATGCTTGCTTTCTTACTTACCGGTACTTACTTACTAGAATCTTCATGTAGTGTTCAGTATTTATTGTGTTTCTGACATTTAATTATACTGATTCCCTTTTTATTGAATATTTAATTCGTGTTGATTTATTCTTGAATGGAACGTCTTCTAAGCTCGCCGTGGGAGGCATCAACTCATTTTATTTATACTCGTAAATTAAATTCAATAACTACCCAACACTTATTCAATATCCTCTTTTTACGTTATTTCTAGAACTGGTTACATTACTTATATTGTCCAATACTCTCACCCATCTCACTGGCATTCTCAATTAACTTAATATGTAAAATACAAATTTTTATCCTAAAATCAACAATGAAATATCAAGGAACTTTCAATAAATGTTTCTAAATATGTTTTATTACGTCTGAAAAACAATTAACATATACTTTACTATCCAGGAGGTGAATGGTATAACAAGGACACGTGATATTCCCGTTCCGGGTTAAATAATTATAACAAGTTATTCTCATCCCCGAAGTTAATTGCATCCTTAACATTGGTGTCGGCCGTGGCATCTAGTGGAGGGGTTGGTCACAGAGGATCAAGTGCCAGTTGTTCAATTAAGAAAATAATAATGACATTGTGGTCGCTTTAACATCGGAAAATGTAACTACCTTGTATGCGTTCAAAGTCGTAACGTCAAAAACAGGATACATTAGTAAACTGACTTCATTATAACAGACACCTGCATTGAACCGTCATTTCTTCGAGATACCATGATTTATATAAAAAGATGAGAGAAAATGGGACGTACCACAAGCACACGGCCCAATGTCCAATATTTAATTAAACGAAAAACAAAAATTAACCGCCAAACAACTACGTTTCGACGCAAAAACTACAAAGCCAACGTTACCAGCCATCAAAAGACTGAAATACCCAGCTTCATCTGTTCAATGGCTGAACAACTACGTTTCAATCAAGCAAAAGCTGAATCACTTGTCCCGGTTATAATAATGCATTGTATAGTTGTACTTCATGTTATAGCCCTACCAGATTAAACTGAGACTCCTTGCATAATTCGTAAACGTCCAGGCCGTTTCATTGTTGTATCGGTCAATATCGTATGAAGCTTTTTTAAAGTCATGATATACCATGTAATTAATTATAAAACGTACTGTTAAAGATGTAAGCTTTGAATTGTGTTCGTGGTAATACTGTCATGTACGAATTGGTGTAAATAAAGCTAGCTAAAAGGCAGACTTGTGAAATTTTGCAATCTAACATTCGATCGTATTTGATCCAGTCTGTGCTGCTCTTTCAATGAATACCAAAATGTGTAATTCAATGCTTGGAAGCATAACCTTCGGAAAATCTGTGTGATCAGACAGCCAAATTCAAACAGTGAAGTTACAATGAAAGTTTATCGATGCATTGGAATATATGATTTGGGTAAATTAAGGGGTGTGTATATTAAAATAATATCGGTAAATTAGCATCATCACACAATGGTGTCTCCCGTCTGGTTGTTTTCAATTCAGCGGAATTCAACTCTATTAATTCATTTATATATTTTGTGAATATTACATGTTTGTTTGCATTCCTTTTTGGTATGCAGTATCAATTTATAATGCAGTCGGAGCAGACTATTTGTTAATCTTTATCTATTATTAGCGTATCGACCACAATAATGAATATGGCTATGACTATGAACATAATTGTGGTGTGACCTCTTTGTTTCACTCTTTTGTATGTTCATCTGTGTACCCTTCGTGCTCAGTTAATCATGTCGGCTGCTGCCTTTGCCGTCCGATCGGAAAATATATTAGCCGTTCTCCAGGATATAATGAAAGAAAGAACGTGACAATAATACAATTTATTACATATACAATAATGTATCTCAATAACAGAATATAGAATGTAGCGCGATGGATCACATTTTCAGTATCATACATGTCTGGTTGTCTAAATTCGTAGCACGCATGTCTGACTTTTCAAAACATTATCACATAATAAGAATGTTATGTCACTAAGTGGTTTATTTGTATATTCTGTCAGTTAGCGATCACATTACATTGGGCCATAAACTTTCCTGCTGGCACGATATAACATTCATGATTACTTGTCATCATTATGCATCATTACACTTGGTAGTAGTACATCGAATCATTGTGCAGACATAAAACAATAATTCACCCTCACGTTTAGACACTTTGCAGTGCATTTTATGCATAGCGTTAATAATGCTAACAGCGCCAACAAGATATTGCCAATTCGTTCGGTCCAATATGTACTTTTCCTTAATTTAGACATTGTAAGAAGCTCGTAAACACATTCATAGTAAATTATATTGCTTCCCAAAAGGATAATAAATATCGAAAAGAGAAGATAGCAGACCACAAGAACAGACAAAGAAATAAACAAATAAGAACAGTTTGTCGGCTATGATTTGGGCTTATTATTGCGACAATTCGTGAATAATTCAAAAACGGTATGAGGAAATGAAGTTATCTTGTATTTACAAAAGCGAACAGAAACAATATCAACAGTTTAACTGGTTTCAATAAGGCCGGATATATATACGTGTCGCCTACGAGTACCATATCAATATATATCAACCATATCACATATACTCAAACGTGAACAGCATACAACAAAAAAGGAGAATAGTTTGAGAACGCCTTCATATCTGCCATATTATGACAATTGATTAGTTAACTAATGGCATTAATGTTCTATGTGAAGAATGCTAGCCATTATTGTAAAAGAAGAAGAAGAACTAACATTGTATAAATAAACGAGTTCCTTGGCAGATGTGACAATTCTATTAGCGTAAGTGGTGACAGATTCGGGTGGATTTCTGGGATTTTTTGGGTCGGATGTACTCGGTTAGATTGACAAAGCCATGTCTTTAATTAAAATACCATACCAATTGTCGAGGGCTGTTTGAAGCAGTTCAGTCGTTAAACCATCCTTTGACATTTAACTTCCCCTGGTCATTGGAACACCATTAAAAAAGGGTCTAGACTCCCCCTGAGGAGAATATTTGTTTCATATGGGTTTGATAACCAACGTTGATATATGGCTCTCAGGAATATCGAATTTGTCGAACTGCCCTAGCAGATACCACATTGCATATTGGTCTAGTGGACAATGTGTGATACTCTTGCTCAAAGAATTTCACCAGTGGTCAAGACGAGGGTTGAGGCCTGGACCCATAGATCCCGAAGCGCAATGCTCTACCTCCAGTACTGGCCTCTAGCACAGCATAGATACAAAGTATCAAGTTGAACCCAAAGCACATAAGAACAGCTATATGTAATGAATACTGCTGCATTGAAAGCAAATTGTTTTCATGAGAATTATGTTACAGCGTGCAGTTCTGAAAGATATTAATCTGAATTATCCGATGTTGAAAATTAATATTCTTGTACTCGGGTTTCGCTCGTAAAACCTTCGAATGGTGATTAATTATTTTCTGCAAAAAAGTGTAACAGAACTAGTAAATGACAATCTTAAAGTCAATGTTATGCATTTTTTTTAATTTCAGTGAAAATATAATCAGTGCAATTATGATTCATTCTGTTCTGCAAAAATGGAATCAATCCCTGATATGTACGGGCTGAAAAACGTTGCAACTCTACATCTCCATTTGACAAGGACTAAAAAGAGGTATCGATAACTACGTCTATATTCTTAAATTCATAAACAAACGGACAGATATTAGGTCTTCCATTACATCAATTAAAAGGTGTTGTGTTAATTGTATACCCTACCTACCTATCCGCTTCGTGCCGGCTTGTACATAAGGCTGTTACCAGAGTTCTTCATTGCTTCCTGTCTTTGGCAATCTTTTCAATTTCTCCAAAAGTCTTACACAAGGTCTTTATCTCAATATTGATCGTCCTTCTCCACGTCTCTTTCGGTCTTCTTCTATCCCCCCCTGAGGTGTCCATTTGAGTGAGGTCTTTGTAATACTGTTTTGGTCTTTTCTGATGACGTGACCAAACCATCAACATCTGTGTTTATTGATTACAGTTCTGATGTTCTTTAGTCCAGTCTTTTTGTAGAGATTGTTGTTTGATATTTTAGTTGGCCAGTAGATCTTACAGATTTTTTGTAGGCATGTTTAATGAAATCCGGATAGTTTCTGACTGTCTTTTTGAGTTATTCTCCAGCATTCTGATCCATACAACAGGACTGAGAGTACATTGCTTTGATAGAGTTTTACTTTGGTCTTTTCACTGATGTTTCCAGATCTCCATATCTTGATGAGTTGGTAAAATGTTATTCTTGCCTTTTGAAGTCTGTAAGCTATATCCTTTTCAGTCGCATTGCTTTTGCTCAGAATACTTACTAAATATGTAAAATCTTCGACCTCTTCAATTGGTTCATTGTCCAGTGTTATAGTTGTTTGATGGTTAGGGAGTTGCATAGTTCTTCTTTTCTTACTGATGTGAAGTCCAACTTGGTGAACATAATTAGCTAGGTCTTCTGTTTTCTTCTGGAGGTGGTCAGCATTGCTTGCAAGTAAGGCAATATCGTCAGCAAATTCAAGACCTTCAAGCATTGATGTGAGTGTCCATCTAATTCCTCGTTTTTGGTTTTCAACAGTTTTCCTCATTATCCAGTCAATGGCAACAAGGAACAGCATAGGTGACATGATGCATCCCTGTCGTACCGCACTGGTGATGTTGAACCAGTCGCAAAGCTTGTTGTTGTGAATAACGCTGCATGTAAAGTTCTCATAGAAGCTCTTAATAATTCTGATGATTTTTCAGGACATCGTGTTAATTGTATAGTCTTGTTAAATAGACACGTATTACATAATTATAATAAATGTCAAACACTATCGATTAACACCACAATCTACCGAGCATAATAACATCAGAAAAGATTTAAAAGATCCTATAGATCGAAAGAGAGCATAATTTCGAATGTAATTTACGCAGCAGACTGTTTAGAATGCATTGTTTAAGGTTGCAGGTCATAGGTCAGATTGGAGCTATACATAATGATTACATAGTAGATTTACACTTGAACCGGTTAAATTACGAGTATAATACTTAGCACGAACTATGAATAAATAAATGGTTCTGCTAGCATAATAATTAGAATCGACAAAACTTTCTGCCACGAAGTTAACTAGAGTACGACAATCATTTAGCATTTTTTACGCCTCTAAAATAGTGCCAGACCACGACCAAGACATAATAATTGGCCTGGATAATGAGGGTTAAGCATACTTTAGAAATTACTGAGATAAACACGATCGCAATTAAAGATTCAGACAATACTTCATTCATCTTCATAACTTTGTTTCCGTAATTGGAGAAGTTTTCAATTATTTTATTGGAGGAAATGAATAATGATGAACAATACACAATTTACATTAGCTTATTGAGACTGTCATGATGTGTGGTTTCTCAAATTAGTTACGTTCTAACAAAGACAGAAGTTGCTATAAGTGTAGTCTGGACAATAAAAAAATGAAATATCGGTCATGGAAGGCAGCACTCAACACACACAGCTGGTCCGGTAAAGTGAAATACTAATTTAACAACGACAAGAAACAGACTCGATTTTTTGCAGATGTTAAAAGTCCCAAAAGGTTTCAAATGCAATATAAATAGTATATGCAAGAAAACATGCAGCCGCATCAATAATTGTTATGCTAGTCAACAAAACAAACAGTATTTGTAAATGCGTAAACGAATAGAGCAAATTAAGGTAAATGAATGAAAACATTGCAAGAGTCAAACTTTTCACCATTCGAAACAATCCAAAAAGGTATTTTGCCACATTAGTAATGTATATGAATCGTTCTCCATGAAAATCGGGCTTAATGAGATTGTATTGTAATCATGCAATAACGTTTAGAAAAATGTCCAAAAGGAGAAAAAAACTTGTGTCTTTTGATTTCATATTTAAGTAATTGGAAAGTATAGTACTATCCATTTGCGACTTCACTCATAAAGTAGGCGGTAGTGGTTGGTTCAAAAGTCTATAACTTTGTAAGCGTATGGAATAATTTGTTCAAATTTTCAGAAACTGTTCGCAAGAGTCTTCTCTTTCTAACCAGATATTATCAACATTTTCGATTTTTTGTCACTAAGCCCGGTTTTCCTGGAGAACCGCTCATATATAGAATACTGTAATGTATGTTAATGAATTACATTCTGCAAAACATCACTTACGGGCGGCACTAAACGACAATCTTATGCCGCAAGCGCAAGTCATATGGATTAAAATCGCATTAACAATCATTTTATAATACAAATACATAGTACAATGTAAGTGAATAAGTCATTCAAGTAAAAATGTCAGAGGAAATGCACCCCAAACAAACGAATAAGCTTATTGAAAACATTACAAAAAAAACATTTTTTATGTGATTTCCTCAAAGATAATGTTATATGACTTAACAATGTCTACTGATGACTCGGATGCAAATTAGAAACATGTGTTAATATATATTTTATTTATACATCACGCATTTTTCTTCAAGTTGAGGTTAATCAAATTTGCTAACTTTGACAGACGAGAAGAATCAATGTTTTGTATACGGATTCATCTGCAAATGTCATACGATTCATTCCTGCACCATATGGTGTATTGCAGACTTATCGAATGTGTAGGCGTATGTTACCAAACACCAGTTGTTAGCGTCACATGAATGCATTGGGATTTTTTCGACGTTACTGTACATTAATACAACCTAACATAAAAGCGGTCACGACGCTTACAATGGATACAATAGGCAAAACATGTCATGATAAGCAAGACAGAAATACCAATTTCAATACCTAGTACCGGTAACCTTACAAAAGGAAAGAACTATCACATTACATAGTTTTGCATAGGGTTATGTTGATGTTACATTACAGTGTGCTTCTTGACATCTGATTTGAAAGTGTTGATAAACATTTCTGGTATCTTTATTAAGTTTTGACAACCTGACCAGATAATATACTATAATCACGGACATTATCATTGCAACAGCCTTGATAAACCTGAGGAATAAAGTTCACATAATGTGCCAATAACACGAACCATATGTCTGGTCAAGTCAGTTTAGCAAGTATGAATAATTAGTCAGACAATAACACAACAATAGTATCATCATTACTAGCATAACTGCAATTATGTACACTTGTTAACTCTTCGTTATTCTTAATAAATGAAATAAGTAGACGGAATGTGCCAGGTGGAATAATGTGTCTTATTACCTTGAACTGAAACATCCACTTTAAGATTTATCTGGATTTCTGACAGTTACAATGTAATTCGCCATAGGAAATCAATGTCGCCTCTAAAGTTAAAACGCACTGATAACTTGCCATAATTGAAGCAAAAAGAAGATAACTAATAAAGGAAAGAATGTACAAAATTTGACTTATCTTTCACTCGCGGGTATCAGTATTTCGAAGATTTAATGTTGTTCTATTTTCAATTAAAAGGGAGGTAATTTCAGAATTGTCAACTTCAAATCTTTTTAAAGCCCAATATATGTGGTTTTTTCTGTTCGGGCGATCACATATTAGTTTATATTTTTACAGTTAACCACATTTCCACTGACAGGTTTTGTATTAAATATAAAGAACTCTTTCCTGTACAAATGACCATAACTCAGAACAGGTTACGAGGTTATGTAAAATACTGACCGAATTTGATTAAGAACAAAAGGCCAAATGAGTTAAGTACACTAAATATATTTCTTAATTTTTACGTGCAAAAATATGTGAGTTTAAAAAAGTACCAATTAGAACTTTTGCTGAGAGTATACAAGTACATTGTACAAAGATTAAACCAATATCGGTACATTAGCAGCACAACATTGAGTCACCCGACTGCATGTAATTAACAGAAGTGTAACTCTATAAACATGAATTGAATACTGCATGTTCTATATGTAATATAAGTTTACATACAGTGAGTTACGAATATTCACACTCATTATTTAATATCATTGCCATAGCTAAGAGAAACAATTCGTGTACATTGCCGATCGGTGATATTACTATAGTGCCAAATACCGGTCAACAGAAGTAGATGGTATTTTTTCTCTAGGATAATAGTATTGATTTTCCTGTTCATTCTGAACTGTACAGTTACCTTATCTTGCAGATGGTCAATTAGGTCAATTATGTCTGGCTATTAAACACCAGGCACGATAGCAATAACAATATACGAGGGTATATCCAAAAGTAATGTCACTCCTCCCGTGGTTTAATTGTTTATAGGCCGATATGCATACATATGATATCAGAATGTTCAGCAATTCAATTCTGATTAATATAAAACGTGCTGCATTATTCGATTTTCATAACTGGATTATATGAACATTTAAAATATACCTATGACGTCATATCGCCGCACACGAAAATTACGATTGTTTTTCATTATCATAACAATTTTCTTTAATGCGTTTCTAAAAAATATAATTCTCGAAAGCAGACAATACATTCGTGACGTGAGGAAACAAATGTTTTGTGTTTGTTGCTAAAAATTCAATTACGTCACTCAACTTTGAAACTCGTAATATATCTTCAACGAATTGATTACTTAGCGAAAACACGGCAGATTTGTGACAAAAAGACGCTGCGCGTAGTAATGCACTTTTCCTAAAAGTTTTGAAAGTCACCTACTGAAACTTTAGTTACACAAGGTGGCAACATAGGCTCATGTGTATGTAGTATAATCTTTTAAGGGGGCATATATCACCAAATCATTATCGATAGAGAGTCATATAAACGAATGTAGTAGATCCGAAAAGAACACCAAGAGTATTTTTAACGCCGTCAATTCAATTCGACGTTCAAAACTGCAATCATTATGTGGTGAGTTAAATATTTTGCTGTGGGACTATCTAGAGGACACTTAAAAATAATTTGATTTCGCAGAGAGTAAGTATCGGGTGTGTTACACATTTTTAAAGGTCTTGGAAATGACTGTATGATTTATGAGTCGTTAGAAACCACCAGGGATGAACTTCTGCTGGATGAGTAGGTGTCAGCAAGTAACGTCATTGTGACGTCGTTTACGTCGGACTTGCGGCGATGTTCGTAAGTATGTTTCATGAAAATGTTCATATCTCCCGAACTATTACGTGCATTGTTGTGAAATTTGGTCATCATATTCAAATTAGACTGAAGTTACGGTGTGAAACATTTCGTGGTTTTACTGACATTATATACGATTTTATAGAATCAGTGACATTACTTTTGGATATACCCACGTATATATTAAAGAAATCTTAAAATTTATGTTGGTTATTATTGTGTGTGCTTGCGGTCTATGGTTTTTTTTTGTATGTCGCTTCTTCTTAGTACAAGATAAGTTACCAATTATAGAGGGCTATTTTCAGCTGTTCAGTCGTTCAACCACTATTTGACATTTTGATTGCCCCTGATCATTGTTCATAAACCTGATGAAACATAAATTCGAGTCTCCCTGGGGAGGCTATTTCTCCCCTTGAATAAATATTGCCCTCACATGAACCAATTACATCCTTGTTGGAGTGGAGCTTGTGGGTATTTCTTGTCCACTGGTCTAGACGAGGGTTAAACCAGGGCTTTCTCGATCCCGAAGCGCGCGCCCTATCTCTATGGCACTGTTCCCCTCATGTTCCTTCGTTGTGCATTACGTATTATGCTATGTCTTTAAAGTAGTATGTTTCCTGTTCAAATGGATATTATCACTTCTCTTCGAAATGTTACAAATTACTGGATGGGTAACGTGATTTATTTGGTAGATGCTTAAGTATCCAGAATAATGCATATTGTGTCTGTTAACGACCACAATAAAATGCACCAATGGTGTATCAATGACTGCAAGCACGATATAGCATTCGTAATTACTTTTCATCATTATTCCCCATAATACTTGGTAGTAGAAAGATTGTTTCACTTATTATGCATCGAATCATTGTGTAGTCAACATATAATATAAGATAATTCCTCCATCGTGTCATAAGATCATGTCATTAAATGCCAATATCGCCATTAAGATATTGACATTACGTTCAGACAAATTTGCAGTTTTTCTTAAACAAGGAATTGCATAAACGTACTCTCTTAGAAGGAGCAGATACTATAAGGGGTATTTTGTGCCCCGTACCCGATATTAATGATACTCTAGATGAAAATATACGTAAACTCTCCTGTAAACGATTATGGTATTTTTATCATTTGTTTTACTTTCTGTAGCCAAAGCAACCGTTTTTTCCGATTACATGCATATGTAATTATCTGTGTCTTAGTCCAATTTTAACGAAACAACAATCACTGAAATTGTAGATTACAAGATAATCGGACAAAGAAATAAACATTCAACAGAAGCAACAGTGTACGAACAGAAAACAAAACGAAAATTCAAAAACCTCAAGTGTGAGACATGGACTAACAAAATGAACGAACAAATACGACAGGCAAATACATGTATTCTCAAACTGTTACTCAAAAGAAGGATAATTCAAACAATTATAAAAGCTGAACGTGTCTTGTTTCAGCAACGCAGTGTATAGGAATCGCTCCCACAAGTACCATATTAAAATTGACGGTGTTTATAATGCCGCACATTACTCAAATCTTATAAAATCCATTTTATAACAAGAGAATAACCTGATACATGTTACACCTTCTTCATCATAAAACTGAACCTTCGATATCATATTTCATTGATAATGTGTGGTAATTGATCACCATGGTTATGAAACAGGATTAATGAGTTTCATTTGCATAAACAATTAAAACAAGATAATACATTCGCTGTTGTATCCTTTATTTTATCTAAGATCCGAGGTCGTCTAGATTGGCACACGGTAATATTTGGATAAATTTCCGGGATTTTTCCGAACCGTATTTCTTTGTAAAAACTTATTTACAGAACTTGTAACACATGTTTTTGTATTTAGAGTAATATACTCGCAAAGCAAATTGTGACAAATGACAAACTGTTCCTGCACTATAAAAGCATATTGTTTTTTGTGAGAATTATGTTAGCACATTGCAGTTCAGTAAGATAACTGCTTAGCTTATCGTTGTACAGTTTGGTTTATAATATATGACACCCATTCAACAGAATGCTATAAGTAAACGCTTGATACCACTTGATATCTTTAAATTCCAATGGAACGCTAACATCGCAAAGTTCTATGCAGTATATAAGATAGCTATATTACTACCAGCTCAGAAAAAAAGATTCTAGGTAAAAATAATTTAAACTGTCAAAAGGTATCAAACGTTTTCTTATAGTATTCTGTTGAAAGTGTAACAGATATTATGAATCACCCTGTACTTTCTTGATATTGAAACGTAATATCATTGAGCTCCTAACAATATCCAACTATGATTAATTATTTCTTGAAAGATGAATTTAATTTATTATTGACAACTGTAGAAATGAAGGTAATGTAATTTCAATTTAAGAGAGAAAAACAAAATACAATTATAATTTGCAATTCATCTCGTTTAAACATAGTGGTTCTACTTCCTGCTGTATCTTAGACAGAACAAAATTGGACATGTACATATATGCAACTGGGTACTGAGTAAATTTCACAAAATCTTCCGAGAAGCTTTATTGCATGACTCAAAAAAGTACTCTAGAATTCAAACAAAACCTAATCATGTTTTGGGATTGACGTGTGTTGTATATCATTTCTTATTGTTTGGCTTTCACACCCGATACCCGTTAAGTCATTGTAATAACTCATAAATTATCAGACAATTGGTCTAATCAGTCTTAAAACAACGCCTCTAAAGACATCTACCGGTACTATTTCAAAATAGTAATACATTGACTATCAAACATATCGCTGGTCGTAACTAGAAAATCAATATTTTGAGAAAACAAGAACAACTATCTGATTATCAATCATTACATGTACTTATGACAAAAACAATATTTTTCAAATTCAGTTTGGTGATCATGATATGCTCCGATGTTCTTGAAAATATGCTCATAGCAAGCGCCTTATGGTGTAGGTGTCAAAAATGCATTAGTCTGATGTAAGTGCCACTTCCGACATTCTCATTCTAAGCCAGCGATATATGAATGTTGATCGCCCTACAACTGCGGTACTGGTAAAGCATGAACTCGTACAGCTCTAATCTACAGCACATGCTAATATGTTCTAATCCGGTAATCTCTCTTAGCATGTCGTTTGTCAATCCTCTTGATAATGAGACTAAAATGTAGAACAAAAATGTTCGAACTGTTTTCTCCAATATTTCGAGATATAATACTGTTTGAGAAAGATGGACGATTTTTTATATTGGAAAAATATGTAAGTTGAACCAAATGGTGTTAATCATCAGATTATTTGAATAACGGGATATTAAACACCGCGAATAGTTGAAAAATTGTGCATAAAACCACATATTGCTCGGACTGATTTTGGCTAGAAAGTGAAGCATGTCGTTTTTGGTCGTACTGTGTTTCTCTTTAAATGCTTCTGAGATTAGCCTTGTTCTTAACAATACGTGTGACATTTGCATGCGGCTGTGTGTCACAGTACTTTATCTTTAATCCGAAGCCAGAATTCCAGGCTTAATATATTTAACAAGTACTATATAGTGGAAAAATCATTAATAATTTGTATTTGCTGCGTTCATAGACACTTGATTTATAAACAAAGTCGTAAGCAAAATAGAAATGCTCTTTCGAGTGGCCTTTGCATAGGTCTTTCTATCGGTAATGGTGGCTTATATGACAGCCAATGTGTTACCACATCCGTTTCAAATTTACACTGATAATTAATAAAAATGCTCTTAGCAGTTCAGGAAAATGTATCAAGAAACATATACATGGGCTATATCAACATCTAAAAAGGTAGAAAAATATACAAATGGTATCATGTGCGTATGTTATAGTGACTAATCACAAAATATGTCAGAGACGATCATTATTACATGTAGTAATGCCGTAAATTAGACAAAGAATGCACTAGCTACGTGATTCCATTTTGTACATAAGGGGTGCATTGTCGAGATACTTTGATGGGTCGACTGATTATTTATTGATAGAACTTTAATTTCCCGTGATTATCTTTAATTAACACTTACTCGTATATACATTAAATGTGAATATTAAACAGTTATTATAAACGCCTAGGTACAGCTTGGCCTAACACGTATTGAAATCGCAAATTGACATCCAGACTTGGATTCTTTATATTACTAACTACTACAAACTCTGGCAAAGTGACAGCCAATATTATAATTGATTTTAGGCGAATTGTCACACACATTATACGAACACACGTACATTCAAGCGAAGTTGTTTTGCTCTAAATTACGTATATGTATGTAAAAACGTGGTAACATCTCAAGGTGTCCTTGAAGTTATATTTGTCAATGGACACATCGCTGGAAATACATCTAGAAATACATTACCAAGAGGATAAATACAGTGGTAAGAAAATAATGATACATATACAACTAATATGTTATATGGACCGCTAGGCTCTATAAACACGTATAGGGGTATATCATTAATCTTATCGTAGATAAAAGATTGTACTGGATTAATTGATTAATTGGATTAATTAAGTCACAGCTGATATCAGACACGCGATTCCAATGTTGATGTCTATCAAATATATTTATATAAAACGTCGTTTTTTAAATAAAAGGAGAAACACTATTCCTAGTTGAAAGGAAATACGTGTAGTACAGTACTAAGTGCTTTGTGACTTTTCGCAGTTCATTGAACTTCAGGTGGTTAACGTCCTCTCAATTTAAATAGTCGATAAAAATATAACTATTTACTGCAACAAAAGGCCTCATCACAGATTACGAATTCTACTCGAAGTAAACATTGCCATCTTTTTGCAAACGTCAACACGCACTTGCAATATAATATTTCAAGTAACACATGAAAAGTGTCCTTGCAATCAGTTAAAATAGTTTCTGTGAGTTTCATTTAGTTGTAATTGAAGCATTAAATCACTATTAATCAAAGACCAAAGGAGTGATGTGGTTAAGAAAACAAACAACAATTTTAAAAAGCTTAATGGGGCTTCTGGGTAAACACAACAATAACATACTGACAGATTGTCTCCGTTTACTGCTCGTTATGCATTAAGTTGCAATAATGAATGATAGGAAGGCAAAGGTTATCAAGTATGTAAGTTCCATTTCTCATTATTCTGTAAAGCAAACCGTTAGCGGTAAAATAATTTCGTTCCACAATCCTAGATTCATTCTGTTTAAGCTTGATGTTAAATAAGTTATATTCCATGATAACGTCTTCTATGATGCTCATGTTCCAATCATTTCTTTGCAGGGTTGAGAACTACTGGAAAGAAATATTCAATGAAAAGCTTTTAAATTTTAGATAAGATTTGTAGGAGCTTGAAGAGAGTAAAGATGCCGTTATGTTGATTAATGTCGTATGCTTCTTCACGAAAGTAACCGCGAGTTAAACTAGATATATTAATAGTTTTAGGGCATAAGAGGTATTGACACAGGATATCATTTTAGAAAGTTTCGACAGAATCATTTGTAAAGCTTAGTTATGTTATCGATATGAAACTGTGCAATTCCTATGAAGCAGCTCTCCGTTTTTACCAAGATCCATTCATACATGTATTAGTTATTTAAATATGCTTCAGACAAGAAACAATACTAGTAACTATGGACGATCATTCCTCAAGTCGGTTACAAGTCAACATTATTTCTTCATTTGTTTCTATAAGAAAATTGATAACTTTACTCAAATTTAGAGCAATAGTTCTATTATTGAACTTTAACAATATAATAAATAACGTGTTAGCACATATCTCTCTTCCAATTCAATCAAATGATAAATTGCATCAGATCATTACGTCTCGTTGCATACCAGTCGTTGGGCGATTATGGATGACAACTGGATTGCTCGCAAAGTAAAGATAACATAAACTACAATAACAAATCGAATAGAATCAGCAGTAATGAAAGTAAACAAGAGAAAAAGTCTACCAATTAATTTCTCTGTGTCAAATTGACGCCGGCCAAAAGTACGCCTTACACTATCAAAAAAGATATGAGGAAATTAGACAGGGAACGCAGCACTGCGCTTAACCAGCCGTGCACAGAAAACAGTAAGAACACATAACCCAACGATATGATTAAAAGTCAAGTCCCCTTTTTTTAAAATGCAGGATGACCAAGTTTCACAAAGAAATAACAAACAAACGGTGATCCCAAGTGACCAAATGAAAGGCAGCTACGACCTGGCCTAGCAACCCAATTCTCCGCTGCATGATGACCTAGTTTCACAAATATAATTATGCCAAAAAAGAGTACATTATGAAGTATATTGATACAGTACAATGTCCGTACATATAATATAAACACTTGACACCAAAATAACTTCAACATCACATTACATTATAATTTATGTATATGGTCAGTTGACTGGAATATTAAATACATTTGCTTAGTGTCGCAACCATTACGAAAAGGCAACAGATACGAGGGGTGATCAATATATTCGAGGACTTTTCATCTAGCAATTTCATATTGGCAGCAAGGCTCAAAGCCATTTAACATCATTCGGAGTAAGATGTTTCCGACCGAATGCACTAATAAAATTATTTTATTCATACAAGGGATGCGTTACGTTGGACGTCACACGACGTCATTCCAAGCGTCACCGTCGGATCAGCATATTGCTCCTTTCTGGACTGATACCCAGTCCCATGTATGCGACAGCTTTTATTTTACTACTGAAATAAGTAGTTAATAGGCATTTCTCGAATGTTTGTAGGAATAAAAAAGAGTATCGGCGCGTTATTGGAAACAAAACTCGATAAAGGGCGGTTGGCTTTACAAAATAAAATTATTTCAATTAAGATTGAAGCACGACCTTTCAGGTTTAGGACGCAATATCAAAAAAACCGTTTTCGCCATTTACATTTGATTGAGATATGTGCGTCATATTTCGCAAAATTTGACGGAAAGTGTCCCTAACGCGGTGTTATTTTTGCTGTTTATTCTTATTTTATCGACTTAACCGTTTGACATAAACCCTTAAATCACATAAACAACGGAATCATATGAAAATGGCTAATTTGGGGCGCAATTTAGTCAAGTCACTTTGGAAATATCGCGAGGATTTTACAAGTTTCGCGTTAATTATCATAGCGCGTCGTTTCTCAGAAATAACGTTACGCCCGAGATGCTCGACGGTGCGTGCTTCACCATAGTTACAAAAAGTGACGTCATCAAGTAAAAAGTGACGTTATCATAAGAAAATAAGACAAATCGCGAGATAATTGATTGATCTACATTAGCGTGTAATTTCATTACTCTAGTTCCAATATTTCAAAATAAAGAAGGAAAGTCCTCGAATATATTGATCACCCCTCGTACATGCCTAAGAATTCAAAACAAATTCACAATTATAATGTTGACCCATTACACATCACTACGTGAAGACAAATACACAAACAGAAGTTACTTACAAAGTTTCAAGGAATTATAATTGTCAACACAATGAATATTCTTCCACAATGAAGTTCTCGCCTCCTACAGAGTGTAGTGTTCAGAGAATCAGAGTATAACAATAAAACTGTTACATAATTCGCTTATACGGTAATTGTTGTTTGTAAACAATTGTTGCTTAACGACGTATGATATCATTGTTATAGTACATATCATTTCGCTAGCTTAGAATGAATAGGTCGTAAGTACAAAATAATTATTTTGAGAAAACAAGTAACAATTGTCTAGAAACTATTCTTCATTTATGGAAACAAAACATTTAGGACTTCAGTTAGGTCAACATGACACGTTCCGATTTTCATGACAAAAGGCTCATAAGAAGCGCCATGTGTTGCCGATTTCATATATGTAAGTGTCTTATATTGTGTAAGTATTAGTCACGCCCTTCTCATTCTAAGCCAGTGATATGCTATCATTTTTATACTATATATCAAGTGATCTGGAGCTAATTGGTTAAAATAACAACTTTGACTCGACTACAACGGAAAGGCAAGAATATTTACGGATGCCATGTTAAATGTGATAAGATATACATATACTCTGTTAACATACAGTAAATCAAGACATTACGAATACGTTCTAATTTAGAGTGTTTCAAACTTCAGGCCATTCACCCTGATATTTAATATAATACTTTAACCTGCCATTTCCTTCTCTGAAAAACATCCTTGTGTATTAATTTGTAAATGGATGTTGATTGAGTTTTTAGACATAATGAAATACAGATTTAGAAACATTTGTCGAATATTTCCGATAGTTTTTATTGTTCCTTTTAGACTCATCAGTTGTTGTTAAGACATATACTTACTGAAGTACGAGCTTTCATTTCGTTATGTACTTGTGTGTTTCCTAAATTCCACAAGGTCATGTTTTGTATTTTTACCCCAAAGCCATACTTTGTCTACCTTATATTTCTATGGAGATATTTAACAATCGAGATATCCCTGACTAAACGTACTTGATTTCTATGAGTGCATAATAATCATACACATTGGCATTTTCAACCCTTGCAGCTTTAAGGTGAACATATTTAGTACGTACGTGTTCATAATAAAATGGAACATGTACATGTACCTCACATACATTACGAAGTGTAGCACTTTCAACAATACACAACTTGTTAAAAAAGATAATCGGAGAGGGAAGGCTACACTCAACAGATGAAGAGAGTACGAAATACTGAACAACTAACTTACAAGGCCTACGTCAGTAAAACATATCACGTGCAGGAGCCAGAACACATGTAAAAATACAATTATATGTCTTTGCAAAAGCACACCACAAGGAAAAACCTCAAAACCACAATTAACAGACTCCCATCTTACTCAACATGTATATTTTCCTAAATATGTGGAAAGGTAACACTCCCAACATATCGTAACAGTATAGGAAACCTGGCAATGTTCATATACAGCTGAATATAATTGAAACTTTGTAGAGAAATTTGCTAAACCCGAAAAACAGATTTGACAATTATAAACATAGTAATAAGTTACACACAAAGCGTGTGCGGATCATTATTTATAATCTGTATTCGTGTTGAAATTGGTGACATTACATTTGCTGGTTGTCAACATCGATATAGATTATAATAATAAACAGACATAGAGAAATGGAAGAAGAAATTATATGTGTATCAAATAATGAGGACTTTGCGTGACAATATTTACTTGTATTGTCAGTCGGGCCTATGGGAAATGTTCTTATAGGGTTTTGGCGCTTTTGTTTCTATATAAACAGCACCAATAACAACATTAGACAACAAATGACAGATGAATGGAAACTTCTAGTACATGTGCACTTCTATATACATGTATCAGACCTTAGTCTAAACTTCAATAATGAGTAATAGTACGAGATATAGGGTTAACATTTATAATAAGTCTTTCTTAAAGCAACCATCAGCATACTTCTATTAATATATAAGCCGTTCTCCAGGAATACCGGGTTTAATGACAACATTATGAAAATGTTGAAACTATAGGGTTCGAAAGATGAGACTCTTGTGAACAATTTCTTAAATTTTGAACAAATTATTTCATAAACTTTCAAAGTTACAGACTTTTTAACTAACCACTAACGCCTGCTTTTTGAGTGACGTCGCGAAAGTCATTCTCTACGTGTTTGACGTAACGTCAATTTGCATTTCAAAGATCCAGTATCTGAACATATTTTGACATAAACGTTAAAAATGTGGCGCATTTTAGAATCATGTTCTTATTTTAATGTCCATTTTGTGAGTGTTAGCTGACAGTGAAAAATAGCAAGTGTTTTAGTCACTTAACCCTTGTTTTTCTTTATATGAGTACTTTTTAGAAACCGAACGTAGTCTGAACAATAAGATAAAAAATTGTCGGTCCGGGAAAACATCACTCAACACATACAGCTAGGCCGGATGACCGACATACTTACTTAAGGTTAACATGAAACTGACTCGATCTTGCTTCAGCAGTTAAAGTCCAAAACCATTTCAAATTAAATATATATAAATAGTATAATCAAATAATCCGGCAGCCGCACAAATAATTTTTATTCTTGTCAACAAAAGAAAAAGTACTAGTGAATGCGTATACGGATAAAGAAAATTAAGGCACAGGGATGAAAACATTGCCATAACGAGTCGAACATTTCACCAGCCAAAAAGTCCAAAATGTATTTTGTCTCATTGGTAAATATTAAGGTGCATACACGTACTTTAGCGTCCACTTGGAATGGTGTAATATAATTGTGCAAATGAATTGCATTCTATAAATATCACTTACGGACGACACTCAACGACAATCTAATGTCGCAAGTCATATGGATCAAAATTACATTTACAATCATTAAAATTTTGTTAAAGTGAACCTTTTTAATAATACAAATTCAAAGTGCCGTGTAATCGAGTAAATCATTAGAGTTAAACATTGAGACGAAATGCACCACAAACAAACGAAGCTTTCAGAAAACAATACAATCAATTTTAGTATGACTTCCTCTAACATAATGATATAATATTTATTAATGTCTACTGATTACCCGGATGCAAATAACAAACATGTGTTAATATATTCTTTAATTTATACTGAACGCATTTCTCTTCAAGAAAACTATGACAGACGAGAACCAGTAGTAGCAGTGTTTTGTCTACGGATTCACCCGCAAATGTCATACGATTTATTCCTGCACCATATGGTGTATTGCAGACTTATCGCATGTGTAGGCGTATGTTACCAACCACCAGTTGTTAGCGTCACATCAATGAATTGGGATTTAGTATAAACGGCTTCTTTATAACGTATGTAAGAACTGAATAGAATATTATATGTTGATTGGATTAAAATGTTACCTTGTACACATATTTCTGTTTTATTACACTTCAATGCAACGTATATAGCCTAAGCGATTACTGGTGGTTCCAGTTGAAATGTCACGGGGTACTTAGGAACCATAACTAAGCAAAAAAACTGGTAACGACACGTAAAATGAATACAATAGGAAAAACTTATCATGATTGCATAGACAAGCAAATTGAGTTCATACCTAGTCACCTTACTTAACGAAGAACCGCCATACGCTATAGTTTTACATTAAGTAATGTTGAAATATTTGCTAAAAATATCTGATACCTTTATTTAGTTGGACAATCTGACCAGACACTAGACTATAACATGGACAGTATAATTACGACTGCTATAAACCTGAGGAATAGAGTTCAATAATGTGTCAATAACATGAACCATACGTTAACTCTTTGTTATTCTTAATAAATGTAATAAGTAGAAGGTATATGCCAGATGTAATAATGTGTCTGATATTTCTAACGCACGTAGCTTATTTTAAGAAAACAATGATAACTTTTTGTATGCACAGATATAAAGTCTGAAAAACAATCACCAATATTTTACAAATTAATATCATAGTTACTTATGTAATACCAGGATGAACAATAGTCCGGGTTAAATACTCGTTAATTTAACATATCAATATTGTGTTACTCAAAGTTACGTTCGGACACGGCTATTAATGTACATTCACGTACACATGTATGACGTATAGGTAGCTCATAAAACATATGGTTGTTTAAATGCTATAGATACCGACCTATTAGTTACATAGTAAGTTGTTATAATATGAGTATATCGTGTTTGCTTCCCAATGCATGTATTTACGCCAAAAATGCACCAAATAGCAATTATTCGACATCAGTGACGTCACTAAAGGAATAAACCGCAGTAATATAATGTTTCAACAATTGCTTCTATTTGATGTGGCGCTTAAAAGCCTTCATAGATTCAAATTATACGTATTACAATGCAACATGGATCTTTCTAAATTTAACATAACAAGGTTGAACATTACACCACATGACAAGTTTGTCACTTATGTATTTTATCAGTCCATAGCGTATGTCCAGTGAGACTCTAAACTTTGAACTGGATGTTTCTTTACGACTTTGAGCAAGTAACGATTGTTTAAATGTAGACGTCTGTTATGTAAATAAGCTATTACAATCGGTTTTTGATCTAGTCTGAACTGCACTCTCGTTGAATATAAAGATGTACAGTCTTTTAATGATTGGAATCATTACCTTTGGGAAATCTCTGTAACCAGACAGTCAAATTAAAATAGGGAAGTGACGATGCAAATGCATAAACGTATGTTGTTAGGGCAGTGTATTATTCGTCCAAAGATATACAAGTATCAAGATTAAATCAATATCGGTAAATTAGCAGCACAAAATTAAGTCCCCCAGCTGAAGTTTTGATAATACATTGTTACAGTTCATGCATAGTACATGTGTTATATAGAAATATGAAATAAATAAAATATTCGTATTTGACCGTGAAAATATAAGTCAGTTGCTCACGAGGTGAATTATCAAAGGACCATACACGGTAAAATACGAATATTATATTTGTTTTATGCTTCAAATTGCTTAAATGATGGAAATACTTCTCTATATACCTCAAATGTCGTTCTCATTCTAAGCCAACGATGTACACTCAAATTTTTGTTCTAGCTAGGGGAATTATAAAAGCTGATTGGTGTTTGTTTCAACAACGCAGTGTATAGGAATCATTCCCCCAAGAACCATATTGATATTTATGAGCTTTATAATGCCACACATTACTCAAATCTTATAAAATCCAGTAGAAGGTTATAAAAAGAGAATAACCTGATACAAAATGTAACACCATCTTCTTCACAAAAATGAACCTCTAATATCATATGTCATTGATTTTGTATAGGAATTGATCACTATGGTTGTGAAAGAAAAATAAATGCGTTTCAGTTGTATAAACAATTAAAACAAGCGAGTACTTTTGCAATTGTGGCATTTCCTTTATCCAAGATCGAGGTCTTCTAGATTGTTAACGGCTTTATTTGAATGGATTTCTGGGATTTGACTGATAGGATGCAATTATTTGGACTGGTCAATCTAAAGAACACTGATGTCCTGGATATGTCTTTGGTTTTATACCCGCAAAGTGATAAAGCGCTTTACATGACGTCACGAACGTATAACGCAACGTCTGCTCATAGAAAGGTAATTCGTGTGATTCATATTTTGAAAGAATGATCAAAACTAATAATACGTATAACCTACATATAAGTTAAATCTAAAATGTTTAATCTGATTTAACAGGAAATTCTGCCTAAATTTATATAAAGCGAGATAAATAACTGAAAATTGTCAATGTTTCTGTTTGTCCTTTGTCAAACCACACTTACAGTACTTGTAATATACTTAAGTTGTGTATGGGCCGGTGGCCTTTAACATGTTTTGAAATAAACTGTAACTGATGAAAAAAAAAAGTTTAATATACCGGTAAAGCACATAAAACAAATAATAACGGTTCCTGCACTATAAAAGAATTTTGTTTTTTTGGGAATAATGTAAGCGCATTGCAGTTCAGCAAACTAACCCATTACCTGATAGTTGAATCTTCTCGATGTTGAAAAGTAATATCCTTGAGCTAGTGTTTTTCTCGTAACAATATCCAACGATTATTTATTATTTCCTGCCAGTTAATTATAATTTATTAAGGACAATTGTAAAATGAAGGTAATGTTATTCCAATTTAAGAGAGAAAAAACAGTAAGCAATTATAATTTGTAATTAATCTCGTTTTGAAATAATGGTTCTACTTCATGCTTTATGATGGACAGCAAAACAATTGAAAATGTACACGCATCTGCCTACTGATAAAATGCCACAATATCTTCAGAGAGAAGTGTTTCAACAAGCTATATTGCTCAAACAGTACTCGGACTGCTGTCTAAAATTCAAACAAAACCTGATCACGTCTAATCACGTATATTTACTGTGATTTATTCCAATACACGCTATTTATTGGAGTGTAAAACATGTACGTTTCTAGAAATAAAAAAGTTCACCTTCAGCATTATTTGATACTTATTTCCAAACTCTGCAATTTAAATATATCATGTACATGTATAAATATTTGGTCATTTTCAACTACTCTTTCAAAAGCTATTATGCAGTTTCATCTAATAAAGTCTAGGATTATCGTTTCGTTTCTTTTATGATAATTTAGAATATTGATAATATTAAGCAGTTGCATTTATGTTGAAAATTGAAAGATAAGATAAAATAAGATAAGATATTGTTTATTGTCCAATTTTGGGCCCACATATGGGCATACAAGTTTGAAATATACATTAACAAATAACAAATAACAAATAACGATTCTTACACTACTAAACAACACTAATAACTACAACTAAGAACATATAGAACAGTAATTAAAATACACCCAGGGGATTAACCCATTCAATAACTCTCCATTATTTTTCAGGAATGGAGAGTTTTCTTAACAATAGCTCTCCATTAATTTGTATACACATTGCATTAAATGTGTATGCAAAATAATGGAGAGCTATTGTTAAGAAAACTCTCCATGCCTGAAAAACATTACACACATGTAGTGTTACCAAAATGGAGAGTAGGTTTAATTAAATTTGTTTACAGGCAATTTAGAATTATTGTAATTAATGTCTATATTATGCACCAGTCAGTTGCATTCATTGTCCGCCATCACCAGGGATGGGCCGGAAATTTACTTTTGGGTTTTCAAACCCCCTGCCCTTCCACGGCCATGCGGGGGCAGCTGACAACTAAATATTTTCCCAAAGGAACTGGTTCGTTGAAAAAAATCCCAACATTTCCCCGGTAGTGCGTGGAAACTGGAAGGTAAAAAACCTGCAGCCATATCCATAGGTTGGGGCCGTGGATGCAACTGACTGGTGCATTAAAAATGTATGTGTTCACAAAAAGGGCAATACAAATCGCAGGGAAGGCAGCACTCAACTGAAAAGACCGAACACAGAAAAAAGAAAACAAAACACAGATAAAAATGCACAAACCACAACGAAACTAGAAAATGAAATCAACCCGCTGTTACAAAATAGCTATAAACATGACATAATTCCAGCTATTAAGGTGGTACGCGTCCAAGAAATAAAGAAATCAAGATGATGCTTGTGTGATATCAAATAACATTAATTTGCAATTGTACTTTTGCGTGGCCATGACCATTAAAGAAGTTGCTATTACAGCTTTTTACTCATTCACAAGGGCCAAAATTATCACTAAATCATGACACCCGATCTTAAGCATGATACTGAAAATCAAATAATCGACCTTGGCCTACATTAAAATGTCCATAAACATTGCAACTATGGTTTGAGATGATCAGATGAAAACTATTTGAATATAATAATACGTACAAAGTTCACTTTTAATTGTTTTTGGTCATACAAGGCCCATTATCCAGCAAGACCTGTGCCGATTGGACTCCAAAATTTGAATTAAAGAACAGGCAAAGTTTGTTTCAATTTTTGAGCGTAAGAAAAAGTTAAGTTACCAATTTACGAGGGCTATAATTTGCAGTTGTTCAGTCGCTCAATCACCCTTTGACATTAACATTCGAGTCTCACTAGGGACACTATTTCTCTCTTGGCAGCCAACATCGACCTGACAGACGCTGCCCTCAAAAGTACGTGGGTTGTCCAAAAATACCGTATATGTACCTTTTTTTAGTAAATTACAGTGCAAATTCAGCTCTAGACTTAATAAAAACATGCTAAAACATTGTAGTTATGTCCATCAAGTTGCATATCAATTATAAATATCTGTGTATGGTTTATGCACGGAAACATAATCCTCTGACTGAAACATTAATAGTCTTTATAATGTCCAACGTGTTATAACATCAAGTGACACTAGGTAAATGACCATTGCTTGATCGTGTAACACATAACTCACAATATGTGTTTGTATGGACTACACACCATTATTAAAGTAATGGAGAGGTATTGTATTAGTTCACTGGTTTCACGAAAAAGCATGATTTTCTAGCTCAGGTATGTTCATATTTTTAATATTTTATTTATAAGAGGTACACCAGGGGTGACTTTTTGGGAAAAAATACAGTTTCTTTCAATTTTGATATTTACAGAATCTTTGCAGAAAATCAAATTTATATTGACAGTATTGATGTATTTTAAGTCAGAGAAAATCCGCGTATCTGTCCATTCCCGAGAAATAATGAATACTCGGCCCCTTCGGGGCCTCGTCTCCATTATTTCTCAGGAATGGACAGTTACTTGGACTTTCTCCTTAACAGAAATAAATGTTAAAATCCAAAGCAACAGGAGGTATATCAATATTATTCTAATTTAAATTCAATTTTACAATCTATCGTATGTGTAATACTATTTCTTTTCTGAAAGCAATCAGATATATAGTTTGATAGATATATTATTTTCATTAGACATAAGCCAAATAAATTTATTTTTATTACTAAGGGCGACAAAATTGACCATTTTTGTATCGATACGTTTATACAATGACTGTCTCCCTGTTTTATAAAATTCACAGATGTAATAAAATGGATCTCATCCTCAACTTCATTTAAGCTACAAAATTTACATATTCTTTCGTTTGCCTCTAATTTCTTTTTGTCATGTTTAAGATATCTCCCAGTTTCAATTTTGAGTTTGTGTGTACTGATTCGAAACTTTGTATAACATTTTCTGATATCTCTTTTTTGGATAACATCTAGATAAGTTTCCTTTACTATATAAGTTTTAATCAAGGCATTGTTCTTAATTTACCTGTTTCATTTTTACAACTGGTTAACATGTTATCCGTGAATTGCTTTTTATACATGGCTATAAGCTTAGATTTAACAATACTATATAAACTCTTCTTATATTCATCCACAGCGCTAATTTCGAGATGTTTAAAAAGAAATTTAATGCTGGTCAACTATCGGTTAATATAAATTATAGACGTTTAGTTATCAGCACGGAGACGGTGAGAATTATCAAGAAGAGGCGATCATTGTGTTTACGCCTCTAAAGGTATATCAATCCACAGCCAGGACGGAATAGTTGGCCATACTTATAAGATGGGTTGAACATACTTAAGAAATCATCGATTCCACCTATACTCGTATAATCTGACATTTTTTTCATTCATCTTAATAACTTTTTCCCTATACTGGAGAAGTTTGCAATAATTGTATTGGTGGAAATCAATAACAAAAATGAACAAAAACTTGTCCAATACATACTCTAGGTGTAATTAAAGATACATACTTCTATGTACTTCTATTTTAGCCACTTAATGCCTATTCCATTGAACATGTCTTTCTTTGCTATATATTTTAGTCATGACCTTTTTATAAATACAGTTTTTTAATTTTTGTGACTGTTTTTATGTACATTTGTTCCAATTATCTTGCTGTTTATCTAGATTTGGTTTCCATTGTTTCTATTTATCTGCTCAACTTGTGTTACATTCTTTAATATACATGTCTTATTTTTAGTTTTTACCCACGTCTTTCCTGGAGTATTCAAATATTTTACCTATCTATATTGTAATGAGCGTTTGAATGTGATAATGTCTATAATATGTTTAATCTTAGTTTATTTTATAGATTGTTTGTTTGTATGCTATTGGATAGTCAATGTTTATGTTTATGCTTCAAGCTTATGTTAATATGTTTAAACATAACCGACGTTAAATAAAGATTATCTTATCTTATCTTATACATAAATAACGTGTTGTTTCTCAAACGAGTTATATTATTTTGCATCAGCTGCTGTGTGAGATTTCGGTCAATATCAAAACCCTGTGTGTAACAAAATATGGGAAATGTTTCGCTATTGAAGTCTTAACAATATGAAACAGTAAATGTTTGTACATTCTGATGTGTTTGTGGCCGTTTGCACGCCAATGAATTGTATTTGTTATTATAAAAATACGCGCATCAAATCAATGTTAAGAAATCGAAATTATAGACTGTGTATTTAAATCATGTTACATATCGTTACATATCGTTCCTGAATAATGTGTCAAGAACAAAGTGCTTCATCAGGACTCGGTTTTAAATCAACACGCACAACACCCATTGCATTCAATATAACAGTACTTTAATATATATATTAACAGACAAGTAAATGTCGAAGCCTCCCGTAGCTGCAATGAAATAATTTATAATCTGATTAATATTTATCTGCTATTTAATTATAAATATTATATGTCAACATCATCTATTCAAGTTTGGGACCGTATAAACACAAAAACAACGCACGCTACTCAAAGTGTGATTATGATCTAGACAATGTGAACGAAGACACGAGTATGCAAGATGGTGACTGAATACTATCCAACACTTAATAACAATCTATCATACGTACATGTAACTTGGCATCCATTTAGACATTGTTGATCTTAATTATGTGTGACACATTTGACCGAACTATAGCACGGATACATGTTATATAATTATAACCATCATTCTAATTATATTTGTGACGTATAGTTTACACAATCGGTCATTTACATCAACTATATGAATGTCTGGCCCAGTCCTTGTACCAATAAACAGGAATTATTTCAGCAATAAAATCTGTGTAGGCCTATATCGACGTCCTTATTTTCTTGATTGAACAATGGAGTACCTACACATTAACATAGCGAGCCAATTACAGGCAAACGTCCTTGTTTATATCATCTGTAAATGCAATTTTACTTGTGAACTAACTGTAATTTATCTCAGTTAATGAGGAATATCGTGACTTCTTTAGAACAATTATCACAGAAGTACTATATCGTATCGTGTCAATATCAAACAGGAGACAACACAAACTCGAACCGATACATATGCGTGTTGAGCTCTACTCGATTATGATGCACTTAAATGCTTGCAAAACAAACAATGTGCATGTTAAATCACGTGGAAGTTTAAAAACACGTAACAGGACCATATCATATTATATCGCTTAAAGTACATATTATTTGACAGATCAATAGCTCACATTTTCTAATAAATGTCAATAACAAGTAACATTCTGGAATGTTATTGTGAAACAGACTACGCTTTATTGTAAGAATGGGAGCACATACATGCTGTAGATTATCATAATCCAACAATAACAATACAATGCGGGAAAATATTACACGATACGTAGGATTCCGAAGAAGAATCGCATTAATGAACTTTCAATGTACTTTGGATGTACTTTATGAAACGATATACTGCTACGAGTTTCTCCGTTTATTAAACTGGAACTATTCCACCCAGACAGCCAATTACATTGCAGTATCGACATCAAACAATGGAGGAAATGATACTTACATGTTTAAGTTGCACAGTAAGGATTCCTCTAATTGACTTCTACTTGACCGTTCGTACTTTTAAGCGATTCTTGTAAGTGATCGTTTGCACTTTACTCTGTATACGTATGTTCACCTGGTGAGCGCAGCCTGTAACACAGCTTTTCCTCTTCGATTATGTTTCTCTTTTTTTAAAGATGTGTATTGTTGTAGGTGCTACACTGTATCATGTGTGTGACAAATCACTTTAAGGAAACACACAAGTACATAAGAAAATGAAAGCTCTTACTTGAGTAAGATATATCTCTTAACAAACAATTGATGAGTCTAAAAGAAACAATAAAATCCATCGGAAATATCCGACAAATGTTTCTAAATCTGTGTTTAAGTATGTCTGAATACTCAATCAACATCCATTCACAAATTAATACAAAATGGTGTTTTTCAAGGAAATGAATGGTTGAAATGTTATGTTAAATATCCGGGTGAATGGCCTGAAGTTTGAAATTAAATTGCAATGATAGAAATACAGTTATCAAATTACTGTAAACTCATTTAATTTCGTTGGGACGAAATTTCGTGGTTTTGGTAAAAAGGACAATTTCATTGGCATTTGAATTCGTGGATTTTGCTTTTCAGGTAACAAAACAAGGGTCAAAATCAATGTTCGTTGGGATTAAAGTAGAAATTAATGTAGAAATGCCTTCATAAATAGTTTGTTTACAAAAACAATGTAACCGACTCCCGTAGTAATGCCTCGTTTGGTCACTTGAGGTCACCGTTATTAGTATACATTTATGAAACTATGTTATCCAATTTTTCACAGCTCGACTTTTTGTGTTCGGTTTGCTAGGTTGAGTGATGTCTTTCCTGACATATATCCCAATATCTTTTTTTCGAATACTCGTCAAAAATTGCTGTTTCCTGAAGCATATTTCCAAAACTAATGAATGTATGAATGGATCTTGGTAAATACGGAGAGATGCATGCGAGGAATTGCACAGTTTCATATCGATAACGTAACTAAACATTACAAATGATTGTGTCGAACTTTCTGAAATAATATTCTGTGACAATATCCCTTTTGCCCTTAAACTATTAATCAATCTCCTTTAGCTGGCGGTAACTATAGTGAATAATGATACGACAGTAATCAATATAAACGCATCTTTACTCTCTTCAAGCGTCTACTTACATGTGTCTAAAATCCAAAAGCGATTCATTAAATACATCTTTCCTGTAGTACTCGAACTCGTAGTGACAGGATTGGAACATGAGTCTCAAGGAAGATGTTAACAGGGAATATCACGTACAATATTTAATAAGGAATCAAACGGAATGAATCTAGGATTGTGTGACGAAATTATTTTACCGCTGACGATTTGATTTACAGAATAAAGAGAAATGGATCTATCAAACTTGATAACCTGTACTTTCCTATTATTCACTTTTGCAACTTAATACATTACGATCCGTTAATGGAGACAACCTGCTAGTGTTTGATCGTTCTGTTTACTCAAAAGTCCTATTAAGCTTTTCAAAAGTGTTGTTTATTTTTTAATGTTACAATAAGAACTAAACGAACCTCACAGAAATTATTCTAAACTGATGGCAAAGACACTTTTCATGTGTTATTTGAAAGATTACATTCCCAGGGTGTGTTTATGTTAGCTGAAAGATGGCAATGTTGACATCGAGTAAAATTCGCAATGTGTGATGAGGCCTTTTGAAGCAGTGAAAAGTAAAATTGAGTAAGATTGTTTGATGTGAGAGTACGTTAACAACATAAAGTTCAATGACTTAAAAAAAGTCTCAAAGCACTTAGTACTACATGTATTTCCTTTCAACTACGAATCGTATGTCTCTTTTTTTATTCAAGATAACATTTTTATACGGAGATATTTTATTGTGATCTACATTGTAATTGCGTGTGTAACATAAGCTGTGACGTATTCATCTATTAATTATCCAGTACAATCGTAATCCTTAACGATAAAACCCCATACATGCTAATCGTGCCTAGCGGCACAACAACCATAATTTTATATCATTGTCTTTACAAATGCTTGAATCACATAGAATATGTAATAACTTGACTTAATAGGGGATTAAATAGACTCATGACGCTACGTTGCAATGTATAACAAATCAGTATTATATAGGTAAAACTCCAGGTTAGGGATGCCTACACTTATTCAAAACATCACCCACAGATACATAGCCAATCTAAAGTTTTGAATAATTATTATTCCTGGTCTTAAATTTAAAGAGGAAAAGTGATCAGTTGCTGATAAATAACTATCTTTGTATATTTTATAACATCTAAATTCAACTCATATTTAGTCAGTTTCTATCTGAAACATAGCTAAGCAGATATCCAATGTGTATTTAATCCCTCATTTAGGCGGTGCCTTAGTTCATATTATATTTCCATATTTTTAGCAATTCTTATACGTATGGTCTGAGGCCACGCAAACATTCACATGTAAGTATCATCTGTGAGAAAGTTCGTCTTAGACTTTTATTTAATATCCTATTAAAGATGTGTGTTACATCGTTTCAGTATGTATGTTTACAACTAGTATCATTGTCGTCTGGACAAGTTTAAAACGCGGTCAAGTGTATTTTGTGTAATCAGCAAAGTACACGGTTTACAGGGACAACCCTCGTTTTTGCCATAATGAAACACAATCAGTATTCGTGAATATTCAATATTGAAGCACAAACGTGCATTGTATGATTAGAAAACTTGATCCATCAGAACTCTTCAAAAACGTACGAAGAGTTGCAACAGTTATGAGAGGTCATAATCTTACCGTTAGGATTCAATTTTAAGTTTTATCTAACTTTTCCACATAATAATTCTTGTAATTTGAATTCCGGGAATTGGGTGTACGGCATTTTAAGTGTCAACACTCTCTTGTTGAAAATTGTCTCAAAGTAATCCGTCATAATTCATATAGATGGCATGTATCCCCGAAAAAGATTATACCTCATTACATGATACAAGACAGAAGACGTTTCTGTGAGATGTTGTCTTGTTTGTAAATCCATTACAATATGGTATATAAATTGCTTATAAATGCTTCAAAGGTCGATAACACATTGACTGTCATATTATCCACCATGACCGATAGAAAGACCTATGCAAAGACCAATGGAAAGAGCATTTCTATTTATCTTTATGAATCAAGTGTCGATGAACGCAGCAAAAACACATGGTTAACCTGGTTGGTATTTTAATGAGTTCATCTAATAAAAAAGTACGTGCTCAATCTTTTAAGCATGGAATTGTGGCTTTGGATTATAGATAAAGTACCGTGACACACAGTGGCATGCAAATGTGCTTCATAGATGCTTTGATAGTTACATCACGTATTGTTTAGAAATAGGCTTATCGAAGAGGCATTTTAAGAGTGACACAGTACGACAAAACAACATGTTTACTTCAGTTTCTAGCAGCCAGAAATAGTCTGAGCAATATGTGGTTTATGTACATTTTCTCAACCATTCGTTGGGGGTAATATCCCGTTATTCAAATAATATTGACAACATTTAGTTCAAATTTCATATTTTTCCAATAAGAAAGATCGCCCATCTTTCCCAAACAATATTGTTTCTCTAAATATTGGAGAAAAAAGTCTGAACATTTTTATTCTGCATTTGAGTTATCAAGTCCCATTATAACGAGGAATGACAAGCGACATGCTTGAAGAGATGACAGGATAATCGACCATATTTAAAACAGATTAGCATGTGGTGGAGACTGAAGCTGTACGAGTTTATGTTGAACCAAGACGATTAACATTCACATGCATGAACTAGCGTTAAATGACACCATGTACTGTATGTACGCACCTTTACAAACCCTATAAATGTTTCACATGTTTGCAATATCTATAGGATGCGTTTGGTAACCTTCGTCAAAAACCTTCGACAAAAATATTCGACAAACAGGAAAAGATCGAGCGTTCTCTCGACTGTTGGAGTGAGCGTCTATTTTCAACCCTAGTGAAGTGTGTACATCATAAGTGACCATGATATTGTATAAAACATTTAGGTCATGCAGATACCAGTGATATCAATCGTTGATACCCGGAGCGTCTGTCAGACTTGTGTTTCCTGTTTCAGAGAAACTATATTAGAATACGTGCATAGCCTTCTTATAAGGTCGCGTGTCAACTGCGTAGATACTGTCTTAATGAAGTGGCTCATTCCGACAGAAAGCTTTGAATTCTAGCCAAACAACACCAACTAAGCTAATGATGTCCCAAGGATGAAAACATATATACAAATGTATTAACATGTAAACCAATGAAGAAAACGAAATGTGATTTTCATTCTCGTTTCTTAATGTACGTTAGTACATTTCGAGTATGTGAAAATATTTTTGCTTTCTTTCAGAATGGGTTTCGTTCAAATTAGAATACAGTTACAGTCCAGGAAACCTAGTAAGGTCTGTCGGCCGCTGAATATAATTGAACCATTTTAGGGAAATTGGCTAAACCCGAAAAAGAACAGAAAAAAAACAATTATAAACGTAGTAGTCTACACACAGCGTGTGAGGATCATTCTTTATAACATCGTTATCGATTATACTAATAAAAGACATAGAGAAATTGAAGAAAAAATGTTGCGTGACAATCTTTACTTACAATGTATTGTCGGTGGGGCCTGTGGGTTTTTGGCGTTTTTGTTTCTATATAAATAGCACAAATTCCCACACATGACAAGAAAAGAGAGATGGATGTTAACTTCTAGTACATGTGCACTTCAAAATACCTGAATCAGAGACAGTGTTAAACCTTAGTCTTACCTTCATGAATGAATGCTAGTGTAGTATAATGTTACATTTTCCCAAACATCTTTCTTAAGGCAACAGTCAGCATCTTTCTATTAATAAATACTTGACTTGGTAAGGAAATTATATATTTTTTAAGTTTTCGTTTCATCTGTGAGGCAGCACGTTTATTCAGTAGAGTGTATAGCGTGTATTGCTTTAGTTTACGGCTAAGAGGTCAGATTCTATATATATAGTGATTACATTGTATGTTTATAGTTGAACCAGTTGGCATACGCGAATAATACTAAGCAATTACAATGGATAAATACATGGTTCTGTTAGCAGAATAGCTAAACTCGACTAGCCCTGTCTGGTGAGAAGTTTTCTAGTATTACGGGAAGACAATCATTATGCATTGTGGTTACTTCGCTAAACTAGTACCATACCACTACCAAGACTGAACAATTGGCCAGGTTAATGTACGTTGAAATTACTGAGATAAACAAAACATGATCACATTTATAACACCAGAAAATACCCCATAATCTTCATGACAAAAAATAATAGTATATGCAAGTAAACCTGCAGCCGCACAAAAAAAATTTATGCTAGTCAATGAAACAAAAAAGTACTAGTAAATGCTTAAACGGATAGGGGAAATTTAAGCACATGTCAAACTTTTCACCAGCCAAACAAAAGTCGAAAAAGTAACTTTGCCACATTCGTAAATATTTCCGTGAATATATTAGAATGTAACATATGCAAATGAATTGCATTCTGTAAAATATCACTCACGGACGGCACTTAAAGACAATCTAATGCCGCAATCGCAAGTCATATGAATTAAAATTACATTAGCAATCATTACTTTTGTTGAAGTGAACCTTTTCCGAGTACAAATACACATTGCAGTGTAATCGAGTAAATCATTTAAGTAACACTTTGAGAGGAAGTGTTCCACAAACAAACGAAGCTTTTAGAAAATAATACAAACATTTTTAATATGACTTCCTCTAACATAATGATATATCATTTATTAATGTCTACTGATTACCCGGATGTATATGGATTCACTTTCAAATGCCTAACGATTTAATTCTGTACCATATGGTGTATTGCAGACTTGTCGCATGTGTAGGCGTATGTTACCAACCACCAGTTGTTAGCGTCACATCAATGAATCAGTTTATTGACGGTATTCTACACTAATACAACCTGCTTCTATATGATAAATGTGATAGTTGAATTAAATACTGAAGCCAGAATATTTTTTTTTTGTCCTTTCAATTTTATTCATTTATAAATATATTTACATTTATGCCATACATTATAAACATATTAACATATAGTAAAAAAAATAACAAATTTATGAATTATTTTTCAAGAGAGAGAAAAAGAGTGGAAGAGAAAGAGAGAGAGGGGGAGAGAAAGAGAGAGACATACAAGTTGAATGAATAGATACTTTTTGCACCATCTCTTCAATAAAACATATTTGTTTAATCTTAATTTAATAATATTATAAAATCACTCCATTTGTTCTCAAACATTTCACTTTGATTTTATATTTCTGATATTGTTTTCTCTATTTTTATTCTGTGTATCAGATATTCTTTAAAAGGATCTATTGTTGGACTAGTAAATGTGCATTTTGATTTGAAAATGAAATATTTTGTAAGAAGTATTATGTAATTTATTAGACAGCTTTTTTGTGGATCATTACTTTGCACTGTACAGAACGATATATCAAAATAGTTTAAAGTATTAATAGATGGAACATATACTTTTAAAAAGTTATAAATATTTCCCCAAATGGCTTGTATGACATGACATTCCCAGAACATATGTATGTTGCTGTCTGGAAACATAGAACAGAAATCACATAAGTTAGACGGAACTAGTTTGCACTTTAGTAAATACGAGTTGTTTGGGATAGTTCTCATTAAGTATTTGTATTGGAATTCTCGGAGTTTTGTGTCAACAGTACATAATGAAGGAGTTAAAAAGATATTCTCCCATTTCATGGTATCGTGTCCTATTTCATAATTCCATTTATGAATTTGCTTAATAGGATTATTTTGTTTGGTTTCAATCAAAATGCTATATGCAATTTTATTGATTTTTCTTTTATTTTTAATTTAATCGATTAGGTACTCTGGTGGATTATATGACATAGGTTCTGTAGATAAAGTTTGTTTCCATTCTGTATGTTTTGTACGAGACTATGGTGTTTAGTAAAATCACCAATTTGTATATCGTACAATTGTATCAAATCTTCGAAACTATAGAAGTTTGAAGATCTGTAATCATATATGTGCTCTATAAAGAGTATCCCTTTGTCATACCAATCTTCAAAGAAGAACGTGGTATTTCTATCTAGTTTAATTGAGCTATAATTCCAAATGATTTGTTTTGATATTTGTTTGTGTTCTGATTTAAAATTTATCTTACTCCATGATAACATTATGTCTTTGAGGAATTTGATTTTATTAACAATTTTACATCTTTTACTGTCATGTTGCATTTAAGAAATAATTTTCCACCATAAATGGCTAATTCTTGTTCATATGTATGCTGCCAGTTATTGGCTTTATCATTTTCTAATCGTTTTATCCAGCTTATTTTTAATCCATCAATAAAAGAATGAATATCCACCATTTTTAAACCTGCATTTTTATAGTCTTGTATAATTGTGTTTCTTGATATTTTATCTGGTTTACCATTCCATAGAAAGTCAAACATGAGTTTTTCAATGTTCTTTATAATGTCTATATTTGGTTTATGTAGTACAGTAAGTGGATATATGAGTTTTGGGAGTGCAAATGTTTTCAAAACATTTATTTTACCTATATGTGACAAGTTCCACTTTTTCCAGTTTTGTAGGCAATGACAGAACGCGTTAATTTTGGGGGTCAGATTTAGGTCGTGCATTCTTGTGATGTTGTTAGTGAAGACAACGCCTAGTGTATTAGCAGAGTCTGATGTCCATACAAAGTTGTCTTTCTTACAATATTCCAAATCACTGTGTATTAACGAACCTATTCTAAGTGCTGTGCATTTATTTTTATTTAGTTTTAGACCTGATATTAACGAGAATTCTCCTAGAATTTCTATTAGTTTTTCAAACGACTTCTTTTCACCATTGATGAAGAAGCTGCCATCGTCCGCAAATAATGTTTGTTTCATTTCTTTATTACATATAGTAACACCCTTTAAATTTTCACATGTGTTGATTCGTCTAGACAAGATTTCGATACATATTATAAATAAATATGGAGAAAGAGGACATCCTTGACGTACCCCCTTCTTGATGTCAAAAAAGTTTGAGCAATGACTATTGTTCGTGACACATGCTTTTGCATCTTTATAGAACAACGATACCCATTTTATTACTTGTTCACCAAAATTAAAATATTTGAGGCATTTGAATATAAATTTGTGATCTACGCTATCAAAGGCTTTTTGAAAATCTGCAAAGAATATTATACCAGGTTCATGGTTTTCCTGCATCTTTTCAATTATTTCTTGAATTAATCTTACGTTTTCACCAATATATCTACCTTTTACGAAACCTGTTTGATCTTCACTTATTAAATATGGTAATGATTTTTTAATGCGATTGGCTATTGTTTTGGATGCTATTTTATAGTCTATATTAAGTAATGATAAAGGCGCCAGTTATTCAAGTCTGTTAAGTGTTTGTCCTTTTTTGGGATTAACGTAATTAAACTCTGTTTTTGTAGTTCTGTCAAATTATCATTTTTGAATGAGTAATTTATCGATTTTATATAGTGCTCTTTAATGTCATTCCAAAATAATTAAAAAAATTCAGCAGAAATGCCATCTGACCCAGGACTTTTATTGTTGTTCATTTCTTTTAATGCCGTGAAAGCTTCATATTCGCTTATTTCCCCTTCACATTGTTGGTTTTGTTCGTTGGTTATAGTATGTCCATTGGTTTCGAAATTTATCATTATTACGTTTATAGTTGTCTTTCTTATATAATTGTTCGTAAAATTTAGCCGTACTTGACATAATATGTTTTTGCTCTGTTATTAGTTTGTCTTCCACAAATAATTGTTTGATAGATTTTTCTTCTGCTCTTTTCTTTTCTAGATTTGAGAAATATTTGGTATTTTTTCGGCACCTTCTATCCATTCAGCTCTAGCCCTTTATAGTATACCTTTAATTTTGTTTTCTTGTATAGAATTGAACTTATTTTTTTCTTGTTTGAGTTTGAGTAGCTTTTCTTGTGTAAACGCATTTATAATAACAGTTCACCATGCTAACAATTGTCCTAATCCGCTGTAATGACAGTGTGTGAGATAAATAATGAATAACTATAAAATTGAGTGGACCCAGCTATACTGTACAAAATCTACGGAAGCTCATTAGTGACCTGCCAAAATGGGGATTGATATAATGCTGTACAGGGCTCGTATTGGACATTACTACTGTTCACGCAAACGCATAGAAACTAAAAGAAAGTTAAATAAAACACGCTATGAGCCTTATACAAATGGCACGGATATACACATGCGAATATTTGCTTCAATGACACTTATTCTTTCTTTGATGTTCATTACTGAAAGACTATTGTATTCGGTTGATAGGATAGCATCAGCTAACACAAATTACCAATATTGTGATAGTACATTGGTCGGTATCAAAGGTGGAGTCCAGAAGCAACTCCAAACCATACAACTTGGTGGATGCTTATCAGAGACAACGCACATGCTTCAATTTCGACTACTGCTTCTGGCTGGAGATATAGAGTTGAACCCAGGACCACCAACGAAAGGAAATGAACCCAAAGGTACAAACATGACAGAACTACTTGCAGCGTTTAAGTCGTTTGAAAAACAAACAAATACGTCGGGACAACGTTTGTTGGAAGAGATGAAGGCGGTAAGAGAAGATGTAACGAGTATGAGAACTGAAATAAGCCAAATAAGGAAAGAATGCTCAGAAACAAGAACAATACTAGACGGTGTAAGAAAAGAACAAGTAGAATTGAAATATACAGTAGACAATCAGCAAGATGAAATCAAGACAGTGCATTCATTGCATGAGAATCTACAACTAGACGTAGATAGTTTACACGAAGACTTTGAGAAAAAAATCGATGTACTCGGCGATATTCAAGAAAGAATTGAATATATCGAACGCGACTCAATTAAAAACAGGGTGCGCATTTTTGGAGTAAATGATAGTTTAAATGAAACACCAAACAAGTTGAAGCACAAACTTCTGAACAATGTATTAAATGTTGCATGCCCAGATGTTGACTTCACCCTTGATGATATCAAACATGTCCAAAGAGTAGGTGAATTTAATCCTGATTACGACAGGATGGTGATAGTGACACTCAGATATGATGATGACAAATATAAACTTTATCAAGGACGCGATGCTTTGCGTAGAATTGGGATACGGGTTAGTAATGATCTCACAAAATCTCAAAGAAACAAATTGAAACATGCTAAAACTAAGGGTGTCACTGGTTATTTCTATAAAGGTAAAATGTATGAACGTGACAACGATCAACAAGGCCAGGCTACACCTAGGCAAGTTGAACACAATGATACACAACACCACGCTTCATCTAGACAAGATACACCACGTACATTCAGGAGAGCAGTGCGACGGGTTACTCCAAGTAATACACAAGGAAGTATTACCGAAAGTCAAAATGAATTATCAATGGAAGCGGAAACAAACAATGATGACACTATCCACTGGTCCAACACTGAAACAATAGTGGACTAGGGGTACGGCCGAGGCTCAAACAACAATGACAATATAAATTGTGTTTCTTGGAATATTGAAGGTATTCAGTCTAAACTCGATGATCAAGATGTTATCAACTATTTGAATAACTTTGATATATTTAGCTTACTTGAAACATGGACTTTAAACACTAGTATTTTCTTAGACAAATTTCCTAGCTATGCATGCTACTTTTTAGATGGTTTAAAACGAAGTGTCCATGGAAGACCGATGGGTGGTATAGCGGTTTTCGTTAGACGCGAGTTCGATTGTTTTGTACAAAGACTAAATTCTGCATGTGACTTTGCGGTAGTACTTGAAGTTAAAAGTGGCGTTCTGTCCGAAAAAAAGACTATCTTTGTATTAACATACCTATCACCCGAATTATCCCCCTTTTATACTGATCGTGACTCAAAAGGTATACACTTGTTGGAAGAGTTAATTATTGAATTAAGAGTAAATGACACGGTTGACCTGCTTATAATGGGTGATCTTAACTCTAGAACATCAAATAATCCGGATTACTTAGATAGTAAATGTAATTCATTTGACATTGAACCATATCTTGAACTGTTCAGTCCTGATGAAAATATGGGACCCAGAACCTCATGTGACAAGAAGCTAAATTCATTTGGCAAAGACCTGCTTGAACTATGTAAATCGTATATACTGCGTATAGCAAATGGTCGTGCATATGACGATAAATCACTTGGCCATTTCACTTATATTAGCGCAACCGGATGCAGTGTAATTGATTACCTTATTGTTACTGACAGTATTTGGAATCGTCTTTGCCACTTTAAAGTTGAAGATAGGTCGGAATCGTCACACATGCCTATTACATGCAAACTAATATGTAATCGTATCTTAAATAGGAACATTAACATGGAGCCAGTAAAACGAACGCGTTATGTGTTTGACGACGCTAACTCAGAAAGTTATAGGAGTAACTTACAAAATATTCTTTCCCATGAGTGTGTCAGTGATATGACAAATATGATTTTAGATACAAGCTGTAGCATAGACAAATTTGTTGACAAATTTAATGATATCCTCTACCAAAGTGCCGAATGCTGTAAAAGGCATAGCCGAATTTCCACACATATTCAGCCTAAATGGTTTGACGTTGAATGTCGGTCGTCCAAATATAATAAAAACGTATTATTAAGAAATTTTCGTAGAAATAGATCTGAAGAAAATTTGAACAAATACGTAAATGCTAAAAACGGGTTCAAAGAATTGTGCGACTCTAAGCGAAATGCTTACAGTAGTGAAAAGCTACAGGATTTAATTAGTAAGTCGACAAATCCCAGGTCATTCTGGAAAACTTTAAATACAATGTGTGGTTCAAGACGGACGGTGAACAATACAATATCACGCGATCAATGGCAAGCACACTTTGAGCAGTTATTTTACTCTGATATAGACAATAGTGATGCTCTCGATATCTTGGATAATATACAAGAAACAGAGCTTGATGAACTTGAAGACAGTATATTCAACTCAGAGATAACTGATGAAGAAATATTGAAATCTGTCAAATCTTTGAAACGCGGTAAGGCAGGAGGAGAAGATAACATTATCCCAGAATTCTTTATACACGGTATTGATCTATTCATTCATATAATTAACAAAATGTTTAATCGACTGTATAAATCAGGAGAATTTCCAAAATCATGGTGCAAGGCAGTGATAATAACTCTTCATAAAAAAGGTGACATCAATGTACCTGGAAATTATCGCGGTATTTCATTGCTGGATATCTGTGGTAAATTATACACAAGTATTTTGACTAGACGTATTACTTTCTATGTAAATGTTTACAATAAAATTCGCGAGGAGCAGTCAGGTTTTAGACAGGGTTATTCTACTACTGATAATGCCTTCATACTTCAATCCATTATAAATAAACAATTATCTAAACCGCGCGGTAAACTCTATGTTGCATATGTAGACTTCATGAAATGCTTTGACATGATACATAGAGATAAATTGTGGATGATTTGCATAGAAAATGGTTTTAGAGGTAATTTACTCAAATCTATGACTGCAATATATAAATCAGTGCAAGCGTGTGTAAGAACTTCTGGAGGTTTAACAGACTCGTTTAACTGTCCGATTGGTCTTAAACAAGGATGTATGGCGTCACCTATACTATTTGTAATTTTCATAAATGAACTGGTAAAAATGTATGAACAATCAGACTCTCGAGGGATACAGCTGTTTCCAGATATCACGGAAGTATTGTGTCTTCTGTTTGCGGACGACTTAGCGTTGGCGGCCGATACGATAGTTGGTCTCCAACGACACCTCAACCTATTACAAACATTTTGTGACAATATGTTAGTCAAGGTTAACATTGATAAAACCAAAGTGATGGTTTTTAAATCGGGTGGACGCTTATCAAGGCATGAACAGTGGACATACAATGGACATGTGTTAGATATAGTAAATAATTTTTCATATGTTGGAACTACTTTTACAAACCGATTATCTTTCATCAGAATGGCGAGTGATCAGGCATGTAAGGCTAAACGTGTTCTTGTCTCTATATTATCAAAAATGTATAGATATGGTCAATTACCACGTAGTACCTTTTTTAACATCTTTGACACAAAAATTGTACCTGTACTATTATATTGTGCTGAAATATGGGGTGTCCAAAGACATACATCAACTGAAATAATACATAACTATGCCTGTAAACGTTACATGTGTGTTAATAAACGTACCACAAATGCCGCGGTTTTAGGAGACTGTGGTCGATATCCAATGTACATTTTGTCGGCAAAGCGTGTGGTCAAATACTGGTGCCGAATAATCAAATTATCTGATGATAGACTAGTCAAGAAATGCTACAATATGTTATATTATATGTCTGAACATGGTAAAAGAAACTGGGTATCCAGTGTAAAACACTTGTTGTTATCAAATGGTATGGGCTATGTGTGGGAAAATCAGTATGTGCTAAACGAAAATGTATTTGTCAGGCAGTTTATTACCAGACTGACTGACCAGTACCAACAAGAATGGACTACGAGTATAAATGATTGTTCCAAACTGTTTTTATATCAAATGTTCAAAACTTCTTTTGTGCACGAAACATATTTAGATGTTTTAAATGTTCGTAAATTCAGATGTGCTTTAGCACGTTTGCGTACTTCATCACACGATCTTGGTATTGAAAGAGGACGTTATGAAAATATTCCAAGACATGAACGTATTTGTAAGCTTTGTGGTTCCGGGGTGGAAAATGAATTACATTTTGTATTATTATGCCCGAGCTTGTCACAATTAAGAACTAAATATATCCCACCAAAATATTACAACAGAGTATGTACACAATCTTTTATCATATTATTGAGCAATAGAAATGAAAATGTTATAAAAAACCTTGCTATGTATGTTTATTATGGATTTATTGAACGCAAACGTATATTATTGTCAGCAAATTGAATGGTATTGAAATGTTTTGTATAACATTGATGCAATTTATATGAAATTATGTATGCATGCAAATAATGTTGTAAAAATGTTTGTTCCTTATTTATAAATTCATGCATGTATATATTTGTCATGATACTTCATGTTGATCTTGGGCCGGTGGCCACTATGTCAAATAAATCATTGTCATTGTCATTGTCATTATCTTCGTCATTTGGATTGATTGTTATATCATGTTCTAGTGTTTTAATGTTGATTTCGACCCTTTTTTCTTCTAGGTTTTGTTCTTTTTTAAGTTTACTTGAAAATTTAATCGATTCATCTCTTATTCTTCCTTTTATTACTTCCCATAACACGTTAGGATTCGCTTCTTTATTTATTTCTTCAATTTCTGTAATAGATTTGCGTATTATTTCTTGATATTTTGTATTGTCAAGAATGGAATTATTTATTTTGAAAGAGCCTGGACCTCGTTCTATTTTTGATGAATTTATGCAAATATGAACAAGAGAGTGATCTGATTTGAATCCTACTGAAATGTTTGCCGTTTTAATAGAGTTCAATAGGATAGCTGATACTAAGAAATAGTCTAATCTACATAAGATAGGAGGACTCGTGCCATGTAAAGGTACGATTGTCAGGGTTATTATTTCTCCAAACATCATGTAAGTCATTGTTTTCTTATATATTATTAATCTTATCAGAGCATTTTTTGTTTGTATCATTTCGACCATTTAGTTTATCTAGTTTGTAGTTACGAACAGCGTTGAAATCGCCTCCTAAAATTAGTGAATAATCATTGGAATCTTGCACTACATGTATATTTTGCACAGTTGTATAAAAATTAACATCATCTGCATTTGGACCATATATGTTTATTATTACTAGTTGATTACCCATGATTTCTATTTTAAGGAGTTGTAGTCGACCTTTTATATACTCTTTATGTTCTATGATTTTAAATTCTGTTTTGGTGTTTATAAAAATCCCTACCCCCTTGCTATTGCTACTATCACCACTTAAAAATATTTTATTTCCCCACATTTTTTGCCAATCCATGTATTCATTTTCTAAGCAGTGTATTTCTTGCAGGAGACATATTGAGAATCTTTTCTGTTTTAACCATTCAAATACTTGGGTACGCTTCTGTTTTGATGCTAGACCTTTGACATTAAAACTACATATGGTTACGTCATTCATTGGTAATATGTTAAGTTGTTAGGCGGTAAACAGTTTGATACTGAATAGAGACGATAGAAGAATTTATTATTGTCATCGAAGTGCGTTTGAAACAAATGGTAAATACAATTGTATCTCTATGTGGGATGGTGCAAGAAAGTGATAGTAGAAAATGATATTCATATCTGAATAGTATATCCAGTATGACAGTGTGTAACAAAATATTAACCAAATCCATTATCTTATGGAAAAAATACCCAAAGCAATAATAACAGGGCTATACATACATGTAGTAGTCATAAACACTCTGAAAAGAGCAAACTCGCAATCGTGCCTGCCATCTAGCCAAGTCTCTCTTTATAGAACATTTACGAACATTACATCATAGCAAAATTCATTAAGTCCATACATGCATGAGCAGAGTTGGTAACCCGCTCATAAACATGTATGTATATTCATAGCATAATCTACTTCATAAACGCTACATCAATGTACTTGCCATAGTATTGGCAATTCACAATTGAACAGTACAATTACACATTGCTATAAACTTTTAAATAATACACTTTGTATAACATTTTTTTTTAGTCTATATTGAATACGTTCCTAAGTACATATGCATATCCAATTACAGCAAGTTTCATAATATAAAACTGTTCTTATTTAGGAAAATTTAAAAAAAACGACTATGAGCTTTTGTATATGTTTACATGTAGTACAATAATACCGCATCGTATAAGTTTAATCACATAAAGTGTCCATTTATATAGTCACATGTATATTCATAGCATAATCCACTTCATAAACGCTACATCAATGTAATACTATAATATTGGCAATTCACAATTGAACAGTACAATTACACATTGCTATAAACTTTTAAATAATACACTTTGTATAATATTTTTTAGTCTATACTGAATACGTTCCTAAGGACATATGCATATCCAATAACAGCAGTGTACAAAATACTTTCATAATATAAAACTATTCTTATTTAACGACTATTAACTTTTGTATATGCATAGTACAAGTTTAATCACATAAAATTTCCATTTAGATAGTCCCAAATAGAAACAACAGAAGTTAAAGTCGAAAGTGCGTGTAACAACAAAATAACTGTGTCAATTGTCTTATGGAATAAGTACTCTAACCAACAGGCTTATACATAGTGGTCGGTAGTCATAAACAGGAAAACAGGAAAACAAACTCACAGTAATGTCATCAAACCATGTCTCTCATTATAAAACATTTACGAACATTACATCATATCAAAATTCATTACGTACATACATGCATTTGTACATTAGATGACACACCCATATACATAATATCCATAGCATTCTATACTTCATAAATGCTACATCAATGTACATAACATAATATTGGTAATTCACAATGGAGCAGTATAATTACACATTTATGTAAACTTATAACAAAATTATACACATTGTATAATATTAATTTTTTTGATTATATACTGAACATGTTCGTAAGAACATAAGCATATCAATAATTGCATAGGTTATTCAGAATGCTTTTGAGTTTATAAAATTATAATATAATGTAAGATACTTTACACAATTTATAATTAATCTCTTTATATTCATAGTACAATAATACAGTGTCGTATAAGTTTAATCATAGTAGTTTCATTTTGATCGTTTGTGTAAATGTGAAGCTCAGCTATCGACCCGTCAAAAGGGCACATGACTGCACTATAGTCAGTTCGCTACACCTTTTAATGTCAGGAGTTGACAGTATCTATAGCAATATACGCAAGTGTTACATTATTTACCAACTGTTTATTATTTTACACCATTGCACACTGTAACAATGCTACTATTTATATATATATAAATTTATGCAAATTACTGTGCTACTATCAATATAATGACACATAATAATAATTATTTGTTTATAAACGAAGGTGTTACATCTATGTATGTATGTAAGATATATTCCATATTTTATGGCGATTTTTGAGAGTAAATAACCTATGCTGATAGACAGTAATATGTCGATATAAAGCACATACAATGCTACACTTTAAATACACAGGTGTTATAGGAAACGTGGTATGTGAAGAAAATAAGGCATTTCGGTATGATGTTTTCACAAGTATTTTTGGTCGATTGGTCACAAGTTCTATACTGTATTAAAAAAGTTTTGTATCCATGATACTCCAGCAACACTCACTATGGTTTTCGGTTGTTTTTCCTTTTTGGCCATGGGAGTATTTAGATCCAGTATTTATAGTAATTGGGTTTCACCTGATGAATTTGGTCATTTACGTCTTTATAATATATGGATCCTTCTCTTGACCACGCCCCTTTAACTATGTCTGTTTGTTTCAATCGAACGCTTTGGAGTATTTCTCTGTTTAATTTGGTCAGGTCTTCATTGATATAGATGTAATCAGCACCAAACTGTTTTCTGTTTACCCAAAGTTCCTGTTTCTTCATTCTCGAAGTAAACTTTACTATAACAGTTCTTCTTCTATCAGCCTTGTAATTCCCCAACCTGTGCGATATATCTAAATCTTTAATCGATAATTCTATTCCTGGAACCTTTTTGTTAATAGTGTTATTCACCTGTAGACACGTTTCTTTCGCTGATTCATTCTCCTTGTCAACTAGACCATCGATTCTCACATTATTACTTCTACCATATTGTTCAAGGTCACTATGTTGAATTCCTGTTGCTGTTCCATTTCGCGTTTTAATTTTCTATTCTCGTCATCTGATTTGTCCAGTTTTCCACTTAATTTCTCTACTTCTTCTCTTAGTTTATCATTTTCTAACTGCTTTTCGAAGATTTGACATTCCAGCACTTCAAATCTTTTGTCGACCGATTTTAGTATTGCGTCTTTGGTTTGTGTTATTATGTCCGTTATCATTTGCTTGATGCTTTCGTCGTCTTTAGTAACTACGTTCTGAAGCCAGAATATTACATATCGCACTGTTTTAGTCCGGTATTAGTAATGAGAAAACAGAAATGCGCCATGTGCCGTTAAGGTGGAAGGGGATATATTGGGGTGATGGGAGTGCAATATCAAATCTTCAGTGTAGAGCTTATTTATAGGCATTAAAAATTCAATTGATATTTAAAAGACCCAATTTATATTATCCAAAGATGGTCTTTAATATTTTGAAAAATCATAGAAATTAAATATCAGTTGGATTTGTAGCTCTTTACAATTGAGATTACCACCACGGGCGGAAGTTCAAATTTAGCATCGTTTCGAACCCGCGAAAACTTTTGAAAGGGAATAGCAAAAAATTGGCAGGTATGGGAGACACTTTATTTACTGAAGTAACCTAGCTCAGATTGGGTAAAAATGTTTGTAACCATGAGTATACATGTATATATCTTTTTGTTTATCACTGCAATACAATGCATATGACCTAGATCTTGAAATGTCGTGGGAACTTGAAAAAAACCTTCGTCGAAAAGCCGGTAACGACGCATAAAAAGAATACAATACGCAAAAAATGCCGTGTAAGAAAGAGATGTAAATTAATTTCAATACCAATTTACCTTAATTAACGAAAGAACTGTCACATGTTATAGTTTTACATTATTTAAAGTTGATGTTACATCACAATTTGCTTCTTGGCATCTGATTTGAAAGAGTTGATATCTTAATATGCTGTCTTAATTAAGTTTGACAATCAGACCAGACACTTGACAATTACATGGCCCGTATAATTAAAACTGCCATAATATATTACAGGAATGAAGTTCACATATTGTGTCAATAACACGAACCATATGTCTGGTCAAGTCCTTGTAGCAATAATGAATGATTAGTCAGACAATAACACAACAATAGTATCATCATTACTAGCATAACTATAATTATGTACACTTGTTAACTCGTTATTCTTAATAATTGTAATAAGAAGGAGGTATATGCCAGATGTAATAATATGTCTTATCTTGAGCTTTTTCAAACCCCCTCTAGCATATAGTAAGTAAACAATGATACATTTTCGTATTCAAAGATATGACGTGTGAACTTTTTACAATTTAATATACCACATTTCTTATGTAAAACAAACTTAAGACGAACAATATTCCGTGTTTATACTCGTTATGTCAACCTATCAATATTCAGTTACTCGAAGTTATAACTTTCGGACATGGCAATTAATGTACATAAGTACGATGTATAGGTTGCTCATTGAAAATTTAGAACTGGTTGTTAAATGCAATATATAACGACCTATTGGTTACATCGTAAGTTGCTATATACGAGTATACCGTTTTTGTTTTTTCTGCGTTTACGCCAAAACGTGCATCAATTATCACATATTCGACGTCAATGACGTTGCTAATGGTATAAGCTGCATATTTTAATGCTGTCACAATTGCTTCAATGTGTAGTGGCTGTTCACAATTGCCGTCTTAGATTCACAGTATATCATATGTATTGCAACGCTATTTGGACCCTTCTTACATTTTTGTAATTCAACATGACAATGGTTGAACATTAAATCACATGATATGGTTAGTCACTTATGTCTTGTATCAGTCCATAGCGTATGTCCTGTTAGACACTATACTTTGACTTGGATGCTTCTTTACGACTTTGAGCAAGTAACGATTGTTTAACTGTAGACGTCTGTTATGTAAATAAGCTATGACAATCGGCATTTGGTCTCGTCTGAACTGCACTCTCTTTGAATACAAAGATGTACAGCCTTTTGATGATTGGAATCATTGCCTTTGGGAAATCTCTGTGACCAGACAGTCAAATTAAAACAGACGTCCAAAGATATACAAGTACCAAGATTAAATCAATATCGGTAAATTAGCAGCACAAAATTAAGTCCCCCAGCTGAATTTTTGATAATACATTGTTACAGTTCATGCATAGTACATGTGTTATATAGAAATATGGACTAAATATAATATTCGTAGCCACTCGTGAAAATATGACATCAGCTGCACACTCGGTGAATTATCAAAGGACCATACACGGTAAAATATTATATTTATTTCATGCTTCAAATAGCTTAAATGATGGAAATACTTCTCTATATACCTCAAATGTCGTTCTCATTCTAAGCCAACGATGTACACTCAAATTTTTGTTCTAGCTAGGGGAATTATAAAAGCTGATTTGTGTTTGTTTCAACAACGCAGTGTATAGGAATCATTCCCCCAAGAACCATATTGATATTTATGAGCTTTATAATGCCACACATTACTCAAACCTTATAAAATCCAGTAGAAGGTTATAAAAAGAGAATAACCTGATAACACCCTTTTCATCATAAAACTGAACCTCTAATATCATATGTCATTGATATTGTATGAGAATTGATCAGTATGTGAAAGATGATAAATGCGTTTCAGTTGTATAAACAATTAAAACAAGCGAGTACTTTTGCAATTGTGGCATTTCCTTTATCCAAGATCGAGGTCTTCTAGATTGTTAACGGGTTTATTTGAATGTATTTCAGGGATTTGACTAATAGGATGTTATATTTTGGACTGGTCAATCTATAGTACACTGATGTTCTGGATATGGCTTTGATTTTATACCCGCAAAGTGATAAAGCGCTTTACATGACGTCACGAACGTCGGCATACGAGTATAACGTGACGTCTGTTCATAGAAAAGTAATTCGTGTGTTTCATAATTTGAAAGAATGGTCAAAACTAATAATACGTAATCTACATAATTAATACTTATTTAAGTGAAAGCTAAAATGTTTAATCTGATTTAACAGGTAATCTGCCTAAATTTATAAAAAGCGAGATAAATAACTGAAGAATGCCAATGTTTCTTTTTTTTCTTTGTCAAACCACACTTTCAGTACTTGTAATATACTTAAGTTTAATATACCGGTAAAGCACATAAAACAAATAATAACTGTTCCTGCACTATAAAAGCATATTGTTTTGTGGTAATAATGTTAGCGCATTGCAGTTCAGCATGCTAACCAATTAGCTGATAGTTGTATCTTCTCGATGTTGAAAACTAATATCCTTTAGCTATTGTTTTTCTCGTAACGAAACATGGGACAATGTCCGTTATCTAAGCACAAGTCTAATGAATAGGAAACAGTTTGTGTTCGTTCAGCCTGATGTGTTTGCGACCGTTTGTATGGCAATGAACGAACTAGTATGCAAGATGGTGACCGAATACTATGCACGGGTTATTCACGGGTTATTAACAGTTCAGCTTTCCATTACAATATATCATACGTAAATGGCAATCCATCAGGACATTGTTGATCTAAATTTTGTGTGACACATTTGACTTAACTAACATAATTATAACAATTATCTAATTACGTTTATCTTTTTTAAAGGTGTGTATTGTTGTAGGTGCTACACTGTATCATGTGTGTGAGCTACATTCCTTTTTATTATGTACGTATTTTAAAATATGATCACCTGGAAGCTGCAAGGGTTGATAATGTCATTAAGTATGATTAGTGTGAACTTATACAGGTCATGTTCGTTGAGTCAAGAACATCACGGTGGTTAAATATCTCCTTAGAACTAAAAGGTATCAAATGATGGTTATGAGGTTAAAAATACACAAATACTATTGTTGTTTTTCGTAGCTGAAATATCAAATCACTTTTAGGAAACACACAAGTACATAAGGAAATGAAAGCTTTAACTGGAGTGAGGTAAATGTATCTGTCTTAACAAATACCTGCCGAGTCTAAAAGGAACAATAAATATCGGAAATATTCGATAAATGTTTCTAAATCTGTATTTCTTTATGTCTGAAAACTTAATTAACATCCATTTACAAGTTAACACACAATGATGTTTTTTCAGTGAAGGAAATGAATGGTTTAAATGTAATGTTAAACATCAGGGTGAATGGCCTGAAGTTTGAAACACTCTAAATTAGAACGTATTCGTGATGTCTTCATTCACTGTTCATTAATTTAGTACATGTACAACTTCACATTTACCAGGACAGCCATAAATCTTCGTGCCTTTCAGAGTACTTAATTGTAACTTATTCAACCTTCTTATGGTTAAATAACGAAATACACGAACATTCATCAGCTCCAGAACAAATAATGTGTACTATAACAAAGAAATCAGATTACCTTTATTTACAAGCAGCAGTTGTTGTATAAGACAACCGTGTAACAGTACTCTGGGATTCATTAAACACTACATTCTCTAGTTTTAAGGCGAGTACATCCTTTTGGAAGATCATTCATTCTGTGAACAATAAGAACTTAAAACTTTGTAAAATATAGTTCGTAGTGCATTTGTTTTCACGTAGTGGTGTCTACTTGTAATGAGTCAAACAACATAATTTAAAATTTGTTTATTGAATATTTATATTCATGTACCGATATTTCAGTGAACTGATAATTTACATTATAGTATTGTGATATCGAAGTTATTTCGGTTCCAAATGTATCATGTGTTGAATGATTATGTAGATCTACATCGTAATTGGTTGTTTAGAGTGTAAATGTTATGCATGTACATAAATGAGACAGCAATAAAGAATACACGTACATCTGATAATGCTTATTTTCGGACAAGGTAGTCCTTCAATATACTTCATCATGTACTCTTTTTGTGAAACAAGTTCATCCCGTAGCGTGGAGTTGGAGAACTAGAGGTTTCACTTGGGATCACCGTTTATTTGGAATTGATGTGAACCTTGGTCATCTTGCATATTTACAGCGGTGGCATTTGATCATTTCGTTGGGTTATGAGTTGTTTGGTTTTTATGTGCTCCGCTGTTTAGGTGGATTAATGCGTTCCCTGTATAATCTAATATTTTTTATAGTGTTAGGCGCACTTGTGACCGGGTTGCTTTGATACAGATTCTGATAGAAATTAAATGGTTAAATTTTCTCTTCTGTCACTTTCATGCAATGTTGATTCTACTGACTGCTGCCAATTCTGTTCGATCTGTTAATGTCATTGTCTGATTATGTTATCTTTACTTTGCGATAAATCCTGTTGTCATCTACAATCGTCCAACGACTGGTATGCAACGAGACGAAATGATCTGGTGCAATTTATCATTTTATGGCATTTGATTGAATTGGAAGGGAGATATGTGCTAATACGTGAATGATTATATTGTTGAAGTGCATAACCAATGCTCTAAATGTAAGAAAACTTATAAACTTTCTTTCAGAAATAAGTAAAGTAATAATGTTGACTTTTAACCGACTTGTCCAATGATCTGCTATAGTTACTAGTATTCTTTATTTATTGTGTTTTTTCCAGGCCCTTCCAGCATGGCGCATGCGCCATGCCCTTTTCTCCCGAACTAACGATGCGCCATGCTGCCCTTATCAAAGGCCTTTTGCGCCAAGTGCCCTTTTGTCAGCTGCTAATTGTTTATTGTGCCCTCTCAATTTCATCAGAATAGCGGATGTAGACTGTCCTACATCATGTCGTATCATGACTGTCACCTAGGATACGACGTGTCAACGTGTATATTACACAACGGGGGTCTCGGCAGTCGGGTGAAAAAATCACGTGACTGGTTGCTTCTTTATCTTGAAAAAACGTGTGAACCAATCAATGTTTTTTACAGAAGGAAGAAATTTCCAGTAGACTGGTTGCATTATGATTTTGCATAAAAAAGCATGAACCAGTCGGCAATTGACTTTTCACGGGCATAAAACACGAACCAGTCGCTATTTTTTCAATCAGTCGGCGAGCGTCGGCAATTAACAAATGAATGTTTTTAGCAAGATTATTCCAATTAAAAATAAAACTGCCGACGATGATTGCCTAATCAAAATTTTAATATCAAACTATTTAGCTCACGTGCGTTGTTGATATCCAAGTTATGTTACGACTGACGTGAATTAAAAATCTGTCACAAATGTACTCTCCGTGGCGATTAAAACACTAATCCAGTGGACGACTTTTTATTATAAATCGCATAAATCCATATAGTTAACGCTTTAAAGTAATTAAAAGTAGCCTAAACACATTGCACATTTAGCTTGCGAGAATTTGTGAAAATATGCCGACATACAGGTCACGTGACGCGCGTGTTGAACTGTTCTGCAATTATGCCGAGTTGAGAATGTAAACAATTCTGCCGATGACAACGCTTGTATTCTACGAACTTTTAAGACGTTCCAAGGGCATCATTTAACGAATCTATAACGGTTTAAACTCATAAATAACGAAAAATGTTCTAATTTATCAGGTCAGTAATACTGTGAGTGACGCAGTTTCGGATATTCACGTATTTTCGGATAAGTTTGTTTACGTTGATAATTGGCTACACTCTGGCAGATAAGACTACATAATATGATTAAATCATGCCATTTATTGTTTAGTCTGATATGTCAGCTACCAATTGCAATATTATACAGGGTTCTTACGGTCAGGGATTTTTTCAAGGTCAGTGTTTTTTGTTCTCACAAAAAGGTCTGATCACTCCAAAATGTCAGGAAAAACTTCTGTGTTGTCAGGGAACAGTCAGGGAATTTTACCTTAGAACATTTGTGGGAACCCTGATATAGAATCCATATATCAAGCCTACTAATGCCAACAAAGTAGGCCTATTATTATAGGCTATATATATCCTCCTCTTGTAGACCTATGTGTAAGGTTGTAAATAATACAAATGAAATAACTCAATTGATTTGCTCATTTTAGTCTTCATAAACACACACTGGAGATGTACATTTGTGTATGTGGCATATCTAAAGTGTTTGTTGCTAACTTGGCAATCATTTGCCAGAAAAGTAAAAAATCCATATGTAAGTCTTAGTGTCTTTTAATGGTTGTAGCCCCACACTTATTAGTGGGAAGCATATAACATTGATGATGTCTGTCTGTCAGTTTTTAATTGCTCTTATATGAAAGACTAAAATACTGGTTTAGATCCAGGACTCAATATTGCATGGTTCCCCAACTTCCCAAAATGTAATGGTGCTGAATTGCCAGGAACTAGGTGGTTGCTTAACTCAGAAGGCCGGGTGCAACGAAGTGCCCTTTTTCATAAGGTCGCTCGCAAAAAAGTGCCCTTTTCTCAGAAAACGCCATGCCCCTAAAGGGTTCTGGAAAAAACAATTTCTTTCTTGCCTCAAGCATATTTCCAAAACGAATGGATGTATGAATGGATCTTGGTAAATACGGAGAGCAGTGTGAGATGTATTCCACAGTTTCATATCGATAACATAACTAAACATTACAAATGATTGTGTCGAAACCTTCTGAAATAATAGTCTATGACAACATCCCTTTTGCCCTAAAACTATTAATCAATCTCCTTTAGCTCGCAGTAACTATAGTGAATAAGGATACGACAGTAATCAATATAAACGCATCTTTACTCTCTTCAAGCTTCTTCTTACATGTATTTAAAAAACAAAAGCGATAGTTGAATATATCTTTCCAGTAGTACTCGAACTCGTAGTGAAAGGATTGGAACATGAGCCTCAAAGAAGACGTTAACAGGGAATATCACTTACACTATTTAATAAGGAATCAAACAGAATGAATCTAGGATTGTGTGACGAAATTATTTTACCGCAGACGGTTTAATTTACAAAATATAGAGACGTGGATCTAACATACTTGATAACCTGTGCTTTCCTATTATTCACTAATGCAACTTAGTACATTACGATCTGTAAATGGAGACAACCTGCTAGTATTTGATCGTTTTGTTTACTCAGAAGCCCTGGTAAGCTTTTTAAAAGTGTTGTTTGTTTTTTAATGTTACAAAAAGAACTAAACGTGTGTTTATGTTTGCTGAAAGATGGCAGTGTTGACATCGAGTAGAATTCGTAATGTGTGATGAGGCCTTTTGATGCAGAGGATAGTAATCTAGTTAGTTAACGATTGTTTAAGAGAGAGGACATTAACAACATAAAGTTCAATGAATGCGAAAAGTCTCAAAGCACTTAGTACTACATGTATTTCCTTTCAACTACGAATCGTTTGTCTCGTTTTATTCAAGATAACTTTTTTATACGGAGATACTTGTGATCTACATTGGAATTGCGTGTGTAACATAAGCTGTGACGTATTCATCTATTAATTATCCAGTACAATCGTAGTCCTAAACGATAAAATACAATACATGCTAATCGTGCTTAACGGCATATCAACCAGAATTTTGTATCATTGTCTTTACAAATGCTTGAATCACATAGAATATGTAATAACTTGAAATAATATATTTCCATATGTATTTCCATCGATGTATCCAATAACGAAGATAACTTGCAGGAGACCTTGATATGTTTAGCAATTCTTATACGCATTGTCTGAGGCCACGCAAACATTCACATGCGTGAATTTTATTTAATATCCTATTAAAGATGTGTATTACATCGTTTCAGTATGTATGTTTACAATTAGTATCATTTTCGTCTGGACATGTTTAAAACGCGGACAAGTGTATTTTGTGTGAATTAGCAAAGTACACGGTTTACAGGGACAAACCTCGTTTTATCATAATGAAACACAATCAGTTATCGTGAATATTCGATATTGAAGCACAAACGTGCATTGTATGATTCGAAAACTTGATCCATCAGAACTCTTCAAAAGCACGTACGAAGAGCTGCAACAGTTATGAGAGGTTATAATCTTATCGTTAGGATTCAATTTTAAGTTTTAACCAACTTTTCCACAGAATAATTCTTGTAATTTGAATTTCGGGAATCGGGTGTACGGCATTTGAAGTGTCACCACATTTTTGAGTCACACATATTGTTGAAAATTGTCTCAAAGTATTACGTCATAACTCATATAGATGGTGTGCGAAGAAGAAGCCGCCTGTATCCCCGAAAAAGATTTTACCTCATTACATGATACAAGACAGAAGTCGTTTCTGTTAGATGTTGTCTTGTTTGTAAAATTCGTTACAATATGAAATATAAATTGCGTAAAAATGCCTCAAAAGTCGGTAACACATTGACTGTCATATTATCCACCATGACAGATAGAAAGACATATGTAAAGAACAATCGAAAAATCATTTATATTTTTCTTTGTTGATAAATCAAGTGTCGATGAACGCAGCAAATACAAATTGTTAACCTGGTTCGTATTTTAACGAGTTTATGTTTTACCACTAAAACGTACATGCTCAATCTTTTTACCATGTAATTGTTGTTTTGGATTATAGATAAAGTACTGTGACACGCAGTAGCATGCAAATGTGCTTCATAGACACTTTGATAGTCCCATCACGTAATGTTTAGAACTAAGCTAATCCAAGAGGTATTTCAACCGTAACACAATACGACCAAACAACATGCTTACTTCAGTTCAAGCAGTCCAAGACAATCTGAACAATATGAGGTATTATGTACATTTTTCTCAATCATTCGCGATGTGTAATATCTCGTTATTTAAATAATCCGGTCCATAGTTTGTATTAGTCCAATACATAAAATCGCCCATCTATCTCAAACCGTATTATTTCTCAAATCATAGGGAACAGTTTGAACATTTTGTTCTACATTTGAGTTTTCAAGTCTCATTATCACGAGGAATGATAAACGACATGCTTGGATACATGATAGGATAATCAACAATATTTAAAACAGATTTGCAAGTGCTGAAGACAAGAGCTGTACGAGTATATGTGCACAGTCTCAGACTTAGAGCGATCAACATTCCAAAACTATTGATTTTGTAGTAACGACCTTCTCGATATGCTTTGTAGTCAAAGTATTAATGAATTTCGAAATAGTACCAGTAGTTGTCTTTAAGACCGATTAGCCCAATGGCCTGATAATAAGAATGGGTTATTACAATGACGGAACTAGTGTCGACTGGGACTTCACACCAAACAATAAGAAGTGATATATCACACAGGCCAATCCCAATCACTCGATTCGTCATATATTAGACAGTGAACATATCCAATGCAGAGGGTACTGTGTCACTTGAGAATTCTTCTCTATACTCTATGTAGGAGTTAGGGTCTATTGTAAGCCCTAGTTAGTGAAGCGTAAACAACATACGTGAGGCTGATCTATAAACGATATTGTATAATACATTCAGGTCAAACAGATACCAGTGATAGCAATCGTAGATGCCCGGATTGTCTGCAAGATTTGTATTTCCGGTTTCCGGTATCAGATAATCTATTTCTTCGGCGTCGCTTATGTAAGATATGCGCGTTGCTAATGGAAGAAAATCTTATCTCACATTAGTAACATCTTTCTCACATGGGCAACCGCACGTGAATTCATTCCGAACTTTATGTGTCCACTTTTACTTCTACTGCGTCTGTATAGTAAATAAACGTGGTATTTAGCTAAGAAGAAGAACACAAATAGGTTCTTTACTATTTAAGGGGCATTTTCTTAGGCAGAGCATAAGATTGTATGCATATGCTTTATTTACGACGTTATGTTATCGATAATTTTGAATGCGAACGAACGGTAAACGCCACGTTATGATGACGTCACGTTGACGCCACGAACGCTTAATAATGATAAAAATTCAAATGTTCACGAATTACGTCGAATAAAAATGATCCACTATGAAACAGTCTATGTAGGATAAGGAAATCTCACCCTCGGGGTCGGAATTTTAACCAGGAGACTTGGCAAGCCTCGTCCCTGGTTTAAATCCGACCCCTCGGGTGAGATATCCTTATCCTACATAGAAGCTCATGGTGGATCCTTATATTCACAGTACGTACATAGCCTACTAATAATGTTGCTTTTCGACCTTGTAAGTACTGTCTTAATGTCTTGACTCATTACAGATATAGATATGCAAGACCATGCGATAATCCGCATGTAACATACATGACCGGTGATTAACATATTTTCAATTATAGCAAAATAAAAATCAAATGTTGTTAATAACGAACACATTTCGGCAATGTAAGGCAGAGAAAGGACAGGAGACTTTGAACCCAGACAACTATATACTGATTAACAAGCCAATGTGGAGAAAATGTTTAATGTCTGTGTCTTGATGTACTGAGGATATATTTTCCTAAATGCTTCATGTTGGAATGTTTATTTCGTACTGAATAGGATACAGCTACAGTCTAGGAAACCTTGTAAGGATAATCTGCCGCTGAATATAGTTGAAATATTTTAGCCCGAAAAACAGACCAAACAATTATAAACATACAAGTCTACACACATAGCGTGTATGGATCATTATTTATTACCTGTATACCTGTTGTAATTGGGAACATTACATTAGCTAGTTGTCAACATCGATATAGAACATAATAATAAAAAGACATATGGAAATTGAAGAGGAAATTATATGTGTTTCAAATAATGAGAACTTCGCGTGACAATGTTTACTTGTAATATATTGGCGGCCGGGCCTATGGGAAAAGTCCCAATAGGTTTTTGGCGTTTTTGTTATTATATAAACAACACCATTTACTACATGAGACAACAATATACAGCTGAATGTAAACTATTAGTACAGCTGCACTTCTAACTCCATGCATCAGATACATTGTTAGAACTTTAGACTTACCTTCATATATGCGTACTGGTACATGTATTTTATAATGTAAAAGTTTTCAAAAATTTATGTATATATTTTTTTATTTTTGTTCCATCCGTGAGGCAGTCGTTTATGCAGCAGAATGTATAGCGTGAATTGTTAAAGGTTACGCCTCATAGGTCAGATTCTACCTATACATAATGATTACATTGAATGTTAACAGTTGAACCAGTTGAAATATGAGTATAATACACGAACTATGGATAGGTAAATGGCTCTGCTAGCAGAATAATTAGAATCGACTAGACGTGTCTGTCGAAAGGTTTACTAGTATTACGGGAAGACCATCGTTAAGCATTGTGGTTACTTCTCTAGTACCAGACCACTACCAAGACTGAACAATTGGCCAGGATAATGAGGGTTCAACATACTTTAGAAATAAATAGAAATTTTCAATTATTTTATTGGAGGAAATAAAAAATAATGTCGAAGTAAAACTTGAATAATACACAATTTAGATTTGCTTAAGGAGACCGTCATGATAGGTGGTTTCTCAAATATGTTACGTTCTACCTAAGACAGCAGTCGCTATGGGTGCAGTCTGGACAGTAGAATAAAGAAATGTCGGTCTGGGAAGGCAGCACTCAATACACACAGCTGGGATGGTAAACTGGTATTCTAACTTAACGATGACATGCTACTGTCTCGATCTTGTCGCAGCTGTTAAAAAGTCCAAAACGTTCAAATTCAAAATAAATACATGTAGTATATGCAAATAATCCTGCATCCGCACGAAAAAAATTTATGCTAGTCAATAAAACAAAAAAGTACTAGTAAATGCTTAAACGGATAGGGGAAATTTAAGCACATGTCAAACTTTTCACCAGCCAAACAAAAGTCGAAAAAGTAACTTTACCACATTCGTAAATATTTCCGTGAATATATTAGAATGTAATATATGCAAATGAATTGCATTCTGTAAAATATCACTCACGGACTGCACTTAAAGACAATCTAATGCCGCAAGCGCAAGTCATATGAATTAAAATTACATTAGCAATCATTAATTTTGTTGAAGTGAACCTTTTTCCTAGTACAAATACATATTGCAGTGTAATCGAGTAAATCATTTAAGTTACACTTTGAGAGGAAATGTTCCACAAACAAACGAAGCTTTAAGAAAATAATGCAAACATTTTTAATATGACTTCCTCTAACATAATGATATATCATTTATTAATGTCTACTGATTACCCGAATGTATAAGGATTCACTTTCAAATGCCTTACGATTCAATTCTGTACCATATGGTGTATTGCAGACTTGTCGCATGTGTAGGCGTATGTTACCAACCACCAGTTGTTAGCGTCACATCAATGAATCAGTTTATTGACGGTATTCTACACTAATACAACCTGCTTCTTCATGATTAATGTAATAGTTGAATTAAATACTGAAGCAAGAATATTACATATCGTACTGTTTTAGTCCGGTATTAGTAATGAGAAAACAGACATGCGTCATGTGCCATTAAGGTGGAAGGGGATATATTGGGGTGATGGGGTCAAAATATCAAATCTTCAGTGTAAAGCTTATTTATAGGCGTAAACAATTAAATTGATATTTTAAATACCCAATTTATATTGTACAAAGAAGGTGTTTAATATTTTGAAAAATCATAGAAACCAAATATCAGTTTTCTCAAAAGGATTTGTAGCTCTTAAAAATGCAGATTACCACTACTGGCGGAAGTTCAAATTTAGCATCGTTTCGAACCCGTAAAACCTTTTGAAAGCAAAAAATCGGCAGGTATGGGAGATACTTTTCTTGCTGAAGTAACCTAGCTCAGATTGGGTAATAATGTTTGTTACCGTGAGTATATATTTCTTTTTTATATCACTGCAATACAATGCATATGACCTAGATCTTGAAATGCCGTGGGTACTTGAAAAATAACTTCGTCGAAAAGCCGGTAATGACGCTTAAAATGAATACAATAGGCAAAAACTGTCATGTAAGAAAGACAAGTGAAGGAATTTCAATACCAATTCATTTTAATTAACGGAAGAACTGCCACATGTTATATTGTTACATTATTTAAAGTTGATGTTACTTCACAGTGTGCTTCTTGGCATCTGATTTGAAAGAACTGATAACATATCTGCAATCTTAATTAGGTTGGAAAATCAGACCAGACTCTTGACTATAACATGGCCCGTATAATTATAACTGCCATGATATATCAGAGGAATAAAGTTCACATAATGTGCCAATAACACGAACCATATGTCTGGTCAAGTCCTTTTAGCAATAATGCATAATAAGTCGGTCAATAACAAAACAATAGTATCATCATTACTAGCATAACTATAATTATGCACACTTGTTAACTCATCGTTATTCTTAATGAATGTATTAAGTAGAAGGTATATGCCAGATGTAATAATGTGTCTTATATTGAGCTGTTTCTAACGCACGTAGCTTATATTAAGACAACTATGATACGTTTTAGTATGCACAGATAAAACGCCTGAAAAACAATCACCAATCATGTACAAATTAATATACCGTAATACTTATGTCAAACATGGACGAACAATATTCCGGGTTAAATACTCGTTATGTTAACCTATCAATATTCAGTTACTCGAAGCTATAACTTTCGGACATGGCAATTAATGTACACATGTACGATGTATATGTTGCCGATAGAACATTTAGAACTGGTTGTTAATGCAATATATCGGTTACATCGTAAGTTGCTATATACGAGTATACCGTTGTTTTCTGCATTTACGCTAAAATGTGCATCAAATACCAAATATTCGACGTCAGTGGCGTTGCTAATGGAATAAGTTTTGGATTTTTAATGCTTTCACAATTGCTTCAATGTGAAGTAGCTGTTCACAATAGCTGTCTTAGATTCACAGTATATGTATTACGACGCTATATGGACCTTTTTTAATTTAACATGACAATGGTTGAACATTACATTATATGATACGGTTAGTCCTGTGAGACACTTAGTTTGAACTGGATGTTTCTTTACGAATTTGAGCAAGTAACGATTGTTTAACGGTAGACGTCTGTTATGTAAATAAAGTTTGACTATCGGCATTTGACCTAGTATGAACTGCACTCTCCTTGAATATAAAGATGCATAGCATTTTAATGATTGGAATCATTACTTTTGGGAAATCTCTGTGACTAGTCAGTAAAATCACACAAGTAAAGTTAATATGCAAATTCATATCCGTATGTTGTAAGGGTATTGTGTCATTCGTCAAAGTGTAATAGGATATACTACTACAAAGATTAAACCAATATCGGTAAATTAGCATCACGAAATTGAGTCCCCCGGCTGAATATTGTTCAAGCTTCATCAATACATTATCATAGTTAATGCATAGGGTATGTTTTATACATTGGTGTAATATATGTTAACATACAGTCAGTTACGATCATTCACACTTATTATTTCACATCATTGCCATAGATGAAAGGAATAAACCATATACATTGTCGATGTGAGACCTTGCTATCATGTCACTCACCGATGGTATTGTTAGTTTTGTTTTTTTCTGCCACAAGTAAACTAAATATGCACCTTATCTTGCTAATGGTCAATTAGGCCAGTTATAACTGGCTACTTAACACAAAGCCCGATAGCCATAACAATATAGACCTTAATGACATCGTAAATTTTATAACGGTGTACTTGCGGTCTATGGTTTTTATTTTTGTACATTTTTATGTCCCTTCTTCTTTGTATAAGATAGGTAACCAAATTTCGAGAGCTGTTATTAGCTGTCCAGTCGTTCAACCATCATTTGACATTTTAATGCCCCCTGGTCATTGGGCGTTTACCTAATAACATAAATTCGATATTCCGTTGGTAGGCTATTTCTCCCATGTGTGTGTGGCAGGCAACATCTATGTCGCACAGGAATTTACACTTCCCTCACAGGTACCAACTAACTCCTTGATTGAGTAAAGCTTGTGGGTTTTTCTTGCCCAGTGGTCAAGGCGAGGGTTTAACCCGGACCTCTCGTTCTCGACGCGCGCACCTTACATCTAAGTAACCGCTCCGCACATGTTTCTTCTTTGTGCATACCGTATTCTGCTATTTCCTTTGAGTATTATATTCTCTGTTCAAATGGAGATAATCACGTCTCTTCGTAATGTTACCTATTACTGGATGGGTTATGTAATTTATTTTGTAGATGTGTTAGAATAAGGAATAATATATATTTTATCTGTTAACGACCACAATACAATGCACCATTGGTGTATCAATGTCTGCAAGCACGATATAACATTCGTAATTACTTGTCATCATTTAACATCATAAAACTTGGTAGTAGATTGTTTCAAATGTTATGCATCGGATCATTGTGTAGACAAAATATGATATAAGATAATTCCTCCATCATGCTCTTAGATTATGTAATACAATGCCAATTACGCCATTATGATATTGTCATTAAGTGCAGACAAATTCGTATTTTCCCTTAAACAAAGAATTCAACAAGCACGAACATACTCTCAAAGATTTTAAAGTGCATGAACTGCATAAAACAGAAAACAAAAAGAACAATCAAAGAGAATATGTGTAAGGCACAAGGACTAACAAAACAATATAAACAAATTTTAGTTTAGATCAGGCGATCACAAACAATTATAAAAGCTGAATGTGTCTTGTTTCAACAACGCAGTGTATAAGAAACGCTCCCATAAGTACATAAATTAATATTGATGGAGTTTATAATACTTTACTATAATCTTAAAAATTCCATTAGAAGGTTATAAAAAAGGGAATAACCTGATAACATCTTGTTCATAATTAAACCGAATCTCAAATATCATATTCCATTAATGACTTTTGTGGATTGATTAGGATGGTTATGAAACACGATTAATGGGTCTCATTGGTAAAAATAATCAAAACAAGACGGTTCAGTGGAAAATGTTGAATTTTCTCTAACTGAGGTTGTGGTCACACGGAAAATTCGGATGGATTTTTCCCTACTATATTCTTTAAAATACTCGTAAAGCACATTAGAACAAATAATAACTATTCCTGTACGATAAAAGCATATTGTTCTTGTAAGAATTATATGAGAATTCTGTGAGAATTATGTTAACGCATTGCAGTTCAGTAAGATTGTTGTACGTTCTTGATGTTAAAAAGTAATACTAGTATCCTTTAGCTAGTGTTTTTCTTGTAACAAGCTCCTACGATGATTTATTATTTCCTGCAAGTTAATTATAATTTATTAATTTACCTTGTAAATCAAGGTAATGTTATTCCAATTAAAGAGAAAACAACAGTATGCATTCTTTTTATTTCCTGCAAATGAATTGTAATTTATCAATGACACTTGTAAGATTAAGATAATTAAATCCCAATTTAAGAGGGGAAAACAGTACGCAATTATAATTTGTAATTGATTAAGTTTGGAAATAATGGTTCTACTTTCTGCTTTATCATGGACAGAAAAACAATTGGAAATGTACAGCAAAGTTCCGCTAATAAGACCACTTTGTTCATTTTGAAATATTGCAGATGTTTGCCAGTTTAAGGTCCCAAATTATTAAAATTAGAGCAAAAAAGGTCCGCTTATAAGACCGATTCGCTATAATAAGTCCACCTTTTCGACTGGTCTTATTAGCGGAACTTCAGTGCACATGCCTTTGCGTAATAAGATATTTTCACAAAATCTTCAGAGAGAAGTGCCTCATAAAAATTTATTGCATGATTCAAAATGCACAAGACTGTAATCTAAAATTCGAATAAAAAAATCACGGTTAATCATATTCTTTGTGAGTTATGTAAACACACGCTATTCAATCGGGTGTAATAAGTTACTAAAAGTAAAAAGGTACCGCAGCCTCTGAATGATTTGATATTATTGGTAATTACTTCTTAACTCTACAATGTTTACATGTGTAACATTGGTTAAATAAATAATAGACATTTAGTAATCAGCATTGAGGCGACCATAATCGTTGTGTTTACGTCTCTTAACATTTATCAATCCACGGTCAGGACGGAATAATTGGCAATACTTATAAAATCGATTGAACATACTTACATACTTACGGAATTACTGAGATAAACAGAACGCTATGCCACCTATATGATCTGAAAATTCGTCATTCATCTTAATAACTATGTTCCCTATATTGGAGAAGTTTGCAATAATTGTTTTGGTGAAAATCAATAACAATAAGGAAGAGACTTGACCAATACATAGTTTAGGTGTGCTTATAGATACTGATATGATGTGTTGTTTCTCAAATGAGTTATATTCCTTTGCATCAGCTGCTGTGAGAGATTTCGGTCACTATCATAACCATTTGTGTAACGGGACACGGTCCATGATTTAAGCAAACGTCTTAAGAATTGGAAATTGTTTGTGTGTTCAGCCTGGTGTGTTTGCGGCCGTTTGCATGACAATGAATTGTATTTCGTTATGCAAATACGCCCATGAAAACAATGCCAAGTTAGCGAAATTTTAGGCTTCGGTTTTAAAACTATTTTTTAACAATAAGTGTCACATATCGTTACTGATTAATGTGTCAAGAACATAGAATGTGTCTAGACTAGGTTTCAAACGTCATTCACAACACCCAATGCATACATCAAAGACAGTAATTTGATATGTACTTAAGACAAACGATAAATGCTGACACCTGTCGATGCTACAGCAATAGAATTTATAATATATGTGATATTGAACTGTTATTTAATGATAGGAAATGTAAGTATCATACTTTCGAGTTTTTGACCTTACAAACGCAAAATCAACGCAATCTACTCAATTTATGATTATGATCCTTATAACAGTGTAAATGCAATTTACAATAATTTCGTATACATCTTTATAAACTACTTTACACAATAGGATAGTTTTTATTCGATTTTGTTTCAAAAATCAAATAAGAATGATTGCTGTCACTTGGCCAACGTGTGTAGTCAATTAAGATAATGTGAACGAATACACGAGTATGCAAGATGGTGACTGAATACTATTCAAGTGTTATTAATAGTTCAAGACTTAATTACAATCCACTATACGTTCATGTAACTTGGCAAGTTGACCATCCCATTTAGACATTGTTGATCTAAATTCAGTGTAACACATATGATCGAACTATAGCATGGGTGATATAATTAAAACCCTCATTCTAATTATAATTGTGCCGTATAGTTTACACAATCGGTCATTTACACCAACTTTACGATTGTCTGTAATGTGCAAGTCCTTGTACCAATAAAGAGGATTTTTTCCAGCAATAAAGGATTTGTATCTGGGCGTCCTTATTGTCTTGATTGAACAATGTAGTACCGACCATATTAACATGGTGAACAAATTACAAACATAATGCCTTTTTTATACCATCCGTAAATGCAATTTCACTTGTGAACTAACTGTAATTTATCTCAGTTAATGATGAATATCGTGATTGCTTTAGAACAATTATCACAGAAGTGCTATAGCATGTCGTGTCAGCATCAAACAGGAGGCAACACAAACTCAAACAGATATATGTGCGAGTTGAGCTCTACTCGACTATGATGCACTTAAATGCTTGCAAAACGAACAGTCTGCTTGTTAAATCACGTGAAAGTTTAGAAATACGTAACTGATCCATGTCATATCGTGAAGCTCACATTTTCTAATAAACGTCAATAACAAGTTCCATTCTGTGAAAACAATTATATGCTGTAAAGAGTGTCATAATCCAGCATTACTTCATTAGGTACATGTAATAACACTACAATGCGAGAAGATATTACAGGATATTATGGAAGGCAAATCACGGAAATGTACTTTAAATGTATTTTGGATGTACTTTAAGTAACGATATATTGGTAAGCGTTGCACAGTATAATAAAATGGTACTTTTTCACACATACACACACTTACATTGTAGTATTATTATATAATCCATAAGAAATTGATACTTATTTATTTCGGATTAAAAGCGATTACTCTACTTTAACGTTTAATGATTAAAACGATTCCCCTTTACTGAGTGATGCCCAGAAATGCACCGGGTGATATATTAATATCCAAGAATATTCAGTTCGTATGATTAAAACTAACAACTTTTTTATGTACTGGCTTATTCTCCATTACATAATGATACATTTTGGTCCAAATGTGATTTTCATCACACAAATTGTAATTTGTGACATGATCAGGCCATAATTTGGACGAGCATAAAACTATTTATCTACCATAAAAGTAATTTAATGTGAATAGACATTTCAAACGAGTAAGGAGGGAGTCTATTAAATGTGGTCTGAGGCTCTTCCGTGTGGTGTCATGTTGTCCTTTTGCCAAGAAATGCATTTGTCGTTTTTCTTGTCTTCTGCACGTGATATGTTCTACTGCCTTGGTAAGTTGTTCGGAATTTCGAACTCTGTTCAGCTGTTGAGTTCAGCATTCTGTCTCCGATTATGTTTATCTTTTTTAAAAAGTTTTTCATTGTTCAAGGTGCTACACTTTATAATTTGTGTGAGGTACATGTTCCTGATCTTTTTTATTCTGTACAGGTAATTATAGATGTGCTATTGCTTGGAACAGGGTAGAATTCGTTACAATATGAAATATTAATTGCATATAAATGCTTCAAATGTCGGTAACACATTCACAGTCATATTTGCTGACATAACCGATGGAAAGATCTATGCAAAACCAATGGAAAGATCTTTTCTATTTTTCTTCCGCAGCAAATACAAATTTTTAAACTGATTAGTATTTCAATACGTTCAGGTTTTTCAACTATAAAGCACATGTTGAATCTTTTAAGCCTGGACTTATGGCTTCGAATTTAGATAAAGTACTGTGACACGCAGCTGCATGCAAATGCGCTTCGTAGAACCATTGACATTTACATCACGAATTGTTTAGAACTAGTCTTATCTAAGAGGCATTTAAATAGTATAACAATACTACAAAACAACATGTTTACTTCAGCTTCTAGCCACAAACAGCCTGAGCAAGATGTGATGTTATGTACATTGTTTTCAACCATCCGCGGTCTTTAATTTCCCGTTATTCAAATAATTTGATGTTTGACAACATTTGGTTCAAATTTCATATTTTTCCAATACGAAAAATCGTCCATCTTTCCCAAACAGTATTATTTCTCGAAATTATTGTAAACAGTTCGAACATGTTTGTTCTACATTTCAAGTGTCATTATCTTGACGAATGACAAACGCCATGCTTGGAGAGATGACAGGATAATCAACCATATTTAACATGTTTTCGAATGTGCGTATGTTTATGTTGCACCAGTATCTCAGATCAGCAATCACATGATAGACGTTCATAATACCTAAGAAGCGCTACTTCAGACAGCACAGTATGCTTCATTAATGATATAACTTGGTTCCAAATAATATTTTACTCACACATATTGAAATTAGTGATACCATTAGACCATAATTGGGACGAGCATAATACTATCTATCTACCATCATGGAATTGAATGTGAATTGACATTTCAAAAGAGTTAGGGAGTATGTTGAGTGTGATTTGTAGTTTGTCCTTGTGGTGTCTTGTTATCATTTTGGCCTTTACTTGACTTCTATCTCTCGCATTGGATTTGTTTCACTGACCGAGACGGTATACGAGGTTCCTTTGAAGAAGGATATCGTGGAAGCTAGTTGTTCAGTATTTCGGCTTTTTCTGGCGAGTGCGACCTTTTTGTTTTTTCCTTTGTACAAAGCTATGTATTCCTGAAGGTACAATACTTATTCAATGTTGTAAGGTAAGATTATTGTACACGTATAATATTCATGTACGTTGAGTCAGGAACATTTAGATTGCTACATGTCTCCTTGGAATTATAATGTACCAATGATGTTTTAGGGTGAAAATTAACACATAAACATGTGGATTTTCGGAGCTGATAACAAGTCACTTTAAGGAAACATTCAAGCATAAATATATAGAAATGAAAACTCTTAGTGTAGTAAGGTATCTGTCGTAACAATTGATGAGTCTAAAAGGAGCAATAAAAACTTTCAGGATTTTCTACAACAAATGTTTCTACATTTGTATTTCGTATGCTTAAAACTCAATCAACGTCCATTCACAAATTAATACACAACGATGTTTTTCAATGAAGGAAGTGGATGGTTAAAATGTTATGTTAAATATCAGGATGAATGGTTTTCATTTCCTGTTTAATTAATGGAGTGCATGTATAGCTTATCACAATTAACAAGACATCAGTAAATATTCGTGCTTTTACGTTGTAGTCCAGTCAAAGTTGTTATTGTAACTAATTAGCTCCAGATCAAATGATATGTATTATCAAAATAATAGCATATCGCTGGTTTAGAATAAGAATGTCGTGACTGCAACTTATGACCTTATAAATATCATGCATATTTAAAATCTGTATTATAAGGTGCTTCTTATGAGCCTATGTTCATGAAAATCCGAACTTGTCATGTTGGGCAAGCTGAAGCACACTTTTCTCTTATGTACCCTTCATGCACTGCTGATTCTATTGAATGCTGCATGTTATGTTCGATTTGTTATTCTCTTTTTATATAATCTTTACGTTGCGATAAATCGAGTTGTCATCTATAATCGTCGAACGGCTGGTTTGCAATGAGACGTAATAAGCTGATGTAATTTATCATTTTATGGCATTTGATTGAATCGGAATGGAGATATGTGCGAATACGTGAATGATTATATTTTTAAAGTGCAATAATGTAACCACTGCTTTTTTTGAGGAAACATATAAACTTTTTTCCGCAATAAGTAAAGCAAAGCAGTAATATGACTTGACACCGACTTGTCGAATGATCTTCCATAATTACTAGTATCATTTCTTGCCTGAAGCATATTTCCAAACCTAATTCATGTATGAATCGATCTTGGTAAATACTGAGAGCTGGTTGAGAAGAATTGCACAGTTTCCTATCGATAACATAACTAAACATTACAGATGATTGTGTCGAAACTTTCTACAATAATCTATTGTGATAATACCTCGTTTGCCCTAAAACTATTAATCTATTTAGTAAAGCTCGTGGTAACTATCGTGGAGAAGGTTACGACATTAATCAATATAAAGGCATCTTTACTCTCTGCAAGTTTCTACAAATATTTTCAAAAATCAAAAGGTTTTCAGTGAATATTTCTTTCCAGTTATACTCGATCCCGTAGTGAAAGGATTGGAACATGAGCCTCAAAAATGACGTTAACAGCGAATATCACGTACAATATTTAACATGGACCTCAAGCAGAAGGAAACTAGGATTGTGTGACGAATATGTTTTACCGCTGACGGTTTAATTTACAAAATAATGAGAAATGGATCTAACATACTTGATAACCTGTGCTTTCCTATTACTCGTTGTAACTTAATGCATTATGATCCGTTAACGGAGACAACCTGCTAGTATTTGATTGCTTTGTTTACTCAGAGGTCCCATTAAGCTTTTCAAAAATTGTTGTTTGTTTTCTTTCAGGTATTTTATCAATAGTGATTTAATGCTAAAATAAGAACTAAACGAACCTCACAGAAACTATGCTATACTGGTTTCAAGGACACTTTTCATGTGTTATTTGAAATATTACATTCCTAGGGCACTACTTACATTCCTCAGAAGTCAATACACAAGCTTTAATACAACATGCATTTAGTTAAAGTGATACATCGAGTACAAGAATGAATCTGATAATGTTACGGACGAGCTGACTAATTTTTGTAGAATACATTGTGTTTAAATAAGGATTGTGTTTCATAATGTTATTGAGATTTTATATTTATAAGTGATACAAAAATATGCTCCAATCGGAAAATTAATATCTGTTCCGTTTAATATGAATTTGTATACTTTATGTCTCAGTTTCAATCTTATAGGATACAGAGTGTAACATCACAGTTCGCTCAGCAGGACTTGGAAAATGGGAGAGTTATTTCGCGTTCGACTGAGACCATCGTAGATCGTCGCAATTAGGTTACACCGATTGATTCTCTTTCTTCCGGGTTAGAGGGAGATGTACATTTTTTAACGTAGAAACGTGTCATACATACAAGTCCGTCGGGTAGAATTCGTGTTTTATAAGGCCTTTTAATGCGAAGAATTGTATCTAGTTAAGGATGCGAGGATCTTTACTACATAAAGTTCAATGACTTGCGAAAAGTAGCACATCACTTATATAAGTACTACATGCGTTTCCTTTTAGCTACTAATCGTTTTTCTCCTTTTATTCAAGAGAACTCATTTAAATGAAGATGTTTTATTTGACCTTCATTGGAATTGCTAGACTGTCTACAAGTCATGCAGTTCATTTTTGCATGTTACGTTGATTGCTATGACATTATTATAGCATGTATTTTTGTTTATTGTTTCATTGTATGTTTTTATATATTTTTCCTGTTAATTGTACATTGTATTTAGAAATAAAGCTATCTATCCGTTTATAATACAAGCTGTGACTGATTCACCCATTACTTATTCAAATAACATTGCAAATAACTTGACTTCCTGGTGGTAATATATTTCTATGCGTACTGGCACATAGGTATCCAATGACAAAGATAACTTGCTGGAGACCTTGAGATGTTAAGCAATTCATATTGATACCGAATATAGAATTTAATTCAATAACGTATTTTATCTTGTGTCATTTAAAGAGTTAAAATCTGTTTTTGGGATATAGACTTCTCCTACTTGGCATATCATTGACAAATTTGATACATCTCCAAAGATATGTGCGACTGAAGAGAGCGTTTACAGAATTACATAAAAATCTAATCACCAAAATTACCCTGTGGAAAAGTTGGTTAAAACTTAAAATTGATTCTCAAAGGTAAGAATTTTACCTTTTAAAACTCTTCTTATCGTTAACGGATTAAAAAACGCGACACTTGGTTATGTTAGTATATTTTAGGAAACCAGATTCCTATCATGCATATCATTATGTATTCGTACAGGATAATTCAATGCCGTCATTTTGATACTAAATGCAACAAAATCTAATGTCTATTAAACAAGTTATTGCACGAATAAGACACACGTCCAGAAAACGAAAGTAACATATTTATCGGCTCATAGATTTCTACGTTCATTATCCCTAGCCTGTATAGCCATTCAAATGCATACGTATGGGTAGCCTACCTGCTAAACATACATTCTAAATTAAATTGAATATCATAAATTACATACGAGTTGTTATGCTATCCCATTATTCAAAATGTGTTCATATTGTTGCGGGAACCGTTCTGGGTAATGTTCCCAGAAATAGTAATCACTCTATACGACACTAAGCCTTGGCTATTATGGATGATTTAAACTCATGTTAAGATTTCATTGACTTTATTTCATTAAAAATTGCATAAATTTGATAACATTGAAATCATCACTTATCAATACACGTCCTACAAAATTCATGTCTCAAGATCATTAGAATTTATGCAGTCCATCACAGTGTTACAGTGTCCTCCTCGAACATTCATAACAGCAACACATCGTTGTCGCAAAGACCTGAAATAATGTTCTAAAATGCCACAGAAAACCATTCTGCTTGCAGTACAACTTGAATATGCAGTACGTTGTTTCGTTGACGTGGGCAAAGTCCTCGCTTCAGATTCAATTGAGTTTAAATCAGCGTATATAGCCGGTCAGTTGCCTAATTACTGTAACCCATTTTGTATGCACGAAATGAATAGACTGAAGTTTGCGTTTTGTTTTCCTTATCGACGTACTAAACATACAATATATTTATAAATACTCATTTGGTTTTTATTATCTTGGTACGAAACTGACGGCAACAAATTTACCTTTAATCTGTACTATTCAAATACCGACATAAGCCAGACTTGACTGCTACTGTGTGTATTGACTGCAGACGTTTATCTCTTAGTAAAACTTAAAGTACATGCATGACTTTGTTTTACCTTATATATATCGCTGGCTTACAATGAGAAAGCACAAAATCTAATTTTTGAAGAAAACATCAAGACGATTTTTCCGAAAAAATACTCTATGAATTTATAAAGGTAAATCTAGCTGTTTCAACTTCAGTTGGGCCAAGTGTGCAGCATGTTTCCATTTAGTATCAGTACGAATAACATGTAGAACGCACGGAGATACAACGCGGTTTACAAGCATGTTCAACTTAACACATTCACTCAAGGCCAGGGGAAATCGTACGTGTGACGTTCGCAACGTGCTCACTCCGCACACAGCGGCCGTAGCCTCACAATAAACGTACGTGCAAAAACAGGCACGTCGGGTTGTGACCAGGCCTATAGGCGTGTTGAATTTATTTACTAACACTGGTTCCGCTTTGATCTCTTATATGTAGAGGGTTTTGCCATTGCAGAAAATATGATATAATTCGTTACCTTATGAACTATAAATTGCGTAAAAAGGCTTCATATGTCGGTAACACATGACTGTCATATTAATCTCCATGACCAATGGCACGATTATTTCTATTTTTATTAAGTCTTGTTTGTGTCGATGAACGCAACAAAGACAGTTTGTTGAACTGATTTGTATTTTAATGGGTGCATGTTTATTCCACAATAAAGTACATGTTAAATAATTTAAGCCTGGAATCCTGGATTCGGATTATAGATAAAGTACTTTGATACACAGTAGCATGCAAATGCGCTTCACAGATACTTTGATAGTTACATCACGTAGAGTTTAGAAATAGGCTAATCTAAGAGGCATTTAAAGAGTAAAACAATACGACCAAAAACCAGCATGTTTACTTCAGTTTCTAGCAGCCAGATACAGTTTGAGCAATTTGTGGTTTTATGCACATTCTTTCTCAACCATTCTGTATAATATATCGATATTCAAATATTCTGATGATTGACAACTTTTGGTTCACATTTCATATTTTTCCAATATGAAAAATCGTCCATCTTAACCAAACAGTATTATTTCTTGAAATTATTGGAAATAGTTAAAACTTCTTTCTTCTACATTTAAGTTTTCAAGTCTCGTTATCACAAGGAATGACAAACGACATGCTTGAAGAGATGACAGGATAATCAACCATATTAAAAACAGATTAGACTGTGCTTGACGCTGAATCTGTACGAGTTTATGTTGAACCAAGATAATTTACATTCACATGCATGAAATAACCTTAACTGATAAAAAGTACTGTCTGTATGCACCTTTACAAACATTAAAAAATTTACACATGTTTGCAATATCGAGTGGTTTCGCTAGGTAAACTTCGTCAAAAACATTCGACAAAAACCTTCGACAAACACAAATTGAACGAGCGTTCTCTAGACTGCTGGAGTGAGCGTCTATATTCAACCCTAGTGGTGTGTGTACATCATTAGTGACGCTGATATTGTATAATACATTTAGGTCAGACAGATACCAGTGATACCAATCGTAGATGTCTGGAGTATCTGTCAGACTTGTATTTCCGGTATCCTGTATCAGATAAACTATATTAGAATACGTTCATTGCCTTTAAATAACGTCGCTTGTCAACTGTGTTGATACCATCTTAATTGATTCACTCCTTTCGATAAATAGCTTTGAATTCTAGCCAAACAACACCAGCTGAGCTAATGTTGACACAATGACATCTGCTGCTCAGAATGGTGTAAGAGGATAATTATAGACATGTGAGGTCATGCGATAGTCCGCATGTAACGCATTTCTGCAATGTTGGGCATTTCTGCTAAAGTACAAAGGCATTCACATATAACCCTATGGAGAAAAAGGTTAAACATCAGAGTCTTTATGTACTGAGACTATTATTCCCTAAATATGTGCAAAGGTTGCTGCTTTATGTTGGAAGGACTATTTCGTACTGATTAGGAACCTGTTGCAGTGCAGGAACACTGGTAAGGTCAATCGGCCGCTGAATAAACAAATATAGACATAGTAGTCTACACACATAGCGTATGCGTATCATTATTTTTTTCTGAATACGTGCTGTAATTGGGAACATCACAATTGCTAGTTGCCAACATCTATATAGATTATAATAATAAAGACATAGGGAAATTGAAGACGAAATGATATGTGTATCAAATAATGAGGACTTTGCGTGACAGGTTTTACTTATTGTCGACTGGGCCTTTTGGGAAATGATCAAATGGGTTTTGGCGTTCGCGTTTCTATATAAACAGCACCAATTACTGCATGTGACAACAAATGACAGATGAATGGAAACTACTAGTACACGTGTTTTGATACAGTGTTAGAAGTTTAGCCTTACCTTAATGAATGATTATATTACAAGGTTAATTTCCGCTAGCGTATTGATACCTCCATTTCACCAAATATTGTATTGGTCTTAAAAGTCGCTGTGCCGGTATATTTTGTTCGATCGACCGCATTTGACCAACAGTTAGCTTGTGTCATATTTCTTCCTTTCAATATGAAATATGTTTGTCCAGAAAGTTCCTAATCCGTCGTTTAGTTGACCGGCCGCTTTTGTAACAAATTAGTTGATAACAAGCTTGCACCGCCACATACCACACTAACTGTCGGGTGAAAGCTGTCACATTCACTTTTGCCCGCATAGGTGCTGGAACCAAGGAAAACCATGAAAACATGTGGAATCAGCAGTCGAAAGAAAACCGTTGGTCCGGAGGTATCTTGAAACTGAATGGGTTATTATCTCGACAAATCTTGGTATTTGTCCTAACACTTGTATATGAATGTATCACTTGTATACACAAAGATGTATAGGTAAAGACACCAAATGAATTAGAAATGTCAAAATGATATGCATTGTACTCAGCTCTACTGACACCAACGTTGACGACATGTTGGTTCACAGGACCAAATAAAAAAGGTTTCAATACGATCCATCATTTGAAATTACTTCATTCCACGTTGATTGATATAGAAATCTATATTTAATTAGCAAACACACGACACAACCTCTGGTATCAATTTAATTAATACAACAAGAAGAGTGTATACATAGACAATGAACAAATAATAACACAAATAAGCCAAATTCACAAACCATAGTTATTGCATAAATGAAGGTTGAATAAAGTATCTCCTCCAGACGACATTCTGATCGGTGTTGAAGTTGTTCCTTGTCTGATCCGTCAAATGGTTATTCACATTCAGTTGTCTCTTTAATGCATGAATATTCATCTTTTTCAGGGTAATAGGACAATGTATACCTCTTGTCTTTCCTAAAACAACAACGTTTGTAAATATTATAAGGCGTTTATGCGCATTTTACACAACCAACCCAGTGTTTAATACCCTTTTATTTAACTGATGTGATAATTGAAGCTATTTAGTTGTATTTATTGATTTTATTTCCATAATTACGAAAAATCGTACATCGTCAATTCTTAATCATCTGTCTTATGTCTCTAAATATTGGAGAAAACAATTGAAACATTTTTGTTCTATATTTGACGTGTTAAGTCTCATTCCCACGAGGAATGACAAACGACATGCTTGGTGAGATGAAAGGATAATCAACCATATACAAAATTGATTGGTAAACGGCGGTTGTATCAGTATCTCAGACTTAAAATACACCAAGGGAATAAACCCATTCATTAAGCCTCGACGCCATTATTTCTCAGGAATGGACAGTTATTTGGACTTTCTCCCTAACATAAGGAGATCAGCATTCGTATGTATGAAATAGCTCGTGAATTTCATTATCTATGATATACTCCAAACCACATCAATATCGCAATCCTAAGGCTGATAGAGTAATGGAAGAGTTATTCTAAAACTTTATTTCAAACGTGATATACTTAACTGTGATAGTAATTCCCTTCTAATATAAGATGACATTTGCTCTCCGACATCACATATCAGTTGTAAGTAACACTGGTTTATTTTCTTTCAAACGGACTTTTATCATTTTACATGAAACCCAATCTATTCTCGTTTCTATAGTTGCTTAGATATGTATAAATATTAAAACTACCCCAGTGAGCGCTGCTGGGTTTATAATTTCTAGTGCACTTGTTATTTGTTCTTGTGAATCGTACTTACAATGTGTTTGTTCTTGTTTGTGACTTTATTTAGGTACTTAGCTGTTTCGTTTGGATACTGTCTCTCTGGTATGATTTGTTATAATCTTTATACTTCATTTACATGTTCAGTTCAATTTCGATTTTGCATTTGATCACCAAGCACAAACCAGTATAAAGAATACATTTAGCATAATTGATTGATGTGAAACAATTTATTACGTAATTTAAACCTGGTATCAGTAGTTGTCTTTGTAGTTAAAAAATTATGTACGGATTAGTTTAATTTAAAGGCAGATAAACCAAATTGCCATAATAATATGTATTGGTTATTAGCGATGGCCGTGATGCTGTCAGCTGGGACTTCACACAAAACAATTAGAAATGATTTATCACACACGTCACTCCAAATCACATCAAGCTTCCTTTACGGACTGTGAATACATCCAATTCAGAAGGTATGGTGTCACTTGAGAATTCCCCAATCAACGCATGGTTAACATGTTCAACAACAAGCGGAGAACTTACTTACGAATGTATTCCGTTCAAGTCGCTGCTGTTTCCTAACTGTCAAACGGAAAACGGATACGATATACAAATGTACATGGAATAAATAATACAATATGGCAAACACTAAATATCTATCAGAGTAGACTAATGTGAAGCTATGACAACTTTAACAATATCCGATTGTCATTTACATTTGCGTTGAGTTGACAAAATGATTGTATCAAAATTGTACGAACACTTTAAAGCACCTATCCCCGGTAGATATTTTGACTTATGCTTTTTAACACATTGGTGAAGCGCTATCTAGACTTCAAGAGTTAGGGTATATTGCCTGATCTAAAACTGATATTGTATAATACATTAAGGTCAAACAGATACCAGTGATACCAATCGTAGATGCCCGGAGTGTCTTGTATTTCCGGTTTCCTGTATCAGAGAATCTACCTGTATATCACAGTGCAGGCTTGTGAAGCGTGTACAACATACGTGAGGCTGATCTATAAACGATATTGTACTTCCTGTTTCCTGTATCAGAGAATCTACATGTATACATTTTTTTGTATCACAGTGCATGCTTGACCTTCTAATAATGTCGGATGTCAGCTGGTTAGATATTGTCCTAATGATCTGTTTCATCCGCATGTAGTGATGTCTCATGTTCAGTAGGAACTGATTTAGGATACAGTTGCAGTGCAGGATCATGATAAGATTAATCAGCTTACGTTCGTAACTGAAAAATTGTTATAAAACTTTGATATCCTCGAAAAATATAAACATTGTAATACGGTAGTATTTTCCAACGGACGCCAACAGAGCGTTTGGATCGTTATCTCTATGTATGTGGTGTATATTGCATTATCTTGCTGTCACCTTCGATAAAGATAGTAGTAAGGCATAGACAAAATGAAGAAATGAGATATGTGTATCGAATAATGAATTCTTTGCGTGACAGTTTTCACTTATTGTCGATCGGGCCTTATGGGAAATGATCAAATAGGTTTGAGCGCTTTTGTTGCTATATCGTAAACAGTACCAATAACAACATACGACAAGAAAAGACAGACGATTGCAAACTATATGTCCATTTCTTAATGCATGCATCAGTTAAATTGTTTGAACCTGAGACTAAGTCTTACCTTCATTCATGAATGCATTACATAGTTAAATCTTTGCAAACGAGCGTGTTTCATTGTGTTTTTGATACTTCCATTTCACCAATTGTTGTAGTGGTACAGAAAGTGGTCGGGTTTTGCAACATTTCGTTTTGGTCATACAACGATACACCTCGCCCACTCTGGAGTTTCGTATATAACTTCTGTTGCTCTCCGGAGTTTCAGCTGAACCTCGCGTAGAATACAACAAGTGTGAACGGGGCTTTTGATAACAACACTATTGCTATTCATATTGTAAAAACCTACATGCAAATGGAAATGTTTCACCCATATACATCTGACTGCAGTGCGTACAGGAATGAAATAAATAAGAAATGTCAAATCGATACTAAACTTCTACTGAAGTCGACTATATTTGTACAACACGGTATACTTACGTTCCGACATTATCAATCAAAATAGCTTCTTTTGACGTAGATGAATATAGAAATCTATATTTTAGAAGGAGAACGTATTGAATTGCACGGCACAATTCCTTGTATCAACGTGATTAATAAAGAGAATAATATAGCTTGTAAGATAGACAATGAAAAATAACATTAAGATACTAAAGTCACACAGCAAGAGTACTGAGGTGTTAAGACAGAGACAAATAATAATAACATGAATAATAAGAAATCCTGATAGTATACATGTTGAAGGGTGGAATCACGAGAGAGCATGATAAAAATCAGTAATAAAATAAGGTGCTTTGTTGTACCATCTAAATAATATTTCGGTTTTTTTATGCCAATGGGTTGAAACAGGTTGTAACTACGTATAGCAATGCCCCTTTTAAATACAGTTCAATACCTTATACTTAGTGGTCCATGTATGTTTGTTTGTCTCATAAACCCTGATCCTGTCTGAGACCTTGTAATGAAAATTGAACATGAACAAATTTTTATTTTCTTAACCAAACAGCGCTGAGTGTTTAATTCGGTGGACAACATGGCTTCCACTTCAAAACCATTAATTGCAAACGACGTAAACATTAAACCAGCGTTCAGGAACATGGAGGAAAATGGTATTAAACTTATTGGTAAATCTCCTTCAGACAACATGCGGCTTGTTATTTAAGTTGTTTCTTGTCTGATCCGTCTTAAGGTCATTCTTGTTCAGTTACTTAAAACGCATGGATATAAACTTATTACCGGGTGTATGCCATCGCAGCTCACAGGCCAATGCCTCAAACATTTAAAAACAACAACATGACAAAAACAAATATTATGAAAAGCTATTTCGGGAAGTGCAGGAAAAATCAAAACTATAACAAAATACACATTTTGACGTTCTTATGCGTAGAATTTAATCAAGAAGGTCGTAGTCATGTAGATCGATAACAATACTGGCATGAAATATTGCAGTCAAAATTGGACAACACGATTACTCCGGATAAGCGTAACTATTTATTGTTATTGAAGTAGACGCTTAAATATCCATAATCTAGTTCAATCGTTCAAAAAAGAAAAAAACATTATGTGTCGAGAGAATTCTGTATTCAAATAACATGTTCACGTATGATCAGTCTACAACATTAATTGTTTAACAGTGAAAAACACTTCGAACTTCGTACAACTATGGTCAATCCTATATAAGTGTGCCTATATTAATTAATGATAGGTATAGAACTTGTGTTACAATCTATCCTAAATAAAATAAAAGCATTAAGAACTAATAGGTAATGTAAGAATCCATCCTTTAATTAACCATTGTACCACTGACCTACATTTCGACCATTTCCGTCTTTAATAGTTAATCTCAACTTTCGCGGACATTTTACTTAGTATACCGTATTAGGGAGGTCTGACATTGTCGGAACAATATGTCAGGTATATGGAACACGTATACTAATGGATCACTTCATACGATGACAGTATCCAGGAAATGCCACGTCGTCTATATATGACGTACATGGTCATTAGTGTTAAATAAAGGTACGTGAATAATTCTGATAGTTTAAAAGTACATGCCGCATATATACATAATAACAATCACAACGACTTGCCATGAGAACCACCGCAATCACACCAATCTGAACAAACACCGACTTATTTCTATACTTATGACCTTTTCTAAAATAGCAGACCCTGTCATAATAAAACTTTCTTTTAAGATACACCATTGCATTTTTATTTGTCAAATCAATGGTCCTTTTGTCGCAATTACATACTCCAAAACCTATGTTAGTTTTGGTTTTCAGCGTAGTATTAAACACCACGTTTTACCGACATTATGCGTGTCTGCTTTTTTAACTCGACAGATAGATCATATAAATACCCCAACCTTTGTTACCAGTCCACTTTGTGTCATGGGATTTGTCATAGATACCTTTAAACCAATGGAACTGAATATAGTTGGTTTTCGACCATGTTGGGCAATTTTCAATTTCTTGTCCCATTTGAACCATTCAAAATGCAGAACTATGCGAACAAACTACCGTATGTACGGTCTTAAAAGTACTTTACTTGGTATTATGACCGGCGTGCCCTTGTGAAAGGGTATGATTGAAAAAATACTAGAAAATAAATGTAAATGGTAATACAGAGGATAACATATACAGCATTCCAGCATAGGTCAATAGACTGATTACGGTATGTCGCTGACAAAGAATGAGATGGCTATAAGTACAAAATTGATATTTTGAGAAAACAAAAAATAACTGTCTGAAAATTGCTCTTTACAAGCTGTTTCAACTTCAGTTTGGTCAACACGACAACTTCCAATGTTCATAACAATAGGCTCATAAGAAGAGCATGGTGATGCTGATTTTAAAGAACATTATGTTTCAGTCTCATAAGGTCATAAGTAGCAGAAATGTACGACTTGCTCATCCTTAGCCAGTGATATATACAAGTGATATGTAGTAGTATAATTCCTGTAAGTTAGTTAATCAGTTCCTAGACAACCAATAACGTGTTCAAGATACTTTGTATAGAAATCTTGTTATATCATCTTTATTATATATTATATATATTCGCATTGGTAATAAACACTGTATGTTTAGTAATATGTTGCACGTTGGTTGCTTTATACACGTATCTTCACTCAGAACACGCGAGAAAGCTATTGTTCTGATATTGGAAAGAACGGATTATAATTATAATTGTCTTTGACATGATTGACACTTGAACATTACACTGGCTTGGGAAATATGATTAAAGGCAGCATTACGAACACAAGCACCTCCGGGAATTATTTTTTGCTACTACAAGCAAGATCAATTAATACATTTTAAATGTTTTTATTATTTTTTTATTATTATTATTTATTGTGTATATATCAGTGACTGTCAATCGAAAGGTCGTGTGTTTAACCCCCGGTATAGGAACTTTACTTTTCTAAAATTATAATTATAATAATAGCAATAATAATAACGACTTTATTTTAAGAGGCGACACAGTTGGGCAAGCCCAGTCTTCCCTGGGAGCCTCTATAACAAAGCATGTTTACAAAGAGTATGACATAAATAATAAACAATTAGAAACACAACAATAAAATTTAACAATGGCATCTGTCAATATCTTTCCACATGTCGCAGGCAATTTTGCGTTGGATATGAATTGGATGTGCTGATGGGATAGGATTCAATGTATAACGTTAACTTAAACAAAGTTGATTATAATTTTACATTTGGACAATTTTTGCTCAGGAAAGATACCCGTAAGTGAAATAGTATGTTCTCATTACTTATGGTCTGGGTGACATGTGACAGGTATAATCAAAGCGCTGTAAGCGCTGAAGGCCTGGGGCTAAACTTTGTATACTTGGGAAGAAGTGTAGTGACTAAACTGAAGTATATGTAAACGGATCCACGCTCTTTTACTGCCAGCTACAGTGTACAGTTATGTTGACCGTACAAAGTTGAAGGTTTAATCTATTGGTCATGCTTACCTAGCCTTTCTAGTTTAAGTACTTGTAAACAAGAGACGTCAGAATGACATTTATACCTCCCACTAGCCACATACATGCACAGTCACATAGACTGTGACAATTGAACAAAATGAAGTATTACCTTGCTAATGTTTTGGCAAACAACTTCTTAAAGATTTTGAAACTTATGGCTAAAGTCGACTTTCTAATACTGAAGTATGTTAAATTAAAGAGATTTTTAAATAAATTGATTGGTGCGACTTATACAGAGTATCGACTCATGTATGGGCAATCGCGTTATTTTGGTAATTTGTTTCAAGAAGTGCGCCTTATGTATGGGGCATTACGGTATCCAAAAAAATAAAAATTTTCATTTTATTTTTTCTGGAATGTCTTGTTAACGCAAAATGAAATAACAATATTTAAAATATGTTAATATATAAATATCAAATATAATGTCTTCAAAAAATGTCTCAGAAAAAAAGTTTCTTCTTACTGTCTCCGTAAAAACTCGAATCTTTTCGGCATAAGACCGTCAAGTGAGGAACTTATTCTCGCATGAATATGTAAACAATAGAAATTATGTCCTAGTCAATGCTTAGCCATTTTGCTTCAATAATATTTCTTTTACACTTTTTTATGAAACTGTAATTTTAAATAGTGATGTTCTGCATTTTTAAAGGCGGGTTAGTGAGATCCGCGAAGAACTACTTTTATATTGCGCATGAAAGTGGTAATTGGGAGTTTTTGGGATTTCGGACGGTCAATTCTAGTAGGCTGAGAAATTGGTATCATAACTATGGCCGTGTTGACTGTAAAGTGTCATGTTAAATATGACAGAAAGTTGTTTACCGGTGCTACACCGGGCACTTTAAATAACCATGCTGTCTATCCGACATAAGAACTTGCAGCGCCGAATATGACTATCTTTGCATCCGGAGGCTTTCTCTTAGTAAGTTCATCTGTTCACACCATGCTGTATATGTTCTGGTAGATGATTCGTATGCGCCCTGGACGCTGCAACACTATTTATAAAATTATATACAAAGCGCCTTTGAACACGGTAATTAAACAGATAATTTAACATTAATCAATAACAAATAAGAATCTTACATTTTTCCGTCAAGATGTTTACAACATATCCAGAACATGAAGTTCGACATATCATAAGATGCATAACCCATTTTGGTATGGATATGTTGGATCCTCCATCGTGTTGAATATGTGCCTAATGAAAAGGCCGCTTTATATAAATCTGGTATATTAATCAATACGATTAAATTTTCATACAATTTAATGTCACACGGTATATATTGTGAATGCGTGGTGATTATGTTACGAAGCAGCAGATGGAAGTATTTCGTGACAAAATCAGGAGATTAATTTATAATTTTCTGTACTTTAATTTTACCGACGGAAATCATCAGGGGGTAAATGTGTCTACAATATTCAATTTGGTAAATAATATACATAATCCACGACGTTATCATCCAAAATTCGTTCTACCGGCGCAGAATGTATCCGGTAAGAACATTACATAATGCATTACACGACACGATCTCTTTCTTCAATTAAATTATAATACTGTTATACACGAAACTTACAAAATTAGCAAATCGATGTACCGAATGGCACTAGTAAAATGGATGAAAATCAAACATTTCGACTACTGACTTAACCAGAGAAAATGTCTGAGCAACAAAATACCACATGGTGAGTACAAAGCTATACTTGTTTAAAACCCTAATACCTGTAAGCCTTAAACGGTCACCTTTCTAAAAATATGTTGTAAATATGTTAAATACCAATAATACCTGTCGACTCGCTCCTTAAAAATCGGAGGTGGTGTAAATGTAGTGTAGGTTGAATGGACGAGCGTCTGAAAATAGACTTGAACTAGGTACTTGGTTATACAAATGAATTTGGATATCATACAGGTTTAGCTCGGGAAGTAAACTTAGCAATTTCTTAAAACCTTTTAAATGTCATAACAAGACAAGTCATTCCTTTCTTGCCCTATAGTATACTTTTACAGTTACGTCAAGCGGAAACCATTAACAATTCAATGTCCTTTGTTTCCAGATAGACGCACCTAAGTTGTCCCAGTGCAGCCATTAATGCATCTGAATAAACTATCCATTCCAAGAAGCCAACCGGTATTCATTGCTGCCATAAATGTATCATATATCTTCATACAACCAATTACTGGGTTAATATGTCTGGACACACACGACAATAGTAGACTAACTGCGGGTAGTACTTAGGACACACACGACAATAGTAGACTAACTGCGGGTAGTACTTAGGATCTCTTCTCCATTAAAGCTTACTTAGCGATTGTACATTATACACATAGGCACTTTGTCTCTACTCGTTGTAAGTTGATAATTTTCCCTATTCACTGATAGCCCGGGAACAGAAGATGAAAAGGTTCCATTTTTATCTGCAACGGAAGTGACTATGATTTCCCGTTACCGAACGGTTTCAGATTATCTGGTACCCGACCATCGTTTATTTACAGATCGAGATCATTAACAATTTGTCTAAGTGCAGCATATTTGATTCTAACGTTAATCTTTCCTTTCCAAAAAGTATGTGTTTAACTGAACCACAACCTTAATTGTGCAGAGTGTATTGGTGAGAAAAGACCACTTATTCTAGAATTGATTCGCTTATACTATCAAATGTAAATCAAGCATTTCTTGTTCATTATTCGTTAATTTTTTAACAAACTAAGTGGATTTTTCATTTCGTTTTCTTCCTTCGCGGGGTGTTTTCAACTTTTGAGACGCAACTAAAGTCCTCAAAATGAAGGTCATTCTTCAGATAGGTTACCAAGGTAAAAGTATTGCTTTTTTTTGAAAAATAGTCGTTTAACGATTAATGGTGCTTTAACACTTCCGGATTGCAATAAACAACTTTATATTAAGGTTAATTAGCAACGATGCAATGTTAATGACGTTGAAAACGGAATCGATTCCACTTCAAATCCGGTTAATGAAAACACAAGGCGGAAACTAAATGTTTTCCATACAGATTAAAAATACAGAAGATGTGTTGATATTTTTATTTTACGCTGTAAGTTGAGTGCTCCACCGTAAGATATTCACATCAAGTTACCTAGAAATAGATATATGACATACCGGGAACGACATATTCTCATGACAATAAAGGACACGAGGACAATGAAGACATACAAATCGCTGGCTTAGAATGAGAACTACTACTTACAGCCTTATAAGACTGATATATATTTAAAATCATCGTCAAAAGGCGATTCTTTCGAGCCTATTTTCAAGAAAATCAGAACTTTCCATGTTGACCTAAAGTTGAAAGTGCTTGTTTTATCATTAGTAAAGTGGGATTGTCAGACTGTTTGTCTTCTTGTTTTGTATGTTATAAGACCATCTCATTCTCAGCCAGCGAAATGTGAACGATTCTCAATTGGATTAAGGGTGCGCCGACATTTCAAAACATAGATCGCATATCAAAGTTAATTCTATGTTGAACAGAATGAAACAAAATAGTTAATAAACCCAATCATGGGTCATATAATAAGACATGTATAGTCATCAATGTAAAACATAATACATTAACTTTATATAAATACATATCAAACACCAATAAAGCATGGAAGAAGAAAAGAATAATATATTGAAATGTACAGGGACTATATCAAGGGCTCGGTGCAAGATGATTGTAGCTGTTGTAGAACAAAGAGTTAAGGTGAAGGTATTATTTTTACATTACATGTATATTGAGTACATGAAACATACAGACTCACTGCCAATAACATTACAGTACGCATTTATATTAACGACCAGTCGACCACGTACTTGCCATGTTAAAATTTCCTCAGACGTCTGTTGAAGATAAATTTGCATATTAAATACAATTTGCTGAGCTATCGTAAATTAGTTCCAACTGTTTGAAAACAAACCACTTGAAGCCTGAAGTAATTTAAAGGCTGATGGGTTTAACATTACCATCTGAATCGTACATTACAATATATATCATTTTAATGTAACGTCATGAATGGATTATGTGAACAGATTGTCTTATTGGCTAAATATCTGATAGGGCATTGGGCTTACCAGTAAATCTAAAGTTTGTTTTGGTTTTTTTACATCCCCATACAGACAACCGTGACATGCTGGCAATTTGATGGGTGAAGCATAAGAGACGTTATTAATATGCAAGGATGCTTTCTAACTACTCTTGACATAAATAGGGAATGTTTTAGCATTATCATAAAATAAATATTTAAAAACTAGGGTCCGGAAGGCGGGGAATCGTTGGTTTCATCAATATTCGATTAATCTCGAACTTATTTCTCACTGATTTCATTTAAACAATTTTGTCGTTGTGGGTATTGTATGCAATGTACCCTGTAATATAAAACAAGTGATATTAAGATGACATTTATAGCTGAAACTAAACGACCTTGTTTTATAATGAATATTATTTTTCTGAACAATAAAAAAATAATTTAATAACTATTGGAAAATAAAACATTGCTTTTTAAAATAGTATTGTGAGATAAAAAATAAAACCGAATCATTGTCTGATCACGTTAAAGTGTATAAAGCTATATTGGACGATATTTTTTTCAAAACCTGAAAAACAATTATGCTTTCATATATATTCGTTCATTTTTCGCTTCAGTTTTAACAGAAACTCTCTCTTTGATTTATTGGACATGCGAACTGCCCATTTTCATACGAAAGTGTTCTAGAACACCCTATGAAATTATAAGAATCGTCTATTTTTCGACTGTTGAATCAAAGTACACGGAACCCATCCAAAGTTTTAATTTGCAATTAAGGTAGTCTAGTATCATACTAAAAACGATGCAAGTAATTAATTTGACATTAAATGACTGTTACAATATAGCTCTATACACTTTAATAAAATAATTTGTCAAATATGTAATGCCGATCTGGTGTATTTTTATCGCACAAACATCGATTCTCGTCAGAGCAAAAGTCATGCTAGCTTCATTACGCTGTTATACATGTAGGTTATTTCAGATCGTGTAATAAAGCCGCAAGAGTCCTTAGGAAGTAAATATTATATTGCTCTAGAGCGATATCACCGTTCATATATCAATAGAAATGCTTCATATATAAACGTACATCTGGCAGTGGCAATTACAGAAAGTATATAAATGGCAAATCGATATTAAACTTCTACTGTCGTCTTTGTAGATATCTCGACTACATTTGTGCACTACGGTATACTTATGTTCCAACATTATCAATCAAAATGGCATCATTTGACGTAGATAAATATGGAAATATGTATTTAAGAAAGAGAACGTATTGGATTTAAAGACACAATCCCTTGTATCAATTTGATTAATAAAGAGAATAACATAGCTTGTAAGATAGACAATGAAGAATGACATCAAGATACTGAAGTCACACAGCGTGAGTACTGATGTGTTAAGACAGAGACAAATAAAAATAACATGAATAATAAGACATCCTTATAGTATACATTATGAAGGGTGTCATCACTAGAGAGCATTTTACTTAGTATACCGTATTAGGGAGGTCTGGTATTGTCGGAAAAATATGTCAGGTATATGGAACACGTATACTAATGGATCACTTCATACGATGCCAGTATCGAGGAAATGCCACGTCGTCCATATATGATGTACTCGGTCATTAGTGTTAAATCAATGTACGTGAATGAATCTGATAGTTTTAAAGGACATACTGCGTACTTCGGTAATAGTAAAATCATTGAATTGCCATAGGCACCGCCGCGAACACACCAAACTGAACAAACACCAACTTATTTCTTTACTTATGACCTTTTTCTAAAACAGCAGACACCTTTCTTTAAAGATACACCATTGCCTCGTAAGCAATTGTCCAATCAATGGTCCTTTTGTCGCTTTTACAAATCTGAAGCTGTTTCCCTATACTGGGAAAAAATAACTGAATATGTATTGGTTGAAGATGACCATGATACATGGATGCTGTAGCACTATATCACTGGCTTAGAATGAGAAGGTTGTAAGTACAAAACTAATATTTTGAGAAGACAAGAAAAAAATGTCTGAAAAGTACATTTTACTTATGGTAAAACAAATTGTTTCAACTTCATTTGGTCAACGTGACTATTTCGAAATGAAAATAGGCTCAATAGAAACGCCTTGTGGTGTTTATTTTAGATATGTATCAGTCTTATAAGGGCGTAAGTAGTACCTTCACATTCTAAGCCAGCGATATACTAAACATTCTTGAGCCGAATGAAAAGGTCGCTATATAAATCTGGTATATAAATCAATAAAATTAAATTTCCACTCAATTTAAAGTTCTACTGTATATATTGTGAATGCGTGGTCACTGCGGTATAACGTACACCGGATATTGCTCGTAAAATGAGTAATATTATCAATTTTAAGGACATGAAATGGAGACCAGGGTGAGTTTAGAGGCGCAATTTTCCAAATTACTGACTTCTTATGCACATCCAAATTGAGTTTTAACTTCTTCGGGTATCTTGGTAACTTTATAGCACACTATCGTGTATCAGATATTCACAGAAAGGTTAAAATGAAGCAGCATTATGCCGTTACTCACTCGCAAATATTGACAGCAGGACTTTACAAGCTTCTGGAACGGCTGTAATACCAAATTGTAGATTTTTTGAACTGGCCATTTTGTTTATATTGAACTCCAAAATGTTGTGACCAAATTTCATAAATATTGTTCGAAAAACAACTAAGATACACCCCAAAACAGATACGTGTGCGTGTACGGAGTATTGCTGTTTAGTGTACGGAGTATTGCACATAAGCTCAACGTTAGTATACGGAGAGTATGGCATAATAAAAGGAGTAAATAAAGTATGTAAATGGACAGTTTTATCGTATTATTACGTCTGCTCACAAATATGGTCATGTTTTATGGGTTATACGATACAATAAAAATATTCTTAAATGATTGTGTTAAAATATTTCAACCGTCAGGCAGATGAATGCGATTAACAATATAGAATGCTGAATTTTATGTGTTCTTGTGAGTAGTACAAACGTGATATTTAGCTTGGATATATGCAATTCTTTGAGAGTCATACTTATTGTCAAATGGCAAATAAGGGCATTCATATCCATATATACAAAATGTACACACCAAGGTTTATTTTATAATCTCTCAACTATTTCAGATACTGTAATGAGGTTCCTTTGCTATGATTTACGTTCAACGTTGCTAATTCAAAGTATTGGACATTGTAGTAGTTTTGTGTTTGTCAAATGCAATTGCTCAGCTATGAATCTTTACTGTATGTGAAATACACGGTTACTAATAGCAGTTTCCGTTAAAATTCAGAGAGGACTTGGAGCTAGCATTAGCTTGTTACATTAATTGCTTCATGCAGTCCATACAATCCAATCTAATAGGTACATATGTAATATAAGTTCTTTTTTTATAAAATAACGCTGCTTATACCTTGTATTTATTCGATTTGAGTGACAAATAGTCACTGCAAGTAAAAGCAATACTCTGTACACCAAACAGCAATACTCCGTACACCAGAGAGCAACTATATAGCAATACTCTGTACACTACCACCTGCATTTATTCTCGCAATGTACCGTCATTTTCGATAAGTTTCGGATACTACATTTGTAATATAATCTTTGTAACAAAAATGACAATTCGCTTGATTCAAGTTGAGCATTTTAACGAAAAATATAAACAAAAACATCTTATTTCGACAGATCGAGCTTACTTTCTGCGTGAGTAACGATACGAGTTTGGTCTTTTAATCACCCCTTAAAGAAATTCCTGGCAATTTACCGGTTGCACAGGCTAGGAAAATTTATGGAGAAGATAGTTTTGTATAAAATGTACATTAAAACACTCAGAAAAACTAACAATCATCTCTGAACTTACCCTTGTCAACACTAGAACGTCGCGAAAATTGATAATATTTCTCATCTTGCTAGCAATATCCGGTGTACGTTATACCGCAGTGGTGGTGATTATCTTACGTAGCAGCAGATGAAAGTATTTCGTGACAAAATCAAAATATCGGTTCTGAGTAAGGAAACTTTTAAAGCGATAAAATTTATAATGTTCTGTAATTTAATTTTACCGACGGAAGTCATCAGGGGGGAATGTGTCTATAATATTCTATATGGTAAATAATATACATAATCAACGACATTATGAATCACAATTCGTTCTATACTGACGTAGAATGTAACCTGTAAAACATTTACATTAGTGCATTACACGACATCCCTTTCTTCAAATAAATTACAATACTGTTAAACGCTAAACTTACGCAAAAAGCAAATCGATGTACCGAATGTCACTAGTAAAATGGAAGGAAATAAGAACAATTCGGAATTCGGATACTGACTAAGGCTGAGAAAATGCATAAAGAACCACATGGTGAGTCAAAATTATACTCTTTTAAAGCTCAAATACTGATTCTAAAAAAGAAAAAACTTGGTAACTTTGGTGGAAGAAAAAGAAATCAAGGACATATTAATGTTGGACACAAATATGCTGGTCTTGGACAAATGGTAAATAATCACGATCTGAACCAGTTAATAAACGATGATTTGGTATCAGATATGAAACGGTTCGGCAACGGGAAATTATACGTCACTTCCATTGCAGATAGAAATGGATATTGAACAGCATTTTCTTATTTGTGTTCCGGGGGTTACAATGCATCAGTGAATAGGGCAAGTCATCAACTCACAACGAGTTGAGACTATAGTCGATTCAATAAGTAATACTTATGAGGGAACTATCCCATTCGAAAGAATAGCTGTAAATACCGTTAACTCAGATATACCCAGTTCAGATATAAACATAGTTTACCTTGCGGACAATAGTATATTTACAACGCTTCTCGTTTTCTTTAAAAGTAGGTCTACTATAAGTGCCTATGTGTATAATGTAAGCGTTTATGAAGAAGATATCCCAAGTACTACCTGTTGCCTATCATTGTCGTGTCTATCCAGACACATTAACCCAGTGTCAATTGGTTGTATGAAGATAGATGATAAATTTATGGCAGCAATGCATACTGGTTAGCTTGTCTTGGAATGGATAGTTTAATTAGATGCATTAATGGCTGCCCTGGGACAACTTATGTTCCCTTAGACTGATACAAAGGACATTGAATTGTTAATAGTTTCCGCCTGACGTAACTATAAAATCATCCTATAGGGCAACGACATTGCGTTGGAATGATGTCTAAAAGGTTTTTAGAAATTACTAAGTTTACTGCTCGATCTAAACCAACAACACCCAAAAATCAATTGTTTTACGTTCAAGTGTGATACGTATAGGATAGAAAACGAGTGGAGTCGTGTATACAATATAGACACGAACCAAGCGACTCCACGAGTTTTCTATCTGACTTAGACCATGTGATCTATTATACTAATCACAATTACAAGCACAACACAAAACAGTCAAGTACAAACGAGGTGATTTTGTATCTGTATATATAAGATTGATGCGCTCACGATGTTTTATTCAAGACATGAAATGGATAAACATACCTTTGCCTGACGCCTGGCATAAAATAACATTAACTGTCCCTCGAAACCACGCGACAACGGATATCATCAGGAATGACGTGTTATTATCTAAGTTTTCTCAATTGAACTAAACTATTATGCTGCTGACCATCCATGATCATGGACAAGACATAGCATAATTAGAAGTCATGCAGTTACCAAATTGATTCCAAAAATATACATATTTGTCCTTTATTGTATCAATCCACCCTCTACGCATCGATTCATATATTCGTCAGGGAACTGTTTTATGAAAGCATTTAGGTAATTATCGACGGTTCTACAGTAATTGCATAAAACAGAACTGCTTTAGTATACTAAATTATTATTAGTATAAATGCTGACACTTATTCCAAGGTTCCAAGTATTCCTAGATTCTTTCATTTTTTGCAACTCACTTTATAAGCTTTGTTTGGTGATTATAAGTAATAACAAACACGTGGTTCTGAAACATTCATTAATTCAGCTAAATAAATTGTTAGCCCATGGCAAGTAACACCAACCATAGAAAGTTCAAATGTGTAATTCAAAATTAAGAAGTTGCTACATGGTGAGAGACCCAATATCCCATCACCGAACACATCAACACAATTTCAACCACAAATTGCGTGTATTGAGTATGTTGGTGACAAAATACTACCTTTTCTAGAATTGATTCCGTTATATCATCAATTGTAAATCAAACATTTCTTGTTCATAATTCGTTATTTTTTCAACTAACTAACTGGAGTCGCATTTCGTTTTCATGTTGGTTTCAACTTTTGAGACGCATCTAAAGTCCTCAAAATGTAGGCCATTCTGCAGGTAGGTTACTAAATTAATTACAAGTAATGCTTTTTAAAAGTAGCCGTTTAATGATTAATTGGGCTTTAACGTTTCCGAATTGCAATAAACAACTTCAAATGTAGGTTAGTTAGCCACGATGCAATGGTATTCATGTTCAAAACGGAATTAATTCCACTCCAATTCCGTTTACTAAAACAAAAGACGGAAACACAAATATTGCATACGTATTTTGAATACTATTTTTAGTACATCAGATCAGTTTTTATAAGCTACTTTGGCATGTTGTTATAGGTTTATTTTAAGCTGCGCGTTGAGTGATCCACCTTAAGGTTATTCACACAAAGTAACTAAGAAATGAATATATGATAATACCAGGAACCACATATTCTCAGGACAATAAAGGGCGTGAGGACAATCAAGACATACACATCGCTGGCTTAGAATGCTCAAGAAGGCCGTGACTACTACTTACGACCTTATAGGAATGATTCATACGCTTCTTATTTTCATGAAAATCGGAACTTGTCATGTTGACCAAATTTAAGTTGAAACAGCTTGTTTTAGCATCAATAAAGAGTAATTATTGGACATTTTTTTTCTCTCAAAATATCAGTTATGTATATAATACCTTATCATTCTAAGCAAGCGAATTGTGAACCTTTATCAATTGGAGTGAGGGTGCGCCGATATTTTAAAAAATATGTGGCATATCAAAGTTGTTTCTATGTTGAAATGTACATGGAATAAATTAAGGGCTAAGGTGCAAAAAGATTAAAGCTAGATCTATTGTAGAACAAAGAGTTCAAGTGAAAGTATTATTTTTACATTACATGTATACTGAGTACACGAAACATACAGATAAGACTCACTGCCAATTACATTACAATACGATTTCAATTTACGACCAGTGGCCCACGTACTTGTCATGTTAAAAATTCCTCAGACGTCTGTGGACGATAAATTTGCATATAAAATACAATTTGCTGAGCTATCGTTAATTGATTCCAACTGTTTGAAACCGCCTACTTGAAGCCTGAAATGATTTAGAAGCTGATAGATTTACCACCGTCAGACTCGTACATTAAACTTTCAATCATTTTGGATGTAACGTTATGAATGGATTATGCGAACAGATTGTCTTGGCATTGAGCTTACCAAAATCTTATTTTTTCTTTGTGTTTTTTTCACATTCCCATAGAGCATTCATAAATACTGGGACAAGCTGGCGACTTGATTGACATAGCATAAGTGATGTTATTGGTACATGTATGCACAACTTTATATGTACATTTTGTATTACACTATCGTTATAGAAAAATGATGTTATGATAATTAGAGCATATTGACCAAACTGTATTCCGAAAAGAATCAGGGTTTGCCCAGAATAGCATCAACTAGTATATAGTTTCTCTTCGTAATACAACTGTACAGCTTTAAATAAAAAATTGTTGAAGTTTTCTTGCCGACATCCTTATACATCAGCGGTTAGTCAAGTACCTAGAAAAGCGTTGTTTCGGAAGAAACAAATACGTTGATTGAACGGGAATGCTTTCCAACTACTCTTGTAATAAATAGGGGCGTTTTAGCATATCATAGAAAAGAAAATTAATAACATAATCAGGGTTCAGAAGACTGGGCATGGTTGGTTTCATCAATATTCGATACATCTTGAATTAATTCTCCCTGTTTTCGATAAAAAATAATGTCGTTATTGGAATTGTCTCACACTGCAATTTGAGACAAGTGATATTTCGATGACATTTATAGTTGAAACTTAACGACGTCGTTTTATAAGGAGGCTTATTTTTTCTGAACATTAAAAACTAATTCTTGTAGCTCTAACTACTAGTATTGGAAAATATGACATTGCTTTTACCATAGCATTGTCAGATAGAAAATAAAAACGGAACATTATCTGATCACGTTAATAAAATAATTTATCAGATATGTAATGCTGATCTGGTATATGTTTTATTCTACCTCACATCATCGCTTCAGAGCAAAAGTCAGGTTAACTTCATAACGCTGTTATAGTTACAGTTACTGTGTATTTCAGGTATTAAGGCATTATGCCAATTGATCGTATTATAAAGTCGCTAGAGTCCTTAGAAAGTAAATATGTATATTGCTCTACAGCGATATCACCCTTCACATTTAAATAGAAAAGCTTCATTTTACATTTACATCTGGCTGCAGTGTCAGTACAAAATAAATATATTAGAAATGTCAAATCAATATTGAACTTCTACTATCGTCTTTGTAGATATCTCAACTATATTTGTACAATACGGTATACTTTAGTTCCAACATTATCTATCAAAATGGCTTCATACGACGTAGATAAATATAGAAATATATATTTAAGAAGGAGAATGTATTGAATTGCACGACACAATCCCTTGATTAATAAAACAGGTGGAACAAAGCTTGTAACGTAGACATTGGAGAATAACGCTAAGACGCTATTTAAAGTCACACAGCATGTTGAGTATTGGTAATTCAGCCAGAGACAAATAATGATAACATGAATAATAAGATGGTGCTTTGTTAAACCATCTAAATAACATTTCGGTTTTTATTCCAATTGGTTGAAACAGGGTGTAACCACGTATAACAATGCCCTTTTTAAATACAGTTCAAACCTTATACTTAGTGTTCCATGTATGTTTATTTGTCTCATAAGCCCTGATCCTGTTTGAGACCTTGTAATGAACATTGAACATTAACACACTAAACATGTACATTTACCAAACAGCGCTGAGTGTTTAATTCGGTGAAAAACATGGTGTCCACTTCAAAACTATTATTTTCATACGACGTAAACATTAAACCAGCATTCAGGAACATGGAGAAAAAGGATATTAAACTGAATGCTTGGTAAATCCCCTTCAGACAAAATTAGGCTTGTTGTTAAAGTTGTTCCCTGTCTGATCCGTCTAATGGTCATTCTTGTTCAGTTACATATAAGGCATGGATATAAACTTATTATCGGGTGTATGCCATAGAAGTTCACAGGCCAATGCCTCTACGCCGAATCTCTCAAAAACAACAACATGACAAAAACAAATATTATGAAAAGCTGTTTCGGAAAGTGCAGGAAAAATATAAAACTATAACAAAATACACATTTTGACGTTCATATGCGTAGAAATTAATCAAGACGGTCGTAGTTATGTTTATCGATAACAATTCTGTCATGTATTATTGCAGTCAAAATTGAACAACGCGATTACCCCGGGTAAGCATAACTATGTACTGTTATTGAAATAGACACTTAGATATCCATAATCTTGTTCAATCGTTCAAGGAAAAAAACATTATGTGACGAAAGAATTCTGTATTCAAATAACATGTTCACATATAACCAGTCTACAACATAAATCGTTTAACAGCGAAAAACACTTTGAACTTTGTACAACAATGGTCAATCCTATATTAGTGTGACTATATTAATTAATGTCAGGTATAGAACTTGGGTAACAATATATCCTAAATAAAATAAAAGCATTCAGAACTAAAAGGTCATGTAAGAATCTATCCAGTAATTAACCATTGTACCACTGACCTACATTTCGACCATTTCCGTCTCTAATAATTAATCTCAACTTTCACAGACATTTTACTTAGTATACCGTATTAGGGAGGTCTGACATTGTCGGAACAATATGTCAGGTATATGGAACACGTATTCTAATGGATCACTTCATACGATGCCAGTATCCAGTAAATTCCACGTCGTCCATATATAATGTACATGGTCATTAAGACTTGCCATGAGAACCATCGCAATCACACCAATCTGAACATACACCGACTTATTTCTATACTAATGACCATTTCTAAAATAGCAGACCCTGTCATACTTCAATTTTCAATTGTCCAATCAATGGTCCTTATGTCGCAATTACATACTACAAAACCTATGCTAGGTTTGGCTTTCAGCGTAGTATTAAACACCACGTTTTACCGGCATTATGCGTGTCTGCTTTTTTAACTCGACAGATAGATCCTATAAATACCAAAACCTTTGTTACCAGTCCACTTTGTATACTAAATATAGTTGGTTTTCGACAATGTTGGACAATTTTAATTTCTGGTCCCATTTGAACAATTAAAATGCAGAAAAATGCGAACAAACTACCGTATGTACGACCTTAATAGTCATTTACTTTGTATTGTGACCGGCGCTCCCTTGTGAAAGGGTATGATTGAGAAAATACTAGAAATTAGTACTGTAAATGGTAATACTGAGGATAACATACAACATTTAAGCATAGGTCTATAGACTGATTACGGTATGACGCTGTCAAAGAATGATATGGCTATAAGTACAAACTCGAAATTTTGAGAAAACAAGAAATAACTGTCTGAAAATGGCTCTTTACAAGCTGTTTCAACGTGAGTTTGGTCAACATGACAACTTCCGATTTTCATAACAAAAGGCTCATAAGAAGAGCATTGTGATGCTGATTTTAAATAACATTATGTTTCAGTCTCATGAGGTCACGAGTAGCATAAATTTACGACTTGCTCATCCTTAGCCAGTGATATATACTTGTGATATATACGAGTATAATTCCTGTGAGTTTGTTAATCAGTTCCCAGACAACCAATAACGTGTTCAAGGTAATTTGTATAGAAATCTTGTTATATCACCTTTATTATATATTATATATATTCCCATTGGTAATTACCACTGTACGTTTGGTTATATGTTGCACGTTGGGTGCTTTATACACGTATCTTCAATCAGAACACGCGAGAATGCTATTGTTCTGATATTGGAAAGAACGGATAATAATTATGATTGTCTTTGACATGAATGGCACTTGAACATTACAATGGCTTGGGAAATAGGATTAAAGGCAGCATCACGAACACAAGCACCTGGGGAAATAATTTCTTGCTACTATAAGCAATAATTAATACATTTTTTGTAATTATTGATTTATTTATTGTGTATATGTCAATCGAAAGGGCGCGTGTTCAATCCCCGGTATGGGAACTCTACATTTATAAAATTATGATAATGATATAATAATAATAATAACGACTTTATTTTACAAGACGACACAGTTGGGCAAGCCCAGTCTCCCCGTGAACCTCTATAACAAAACATGTTAACAAAAAGTATTACATAAATAATAGACCATTAGAAATACTACAACAAAATTTAACAATGGCATCTGTCAATATCTTTCCGCCTGTCGCAGGCAATTTGGCATTGAATATGAATTGGATGTGTTGATGGGATATGATTCAATGAATAACGTTAACTTAAATTCAATGAATAACGTTAACTTAAACAAAGTTGGTTATAATTTTACATATAGACAAATTTTGTTCAGGAAAGATACCCGTAAGTGAAATAGTATGTTCTCATTACCTGTGGCCTAGGTGACATGTGGCAGGTATAAAAACTGAATATACATAGAACAATTAACAACATAAAATATTAAAATGTAATGTCATATTACTAACAAAAATCTCAGAAATCATTTAAATTAAGTGTGTCAATCAGAGTAGAACCATGATAGGTTTTTGAAGGATATCAGTGAATTTGACTGGCGAACATTGAGGGGAATATTGTTCCATACAACTGGTCCCGGATAAGCTAGTGATTTTCTACAAAATTCAAGACGTGGTTTTGGTACATATAAGGTGTTGTTTTTGTGAGATCGTAAAGATTTGTTGTCTGATTCTTAAAACAAGTTTAACATGTATTCTGGATAAATATTGTTCAGAGATTTATATACAAAATGTCATGAAATTTCATCAATTTTAACTCCTGAAATAAGTTTTTAGAAGGTGCATCGTATGGTTGGTCAAGAATCATTCGCGCTGCTCTTATCTGAAATGTGTATAGCCTATCAACCAATGCATCACTACAGTTACCCCATATTGTGCGCCCCGTTGAGCATACTCTTATCAGTTTATAAGCAGACGATATTTTCTACGGCGAGGATAATCTAATCTCGTCAGTGTATTGTATAGGGAGTTTCAAATCCTTATATGTATTTAAATCCTTGACTGAGACAATCGTAGATCGTCGCAATTAGGTAACACTACTTGTTTCTCTTTCTTTTGGGTTAGACTTGTGTGTATTACCGTAAAAACGTGTCATACATACAAGTCCGTCGGGTAGAATTCGTGTTTTATGAGGCCTTTTAATGCAAAGATATGATGCGCGAGGATGTTAACTACATAAAGTTCAATGACTTGCGAAAAGTAGCACATCACTTATATAAGTACTACATGCGTTTCCTTTTAGCTACTCATCGTGTTTCTCCTTTTATTCAAGAGAACTCATTTAAATGAAGATGTTTTATTTGACCTACATTGGAATTGCTAGACTGTCTACAAGTCATGCAGTTCATTTTTGCATGTTACGTTGATTGCTATGACATTATTATAGCATGTATTTTTGTTTATTGTTTTATTGTATGTCTTTATATATTTTTCCTGTTAATTGTACATTGTATTTAGAAATAAAGCTATCTATCCGTGTATAATACAAGCTGTGACTGATTCACCCATTACTTAATTAAATTCAGTAGTTTTAAACGATCATAGAACCTCATATGTGTCATAAGATATGTATCATTGTCTTGACAAATTTAATCACATTGCAAATACTTCACTTCTAACGATGATATATTATCATATGTATTGGCACATAGGTATACAATGACAAAGATAACTTGCTGGAGACCTTGAGATGTTAAGCAATTCATATTGATAACGATTATAGAATTTTATTCATCATCCGATTAAGAAGGGAGTTCCATCTTTTCAGTATTTACGATTCCAATGAGTACCACTGTCGTCTGGACATGTTTAAAACGCGGACAACTGCCTTTTGTGTAATGAGCAAAGGACACGGTTTACAGGGACAACCCCTGTTTTTGCCATAATGAATCACAATCAAGATCATGAATATTCTGAATACCAAAGCACAAATGTGCATTGTATCATTCGGACGTTTTATCCAGCAGAACTCTTCTAAAGCACGTTTACTCAACGGATTTAATTACGCGACATTTGGGTATGTTGTTCGGTAGCAGACAAGTCTGGCTTATATCGGTATTTGAATAGTACAGTTAAAGGTAATTTTGTTGCCGTCATTTTGGTACCAAGAAAATAAAAAGCAGATGAGTATCAATAAATCTATTGTACATTTAGTACGTCGATCCAGAAAACAAAAATCGCATTCTGGCCAATTGACAGTACGTGCAAATAGGACCGATTGATGAATTCAAATAGCGATAGACCCAGACGCAAGCTTCAGTCTATTCATTTCGTGCATCAAAAATGGGTTACAGTGATTTGTTAACTGACTGGCTATATTCGCCGATTTGAACCCAATTGAATCTGAAGCGATGACTTTGTCCACGCCGAATAAACATCGTACTTAATCTTCAAGTTGTACTGCAAGCAGAATGGTTTTCTCCTGCATTTTAGAACATGAGTGCAGTTATATACTACAACGATGTGTTGCTGTTATGAATATACGAGGAGGACACCACCGTAACAATTTGATAGACAGCATAAATTCTAATGATGTTGAGACATGAATTTTGTAGGACGTGTATTCCAATGAAATCAAATTTATGCAGTTTTCAAGAAATAAAGTCAATGGAATATTACCATGAGTTTTAATCATTCTTAATAGCCAAGGCTTAGAGTCGTATAGAGTGATTACTATTTCTGAGAACACCTCACAGTATGGTGACCGCAACAATATGAACACATTTTGAATAATGGGATAGCATGACAACTCGTATGTAATTTATGATATTCAATTTAGTTTAGAATGTATTTTTAGCAGGTAGGCTACCCATACGTATGTATTTGACTTTGCTATACAGGCTAGTGATAATCAACGTCGAAATCAATGAGCCAATAAATATGTTACTTTCGTTTTCTGGACTTGTGTCTTATTCGTGCAATAAGATTTTTAATACACGTTGGATTTTGCTGAATTTAATATAAAAAAGACTGCATAAAATTACCCTGTACGAATATATTATGATATGTATGTCAGGAATCTGGTTTCCTAAAATATACCAACATAACCAAGTGTGACGTTTTTTAAAATCCGTTAACGATACGAAGAGTTGTAAAAGATTAAATTCTTACAGTTTGGAATCATTTTTAAGTTTAAACCAACTTTTTCACAGGGTAATTTTGGTGATTATTTCTTTATTGAATTCTGTGAACACTCTCTTGAGTCGCACATATCTTTGTAGATGTATCAAATTTGTCAATGGTGTGCCAAGTAGGAGAACCCTATATCCCCAAAACAGATTTTAACTCATTAAATGACACAAGACAGAATGCGTATCTTCTAGATATCGTCTTGTGTGTATTGACTGTAGACGTTTATGTCTTAGTAAAACTTTAAGTACATGTATAACTTTGTTTTATCTCATACATATCGCTTGCTTAGAATGAGAAAGTTGTAAGTACAAAATCAAAATTTTGAAGAAAACACCCGAAAAATTCCGAAAAATACTCTATAAATTTATAATGGTACATCTAGCTGTTTCAACTTCAGTTAGGCAAAGTGTGCAGCATCTTTCCATTTGGTCTCAGTACGAATTACATGTAAATCTTACGGAGATATAACGCGGTTTACAAGCATGTTCAACTTAACACATTCACTCAAGGCCAGGAGAAATCGTACGTGTGACGTTCGCGACGTGCTCACTCCGCACGCAGCGGCCGTAGCCTCACAATAAACGTACGTGCAAAAACAGGCACGTCGGGTTGTGACCAGGCTTATAGGCGTGTTGAAGTTATTTACTAACAATGGTGCCGGTTTTATCTCTTATATGTAGAGGGTTTTACCATTGCAGGGAATAGGATATAATTCGTTACCTTATTAACTATAAATTGCGTAAAAAGGCTTCATATGTCGGTAACACATGACTGTCATATTAATCTCCATGACCAATGGCACGATTATTTCTATTTTTATTTAGTCGTGTTTGTGTCGATGAACGCAACAAAGACAGTTTGTTAAATTGATGAGTATTTTAATAGGTGCATGTTTATTCCACAATAAAGTACATGTTAAATAATTTAAGCCTGGAATCCTGGATTCGGATTATAAATAAAGTAATTTGATACACAGTAGCATGCAAATGCGCTTCACAGATACTTTGACATTTACATCACGTATTGTTTGGAACAAGGTTAATCTCAGAGGCATTTACAGAGTAACACAATACGACCAAAAACAACATGTTTACTTCAGTTTCTAGCAGCCAGATACAGTCTGAGCAATATGTGGTTTTATGCAGATTTTTTCTCAACCATTCTGTATAATGTCTCGATATTCAAATATTCTGATGATTGACAACATTTGGTTCAAATTTAATGTTTTTCCAATATGAATAATCGTCCATCTTAACCAAGCAGTATTATTTCTCGAAATCATTGGAAACAGAACTTCTTTCTTCTACATTTAAGTTTTCAAGTCTCGTTATCACAAGGAATGACAAACGACATGCTTGAAGAGATGACAGGATAATCAACCATATTAAAAACAGATTAGACTGTGCTTGAGACTGAATCTGTAGGAGTTTATGTTGAACCAAGATAATTTACATTCACATGCATGAAATAACCTTAACTGATAAAAAGTACTGTCTGTATGCACCTTTACAATCATTACAAATTTTACACATGTTTGCAATATCGAGTGGTTTCGCTAGGTAAACTTCGTCAAAACATTCGACAAAAACCTTCGACAAAAACCTTCGACAAACACAAATTGAACGAGCATTCTCTAGACTGCTGGAGTGAGCGTCTATATTCAACCCTTGTGGAGTGTGTACATCATTAGTGACGCTGATATTGTATAATACATTTAGGTCAGATAGATACCAGTGATAACAATCGTAGATGCCCAGAGTGTCTGTCAGACTTGTATTTCCGGTATCCTGTATCAGATAAACTATATTAGAGTACGTTCATTGCCTTTTAATAATATCGCTTGTCAACTGTGTTGATACCATCTTAATTGATTCACTTCTTTCGATAAATAGCTTTGAATTCTAGCCAAACAACACCAGCCGAGCTAATGTTGTCACAATGACATCTGCTGCTCAGAATGGTGTAAGAGGATAATTATAGACATGTTAGGTCATGCGATAGTCCGCATGTAACGCATTTCTGCAATGTTGGGCATTTCTGCTAAAATACAAAGGCATTCACATATAACCCTATGGAGAAAAAGGTTAAACATCAGAGTCTTTATGTACTGAGACTATTATTCCCTAAATATGTGCAAAGGTTGCTGCTTTATGTTGGAAGGACTATTTCGTAGTGATTAGGAACCTGTTGCAGTGCAGGAACACTGGTAAGGTCAATCGGCCGCTGAATAAACAAATATAGACATAGTAGTCTACACACATAGCGTATGCGTATCATTATTTTTTTCTGTATACGTGCTGTAATTGGGAACATCACAATTGCTAGTTTCCAACATCTATATAGATTATAATAATAAAAGACATAGGGAAATTGAAGACGAAATGATATGTGTATCAAATAATGAGGACTTTGCGTGACAGGTTTTACTTATTGTCGACTGGGCCTTTTGGGAAATGATCAAATGGGTTTTGGCGTTCGCGTTTCTATATAAACAGCACCAATTACTGCATGTGACAACAAATGACAGATGAATGGAAACTACTAGTACACGTGTTTTGATACAGTGTTAGAAGTTTAGCCTTACCTTAATGAATGATTATATTACAAGGTTAAATTTCCGCTAGCGTATTGATACCTCCATTTCACCAAATATTGTATTGGTCTTAAAAGTCGCTGTGCCGGTATATTTTGTTCGATCGACCGAATTTGACCAACAGTTAGCTTGTGTCATATTTCTGTCTTTCAATATGAAATATGTTTGTCCAGAAAGTTCCTAATCCGTCGTTTAGTTGATCGGCCGCTTTTGTAACAAATTAGTTGATAACAAGCTTGCACCACCACATACCACACTAACTGTCGGGATAACGCAGTCACATTCACTTTTGCCCGCATAGGTGCTGGAACCAAGGAAAACCATGAAAACATGTGGAATCAACAGTCGAAAGAAAACCGTTGGTCTGGAGGTATCTTGAAACGGAATGGGTTATTATCTCGACAAATCTTGGTATTTGTCCTAACACTTGTATATGAATGTGTCACTTGTATACACAAAGATGTATAGGTAAAGACACCAAATGAATTAGAAATGTCAAAATGATATGCATTGTACTCAGCTCTACTGACACCAACGTTGACGACATGTTGGTTCACAGTACCAAATAAAAAAGGTTTCAATACGATCCATCATTTGAAATTACTTCATTCCACGTTGATTGATATAAAAATCTATATTTAATTAGCAAACTTACGACACAACCTCTGGTATCAATTTAATTAATACAACAAGAAGAGTGTATACATAGACAATGAACGAATAATAACACAAATAAGCCAAATTCACAAACCATAGTTATTGCATAAATGAAGGTTGAATAAAGTATCTCCTCCAGACGACATTCTGATCGGTGTTGAAGTTGTTCCTTGTCTGATCCGTCAAATGGTTATTCACATTCAGTTGTCTCTTTAATGCATGAATATTCATCTTTTTCAGGGTAATCGGACAATGTATACCTCTTGTCTTTCCTAAAACAACAACGTTTGTAAACAAATATTATAAGGCGTTTATGCGCATTTTACACAACCAACCCAGTGTTTAATACCCTTTTATTTAACTGATGTGATAATTGAAGCTATTTAGTTGTATTTATTGATTTAATTTCCATAATTACGAAAGAAGTACATCGTCAATTCTTAATCATTTGTCTTATGTCTCTAAATATTGGAGAAAACAATTGAAACACTTTTGTTCTACATTTGACGTGTTAAGTCTCATTCCCACGAGGAATGACAAACGACATGCTTTGTGAGATGAAAGGATAATCAACCATATACAAAGCTGATTGGTAAACGGCGGTTGTATCAGTATCTCAGACTTAAAATACACCAAGGGAATAAACCCATTCATTAAGCCTCGACGCCATTATTTCGCAGGAATGAACAGTTATTTGGACTTTCTCCCTAAAATAAGGAGATCAGCATTCGTATGTATGAAATAGCTCGTGAATTTCATTATCTATGATATACTCCAAACCACACCAATATCGCAATCCTAAGGCTGATAGAGTAATGGAAGAGTTATTCTAAAACTTTATTTCAAACGTGATATACTTAACTGTGATAGTAAGTCCCTTCTAATATAAGATGACATTTGCTCTCCGACATCACATATCAGTTGTAAGTAACACTGGTTTATTTTCTTTCAAACGGACTTTTATCATTTTACATGAAACCCAATCTATTGTCGTTTCTATAGTTGCTTAAATATGTGAGCCGCGTCAAGCATAAAAGGTCCTTATCGTAAATTACGTCATAAGCCGCAAATGACGTCAGAAGAAATCGTGACGTTTCAAGATGGCTGCGCCCATTGTAAACACGTAGTGTTAACATTGAGGTCTAAACCATGGAAATTTCAACATTTCACTATATTTAACAATTTCAAAATACGTAGATTGTTTTATTCACATTAAATAAATATAACGAATGTTTTTTGAAAAGTTTATGAGTCTGGATGTATAGGTTAATTAATAGATCTATAAATAGATCAACTTCTCTATAAATAGTTCAACGTCAGGTGCGTAGCGGGAGGGGTGTGTTCAAAGCCCCGTCTGTACATGGTCAAAACATGCTGCATAGAGCTCTACATACATTTGAAATAAGTGGATTTGTATGTTAAAACATAGTGTGAATATATGTATATCATTAAAAGTGTTGCCATAATCACTGGCAATAGGAATAATTCATTATTTGTTGTAAACAATAGATCTAGACCTAGATATAGAATGCGTAAAGAATGACGAGTCGATATAAGTTATTTCATGATTGACAGACAAATTAAACTGTCAATCAACAATCTCACAAAGAATTAACTAGGTTAGATTAATGCACATTTCAAGTAGGTTAATCATGAAAAAAGCGCTTTGAATTCAGACCGAGTTGCGATCTAAATTTGGACTTTTGCCGCACAAATTAGAACAGATCTAGACCTACAGTAGGTCCTATTATTTTAGATTTCTATTGCAACGCAAATAGAATTTTCATGTAGATCCAGGTCTGCATCACTAAATTTAGAGTACAATAATCAAACTCGGTTCCCGATTTAAAACAAGGGCACGTAGGGCCCTATTAATTTAATAATGAAACATTTTAAGAGCAACAATAATATTCATGCACCATTCAGTTGCATCAACGCCCCCTACCCCGGAGATAGGTCGGGATTTTAACATTTGGGTTGAAAAATCCCCGCCCTCCACGGCCCTGCCGGGGAAATCTGAGGGTAAAATGTCTGGTATTTCCCCGCCCCCCTGGAAACTAAATATTGTCCCCGGGGTATTGGTTCGGAGAAAAAAACTTCCATATTTCCCTGGCAGTACGGGGGAAGCTGGAAGGTAAATTTTCCATTGAGGATCCCCGGGGTGTGCCGGTGCCGTGGATGCAACAGACTGCATTTATTCCGTGGTATAATGTTAAGAGACGACGGTCTGTGAAAGCTAAGGTTCCTGGTTCGAGGCGTAGCCATGAAACAAACTTTTTTTACTGTATATTATCAAAATGATATTTATACTATTTTTAGGGTTTCTACGGAGTTTAATTTTTACACCTATTATTTTTATAATATAGTTTTGCAGACGCTAGAAGATTTACTTAATTTGGACTTTAAAGCGACCCTTTACTAAGTAAATCATTTTTAGTGCAAATCTGCAATCTGTGTTTTCAAACGACACAGAGCTAATATATCAGTCAGTTGCATCCACGGTCCAGTCCCCGGGAATGGGCTGGGCTTTTTACTTTTTGGAATATCAAATCACTGCCCTTCCATGTCCCCGAGGGGGACAGCTGATGGTAAAATATTCGGTATTTCCATGGCCCATGATAACTAAATATTGTCCCCGGGGTATTGATTCAGAGAAGAAAAAAAATTCTCGGCAGTGCGGGGAAGCTGGAAGGTTAAACACGATCGTTTCTCCAGCCCCTGAAAACTAAATAATGTTCTCGGTGTATTGTTTCGACAACAACATCCCAAAATATTTCCCCGGTGGTTCGAGAGAAGCCAGAATGTAAATTCACGACCATCTCCCCAGAACAGAGTGCGTGGATACTTTTAGCTGATGCATTAACATTCTTCAAATGGTTATAATTGATAAATGTCGACGCCGGACATATCATACGGCGATGAGAGACCTATCAAATTGCATTTTTTATTCCTTTTTTGTGCGAGTATTGATCAACGGCAAATAAATAAATCCTAATTTCCACAAATATCGGTGAAAATATAGACTTACATAATCATTATATAAGTGTACCATCCAATTTAAGTTTGGCATGTAGGCATACACGTGGAATAGCAACTGTTGTACAAATCTTGGAAAACACCTGTCCAACCCATGTCGGTCTTAGGATGTGTCGGTCTCTTTGGCATCTTTTATCGGCAACCATTAAAAGTCTTCGTTGGTACCTTTAAACAACTGATTATGCTCCGCTTCGTTTGTGAACTGCTTTCTTTTTATTTATTACCCTACTCACACTGGCGCACAGCTTCCATTACGATATCTAATTGTAATATCGGGGTAGCATGATGACGATATCTATATGGTTCATATCACAATTGACATTACGCCAGTAGTCAGTAACGGTAAATCGTACTCGCATGGTCCAACGGATTAACTTGAAAAACTTTGCCAAGCAGCCTTCGACATACAACTAGGAGGAGTGATCTCTGCTCTGGTGTGATATCAATTGCTCATGTATCATTTTTAAAAGCATCAACTGACAGTATTATAAAGTTGCCGTTGTTGTGATGGTGGTTGTCGCAGTAACATCGTGGTAAAATCGGCAACAAATGTGTGTCGTTTATATTAGTGGGGGTTTATTATAGAAAACATGAATCAAAATGATCAGAAACGTTGTGCATAGTCGTAGAGAAATCGTAGAACAAACGCAGATCAGTCGTACCGGTGCAGATAGTAACTTTTGTATTTTTCTTGATTTTGACGCTGATCCCTTCCTGATACTTTGACTTAGGTTGGGACAGATCGACACGTGCATTACCGTAGGTTAGTCGTGAACAAGACATTTGTAGCACGACTGCCTACACGGAATGACAATATGTACCAGACCATATTCTGGATTGGTAATGATTGAAATTATGTAGCTAATAGTACAGCACGTGTCAATCAGATTTCTAGGAATACGGATAGATGTAAATGTCAACACGTTTTTTTTAGTACAAATAGCAGTTGAAATTATTGGTCGCATCCAGGACGAGCGCGTTCTGAAACACATATTCGGCAGCATCATGAGCTTGTCGTATAAAAGTTATCTAATTTGGCGGCACGTATTTGATTGCAGATCGACGAACGTTTGTCGTACGTGAGGTCATTTTAAATAACAGTTTCGCTTTTCAACTTACGTCTTCAACTCTGTATTAAAAATGTATAAACGATCATGGAGTATCCGACAATGTATATATTTTAGAAACCTTAAATAACGAAGATTATTTTGATATCAAAACACAAAGTGTTGAAAAATTACCATAAGGTACATTTTTGCTGGGAAAATAAGGTTGTAGAAAAAAATATGCTAGACATTGACCGGGGTCGCTTTAAAGTTAATTTAGATATGTAGCATTTACTGTTATTGGAGAAAATAATGTATTTTAATTCAATAGTTTTAGAATAATCAATTCATAATGACTTAATAATTTTGGTTGGTCTTTGACTGTTCCTACATTTCATCATTGTTGTAAAAAAATGAAACGACGTCGACTGAAAAAACGTGACGTCATTTAACCTTTTTGCTATCGAACTTGACGTCTTAAATGCTTTATAGAGGTAAATATTGTCATGTTATACCCGATAATGTATATATTTTTGGAAAGATGAAAGAATGAAGATTATTTTGATATCAAAACATGAAAATGTCAAAAAAATACCATAAGGACCTTTTATGCTTGACGCGGCTCATGTATAAATATTAAAACTACCCCAGTGAGCGCTGCTGTGTTTATAATTTCTAGTGCACTTGTTATTTGTTCTTGTGAATCGTACTTACAATGTGTTTGTTCTTGTTTGTGACTTTATTTAGGTACTTAGCTGTTTCGTTTGGATACTGTCTCTCTGATATGATTTGTTATAATCTTTATATTTCAATTTCGATTTTATATTTGATCACCAAGCACAAACCAGTATAAAGAATACATTTAGCATAATTGATTGATATGAAACAATTTATTACGTTATTTAAACCTGGTATCAGTAGTTGTCTTTGTAGTTGAAAAATTATGTACGGATTAGTTTAATTTAAAGGCAGATAAACCAAATGGCCATAGTGATAATAATTATGTATGGGTTATTAGCGATGGCCGTGATGCTGTCAGCTGGGACTTCACACAAAACAATAAGGAATGATATATCACACACGTCACTCCAAATCACATCAACCTTCCTTTACAGAATGTGAATACATCCAATTCAGACGGTATGGTGTCACTTGAGGATTCCCCAATCAACGCATGGTAAACATTTTCAACAACAAGCAGAGAACATACTTACGAATGTATTCCGTTCAATCCGCTGCTGTTTCCTGACTCTCAAACGGAAAACGGATACGATATACATGGAATAAATACTACAATATGGCAAACACTAAATGTCTATCAGATTAGACAGACTGAGACTGAGTTGACAAAATGATTGTATTAAAATTGTACGAACATTTTGAATACCTGTCTCCGGTCCCAATTCCGGGGAAAGGTAGATATTTTGACTTATGCTTTTTAACACATTGGTGACGCGCTATCTAGACTTCAGGGGTTAGGGTATATTGCCTGATATAAAACTGATATTGTATAATACATTTAGATCAAACAGTTACCAGTGATACCTATCGTAGATGTCCGGAGTGTCTGTCAGACTTGTATTTCCGGTATCCTGTATCAGAGAATCTACATGTATATCACAGTGCATGTATGGCATCCTAATAATGTCGGATGTCAGCTGGTTAGATATTGTCCTAATGATCTATATCATCCATTTTTCCTCATGTAGTGATGTCTCATGCTCAGTAGGTACTGATTAAGGATACAGTTGCAGTGCAGGATCATGACTTGGTTAATCAGCTTACGTTTGTAACTGAAAAAATGTTGTAAAACTTCGATACCCTCGAAAAATATAAACATTGTAATACAGTTGTATTTTCCAACGGACGCCAACAGAGCGTTTAGATCATTATCTCTATGTATGTGGTGTTCATTGCATTATCCTGCTGTCACCTCCGATAAAGATAGTAGTAAGGCATAGACAAATTGAAGAAATGAGATATGTGTTTCGAATAATGAATTCTTTGCGTGACAGTTTTCACTTATTGTCGATCGGGCCTTATGGGAAATGATCGAATAGGTTTGAGCGCTTTCGTTGCTATATCATAAACAGTACTAATTACTACATACTACAAGAAAAGACAGACGATTGCAAACTATATGTGCATCTCTAAATGCATATATCAGTTAAATTGTTTGAACCTGAGACTAAGTCTTACCTTCATGCATGAATGCATTACACTGTTACATCTTTGTAAACAAGCGTGTTTCATTGTGTTTGTGATACTTCCATTTCACCAATTGTTGTAATGGTACAGAAAGAGGTCGGGTTTTGTAACATTTCCTTTTTGGTCATACAACGATATACCTCGCCAACTGTGGGGATTCGTATATAACTTCTGTTGCTCTCCGGAGTTTTCAGCTGAACGTCGCGTAGAAAACAACAAATGTGCAAGGAGGTTTTAATAACAACAATATAGCCATTCATATTGTAAATACATACATGTAAATGGAAATGTTACACCCATATACATCTGGCTGCAGTGCGTACAGGAATGAAATAAATAAGAAATGTCAAATCGATACTAAACTTCTACTGTCGTCTTTGAAGATATCTCGACTTTATTTGTGCACTACGGTATACTTACGTTCCGACATTATCAATCAAAATGGCTTCATTTGACGTAGATAAATATGGAAATATATATTTAAGAAGGAGAACGTATTGAATTGCACGACACAATCCATTGTATCAATGTGATTAATAAAGAGAATAATATAGCTTATAAGATAGACAATGAAGAATAATACGAAGATACTGAAGTCACACAGCGTGAGTACTGATGTGTTAAGACAGAGACAAATAAAAATAACATGAATAATAAGACATCCTTATAGTATACATTATGAAGGGTGTCGTCACGAGAGAGCATGATAAAAATCAGCAATAAAATGAGGTGCTTTGTTAAACCATCTAAATAATATTTCGGTTTTTATGCCAATTGGTTGAAACAGGTTAACCACGTACAGCAATGCCCTTTTTAAATACAGTTCAATACCTTATACTTAGTGGTCCAAGTATGTTTATTTGTTTAATAAGCCCTGATCCTGTCTGCGACCTTGTAATGAAAATTTAACACGAACAAACTTTTATTTACTTAACCAAACAAAGCTGAGTGTTTAATTCGGTGGACAACATGGCTTCCACTTCAAAACCATTAATTTTAAACGAAGTAAACATTAAACCAGCGCTCAGGAACATGGAGGAAAATTATATAAATCTCCTTCAGACAACATGCGGCTTGTTATTTAAGTTGTTTCTTGTCTGATCCGTCTTAAGGTCATTCTTGTTCAGTTACTTAAAAGGCGTGGATATAAACTTATTATCGGGTGTATGCCATAGAAGTTCACAGGCCAATGCCTCAAATCTCTCATAAACAACAATATCACAAAAACAAATATTATGAAAAGCTGTTTCGGGAAGTGCAGGTAAAATTCAAAACTGTAACAAAATACACATTTTGACGTTCATATGCGTAGAAATTAATCAAGAAGGTCGTAGTTATGTTTATCGATAACAATACTGTCATGAATTATTGCAGTCAAAATGGGATAACACGATTACCCTGGATAAGTGTAACTATGTATTTTTATTGAAATAGACGCTTAAATATCCATATTCGTGTTCAATCGTTGAAGAAAAAAACATTATTTGTCTAGAAAATTCTGTATTCAAATAACATGTTCACATATGATCAGTCTACAACATTAATCGTTTTACAGTGAAAAACACTTTGAACTTCTAACAACAATGGTCAATCCTATATTAGTGTGCCTATATCAATTAATGTCAGGTATATAACTTGTGTTACAATATATCCTAAATAAAATAAAAGCATTCAGAACTAATAGGTTATGTACGAATCCATCCAGTAATTAACCATTGTACCACTGACCTACATTTCGACCATTTCCGTCTCTCATAATTAATCTCAACTTTCACAGACATTTTACTTAGTATACCGTATTAGGGAGGTCTAGTATTGTCGGAAAAATATGTCGGGTATATGGAACACGTATACTAATGGATCACTTCATACGATGCCAGTATCGAGGAAATGCCACGTCGTCCATATATGATGTACTCGGTCATTAGTGTTAAATCAATGTACGTGAATGAATCTGATAGTTTTAAAGGACATACTGCGTACTTCGGTAATAGTAAAAGCATTGAATTGCCATAGGCACCGCCGCGAACACACCAAACTGAACAAACACCAACTTATTTCTTTACTTATGACCTTTTTCTAAAACACCAGACACCTTTCTTTAAAGATACACCATTGCCTCGTAAGCAATTGTCCAATCAATGGTCCTTTTGTCGCATTTACAAATCTGAAGCTGTTTCCCTATACTGGGAAAAAATAACTGAATATGTATTGGTTGAAGATGACCATGATCCATGGATGCTGTAGCACTATATCACTGGCTTAGAATGAGAAGGTTGTAAGTACAAAACTAATATTTTGAGAAGACAAGAAAAAAATGTCTGAAAAGTACTTTTTACTTATGGTAAAACAAATTGTTTCAACTTCATTTTGGTCAACGTGACTATTTATAAATGAAAATAGGCTCAATAGAAACGCCTTGTGGTGTTTATTTTAGATATGTATCAGTCTTATAAGGGCGTAAGTAGTACCTTCACATTCTAAGCCAGCGATATACTAAACATTCTTGAGCCGAATGAAAAGGTCGCTATATAAATCTGGTAAATAAATCAATAAAATTAAATTTCCACTCAATTTAAAGTTCTACTGTATATATTGTGAATGCGTGGTGATTATCTTACGTAGCAGCAGATGAAAGTATTTCGTGACAAAATCAAAATATCGGTTCTGAGTAATTGAATAAGGAAACTTTTAAAGCGATAAAATTTATAATGTTCTGTAATTTAATTTTACCGACGGAAGTCATCAGGGGGGGAATGTGTCTATAATATTCTATATGGTAAATAATATACATAATCCACGACATTATGAATCACAATTCGTTCTATACTGACGTAGAATGTAACCTGTAAAACATTTACATTAGTGCATTACACGACATCCCTTTCTTCAAATAAATTACAATACTGTTAAACGCTAAACTTACGCAAAAAGCAAATCGATGTACCGAATGTCACTAGTAAAATGGAAGGAAATAAGAACAATTCGGAATTCGGATACTGACTAAGGCTGAAGAAATGCATAAAGGACCACATGGTGAGTCAAAATTATACTCTTTTAAAGCTCAAATACTGATTCTAAAAAAGAAAAAACTTGGTAACTTTGATGGAAGAAAAAGAAATACATAAGTGACTATCAATAGCTAGAGCATGGGAGTAAAACAAATGTTGTAAATATCTTAAATATCAATGTTAATTGCTGACTTGCTCCCCAAAGATCGGAGGAGGGGTAAATTTGGTGCAATAGGTTGAATGGACGCACTTCTTAAAATTGACTTGGACTAGGTACTTTGTTATACAAATACATTAGGATATTGTACATGTTTAGATCGGGCAGTAAACTTAGCAATTTCTAAAAACCTTTTAGACATCATTCCAACGCAATGTCGTTGCCCTATAGGATGATTTTATAGTTACGTCAGGCGGAAACCATTAACAATTCAATGTCCTTTGTTTCAGTCTAAGCGAACATAAGTTGTCCCAGGGCAGCCATTAATGCATGTGATAAAACTATCCATTCCAAGACAAGCTAACCAGTATTCATTGCTGCCATAAATTTATCATCTATCTTCATACAACCAATTGACACTGGGTTAATGTGTCTGGATAGACACGACAATGATAGGCAACAGGTAGTACTTAGGATATTTTCTTCATAAACGCTTACATTATACACATAGGCACTTATAGTAGACCTACTTTTAAAGATAAACGAGAAGCGTTGTTAATATATAATTGTCCGCAAGGTAAACTATGTTTATATCTGAACTGGGTATATCTGAGTTAACGGTATTTACAGCTATTCTTTCGAATGGGATAGTTCCCTCATAAGTATTACTTATTGAATCATCGACTATAGTCTCAACTCGTTGTGAGTTGATGACTTGCCCTATTCACTGATGCATTGTAGCCACGGGAACACAAAGAAGAAAATGCTGTTCAATATCCATTTTTGTCTGCAATGGAAGTGACGTATAATTTCCCGTTGCCGAACCGTTTCATATCTGATACCAAATCATCGTTTATTAACTGGTTCAGATCGTGATTATTTACCATTTGTCCAAGACCAGCATATTTGTGTCCAACATTAATATGTCCTTGAACAACACTCAAAAATCAATTGTTTTACGTTCAAGTGTGATACGTTTAGGATAGAAAACGAGTGGAGTCGTGTATACAATATAGACACGAACCAAGCGACTCCACGAGTTTTCTATCTGACTTAGACCATGTGATCTATTATACTTATCACAATTACAAGCACACCACAAAACAGTCAAGTACAGACGAGGTGATTTTGTATCTGTATATATAAGATTGATGCGCTCACGATGTTTTATTCATGACATGAAATTGATAAACATACCTTTGCCTGACGCCTGGCATAAAATAATATTAACTGTCCCTCGAAACCACGCGACAACGGATATCATCAGGAATGACGTGTTATTATCTAAGTTTTCTCAATTGAACTAAACTATTATGCTGCTGACCATCCATGATCATGGACAAGACATAGCATAATTAGAAGTCATGCAGTTACCAAATTGATTCCAAAAATATACATATTTGTCCTTTATTGTATCAATCCTTCCTCTACGCATCGATTGATATACTCGTCAGGGAACTGTTTTATGAAAGCATTTACGTAAATTATCGACGGTTCTACAGTAATTGCATAAAACAGAACTGCTTTAGTATACTAAAGTATTATTAGTATAAATGCTGACACTTATTCCAAGGTTCCAAGTATTTCTAGATTCTTCCATTTTTGCAACTCACTTTATGAGCTTTGTTTGGTGATTATAAGTAATAATAAACACGTGGTTCTGAAACATTCATTAATTCAGCTAAATACATTGTTAGCTCATGAAAAGTAACACCAACCATAGAAAGTTCAAATGTGTAATTCAAAATTAAGAAGTTGCTACATGGTGAGAGACCCAATATCCCATCACCGAACACATCAACACAATTTCAACCACAAATTGCGTGTATTGAGTATGTTGATGACAAAATACTACCTTTTCTAGAATTGATCCGTTATATCATCAATTGTAAATCAAACATTTCTTGTTCATAATTCGTTATTTTTTTAACTAACTAACTGGAGTCGCATTTCGTTTTCATGTTGGTTTCAACTTTGAGACGCATCTAAAGTCCTCAAAATGTAGGCCATTCTGCAGGTAGGTTACTAAATTAATTACAAGTAATGCTTTTTAAAAGTAGCCGTTTCATGATTAATTGGGCTTTAACGTTTCCGAATTGCAATAAACAACTTAAAATGTAGGTTAGTTAGCCACGATGCAATGGTATTCATGTTCAAAACGGAATTAATTCCACTCCAATTCCGTTTACTAAAACAAAAGACGGAAACACAATGTATATTGCATACGTATTTTGAATACTATTTTTAGTATATCAGATCAGTTTTTATTAGCTACTTTGGCATGTTGTAATAGGTTTATTTTAAGCTGCGCGTTGAGTGATCCACCTTAAGGTTATTCACACAAAGTAACTAAGAAATGAATATATGATAATACCAGGAACCACATATTCTCGGGACAATAAAGGGCGTGAGGACAATCAAGACATACACATCGCTGGCTTAGAATGCTCAAGAAGGCCGTGACTACTACTTACGACCTTATAGGAATGATTCATACGCTTCTTATTTTCATGAAAATCGGAACTTGTCATGTTGACCAAATTTAAGTTGAAACAGCTTGTTTTAGCATCAATAAAGAGTAATTCTTGGACATTTTTTTCTCTCAAAATATCAGTTATGTATATAATACCTTATCATTCTAAGCAAGCGAATTGTGAACCTTTATCAATTGGAGTGAGGGTGCGCCGATATTTTAAAACATATGTGGCATATCGAAGTTGTTTCTATGTTGAAATGTACATGGAATACATTAAGGGTTAAGGTGCAAAAAGATTAAAGCTAGATCTATTGTAGAACAAAGAGTTCAAGTGAAAGTATTACTTTTACATTACATGTATACTGAGTACACGAAACATACAGATAAGACTCACTGCCAATTACATTACAATACGATTTCAATTTACGACCAGTGGCCCACGTACTTGTCATGTTAAAAATTCCTCAGACGTCTGTGGACGATAAATTTGCATATGAAATACAATTTGCTGAGCTATCGTTAAATGATTCCAACTGTTTGAAACCGCCCACTTGAAGCCTGAAATGATTTAGAAGCTGATAGATTTACCACCGTCAGACTCGTACATTAAACTTTCAATAATTTTGGATGAAACGTTATGAATGGATTATGCGAACAGATTGTCTTGGCATTGAGCTTACCAAAATCTTAATTTTTCTTTGTGTTTTTTTTCACATTCCCATTGAGCATTCATAAAAACTGGGACAAGCTGGCGACTTGATTGACATAGCATAAGTGATGTTATTGGTACATGTATGCACAACTTTATATGTACATTTTGTATTACACTATCGTTATAGAAAAATGATGTTATGATAATAAAGGCATATTGACCAAACTGTATTCCGAAAAGAATCAGGGTTTGCCCAGAATAGCATCAACTAGTATATAGTTTCTCTTCGTAATACAACTGTACAGCTTTAAATAAAAAATTGTTGAAGTTTTCTTGCCGACATCCTTATACATCAGCGGTTAGTCAAGTACCTAGAAAAGCGTTGTTTCGGAAGAAACAAATACGTTGATTGAACGGGAATGCTTTCAAACTACTCTTGTCATAAATAGTGGGCGTTTTAGCATATCATAGAAAAAAAGAAAATTAATATAATAACCAGGGTCCGGAAGGCGGGGCATGGTTGGTTTCATCAACATCCGATATATCTTGAATTAATTTCTCCCTGTTTTCAATTAAAAAATATTGTCGTTATTGGAATTGTCTGCAATTCACACTGCAATATGAATCACGTGATATTTAGATGACATTTATAGTTGAAATTGAACGACATCGTTTTATAAGGAGAAATATTTTTCTGAACAATAAAAACTAATTCTTGTAGCTCTAACTACTTGTATTGGAAAATATGACATTGTTTTTACCATAGCATTGCGAGATAGAAAATAAAAACGAAACATTGTCTGATCACGTTAATAAAATAATTTATCAGATATGTAATGCTGATCTGGTATATTTTTTATTCTACCTCACATCATCGCTTCAGAGCAAACTTCAGGCTAACTTCATAACGCTGTAATAGTTACAGTTACTGTGTATTTCAGGTATTAAGGCATTATGCCAATTGATCATATTATAAAGTCGCTAGAGTCCTTAGAAAGTAAATATGTATATTGCTCTACAGCGATATCAACCTTCTCATTTAAATAGAAATGCTTCATTTTACATTTACATCTGGCTGCAGTGTCAGTGCAAAATAAATATATTAGAAATGTCAAATCGATATTGAACTTCTACTATCGTCTTTGTAGATACATCGACTATATGTGTACACTTTGGTATACTTTAAGTTCCTACAGTATCAATCAAAATGGATTCATGTGACGTAGATAAATATAGAAATCTATATCTAAGAAGGAGAACGTATTGTATTGCACGACACGAACCCTTGTATCAACTTGATTAATAAGGAGAATAATAAAGCTTGTAATATAGACAATGAAGGATAACACTAAGATACTGAACTCACACAGCGTGATTACTGAGGTGTTAAGACAGAGACACATAATAAAACATGAATAATAAGGAATCCAAATAGTATACATTATGAAGGGTGGCATCACAAGAGAGCATGATAAAAATCAGTAATAAAAGAAGGTGCTTTGTTAAACCATCTAAATAACATTTCGGTGTTTATTCCAATGTGTTGAAACAGGTTGTAACAGCGTATAGCAATGCCCTTTTTAAATACTGTTCAATACCTTATACTTAGTGGTCCATGTATGTTTATTTGTCTCATAAGCCCTGACCTTGTAATGAACATTGAACATAAACAAACTTAACATGTATTTACTAAACCAAACAACGCTGAGTGTTTTATTCGGGTGATAACATGGCTTGCACCTCAAAACCATCAATTTCAAAGGACGTTAACATTAAACCAGCGTTCAGGAACATGGAGAAAAAGGATATTAAACCGAATGATTGGTAAATCTCCTTAAAGAAAACATTCGGCTTGTTGTTAAAGTTGTTCCCTGTCTGATCCGTCTAAAGGTCATTCTTGTTCAGTTACATATAAGGCATGGATATAAACGGGTGTGTGTTTATCGGGTGTATGCCATAGAAGTTCACAGGCCAATGTCTATACGCCGAATCTCGTATTTATGTATATCGATAACAATTCTGTAATGTATTATTGCAGTTAATATAGGACAACGCGATTACCGCGGATAAGCATAACTATGTACTGCTATTGAAATTGACGCTTAAATATCCATAATCTTCTTCAATCGTTCAAGAAAAAAACATTATGTGACGAGAGAATTCTGTATTCAAATATCATGTTCACATATGATCAGTCTACAACATGAATCGTTTAACAGTGAAAAACCCTTTGAACTGTGTACAACAATGGTCAATCCTATATAAGTGTTCCTATATTAGTTAATGTCAGGTATAGAACTTGTGTTACAATATATCCTAAATAATATAAAAGCATTAAGAACTAATAGGTTAAGTAAGAATCCATCCTGTTACTAACCATTGTACCACTGACCTACATTTCGATCATTTCCGTCATTTATAATTAATCTCAACTTTTACAGACATTTGATTAGTATACCGTATTAGGGAGGTCTGATATTGTCGGAACAATATGTCAGTTATATGGAACACATATACTAATGGATCACTTCATACGACGTCAGTATCCAGGAAATGCCACGTCGTCCATATATTATGTACATGGTCATTGGTGTTAAATAAATGTACGTGAAAAATTCTGATAGTTAAACGTACATGCAACAAATTTACATAATAACAATCTCAACGACATGCCATGAGAACCATCGCAATCACCTCAATCTGAACAAACACCGACTTATTTATATACTGATGACCTTTTCTAAACTAGCAGACCCTGTCATACTAAAACGTTCTTTTCAGATGCGCCATTTCATTATCATTTGTCCAATCAATGGTTCTTTTGTCGCAATTACATACTAAACAAGACTGCGTTCAATAAACGCTTATGCCCCCGTGGAAGCCATGTCCATAAAAAGCTGTAAGTCAATCAGGGGCCATTATTCAGTTAAAATGTTTGATAGTGTTACATGGCTTTGAACTATAAGGGACTTATGGTGGTAAACGAATATGCCACATTTGAAAGCAGTGCCTTGATTGACTTCATGTGTGATCTGGTGATACAGGTGTTATGGTTCTTTGTCACTGCACTTCTCCAAGTTGCCACCAATTCATATACCAAGTTTCAAGTCAATATTTTAAATACTTTTGAAGATACGCTCCAGACAAACAATTATCATGAAAATACTGAAGGGGAGATAATTAAAAGTTTAAGACAGACAGAGTTATATTGCTTGGTCATTGCACTTCTCCAAGTTGCCATCTGTTTATATTCCAAGTTTCAAGTCAATATGTTCAATAGTTTTGAAGATATACTCAGAGCAAAATTTGACTATAAAAACACGAAAAGGGAGATAATTCAAAATTTAAGACAGACAGAGTTATGGTTCTTAGTCAATGCACTTCTCCAAGTTGCCATCTATTTATATATCATATTTCAAGTCAATATGTTAAATAGTTTTGAAGATACGCTCCAGACAAAATTTTATTGTGAAAATACTAAAGGGGAGATAAGTCTAAGTCCAAAATTAGGTCAAGGTGAAGGTCAAAATGGAGTCAGGTGATACAGGTGTGTGAAGAGTGGTCATATACAACATCCATGTAAGTATGAAAGCTTTGTAGCAAGCCATATTAATGCTAAAAGAAACGGTCAATTTGGGTTAACCAAAAATTTGGCCTTTCAATAAGTCTAAGTCCAAATTTAGGTCAAGGTGAAGGTCAAAATGGAGTCAGGTGATACAGGCGCTTGGAGAGTGTTCATATACAACATCCATGCAAGTTTGAAAGCTTTGTAGCAAGCCATATTAATGCTAGAAGAAACGGTCAATTTGGGTTAACCAGGGCGGACGGACGAACGGAAGGACGGACGGACGGAAGGACGGACGGACGGACGGACTGACGGACAGGTGCATTACTATATGCCTCCCGATCTATCGATACGGGGGGATAAAAACATATGTTAGTTTTGGTTTTCTATACACCACGTTTTACCGGCATTATGCTTGTCTGCTTTTTAAACTCGACAGATCCTATAAATACCCCAACCTTTGTTACCAGTCCACTTTGTGCCAAGGGATTTGTCATATATACCTTTAAACCAATGGACCTGAATATAATTGGTTTTCGACCATGTTCTGCGATTTTCAATTTCTGGTCCCATTTGAACAATTTAAAATGCAGAACTATGCGAACAAACTACCGTATGTACGGCCTTAAAAGTACTTTACTTGATATTATGACCCTGCGTTCCCTTGTGAAAGGGTATGATTGAGAAAATACTAGAAAATAGTACTGTAAATGGTAATACAGAGGATAACAAATACATCATTCTGGCATAGGTCAATAGACTGATTACGGTATGTCGTTGACAATGAATGAGATGGCTATAAGTACAAAATCGGTATTTTGAGAAAACAAGAAATAACTGTCTGAAAATTGCTATTTACAAGCTGTTTCAACTTCAGTTTGGTCAACATGACAACTTCCGATTTTCATAACAATAGGCTCATAAGAAGAGCATTCTGATGCTGATTTTAAATAACATTATGTTTCAGTCTCATAAGGTCATACGTAGCACAAATTTACGACTTGATCTTCCTTAGCCAGTGATATATACGTGTGATATATACGAGTATAGTTCCTGTGAGTTTTTTAATCAGTTCCCAGACAACCAATAACGTGTTCAAGATACTTTGTATTGAAATCTTGTTATATCGTCTTTATTATATATTATATATATTCCCATTGGTAATAACCACTGTACGTTTGGTTATATGTTGCACGTTGGATGCTTAATACACGCATCATCACTTAGAACACGCGAGAAATCTATTGTTCTAATATTGGATAGAACGGATTATAATTATGATTGTCTTTGACATGAATGGCACTTGAACATTACACTGGCTTGGGAAATAGGATTATAGGCAGCATCATGAACACAAGCAGCTCGGGGAATTATTTCTTGTTACTACAAGCAAGATCAATTAATACATCATTTTTTTATTATTTATTTATTATGTATATATCAGTGACTGTCAATCAAAAGGGCGCGTGTTCAATCCCCGGTATGGGAACTCTACATTTCTAAAATTATAATAATTATAATAATATAATAATAATAATAACGACTATATTTTAACAGGCGACAAAGTTAGGCAAGCCTAGTCTTCCTTATGAGCCTCTATAACAAAGAGTATTACATACATAATAGACAATTAGAAATACTACAACAAAATTTAACAATGGCATCTGTCAATATCTTTCCACCTGTCGCAGGCAATTTGGCATTGGATATGAATTAGATGTGTTGATGGGATATGTTTCAATGAAAAACGTTAACTTAAACAAAGTTGATTATAATTTAACATTTAGACAATTTGTGTTCAGGAAAGATACCCGTAAGTGAAATAGTATATTCTCATTACTTATCGCCTTGGTGACCTGTGACAGGTATAAAAAACTGAATATACATAAAACAATTAATATCATAAATTATTAAAATATTAAAATGTAATGTCACATTATTTACGAAATCTCAGAAATCATTTAAATTAAGTTTGTCCATCAGAGAAGAACCATGATAGGTATGACCTTTTGAAGGATATTAGTGAATTTGTCTGGCGAACATTGAGGGGAATATTGTTCCATACAACTGGTTCTACAAAATTCAAGTCGTGGTTTTGGTACATATAGTGAGTTGTTTGAGTGAGATCGTAAAGATTTGTTGTCTGATTCTTTAAAAAGTTAAACATGTATTCTGGAAAATATAGTTCAGAGATTTATATACAAAAATTGCCTTTTTGTAGATAATGCGGTCATGAAATTCCATCCATTTTAATTCCTGAAATAAGTTTTTAGAAGGTGCATCGTATGTTTGGTCAAGAATTATTCGCGCTGTTCTTTTCTAAAATTTGTATAGCTTATCAACCAATGCATCACTACAGTTACCCTATATTGTACAGCAGTAATCAAGATGTGGTAGAATGTAGGCATTGAAAAATAGTTTTCTCATACGGGTAGAAAGATATGGTTTTATTCTTAAAAGCAGGTATAACAGTGAATTACATTTTTTAAGTGTGAGTTCAGTTTGAGTAATCCAACTTAGCTTGTGGTCAACATAGACTCCTAGTATTTTTTCAACTTCAGTAAAGTCAATACTTTGATCATGGAGCAGAAGTTTATGTTCCCCATTTAAGGACAGTTTGTAGACATTGTTTGATGGTGAAATCACCATGGCTTTAGTCTTATTAGGATTTGGTATCATTGAATTTCTATGACACCAATTATGGACAGTGTTAAGACTAGTTTGTAGGGTTACACACACAGTGTGTAAAGATGGACCAACTGCAGTGATAGTTGTATCATCTGTAAATATGTCTGTATAAGAATTTTGTAAGTGCAATGGCAAATCATTAATGATAAGAATGATTAGTATGGGCCCAAGAACAGAACCTTGGGGAACGCCTGATGTTTTTTTAAGTGAAGATGATAACTTTCCTGGTATTGACACGTTTTGGCAATGTTCTGATAGATACGACTTAGACCAGTTCTGAGAACTGAGGGATATGTTGTATTCTACCATTTTGTCAAGTAAAAGAGAGTGGTTTATCAGATCAAATGCCTCTGTAAGATCCAGAAAGACTGTTCAAACAAGGTGGTTTCTGTTAATATGTGTACATATGTAGTTATTTATGATATTTCCTACCGTGTTGACTGTAAAGTGTCTTGTTAAATATGCCAGGAAGTTGTTTACCGGTGCTACATCGGGCACTTTAAATAACCATGCAGTCTATCCGACATAAGAACTTAACACACTCCTGCAGCGCCGGACATGACTATATTTAAAGTATAACTTTGCATCCGGGGGCTTTCTCTTAGTATGTTCCTCTGTTCACATCATGCTGTATATGTTCTGGTTGATGATTCATATGCGCCCTGGACGCGGCAACACTATATATAAAATTATATACAAAGCGCCTTTGAACACGATATTTAAACATATAATTTAACATTAATCAATAGCAAATACGATTCTTACTTTTTTTCCGTCACAATGTTTACAACATATCCAGAACATGAAGTTCGACATATTATAATTATGATGCATAACCCATTTTGGTATGGATATGTTGGATCCCTCACCGTGTTGAATATGTGCCTAATGAAAAGGCCGCTTTATATAAATCTGCTATATTAATCAATACAATTAAATTTCATTCAATTTAAAGTCATTCAGTATATATTGTGAATGCGTGGTAATTATGTTACGTAGCAGCAGATGAAAGTATTTCGTGACAAAATCAAAATATTTATATTGAGTAATTGAATAAGGAAACTTTTTCAGGAGACTAATTTAAAATTTTCGGTACTTTAATTTTACCGACGGAAGTCATCAGGGGGTAAATTTGTCTACAATATTCAATTTGGTAAATAATCTATATAATCCACAACATTATCAATCAAAATTCGTTCTACTGGCGTAGAATGTATCCTGTAAGAACATTACATAATGCATTACACGACACGATCTCTTTCTTCAATTAAATTATAATACTGTTATACACGAAACTTACACAATTAGCAAATCGATGTACCGATTGGCACTAGTAAAATGGAATGAAAATATAACGATTCGGACTACTGACTAAACCCGAGAAATACCACATGGTGAGTACAAAGCTATACTTGTTTAAAATTGTTTAAAACCTTAATAATACTGGTGAGCATTAAACGGTCACATTTTTAAACAAAAGTTTTGTAAATATGTTAAATACCAATGTTACCTGTCGACTCACTCCCCAAAAATCGGAGGTGGTGTAAATGTAGTGCAGTAGGTTGGTCGCGCGTCTGAAAATAGACTTGAACTAGGTACTTCGTTATACAATTGAATTTGGATATTATACTCAGTTCATGTTTAGCTCGGGAAGGAACAAGTCATTCCTCTCATGCCTTATAGTATAATGTTACAGTTACGTCAGTCGGAAACAATTAACAATTCAATGTCCTTTGTTTCCAGATAGACGCACCTAAGTTGTCCCAGTGCAGCTATTAATGCATCTAAATAAACTATCCATTCCAAGAAGCTAACCAGTATTCATTGCTGCCATAAATGTATCATCTATCTTCATACAACCAATTACTGGGTTAATATGTCTGGACACACACGACAATAGTAGACTTACTGCGGGTAGTACTAAGGATCTCTTCTCCATTAACGCTTACTTAGCGATCGCACATTATACTCATAGGCACGTTCTCTCAACTCGTTTTAAAACAATTGTTGATGATTTGTCATATTCACTGATAGCCCCGAGAACAGATGAAAAGGTTCCATTATTATCTACAACGGACGAGACTTTAATTTCCCGTAACCGAACCGTTTCAGATTATATGGTACCCGATCATTGTTTATTTACATATCGTGATCATTTACAATTTGTCTAAGTGCAGCATATTTGATTCCAACGTTAATCTTTCCTTTCCAAAAAGTACCACAACCTTAGCTGTATTGAGAGTGTGTTTGTGAGAAAAGACCACTTATTGGGTTGATTCGCTTAAATCGTCAATTGTAAATCAAGCATTTATTGTTCATTTATCGTTAATTTTTTCAACAAACTGAGTGGAGGTTATATTTCGTTTTCTTCCATCACATGGTGTTTTCAACTTTTGAGACGCAACTAAAGTCCTCAAAATGTAGGTCATTCTGCAGAGAGCTAACCAAGTTACTAGTATTGCTTTTTGAAAAAATATTCGTTCGAGGATTAATGATGCTTTAACACTTCCGGATTGCAATAAACAACTTTATATGTAGGTTAATTAGCAACGATACAATGTTAATTACGTTGAAAACGGAATGGATTCCACTTCACATCCGGTTTATGAATACAAAAGATGGAAACACGACGTATTGCTTACGTATTTTGAATACTATTTTTAGTATATCAGATCAGTTTTTATTAGCTACTTCGGCATGTTGTATTCAATAGGTTTATTTTAAGCAGCGCGTTGAGTGATCCACCTTAAGGTTATTCACATCATGTTACTAAGAAATGGTTATATTATAATAGCTGGAACGACATATTCTCATGGCAACAAAGGACGGGAGGACAATCAAGACATACAAATCGCTGGCTCAGAATGTGCAGGTCGTAACTTCATTGTTCTACTTACGTCCTTATAAGACTGATATATATTTAAAATGAGCATTTAAAGGCGCTTCTTATGAGCCTATTTTCATGAAAATCGGAATTCAAGTTGAAATAACTTGTTTTACCATCAATAAAGAGTAATTCTCGGACAGTTTTTTTCTTTTTTTTCTCAAAATATCAGTTTTGTATATAAAACCTTCTCATTCAAACCCAGCGAAATGTGAACGCTTCTTGATTGGAGTGAGGGTGCGCCGACATTTTAAAACATAGGTCTAATATCGAAGTTGTTTCTATGTTGAAATGTACATGTACTATATCAAGAGCTCGGTGCGAAACGATTGTTGCTATTGTAGTACAAAGAGTTCAAGAGAAGGTATTACTTTTACATAACATGTATATCGAGTACATGAAACATCCAGACTCACTGCCAATAACATTAAAATACGCTTTCGAATTTACGACCAGTCGACCACGTAGTTGTCATGTTAAAAATTCCTCAGAGGTCTGCTGAAGATAAATTTGCATATAAAATACAACTTGCTGAGCTGTAGTAAATTGATTCCAACAGTTTGAAAACCGCCCACTTGAAGCCTGAAGTAATTTAAAGGCTGATAGATTTAACACCACCAGACTCGTACATTAAAATAGCAATCATTTTGGATGTAACGTCATGAATGGATTATGCGAACAGATTGTCTTGTTGTCGAAATATTTGATAGGGCATTGAGCTTACCAGTAAATCTAAATTTTACTTTGTTTGTGTTTCACATTCCCATACAACCTTCAAACTGGAACTTGCTGGCAACCTAATGGATAAAGGATAAGTAACATTATTAGTATTTAGAACTATATTACTAAATTACTAAAACATATTTGATTTAGCGAAACAAATGTAACAAAGAAGCCTAATTACAATGTTATTCTTTTAACCCCGATGGATCACATGATGTGGTTTTTGCAAACGTTTGGTGATACTTCTCATCCTCAGGTACATAATACATCAACAAGTTCTTGCTGGGTGATAACAAACATTACTACATCTCATACTCAAACTCCATACTCCATGTTCCAATTTAAAAAAAACGCTTTTTTAGAATTTTGAACCAACACCAACTTGTAGCACAGGATCAAACTAAGACAATGAACCCCCATTTGATATATTTCCATTCAGTAATAAAGAATAAAGAAGTTACAGCAGCTTTTGTTACTAAGAAATGCTTCAATTGGAGTACGAAGTATGAGTTGGGGCATGGAGTACGTTCTCCATTGTTTATAATCACCGGGACAGGAAACATGTGTACCACGTTGCTTGTGTTCGAGAAAGTTATTCGTACGATACTCCAGAATATACTACAACACGTAACGTTACATTATAGACAGGCACACCAAGGTATATAAACCCAGACAATCGCAAATGCTAAACACAAGAGTGAATTCGACGCTATTAAAACTAGAATCTTTATATATATTGACCAAATGGTATTCCCAACCGATTCATGGTTTGTCCAGAATGACATTATATGTATGTATGTAGTACATGAAAGCACAACATGATCAACGTACAAATCAGACTGATGATGACTTGTATTATGGCATAAAAGGGAGGCCATATCTGCAACTCTTGATATACCAAACAACAAGAGTTATTACCCTTGTTTGTTACTTATTTGAGAGTAAACTACACCAATGTGGTGGTACATGTCCACCATTGTCAAGATTTTAACAACCATTATACTATATTCATCAAAGGAATTTGATGGGTCCTGTTATATTTGTGACGTTCATAAAATTTATGACTTTCCTGACTCATTAAGCATGGAAGTGATATTAACTTATATACAACCGAGACTTAACTATTTAGAAAAATAAAACTGACGAATTATGGTCAGAAAAGTGTCTTCTAACGTATCTTTCCGAAAAATGTAAAAGTATTTATTAATTATACCATATTTATATAGCCCTTTTTTCATGTATACACACGTTCAAAAGTGCTGTACAATCGTGACTAATACTAGTACATGATTAAAACAATATATAATGTACATAAAATATACAAGTATGGACAAATTTATAAATCAGCTATAAAAATAATCAACCACTCAAATAATGGTGTACAACGATGATAGGGCACCAAGTTAGTGGGAACATACACATAGTCAGCATGAATAAGCTATAGTAAAATAGTGCGTGTTCAGCGCTTTCTTGAAAGGCGGTAGTGTTTTACTGTCTCTGGGTGCTGTTGGAAGTGTATTCCAGAGTTTCGGTGCAGCAGCTATGAAACACCGGTCACCGTTAGTCACATGCCTCGTCCTTGGCACAACGAGAAGAACAGAATCATTTTGAGACCTTAGCTGTCTTTGTGGAGTATACACTTCCAACATAGTTCTGATGTAGCAAGGCGATTTTCCATGTAGTGCTTTGAAAACATGAGTCAATACCTTGTACTCTACCCTGTACTGTACAAGTACCCAGTGAAGATCCTTGAGGACAGGAGTGATGTGGTAATAACGCGGTGTCCGTGTGATGAGCCGGGCAGCTGTATTTTGAATAAATGTAGTTTATTCAGAAAGATTTTTAAGGTGCCACATAGTAATTAATTTACAGTAATCTAGTCTCGATGTTACCGAAGAATTGATCAGGGTTTTTGTTGCATCAACAGCCAAGTATTGTCTGATTTGACCAATGTGTCGGATCTGCATGAAACACGACCTTGAGACAGAGTTTACATGTTTGTACATGTCCATATGCGAATCCAACATGGCCCCGAGGTTTCTCACCATCGACATTGGTCTGATCATAGCATCGCCAACTTTTACCTTGAAATTGTCGACTGAACTAGTATCCTTTTCGGTACAAACAGGATTACCTCTGTATTGTTCGGGGTTAAGTTTCAGCAAATTTTCTTTCATCCAGTTCAAGATATCCTTCAGACAAGCTTCAATTCGTTGCAGTGTTTCATCTCGCGAGACACAATCTTTTGGTTTGAATGCCATATGTACAATTGTTGCAATTGATGTTTTCTACAGATTGCATCTACTGGTTGTGTGTACATAATGTTGTTCTTCGGACCAAGCACAAAACCCTGTAGTACACTATAGCTCATTAGTATACGGGTTTTGAAAGTTCTCCATCTATACAGACAGTCTGGTGACGGTCACACAAATATGATTTCATCCACTCTAATGGCTTGCCTGTTATACCGAAATGATCGTCAAGTCGGCGTAATAGAGTTTTGTGATCAATGGTGTCAAAAGCTGCTGATAAATCCAGCATTACCAGAACGGTAGCTTTATTCTGATCTAGAGAGAAAAGGATGTCGTTTTGCACATGAAGAAGAGCCGTTTCAGTTGAGTGGAATTTTCAGTATGCCGACTGACGTTCTTCGTGGAGATCATGCTGTGTTAAATGCTCGTCCAGTCGAGCATCGAATCGACTACCTTTTCAAGAACTTTGGAAATGAAGGCAGGTTTGACACATGTCTATAATTTTTCAGTACATTTTGATCAAGGCCTGGCTTTTTTATCAGTGGTCTTATTCTGGAGCTTTTAAAAGCCTTGGGTACATTAGCAATTTTGAGTGATGCATTGAATATTCTTGTTAATAATGGCAGTAGTTCATTCAACTAATCCTTGAACAGTCATGTTGGTATAGGATCAAGTTCACATGATTTACTAGGTGATCTATTTATTAGTTAACGGATTTCATCCTCAGATGTTGGAGAAAATTCTGACAATTGCTCTGTTTCGAACGGAGTTAATTTCGACTTCAACGCTGTCGTTTTGAGCATCAGAAAATCAGAAGTTTTCAGAAAGATCATATACGCAAATGGAAAAGTCAACAGAAGAAAATGACGGGTGGTAATTGGTGAACATCAAGTACATTTGACAATTATATGGAAAAAAATGAATAAGGCTAGCAAAGTGCTTAGGGCAATATACTGTTTTTAAAACATGAGAGACTAGAAAAGCTGAAACTACTATCACTGACATATCGATGCTGTAGAGGTGACATCATAGTTATCAGTGCTGCTGCAGCTGCACAGTACAATATTTTGTGTGGAAAGTATGACCCTGTGGTATGTGATACACAATGTATATTCCAACTTCATACGACATATCGACGCTGTAGAGGTGACATCATAGAAGTGTGCATGCAATACAAGATCTTGTGTGAAAGTATAACCCTGAGATATGTGATACACAATGTATATTCCAACTTTATACGACTAGCGAGGGCACAGCAAGAAAATCTTCAAGAGCATGATTATATCTAGAAGTCAGACATAATTTCTTCAAATAAAAGTGTACAGAAAGTTGTTGGTATCTGTAATGTATTACCACAAAAAGTTATAGACTGGAAAAAAATATTTGTAAACAGTTAATTACTTTGGACAAATTCTTGTCTAGACAAGACACTGAATATTATTATAAAACTAAAATTATAACCTGTATAATATAGGACAAACACATTACATGCTGAAAACGGTTTAAAACCTAGAGGTGATCCAAGATCGAGGCCCTGTATAGTTGAACCTTCCTCAGAAGATGATTTGGGAGTTTTTGTGAGTAATATGTAAACATGTAGGCGTATATACTGAGTACAGAGAGGAACTATTCGCCAACGCTTATGAAAATTAGCATCGGAAATCAAGATAGGTCTCTATGCTGGTAAGGGAGATAAACACAGCCAAAACGTCAGGGACGGTCAATAGACGTAACCGTTTTCCGCGTGACGTCATTTTTGACGACTAAATAAACGGTAAACAAATAGAAATTCTGAGAAGGTGTGTCTTTGCTTCTGAGCAATACAGTACTTTTAGAATGAAGGTAAAATGCATTTATCGTTTTGCTAAACTGTTGAAAATTGAAATACTATTTAACTATCGATGGAAAATACAGTCAAGTGCCAAATTAAAGTTCACAAAGTAAAAAATGCAGGAAAAATTGGCCATATTTTTCACTTTGAAATTGCATCACACAATTAAATTATTATATCGTCGATTGCCCTGTTTCAGTGACTGACCTGTTTTCCATTGTATCATACGCTTTTTTAAAGAGTTCTTTGGTGCCAACAAAAATGTCAATGAATGCATATTATCAGATTATATCCTCGAGTGACCATAATTCGCCTACTTAAGCGTTAAACACGCAATAAACAATGTCAAACTTCATGTTTATATTAAATAAGGTCACTTACTTGGTAATATAATTCCTTCAATTATCTTACTCAAATGTACACCAATAAAATGATAAAATACTCCAAGAATTGAATAAAGCAAACGTCATAGTAAATATAAGTCGGCCATTTTGACCGTGACCTAAATACGTCACATGGCGCGCGCAATCAATTGGGCCAAAACTATTCACTTTAGCTAAACGTTCCAATTATGAAATTAAGCCTGAGCATTGTTAAATCAAATTAAGAAAAAAATCTAGTGCAAAAACAGCATATTTGTCACTGTTAAGTGATATTTACTATTCGTGTATTAATTCTGATTGGTCGTGCCACACACCAGTCTCTAATGGGTAATTAATAGACTTTGGCTGCATTATAAACGAACTTTTTTTACATCGCCATTACGGGCGTGGATCACTTAATGAATTTTAAGATAATCGCCGATAGTGATGTGTGGTCTGCCGATGTATGGTCTACAGAAATACAGAATTCGATTTTTTTTTTGCTATTCTGACCGTAAGGTCGGAAGCAACTTTGACCGAAGATATTTTTGGTTTGACCTTAAAAATAATTTATCCGACCACGTGACTTTCATTCATGGAACTGTAAACAATGCAGACGTGTGAAAAAATATTCGATTACGTTGCACATAGCGTTTACTGGGGTATTTCAACTACACGAATTTTTGGGAATAGTGAAAATGGTATAGTTTTATGATTTTTTGTGAAAGTAATCGAAAATTACATGTTATGACCTCGTATTTTCAGAAAAAAATATTCCCGCTAAAAAAATACTATTTTGTAAACATTTTCTCAAGATATGCGCGCGCATCGTCCAAATCTCACGATACTAGAGCCAAAACAAAATGGCGGTCGATTCGAAGGTCAGAGGCGAAATTAAGGCTCTCTACTATACTGTAACCCTATATCGATAGCTTAATTTGATTCTAAAACCTAAGTGACCCTTTGCTTTTATTATCATAATCGGTATTTCTTAGATGTGGGGCAATCTGCTAGGAGATTTTTTAATTTCTGACCTTTATCTCCATCGCAGATGTGCACTAAAGTGTCATATTTATGGGGGGGTTGCGATCAAATTTTTATCGGCACTTGAAAAGGTGAATGAAAAGTTGTAAATATCCTCGAATGACCATAATTCGCCTACTTAATCGTTAAACACGCAATAAACAATGGCAAACTTCATGTTTATATTAAATAAGGTCACTTACTTGGTAATATAATTCCTTCAATTTATCTAACTCAAATGTTCACCAATAAAATGATAAAATACTCCAAGAATTGAATAAAGCAAACGTCATAGTAAATAAAAGTCGGCCATTTTGACCGTGACGGTGACCTAAATACGTCACATGGCGCGCGCGATCAATTGGGCCAAAACTATTCACTTTTGCTAAACGTCCCAATTATGAAATTAAGCCTGAGCATTGTTAAATCAAATTAAGAAAAAAATCTAGTGCAAAAACAGCATATTTGTCACTGTTAAGTGATATTTACTCTTCGTGTATAAATTCTGATTGGTCGTGCCACACGCCAGTCTCTAATGGGTAATTAATAGACTTTGGCTGCATTATAAACGAACTTTTTTTACATCGCCATTACGGGCGTGGATCACTTAATGAATTTTAAGATAATCGCCGATAGTGATGTGTGATCTGCCGATGTATGGTCTACAGAAATACAGAATTCGATATTTTTTTTGCTATTCTGACCGTAAGGTCGGAAGCAACTTTCACCAAAGATAATTTTGGTTTGACCTTAAAAATAATTTATCTGACCACGCGACTTTTATTCATGAAACTGTAAACAATGCAGACGTGTGAAAAAATATTCGATTACGTTGCACATAGCGTTTACTGGGGTATTTCAACTACGCGACTTTTTGGGAATAGTGAAAATGGTATTGTTTTATGATTTTTAGCTCACCTGAGCACAAAGTGCTCAAGGTGAGTTATTGTGATCACTCACCGTCCGTCGTCCGTCCGTCTGTACGTCCGTCCGTCCACACTTTCAAACGACATCTCCTCTGAAACCATTTGGCCAATTTTGATGAAATTTTGCCAGGATGTACGTGGCATTGGGGGATTTAGTAATTGTTCAAATTATGGCCCTGGAGTCAAAATTGGCCCCGCCCCGGGGGTCACCGTTTTACATAGACTTATATAGGGAAAACATATAAAAATCTTCTTCTCTAAAACTACAATGCCTAGAGCTTTGATATTTGGTATGTAGCATCATCTAGTAGTCCCCTACCAAGATTGTTCAAATTATGCCCCTGGGATCAAAATTGGCCCCGCCCCGGGGGTCACCGTTTTACATAGACTTATATGGGGAAAACATATAAAAACCTTCTTCTCTAAAACTACAATGCCTAGAGCTTTGATATTTGATATGTAGCATCATCTAGTGGTCCCCTACCAAGATTGTTTAAATTATGCCCCTGGGGTCAAAATTGGCCCCGCCCCGGGGGGTCACCGTTTTACATAGACTTATATAGGGAAAACATATAAAAATCTTCTCCTCTAAAACTACAATGCCTAGAGCTTTGATATTTTGTATGTAGCATCATCTAGTGGTCCCTTACCAAGATTGTTCAAATTATGCCCCTGGGGTCAAAATTGGCCCCGCCCCGGGGGCAGGGATTTCCCTGATGCAGGTTTTCTGCGTCCCTGACGCAACTTTGTGGCTTGGGACCCTCATTTCTGCATTACTGTGCATCCTTGGGACCCCCAATAGGATCCCTCGAATAGACATTTCCATTTCAGCACAAACATTTTTCTTTCTGCTATTTATTGCACTAAGTCTTGTGGAGCATTGAGCAATCTGAATTTGTTGTTTTGTTTATCTATAAATTTGATACTCACTGTAATAATGGACTTGAAATGCATTACCATTTAGGGAAGGGACCCCCAAAATTTCTCAGGGACTCCCTGGTATAAACTTTAAGGGTCCTGGGACCCTCGTATGAAAATTCCTAGGGAAAACCCTGCCCGGGGGTCACCGTTTTACATAGACTTATATAGGGAAAACATATAAAAAATCTTCTTCTCTAAAACTACAATGCCTAGAGCTTTGATATTTGGTATTTAGCATCATCTAGTGGTCCCCTACCAAGATTGTTCATATTATGCCCCTGGGGTCAAAATTGACCCTGCCCCGGGGGTCACCAGTTTTACATAGACTTATATAGGGAAAACGTATATAAATCTTTTTTTCTAAAACTACAATGCCTAGAGCTTTGATATTTAGTATGTAGCATCATCTAGTGGTCCCCTACCAAGATTGTTCAAATTATGCCCCTGGGGTCAAAATTGACCCTGCCCCGGGGGTCACCAGTTTTACATAGACTTATATAGGAAGACATCGTCCCTTTGGCGCAACAAGGCCCTATCTCACATTTTTGACAAAATCACTTTTTTGCATAAAATGACCAAGAATCCATAAATACATATTCCTATTCAAATTTGAAAGTAAAATTTCAATTATAACCCCTTAAAAATTACATTTGGCAAAAGGTTGTATCTCATATCAATGCGTTTTGTTTGGCGCAACAAGGCCCTATTTCAACTATTTTACTTACATTTAGGTGGGATACATTGGTGAAACATGTTTGTATCTCATGTAAGAGTACTGTATGATGATGTACTTTTAAATTAACAGTCTATTGTGCAACATACACTATAGTAAATATTTTATAGTATGAATATCATATATAAAATCTAGCTGAAAATATTTCAGCAATTATGCATATTCCGAGTATAACTTGATATTCACTGAAAGTTCAGAAACTACTATCATTTAAATACTAGTACATAATGATGTCATTTAGTCCCAACTGAGAAGTAATTCACTTTAAGAAACTGAATACAAACTTATATAAATGATAAAAATACCAGATTGTTTTACAAGGGTTTCATTTGACCCTTTAATTCACCATTTGACCCTTGACATTTTTAGCTCACCTGTCACAAAGTGACAAGGTGAGCTTTTGTGATCGCTCTTCGTCCGTCGTCCGTCCGTCGTCCGTTCACAATTGCTTGTGAACACACTAGAGGTCACAAATTTAGCCTGATCATTATGAAACTTGATCACAATGATCATCTCTGTAAAATCTAGGTCAAGTTCGATATTGGGTCATCTGGGGTCAAAAACTAGGTCACTAGGTCAAATCAAAGGAAAACCTTGTGAACACATTAGAGGTCACAATTTGAGCCTAATCTTTATGAAAATTGATCACAATGACCATCTCTATAAAATCTAGGTCAAGTTTGATATTGGGTCATCTAGGGTCAAAAACTAGGTCACTAGGCCAAATCAAAGGAAAACCTTTTGAACACACTAGAGGTCACAAATTTAGCCTGATCATTATGAAACTTGATCACAATGATCATGTCCATAAAATCTAGGCCAAGTTCGATTTTGGGTCACCTGGGGTCAAAAACTAGGTCACTAGGTCAAATCAAAGGAAAACCTTGTGAACACATTAGAGGTCACAATTTGAGCCTAATCTTTATGAAACTTGATCACAATGATCATCTCTGTAAAATCTAGGTCAAGTTCGATATTGGGTCATCTGGGGTCAAAAACTAGGTCACGAGGCCAAATCATTGAAAAACATTGTGAACACATCAGAGGTCACAATTTGTGACTAATCTTTATGAAAATTGATCACAATGATCATCTCTATAAAATCTAGGTCAAGTTCGATATTGGGTCATCTGGGGTCAAAAACTAGGTCACAAGGCCAAATCATTGAAAAAGCTTGTGAACACACTAGAGGTCACAATTTGAGACTAATCTTTATGAAAATTGATCACAATGATCATCTCTATAAAATCTAGGTCAAGTTCGATATTGGGTCATCTGGGGTCAAAAACTAGGTCACAAGCCTTTGAAGGCCAAATCATTGAAAAAGCTTGTGAACACACTAGAGGTCACAATTTGAGCCTAATCTTTATGAAACTTGATCACACTGATCATCACTATAAAATTTTGGTCAAGTTCGATATTGGGTCATCCTGAGTCAAAAACTAGGTCACGAGGCCAAATCATTGAAAAAGCTTGTGAACACACTAGAGGTCACAATTTTGATCTTATCTTTATGAAACTTGATCACAATGATCATCATTATAAAATTTAGGTCAAGTTCGATATTGGGTCATCTGGGGTCAAAAACTAGGTCACAAGGCCAAATCATTGAAAAAGCTTGTGAACACACTAGAGGTCACAATTTGAGACTAATCTTTATGAAAATTGATCACAATGATCATCTCTATAAAATCTAGGTCAAGTTCGATATTGGGTCATCTGGGGTCAAAAACTAGGTCACAAGCCTTTGAAGGCCAAATCATTGAAAAAGCTTGTGAACACACTAGAGGTCACAATTTGAGCCTAATCTTTATGAAACTTGATCACACTGATCATCACTATAAAATTTTGGTCAAGTTCGATATTGGGTCATCCTGAGTCAAAAACTAGGTCACGAGGCCAAATCATTGAAAAAGCTTGTGAACACACTAGAGGTCACAATTTTGATCTTATCTTTATGAAACTTGATCACAATGATCATCATTATAAAATTTAGGTCAAGTTCGATATTGGGTCATCTGGGGTCAAAAACTAGGTCACGAGGCCAAATCATTGAAAAATCTTGTGAACACACTAGAGGTCACAATTTTGACTCTATCTTTATGAAACTTGGTCACAATGTTTATCTCTATAAAATCTAGGTCAAGTTAGATACTGTGTCATTTGGGCCAAAATCTAGGTCACTAGGCCAAACAGGTGAGCGACCCAGGGCCCTTTGGACCCTCTTGTCTTATAAGTCACATTTTACGCGTTTTACGTAGGATTCTGACAGAAAAGTATTTTTTCCTCCCAGTGGTTGGTATTTCCATAATATTTGGATTAATTAATGGTGTATTCCAGTATATTTTTGCTATAAATGGTAAATTCTTGTTTAAAATGATCAATCAGATTTTAAGCTTGACTTATGAAAGAAAAAGAGAACCTAATATACTGTCAATTAAGTGTGGGTCGGTGTCCGCGTTGCATCATAAGGTTATGTTTTTAACAATCCTTAATAATCCCATACTTTAACAGACATTCAACTCAAACTTTGAATACTTGTTTATCATCAGAACTACCATTTAGTTTACTAGGAAGGCCTGTTACAATGGCTCCCCTAATTTTGGAGGAATATGTCCCCTTTTTACGTAAAAATAGCAAAAAAGATTAAAGTTTTGAATACTTAAATATTTTCAGTAATATTATTAAAAGATATTCAACTCAAAGTGAAAGTGTGAAAGTATCAATTGATTTATTTCTAATATTTACTATTTCATGACTATGTTGTCTGCTTAAAATTTCACTTTTCACCCCCAAAAATTCTATAAGAGAAAAAGGGCTATAGCTCTGTCTAAATACATTCTTCAGTTCTGGGATGCAAATCTGATTATTAAGTGGAATTTTGACTGTTGACTGTTTGACTTAAAACATAATTCTGTTATTATGTTTAAGGATGTCAGGGTGTAATTTTTTTAAATATTCCTGAGGACTGTATTTTTTTATAATTTTCCTTCTATTGTATACCCATTAAGATATCTACTTGTGATTTTTTTTTAAATTCCATCAGTTAAGAGTGTAATTACTTTTTTATTTCCCCTAGGGTAAAAATGTTCTGCAAATACAATTGATTATTTAGTCAATTTAAGTATAAAAATGATGTTTGAACTAACTATGAGATAATAAATAATGAATAAATAATAAAAATGTAACCCTACCCCCTTTAAAATTAAGGCAAAATGTTTGTCTATTTGCACATAAGTTACAGTACCATATTAATAAAATTTAATGACAATAAAAAATTAACCAAACCATTGGCAGATCTGAAATGTTCTCAAAATTAACTTAAATGTATGAATAATGTATTTACAAAAATTTGAAAGGTGTTACCATGCCGTTTTGAAAATAGACATCTCAGAAATCTGTAGTTAAACCTGATTTTAAAGCGACTAAACTCCATTTTGATAATAAAACACGTTTTGTAGACGTTTTAATCACAAAACTATGTTTCACAAATATATAAAGTAGTCTTACAACTTACATTATGATCAAAGGCACTATTGATGAAAACTCCCAATCATGTTTTGCCATCCGTTAATTAGGTCACAACTTTTTCCCACTATGCTGTAACAATGTTAATAAATATTTTGCTGCGTTAGCCACGCAATAGATTTTAGGGGTTTAAAAGGTAATAAACCAGACCAACAAGTCCAGATTCGTTAATAAATGTATTCCGTCAGTCAAACCAAAAAAGGCCTTTTTAAGAGAGCTTTTTGATAAATTTAAATTTTTGCATTTACCAACTGGAGTTTAGTCCCTACACTATTTACCGCTTATAAATTCCTATAAAGTAAGAGAAAATTTTCAAAATAAATACTTTTCTCCAAATTAAACTTTAAAGTCATGTTGTGAAGCCAAAACATTTAAAAAAAATAAAAATAAAGAAAAAATTGTTAAAAATATTTTGGCTCTTAGTGGGGTTTGAACCCACGCCTATAGGCAATGTGTTAATTTACCATACAATTAATGAACTTGAGGAGATGTTAGACCTTGTCAACATTGAGTTATAAGATAATACAGGTGATACTTCAGAAGTTATCATATGTATACTGCACAAATTGACTTTTATTCCAATATCTCAGTTTAACGAGTAATTACGAATTGTAAGCAATACAAAAGGCCCCTTCCGGTTTAAACTTATTTTCAATGGTTCTGTTGCCATGGCAAACACAATTGTTGTCATAAGAAAAAATAAAATAGATGTACATAATGTCTTTAATGCCGCCTATATATACTACTTACACACAAAGTTTCATAAACCTCACTTGAAAACTGTTTGAATCACCGGGTAATACCCGGTACAAGATCCAGATTTTGAAGTATTTTCCATATTTCCGTATCCATAGCAACCACAATTTTTGTCTGAATCAAAACTAAATTTGCAAATTAATATCCTTGTTGGTCGCTATAATTACATACAAAGTTTGAATAAAACTGTTTGGGTATGTTTTATACTTCAGATAATATGAGTCTAACAAACTTTCAGGACTCTCAGAAGCTGGCTATTATGATTGTTCCCTTTTTCTTAAAGAGGTCCCAAAAAAGGATTTTTGCAAAATATTTAGTCACAAATGTGTTGATAGGTTGATCTTCATTGTTATTGTGTTTATAAACCTCATAACGAATTGCATTTCATTAACAAACATAAATGAATCGCTAAAAGGTATTGAGATACAACCTTGTTGCGCCAAACACTTTGATAATAACCTTGAATTTATTTGGTGCAACAAGGTTGTATCTAGGAAATTGATCAAAATCTCTTTTATAGAGTATTTTTGTTCTATGTATTATGTATCAACTTAAATGTCATGTTTTATTGAAGTAAATATCAAAAGCCAACACTAGTTCATCAATTTGTTACAAAATAATAAAGTTAATTCCTCCTCCTGAAAAAAGTGAAAAACTGAGATAGGGCCTTGTTGCGCCAAAGGGACGACATATAAAAATCTTCTTCTCTAAAACTACAATGCCTAGAGCTTTGATATTTGGTATGTAGCATCATCTAGTGGTCCCCTACCAAGATTGTTCAAATTATGCCACTGGGGTCAAAATTGGCCCGCCCCGGGGGTCACAAGTTTTAAATAGACTTATATAGGGAAGACATATAAAAATCTTCTTCTCTTAAAACACAATGCCTAGAGCTTTGATATTTGGTATGTAGCATCATCTAGTGGTCCCCTACCAAGATTGTTCAAATTATGCCCCTTGGGTCAAAATTGACCCTGCCCCGGGGGTCACCAGTTTCTATATTTACACTCTACCTTTGTTAGTCTAAATTGTGCAGGGCTTCATTTATAATCAGGTGAGCAATATAGGGCCATCATGGCCCTCTTGTTTTGTGAAATTAATCGAAAATTACATGTTTTGACCTCGTATTTTCAGAAAAAAATATTCCTGCTAAAAAAATACTATTTTGTAAACATTTTCTCAAGATATGCGCGCGCATCGTCCAAATCTCACGAGACTAGAGCCAAAACAAAATGGCGGTCTATTCGAAGGTCAGAGGCGATATTAGGGCTCTCTACGATACCATGAAATATATAGCATGTCCACGAAGATCAACCCTTTTTCTCGTTATCTGCACCAAAAACATCCATAAAACACTCAGCGGTTCGTTTGTCCGACAATTTTAACACGACAATGTCGCACTTTTAAATTCCACTACACAGCTATTTGTTGTTGATATGCAAATCGCATTCCCCTATCGACCAATCAGAATACTCCATGGAATGAGTTTCTAGAACAATGGAGGATGCTGGCAGATCTTCGGCACTATTTGGTTTTCACAGTGATGTACACTGGTACGCGTGAAACCAATTACACTGAGCTCGCTTGGGTGAAACTAAAAACGAAAAATTAACGAAGATTTGTTGACAAATCGAGCTGATTTTTCTTGTAAACTGATAGTTAATGACTTATGAACAGAATACGATAAGTTAAATGAATTTTACTGCTTGCTTAGCGATTCGCACAACGTTAGCATATGAATTACACACGTGTTGCGCTCATCTGTACGGGCGGTATACGCGTACCGGATACTCACAGTTATGTTTACATTTGGATTTTCGGAAATTACACGTGCTGATTATTTATCGATTTATTGATTATAAGGACCAATATTAACAGGTATTCTGTACCATTCGTTTATTTTTATTATATTTTACATGTTCAATGCTGAAAATGGCTCTAATTTGGCGTAAAAGACAGAATTCATGAAACTCAAAAACTGATCAGTAAAGCGCATCATGGGTCTTGACCTAGAAGTGGATACTCTAAGTCGAGATTGTTTGACTAGGTATTTTTGACCAAATTCTTATCACTTTTAGAGGGATTAATAAAAGTACCCTTAGATGACCCCAAATGCAAGAGTTTAAATTTCTCGGAGATATGTACTTCCTGGCACCTTTATATCATAGTTGCGGAAAAACAGTGTCCCCTAAAGTTAGTATCCTTATGGGGTGCTTGGTATCATTTAGAGTCATCCAAGAAATTATATTGATGTAATTTGGCAAGAAATAAAACATAAGAGCCAATTAAATTATAACCATTCATACACATTTCTGAAAACTACACAATTTTAGCTTTAATATGGTACCAAGATCATGAATTTGCAACTAGAAATAAAAAAGTTATAAGAGGCCAAGAGGGGCTATGTTTTATCATATTTTTGTCCTAAAATCTAGAGGGACACCATTTTTAATACAGTCCACCTTTATCAACTCTTGAGGCACAGCCAAGAAATATTAATACATATCTTAAAATTAATTTATTCATTGTTAAAAGTTTAAACTTTATTATCCCCCGCCAAAGGCGAAGGGGATACGGTAATGGTAGGCGTCAGTCCGTCCGTCTGTCCGTTCAAACTTCTGTGTGCAACTCCTCCTACATTTCTTAAGGGAATTTGACAAAACTTTCACAGAATAACTGCCATGATGTCCCCCAGCACATTATATATTGTCAGGATTTTTTTATTTGACAATTTTTGACAAAGTTATTGCCATTTGTTGTTTTTTGCATATAAATTCTTCTGTGTGCAACTCCTCCTACATTTCTTAAGGGAATTCGACGAAACTTTCACAGAATAAACTTACTGCTATGATGTCCCCCAGCGCATATTGTCAGGATTTTTTTATTTGACCATTTTTGACACAGTTAGTGCCCTTTGTCAATTTTTTACATATTTCTCATAGAATTTTGTCAAAACTTTTACAGAAGTAAAGTTATGAGGTACACTAGCGGATATCGTCAGGATTTTTCATTTCGGCCACTTTTGAAAGAATCATGGCCCTGTGTTGATTTTTTACATATTAATCAACTTCTGTATGCATTCTTCACACTATATAATCTTGCATCATCAACAACAATTCAACTGTACAGGTCATCCTTATGAAGCTTTCGTGATAATATTTGTCGCTTTAATACCTCAATTTTTCCTTCGGCGGTGGATATGGCTGTCAGTGACTGCTTCTTGTTTGGGTATTAATGTGGTTTTTTAGGTGACGTTATTCAATAGACATCATTAAATGGTAGATTCCAGTGATTATTTCAAATATTCTGGAGGAATTTTTGTTTAGATCAAAGAACAATAACGCAAAGTTAAAGTTCCTTAACTAGCATAATTTTATTTTCAATATATTTAAACAGTAGGAATGGATTAGATGTTTTGGTCATTGAAACTGGTCAATCTACCGTAAATCTATAATACCATAATTTGGAATCATGTGATAGAATAGTCTCAGCATGATTTGATTCTGTTCAGAAAATAATTCACATTTATCAAATGTTTGGTTACTAGGCAATTTTAGAACATCAATGAAAATTCTTCATTGGTTGAATAAGCCTGGTTGCCATGGTTACATACTTTTATTATTTTGTTTGTCAATTATACAGAAATATAAAGGAGTAATTGACATTCTTAAGTTAAAGCCACAATAAGGTTCCGGAACAACCTATTTTCTAAAGATAGAGAAACAAATCTTTGTTACTGATTTGGAGACTGATAAATAATTTACACATCAAGCTATTAAAACACGCTCTTACTGTCATATATGTGAACTAATCTTCCCTTGAAGATTGACATGACGACCCCGGTTTGTTCACAAATACGGCGTTTAACAGCATCTCCGTCACTTTCCGGAGACTACCGAGAATATTTTGCCAGTTTCTGATAACCAATGGATGGATAGCACACCTATTGATAACGTAGGGCGCATACTATAACCCGGTATTTACCAGTACCTTCCGGTATCGTATAAAGTAGTCCGGTATTGACACCTAATCACGTTGTATATTGCCTTGTGTATTGCCTTGTATATTGACATAAATCATGTTGTATAATTGAAACATGCCAGAGGCGGGGGATTAACTATGCATATGCAATATAGATAGTGCGAATGGCTGTGTGCAGATGAATTAATTTCTCCGATAATTATTAGATTTATATTTTCTTGTACAGTAGAATCTACAATAAAATAATAATTGCTTACTTGTAAGTATATAAATCTGCATGTCCAATATACACGAATGTTGTGAGTTATTTAATTTTCATAAACACGTGTCAATCATTATGAAGATCAAAGAGGTGGCCTTTTATTTTAATATCAATATAAAACGCACAAACATAATCATATGAATGGAAAATTAAAATATATGTTATATCCATATGCCCTCAAATTTTCCTATGCATATGTATTTATTTGTAGCTAGCTACATTTTGTTTATTGTCTGATACAACATAATCTGTAATAAAATATAAAAAACTAGATGTTTTTGTTTGTCCTTATAATTTTATATTGCTGGCTTAGAATGAGAAGGTCGTAAGTGCCATATTTGAAATCTATATCACAAGGCACTTCTTATGAGCCTATTTTCATGAAAGCTTGTTAACCATAAGTAAAGAGTAATTTGTCAGACAGATTTTCTTATTTTCTCAAAATATGATTTTGTAGATACGATCTTTTCATTCGATATGCTATGTATCATGGAGTTAATGTGCTTTTCTATATAATTCCATGATTATATTAAGTGATATATATTCATTCACACTTCTACACTTATCCTTTAATTGGATTATACTTAGCCATTCAATTAGGCGTGAGTCATGATTAGACTACAATACCCCACGCAATATACAATACAATATAGGCCTACAACAGGGTACCGGCAGATACCGGTGTACCGGGTTTTGTGCGTATACTTCCGATCATTGACAAAATCTTCGGAATCGTTTGAAAAATTTAAACGTAAACACTATTGAGTATTTTGTACGGAGGACAAAATACTAAATAGCGTTTTCAGTTGATTATTTCTCAAAGAAGGAACAGCGACCTGAGGTCAGATATGGGTCCCTTCTGCACCATTTTTAGTATAATTTAATATCTCAATATTTCAATAATTTTTGTAGATAGAAAATATTACCATTTTAAACCTTATTGGGACTTTAAAAATCAATGTCATTTATTGTTAAAATGTGAAGTTGTAAAATGTAAAGTCATTAAATCTCGAAGTTGAATAACAAAAAGTGTAGTTCCCATTGACTCCCATGCAAATTCTGTCATATTCACGTTAAAAAATATCAAAATGTTTGTTATTTTTGTATTTTCTGTGTTTCCATGACAACACTGTCAAATGGACTAACCTTCGATTTTTAGTGGTGTTCTAGAATTACTTGGCCACGAGAATCGACTGTATATTTCTATAATATAGTACATAATACCTACCACCACCATAACCGATACCATTGTACCATTATTATTCACATGTTATTACTCTGTAATCTGTGAAATGTTTACAAATAAAGTTATTGTTCTGTTCTGTTCTGTAAATGAGTAAAGTGCATGTCAGTTTTATCAGAAATTGATTATCCTACTAAATGAAAGTAAACATAGTCTAATTGTACTCATCAATTAATTTTTCTGATTTTTGCGCTTTGTGAACTTTAATTTTGCACCTGACTGTTGTATACTCAGTCATACATGATTTAATTTCTTAACTTATAGGCCTAACAGCATGGGCAGATCCAGGATTTCTGGTTGGGGGTTCGAGGGCGTAAGAAATTTGCTGGTGTTCAGGGCAAAGTCCTGCATATAAATACCTGAAGCACAATATACAGTGAATTAAAAAGTAACACAAAGTTTGATAAGGGTCCTGAATACCTAAAACACAATATACAGTGAGTTAAGGGTAATACAAAGTTTGATAAGGGTCCTGAATACCTAAAACACAATTTACAGTGAGTTAAAAAGTAATACAAAGTTTGATAAGGGTCCTGAATACCTAAAACACAATATACAGTGAGTAAAGGGTAATACAAAGTTTGATAAGGGTCCTGAATACCTAAAACACAATATACAGTGAGTTAAAAAGTAATACAAAGTTTGATAAGGGTACTGAATACCTAAAACACAATATACAGTGAGTCAAAAAGTAATACAAAGTTTGATAAGGGTCCTGAATACCTAAAACACAATATACAGTGAGTCAAAAAGTAATACAAAGTTTGATAAGGGTCCTGAATACCTAAAACACAATATACAGTGAGTTAAGGGTAATACAAAGTTTGATAAGGGTCCTGAATACCTAAAACACAATATACAGTGAGTTAAAAGTAATACAAAGTTTGATAAGGGTCCAGAATACCTAAAACACAATATACAGTGAGTTAAAAAGTAATACAAAGTTTGATAAGGGTCCTGAATACCTTAAACACAAGATACAGTGAGTTAAAAAGTAATACAAAGTTTGATAAGGGTCCTGAATACCTAAAACACAATATACAGTGAGTTAAGGGTAACACCAAGTTTGATAAGGGTCCTGAATACCTAAAACACAATATACAGTGAGTTAAAAAGTAATACAATGTTTGATAAGGGTCCTGAATACCTAAAACACAATATACAGTGAGTCAAAAAGTAATACAAAGTTTGATAAGGGTCCTGAATACCTAAAACACAATATACAGTGAGTTAAAAAGTAATACAAAGTTTGATAAGGGTCCTGAATACCTTAAACACAATATACAGTGAGTTAAAAAGTAATACAAAGTTTGATAAGGGTCCTGAATACCTAAAACACAATATACAGTGAGTTAAAAAGTAATACAAAGTTTGATAAGGGTCCTGAATACCTAAAACACAATATACAGTGAGTTAAAAAGCAATACAAAGTTTGATAAGGGTCCTGAATACCTAAAACACAATATACAGTGAGTTAAAAAGTAATTCAAAGTTTGATAAGGGTCCTGAATACCTAAAACACAATATACAGTGAGTTAAAAAGTAACACAAAGTTTGATAAGGGTCCTGGATACCTAAAACACAATATACAGTGAGTTAAGGGTAACACCAAGTTTGATAAGGGTCCTGAATACCTTAAACACAATATACAGTGAGTTAAAAAGTAATACAAAGTTTGATAAGGGTCCTGAATACCTTAAACACAATATACAGTGAGTTAAAAAGTAATACAAAGTTTGATAAGGGTCCTGAATACCTTAAACACAATATACAGCGAGTTAAAAAGTAATACAAAGTTTGATAAGGGTCCTGAATACCTAAAACACAATATACAGTGAGTTAAAAAGTAATACAAAGTTTGATAAGGGTCCTGAATACCTTAAACACAATATACAGTGAGTTAAAAAGTAATACAAAGTTTGATAAGGGTCCTGAATACCTAAAACACAATATACAGTGAGTTGAAAAGTAATACAAAGTTTGATAAGGGTCCTGAATACCTTAAACACAATATACAGTGAGTTAAAAAGTAATACAAAGTTTGATAAGGGTCCTGAATACCTAAAACACAATATACAGTGAGTTAAGGGTAATACAAAATTTGATAAGGGTCCTGAATACCTTAAACACAATATACAGTGAGTTAAAAAGTAATACAAAGTTTGATAAGGGTCCTGAATACCTAAAACACAATATACAGTGAGTTAAAAAGTAATACAAAGTTTGATAAGGGTCCTGAATACCTAAAACACAATATACAGTGAGTTAAGGGTAATACAAAGTTTGATAAGGGTCCTGAATACCTAAAACACAATATACAGTGAGTTAAAAAGTAATACAAAGTTTGATTAGTTTTATTTATATGAGTCCTGAATATCTAAACAACAATATGTAGTGGGTTAAAGGTATCATTAAGTTTGATAACGGTCCTGAATATCTAAACACAAAATGGAATGAGCTTTTAAAAAGCCAAGGGTATCACAGTATCACCAAGTTTGGTTGCTGGTTAGAAACAATAATATCTCAACACAAAAATATTAAGAAATAACTTATAACTACTGTTAATTGTTTAATATTTTCAGATCACCTAGCACTGACTGATACACAGAATGCCGTCTGACAAGGACTTGTACCTCTGGTGGAGTGGCTCTACAGACAGTGTATTCCTGTATTACCTCACTGGAGCAATGGCTATATCATTCTTTGCTACAATTCTAATTACAAAATCTCTCAGAAGAGAAGAGGTATGATATTTTTAATTAAAATATAAATCAATTTTGTGTTTCATTTTAAGTTATTATAAATTTTAGTCTATAAATATTAATTTAAAAAAATAAAAATAAATACATAATACTAGTACCAAAAGAGTAAATAAGTGGAACACACTGTCAGTCCTGCAACTGTTGATTAATGGTGTTCCTAAAGGCTTTAAGTTTATATCAAGAATTGTTTTAAGTGTAGGACAGCAGTTTTCTGCGACATTCCTGTCTATTATTTATTAACAGGCACATTTCGAGTTGAAGTGTTATAAATAAACTTGTTTAAACAATGAATGCAAAGAAATTATTTTGTGTCTAATAACTTTTAGTCTAGAGTTATAGAACTTCTTCACATGGATAATGGCAGAGATATATTGGTGACATATTTGCTGAAAGTGACAACTTCCATCATGCCAGGTCAGTATGTACTCAAAGCTATATAACCCTTTATTCCATTGTGACATATTTTGAGGCATCTGCATATCTACGAAGCCGATCTATGTATTTCTACGCAATTATAGCTCTAGTGCAATAAATTGCAAATACAAAAACAAACTTAACCAATTAGTTATATTTATTATTTAATGACCCGTATGGATTATAAGGTCGAAAGGTCAAGGTTCATGACTATCGGGTATTTATACATGAAATTAAATGCCCTCAAACACTAATTTTGAACCTTGTATTTATTTCCTGAAATGTAAAATCCGCGAATTAAGGTCCCATCGAAATGGGTTTTTTTACCAAAATCACGAAATTTTGTCCCATCAAAATTAAATGGTTTTACAGTACATCTTTTACAAACACATTCTTGTTCTGTTACATTATTCAGGCTCAAGTTGTCCAAAATCACTGAAGGTGTTTATGCAGTTGAAAGGGGAAAGAGACACATCTGAATATTTTCAGCTGAGGGCCAAGTCATGTGGCAAAGAAATATTCCAACGTGGACACACCGACATTTTCATTGCCACTGTCCCAGGTAAAATAGCTAATTATGGCATCCATTATTGACTTGTCTTTTGAAATAATAAAAAAATAAATCTCAGTTGAATTTATTATTGTGGATGCTCTATATATTTATAAGTAGAACAGTCATAGGGTTTTTCATTTTATGCTCCATTCAATATTATGCCCTCACAGGGGTGGCGTGTGACCCAGGGGAATTAGACATTTTCGATTTTTTTTATGTCTAAATCCCCGAGTATGGTACACATGATCATGTAGTAATTCACGGGCTGAAGTCTATTCCTGGGACTCGGAGTCGATAAGGTTGTCAAATTCCTGACTATTTTTGCAGGATTTATGACCCTTTTACCACTGTCCACTGATTGTATTTCAATGAAACTTAACATGAATAGTTGGTACAAAGCCTACATGTTCATAATATCAGGATTTTACCGAGATAATTATTGCCAGAGTTGCAGCGCTTTAATGATCAAAAATTAATTTGACTGTGTTTATTCTCCTTGACCACTGGTCAGCTATAAAATTAATGAAACTTCACCAGAATATTTGGTAGAAAGCCAAGCTGTGCATATTCATTATTGTCAGGATTTTAGGTAGGACAAATATTGCCAGAGTTCATAATGGGCCTTTTCTGGGAACCATATGTTTTTGTGTGTAAAACCTTTCTTCTTTTGTGGTTGCTTAACTGTGTATGACACCATTTTCAGATAGACTAGGATACATAAAGTCTGTGGAATTACTTGTGTCTGGACTGGAAGGGAATTTACTTTGGTAAGTTCACAGAAATGTTATAAGTTTATTTTCTGTTCAGTCATCAGTTGATATAGATAGGACAATCTCACTCATGAGGTTCGTCTCAAAATAGCAACACTCATTCCATAAACTTTCAGTATATCCTCGCCAAACGACACCTCTGAGGAGCAACACCCTCTAAAAATGACGTCTTTGAAATTGTTATCCCCATTGTTATTTCTGTGTATTTCAACCTTTGTTTAATTTAACCTCTGACAAGAGACGGATGTGTTTTTAGCTCACCTGTCACATAGTGACAAGGTGAGCTTTTGTGATCACTCTTCGTCCGTCCGTCAGTCAACAATTTGTTTGTGTTCACTCTAGTTATAATTACATATTCAGATCATAACTCTCTACAATAGTAATTAATAGTAATTGTAATATAAATATGCATCGATAAGAGAAATATGAATGAAATGTATCATTTTACCAAAATCTGGTCATTTCCGCGATTGAAGGAGCTAGGTCTCAATTTCTCTGCAACTGTAACAGTCCATAATAATGTTTGCTTGCAGGAAGATTAAAGATGTAGAGTTGTACAATCCTGTAAACAGATCCAAGAAGTACCTTCCAGTTACCATGACAACATTAGAAGTACTCAGTCAGAAGGTAGATAATGTGTTAACTCCTCTGACAAATAGGTTAGTATATTACCTCTCCTTATTTATTGTCAATTAAGCCTACAATATTTAGCAAATTAACTCCCCTTAACTCAGGTCCATATTATCTCAAACAGTTTGCACATTATTAATTATAAAATCCTCCTTAATACAAGTTATTATTATGCTTATTATTATAACTGAGGTCAGTAAGTCAAGGTCACTGGCCTTTACCATGTTTTAGACCTAATGGTTTTCGTTCAATAACTCATGAACGTTGTGTCCTAGGATTGTCAAACATAACATGGAGGTTGGTCAGCAACTGTAGATGACCCTATTGATTTTGAGGTTAGTATGTCAAAGTCACTGTGACCTTTACCATTTACGACTATTGGGCTGCGATGGGGGCATACATGTTTTACATACATCTATTTTTGCATATATTTCACAGTTGGACGACCTGGATCATCAGAAATCTATTTAAATACCACCAGTGGATGGCGATGTTTGGTAATACAGTAAGACTTGGTGCCTTCACTGAGTTAGTCCATGTGCTGTGTGTATTTATGAGTTTGTTTAGTGTGATGATAATCTCACAGATGTTCTATATAAGCCTTCCTAGAGGAGAGTTTACACCAAGTCCTGAAGAAGACCTAGAGGAGCTGGAAGAAGGGGAGGAAGATCCAGGAATGTTTAATCTCAACAACCATTCACTACTCATTGCCACTGCTGCCTCTTCTATGTGCTGCTCTGTCTTGATTCTAGCACTTGAAATTCTATTACAGAGTGTAAAATCTGAGGAAGAAAATCCTGGAAATGCTTATCACAAAATGTGTGGTAATGAATCTCTCAAGTTTCAAAATCTAAAATCACAGGTTAAAACTAACACGTATTCCTATTCATATAATGCCCCAGTGTTTTTCTTGCCTCAATGTGATTACCTAGATGTCCATTCTGTCGACATTAAACATGGTTCCAAACTTGACAACACTGATACAGACAATATACCTGAATATCTTCCACTGTTTGTCAAATATCTGACCAAGGAACTTGAACAACAAGGGTCACAATCGAATCCAGATTTATATAAAGATTCACAGCAGAATGGAATGGCAGGTCCTGAATTTACAGGTGAAACATTTGAATTAGAAAAAACACCAACCATTTCCTCTAAGTTTCCAAACCTTCCCAATTGGAAACGTAAAACAACTGAACAAAAGTTTGAGAGAGAAGATTCAGATAACAAATTGCACGAGATAGAACTGTTTCACCCCTCCTCAGATGAAGAGTTTGTTAGTTCACTTGATCTTGATCAGCTGATGTCATCTACAAACAATGTAGAACAAGGTTTGATTGACTGGAGCTACTTGGATGATATAAATACTGGAACAACTTCACAAATCTTTGAAAATGCCGAGAATGACTCTTGTCTGGAACAAGTTGTTATTGAAATGCCTGAGCAGAATGATTCCATAATGCAGTTATTACTTCATAATGATTCTGAAGAGTCCAGTGTGACTGAAGATATAGCTGGAAGTGGTACGGTTGAACACACAGAGGCCGTCGGTTCCAAAAGCTTACTGGAGAATGCCAATGAAAGCAAGAATGCTTTAGTAGTTGAACTTAAAGAATCGGAAAACTTAGTTGATGTGGTTAGCTCAGGTATGTTTAAATACAATTAATCACACTCCTAAACGCAAAACCTGTATTTTTCACTGCTGTAAAATCATTAATTTTCGTGGGGTTAAATTTTGTGGATGTCGTGGTTCACTTTCAACCGCAAAATCAAATCCCATCAAACTCTGATTTGGCCCTTGTATTTATTAACTGAATTGTAAAATCCACAAATTAACATCCCATCGAAAATGTCTTTTTTGCCAAAACCACAAAATTTCGTCCCTTCGAAAATAAATGATGTTACAGTATTTTCATTATTTCTTGAATATTAATCATTGGGTGAAATATATAGTTAAAATGTATAGTGTAAATGATCAAATACTCATTTAAAATACCTTCTTGAATTTGTATGCGAATTTGAGAATTGAAAGATGAAAATAACAAAATAATTGAGCATGAACGAAAAACATTTAAAATCACAATAAAAATGGAGCTATGTAAAAATATGATAGGACTTAGCTCCAGCTCTTATAAGACTATAAACACATTAATGTTACTGCATAATCTGAACATACAACAGTTACCGCTATTGTCAAAGGACTTCAGATTTCAATATTTGATTTAAACTTTAAATGTACATGCTGTGACAACGACAGAGAGGTAAATGGTGTCATAATATAACAGTACTTTTCTGTTTAGGTTTAATTATATAGACTTTATACCAGTAATAGGGTGTTCCTAAGTTAGCTATTCTCATTTTTTACTACATTTTAACCAGACGATAATGACAGAGAACAACTAGAAGTAGATCTGCAGAGTTCTATATCAAAGACTTGGTATGATTGGTATTGTTGTTATTTGTATGTTTACTACTTGGTTTGTTTAAGTTCTATCGTTTACATTTGGTGTTTGAGTTTTCTGTGTTCCTAGTTTTTAGGACATTACAGGGTTCTCAATAACAGTGGGCTGCAGGCCAAATTGGCTGTTTAAAACCTATTTTGGGCCAGCTGAAAATGTGAAATTCATACACAATTTGGAGAAAATAGTTGCATTATGGACCTTATCAGGCCTGTTGGTTAAGCATTTAGGCCTGCTAGGTTAAAACTTATTGAGAATCCTGCATTAAAGTTCAAAGAATTCATTTATATCAAATTTAGTTCATAATTAGAAAGTCAACTACTGTATAACAAGATATATTCGAGGAGGTTTACTTTTCGCTTAATGCTTGTGAAATCTATAAACACTAGACAATAGCTTGATATCTTGAGAAAATCCAACTTCCATGTTCTGGAGAATGCAAATGAATGTAATTGATGTATCGCTAATTTCTATGCAAGGATTGGTCTACTTATGCATGGAAGATATTAAGAATTGCTTGTTACTTGAAAATGGCAACACTAATACAGTCATCAATTGCTTTGAGTATATTTTCTGATATAAACAGTATTATATAATCAAGGTTCATATATATAGACCTTGAAAAGCCCTTGAATTTGGTTTCAATCTTGAAAAGTACTTGAATTAGGTGCTGCCTTGAAAAAATGCCAAAATGGTACTTGAATTTAACAAAAATTCCTTGAATTTTAGCAAATTGCCTTGAATATATACATATCAGAGTATGGATGTTGTCAAATCAACACCTTATTTGTGTACAATTGAAACCGTCAAAATAGACAAATGTATTGGTGCAAAAATGAGATGTGTTACAAATGCTAAGCAATTGCTGCAATGGCAATACTTTTCCTGTTTATCCAGCAAAAGTGTCAAAATCGTACAATTTTACTTTCGTAAATGTTCCGAAATTGCCTTGAAAAAACACATTCTGCCTTGAATAACCTTGAAAATTTTGATATGAGAATTTGTATGAACCATGATAATGTATGTTTCTTGTTGTAGGAATGAAGAGTGTATATTGTCCATACAGAAAAGTTCTAATCCACAGATTATACATGATTGGGAATATCTGTTGAAAACATGGAGTAGACAACTTGTCAAAGATCTTTGTGATATTATAAAAAGTGTCAGGTATTTATTAGGGCTGTAACGGTATACCCCGGTACACAAAAGACCGCAGACTTCTGTCCCACATGCAGTGTTCGCGTTTACGGCGTAAACATGTCTTTTTACGCAACGAAAATCGGCGGAACGTAAAATTCTGGAGTACGTTGCGTACGTGGGACGCAATATTTATAATTACCAAAAAGAAGTAGAACAATTTCATTAAACAAACCCGAAACCTTGAATTAAAATCTCTTCCCCTTTTCTCCGAAGCGCCATAAATAAAATGTTTATTTTTATTTTGATCTCCCGACATGCAATTTTATCGTGATGTCACGGGGACACTTGCTTGACTGGGTAACAGCGCTGCATAAATTTTACCGTGTTCGACTGGTAATTACTCGAGAAGCGACCAGATCGAGGCCGCTGCAGTTGCTACTAGTTACGGGAGGCTGAATTATGGCGTCGGAGCGAAAGAAAGTAAAGCATAATCGAAACTTCCAAGAGCAATGGCTGAAAGATCCGCAATTCAAAGACTGGTTAGTCAAGAAGGAAAACCCTGTTGATAAAAGCATTTCAATGCACTGTCTTATCTGTACTGATACCAAGATTAAAAATACGTTCACGACAAGTGGTTGCATTGATTTCCAACGAAGCTCGCTAGTACGGCACATTTCTATTTAACTATTCTAAGCATATTTAAGTATCATTTTATATCAATCTTGACAGATTGTGTGCCAATTTATTGGGACTCAGTAAATTTGTAATGGGACCCAACTTTTTTAATGGCATTGGGTCCCTGGGACCCACAAAAAATTGAGGTAAACGCGAACACTGCACATGGTTCACGGTACAAGAGTTGCAAATTTCGCTATAAGCTTTTTTTGAAGAAAATTCAGAGAATGAAAATGTCTGAAAGCCCTCTGATTATGTATAATTACCATGCATCATTCGTTTTCATTGAATTAAGATATATATTGTCAAAAATCATTTAAAATAGTTGATAGCCACATAATAATCGCTGTTATAGAATCAACAAATTCATTGTCACTTAAAAATTGTAGTGTTTAAGCTGCTGTTAGATAATATTGTATCATACCGAAATATACCGAACAGTTAGAAAAATTGACGGTATGTATCATATCGTGAGGTGAGCGTACTGTTACAGCCCTAGTATTTATAAAATGTTTACATCATCATCATTAATTTATAGCACTCATAAATGTTTAACACTCTTAACATACTAGTGATCCTTTATAAATTAATACACAGTTGCTCTATTCTGTCAGAAGTTTTTCATTTCTTCTGCTGACAGAAATGTGAAAAAGTACTGAGTCGGGATTACTAAGTGTTTTATTCCACATTTATTCAACAAAACTATGCATTACCTTGTTGCTAGGTACCTTCAACAGTCTCTAGCCAATGTAAAGTCAGATGTGTGGCTAGGCATGTGTGATAGAAGACTCTATTACCTGACTTTAACCTTGTGTTTCAGAGAAAAGTTGATATTAGAAGAGTTAGATGTTGGAATGATAACATTGATGTTACTGAACAAATGTCAGCATGTATTACAGAGATTGGTGATTGCCTGTTATATGCAGTCTTCTCAGCAATTATATGGTTTGTATTCTTTATAGGAGCTGTTCTCTGAGTCTTATTGCTTTGCACATGTCTATTGGTAGGTAGACCAATTGGTTTCTGTTCATTAACTCGTGACTGCTTTACCCCAGAATCTTCAAACTTTACATTGAGGTTGGCCAGCAATAGTAAATGACCCCCTATCAATTTTGAGATCAGTCAGTCAAAGATCAAGGTCACTGTGACATTCACCATTACTGACTCTTGGGCTGACATGGGCCATATTTGTTTTACAAACATCTCTTTTCTCTATTTGTTTTAACCCTAAACTTTATAATAGAATGAAGATAATTTGTTATGTTGATTCATTTGCCCTATCACCATGGCATGTAGATGCATGTGATACATTCCTGCAATTCCCATGCAACTATGTTACCTGGGACAGTCACCTTTTGTTAGATCACTATTGAAATCGTGCACATAATGAAAATAACCTCTTATAAAAACTGTACATACCAATGCCAGTTATTAGGTCCCTACTGGTTTTCAACCGGAGGGGACTTTAGGTTTGCTGTCCGTCCATCAATATATTCTGGATCCTGCCTTAACTCAAACAGTTTTCAAGCTAGATTCATGAAACTTAGTTTGTGGATAAGACCCAATAAGGATATGATGACGCTTATGTTTTTTGATTGGGACAAAAATTGTGGTTGCTATAGCAACAGAAACATTGACAACCTGGAAACCAGGTAGGGGACATTCTGTATTGCTTGCAATTCCTAATTACTTGTTTTCTGATATTTCTATGCAGAGGTTCTTGGCACTGATGAAGCATCAAAATTGATGACCCACTTGTCAATTGAGATTATGGTGACTGCACTGGAGGAGATTTTTGTCATGTTAATGAAGACGGGTAATGCTAACCTGGTAGATTTAATCCTGAGATCACATCGTATCATGCAGATGTTGCAGTATTCAGCAATGGTTGTGGTATACGTACTCTCCAATCAACAAAATGTACTTGAACTTTTAAGGTAATTTGTTTGGGAAATTTTGCTTTGTAACTAGTCCCCTACCAGTTTTCAACCGGAAGGGACTATAGGTTTGCTGTCTGTCCGTCAGTGGGTCAAGAAATGTGGATCTTACCATAACTCATAGAGTTTTCAAGCTAGGTTTATGAAACTTAGTATGTGGATAGGGATCAAAAAGGAGATTATGCTTTACAGGGTGTTAAAAAAGTTTGTAGACACTTGATTTTGTTCAATAAATCCAAAACCATTCAACATACAGTTTTAAAACTTGGTCGGAATGTAGAGCTATACATTATCTTCATGCTGTTTGAATTAAATGATATTGTCTGCAAGAATATTTGCACGTGGCGTCATGATGTCATCCTTGGTAATTTTGTAAACAGCAATTACACATGCAGGTTTATTGAAAGGTGGTGGTGTTGAAAAATTAAGTATTTCGCCACAAGGACTTCATGTTGTTTTATACTGTGTTGCGCTTTATTTAATAAAAGAAATATCCAGCATTCTCGGTGGTTCTTGTGGTTTGATTGTTAAGCGAAAGGCTAAATATAGGCAAGAGGATAGCGCATCGGGAGGTACGCACTTCGGACGTCCTAACAGGATCTGAGCAAGGGGTATAGGATAAGTAACAATATTAAATATAAGCGATGTAAAATATATCAGAAATGTTGTAAAAGCACAGATAAATGCTGGAAACGAATTAAGTCATGTTATTGAATGGATTTACCTTCACAAAGACACAGAAATGGTATTTTCACAAATACCCCACCCACCCGTGTCTGACTGTGAGATAGTATAAGAAAAAACTGGCTTTTGCTCGAAGATTTAAGAACCTTTTTGAAAATGACTGGACGAAAATTGTCTTCTTAGGTAAGTGTATTGAATATTGGTTCCAATAGCTAAACAAAAAAATTATTTAGTATGGGGATCTTCGGAAGATAACGTTCCATGAGTGATCGACGCCAATAAGAGTTCAAAACGCTGGTTTTGGTGAGCAATTGTCATATGTGACCTAAAAAAGTTCAATATCATTTCTGTTTGTAAAATTGTTACATCTGACTATAGTGAGTACTAATACTTTCGAAATACCACTAAAACTTCCCTGGCCAGAAGAGGTTACCATGGTGATATTAAAAAAATGAGTCCTCCGGAACCAAAATTGGACTCATTTTGTGCAGAATGTTGCCTGTTGCGTACCCCTGCCAGTACCCGGTAATACACGTGTGAAACTGTTTACCACCTTATACCCAAAGAAGAAAGACCAGGCAACTCACTCGACCGAAATAAAATTGAAAACCTCATAATTATAATGGACGCTCACATTTGCAAAGATCGAGTACCTAAAACTGTGACGTCATTTTGACGTCTTCCACATTTTGCGTCGTCACGTGGGTCTATTAACCCCTTGCATATCTCATACATCACATGTCAGATTGACTTAAATAAGATTAAAATAAACAAAGGAGGTCATGGTAGCTACTAATATGTCATAAAAATGTGAAAATGTTATTTGAAAATAAAATGACAGATAAAATACAAATGTCTACGAACTTTTTTTACACCCTGTATATCTTTGTAAAAACAAAAATGAAAGTTTTCTGATTTAATTCTAGGTCAAGTTAGAATATTGGCCTTCAGTGTCAATGTGTACTCATTTTAGCAAAGATATGGCCCCTTTTAAAAAATCATGTTTTCCTGAAAGTTAATATTTTTCTTGTTTCTTTAAAGATACCTGATCTTGGCAAATGATATGCATCATCTATTGACTGTGGTTTTACATGGCTGTTTTGACCTGGTGACCACATACAATCTAGTTGCATGGAGAAGTTTAAAGGTACAGTTTATCAAGTTTCCTCATTTGTTCATTGTTAAAATATTTAGTCTCAAATTTTCTAGATTCATACAAGCAGTCGAATGTCAAAGAAAACAAGTTTTGCCTGTTTCTCCAGGAGTTTCTAATCGATTGGAAATTCAAGTTTAAATTTTGTGAAACATCAAAAACAAGATACAAGTTTCTAGGACATTCTTATCCATCAGAAAGGGCACAAAGAAAAAAGTCTCTAAACAGAAAAGTTTCACCCTTTTACCTGGGTCTCATACCTGGCAACATGTGTACATTGATCTAATCCAGCTGGACTAATATCAGCCGGTTTTCAGGGGTGGCCAGGGTAATTTTTCGTTAGTCCCTTTTAAGTTTAAATATAATATTATGTATTGTTAGTTATTGGCAGGCGTTCACAACTTCACACAATGCATAAACATCAGATAGAGAGACATGTCCAGTGTACTGGTGTTTGTGACCTAGTAGAGAGACATGTCAAGTGTACTGGTGTTTGTGACCTAGTAGAGAGACATGTCAAGTGTACTGGTGTTTGTGACCTAGTAGAGAGACATGTCAAGTGTACTGGTGTTTTGTGACCTAGGTATAAGGGAGGTATTACATGTATTGCTATAGTACGTTGACTTCTAGAATTCACAATAATTAGATAATTGATCATTTATTTATTAGTATTAAACAGGGTCCTTCGTTGACCAATACTGGTAAGTTTGCGGATGGTATTTAACAAAGCATCTTAGTTGAAAACTTCTTAAAACATGGAAATTTACTGAAGTGTCTCAATTAAACAAGGCTACCAATATTATTGATTTCAATTTGGTCCAAAATCCAGAGTTAGATTATAGCAACTATAAGCACTTGAATAATAAAAATGCACGTTTATTTTTATTAAACGAAATTGAAACTAGAAGTCTAATCGACCCCTTCAGACAACAATATCCTACAACCAGACGTTATACTTGGCGTAGATCCAACCCTCTTCAACAAGCAAGGCTTGATTTCTTTTTGTTGTCTCCTATCTTTCAATCTAACATTTCTGATATATCGATTAAACTAAGTTATCAGTCTGATCATTCGATGATAACGTTGAAATTAAGTTTTTCCGAATTTAATCACGGCAAAGGATTGTGGAAACACAATAATTCATTGCTAAAAGATAAAGAATATCTTGATATAATAAATAAATTAATTGATGCCATTAAAATACAATATGCTTTACCTGTTTACAACTTAGAAAATATACAAACCATTCCTAATTCTGAGTTACAACTTACAATAAATGATCAGTTATTCTTAGAAACACTGATGATGGAAATTCGTGGAAAGGCCATCTCATATAGTTCATACAAAAAGAAGAAAACAACGGAAAGAGAAAACCACATTAAAAACAATATTGAAATGATAGAAAATTCACTTTCGGAAAACAATCTTGATGACTTAAAGAGCCTTAAAGACGAACTGAAAATTATACAAGACAATAAGCTTAAAGGAAATATGTTAAGGGCCAAGGTAGACTGGGTCATAGACGGCGAAAAACCCAGTAAACTATTTTGTAACTTAGAAAAGTATAACTATACAATGAAAACAATAAACAAATTAATAAATGAAGATGGTACTGAAATAAACAATCAAAGTGATATTTTAAACGAAGCTTCAAACTTTTTTAAGACACTTTACTCAAAAACAGAAACACAAAATAACTCAGAAGAAGACTTTAAAAACTTTATAAATGGTATCGAAATTCCAAAACTAACAAATGAAGAATCGAACTCCTTAGAAGGTCTAATTCACATTGACGAAGCGACTTCAGCTCTAAAAAATATGGCCAATAACAAAAGTCCAGGAACGTCAGGCTTTAGTGCAGATTTCTATAAAGTATTTTGGAAAAAACTAGGTGATTTTGTTTGTAGAGCCCTTAACAATGCTTTTATATCAGGTAATCTAACAATTACACAAACTCAAGGCATTATTACATGCATTCCCAAGGGCGAAAAGCCGAAACAATACTTAAAAAACTGGAGACCCATTACATTATTAAATTGCATATATAAAATAGGTTCGGGATGCATTGCAAATAGATTTAAAAAATATTTAGACAAACTTATCAATAGTGACCAAACTGGATTTCTGAAAGATAGATTTATCGGAGAAAACGTAAGACTTATTTACGATTTAATGAAATATACAGAGGTGAATAAAATTCCTGGCCTACTACTACTTATAGATTTCGAAAAAGCGTTCGATTCATTATCCTGGAGTTTTGTTCAAAAGACATTATCTGTGTTCAATTTTGGTAACGATATCAAAAACTGGTTCAGTATATTTTATAAGGACAGTGTATCTGCTGTTACACAATGCGGGTTTTTATCAGACTTTTTTAATATTCAAAGGGGTTGTCGACAGGGTGACCCGTTAAGTTGTTATGTTTTTATATTATGTGCAGAAATATTATCACTAAAAATAAGACGGACTGAAAAGATAAAGGGAATTACAGTCAATACAATCGAGCACAAATTGTCACAGTTTGCAGACGACACAACAATAATCCTTGATGGTTCTACAGAGTCTCTAAATGAGACACTAAGAGTTTTATCTGAATATACATCACTCTCTGGGCTGAAAGTGAATTTTGACAAAACCAAAGTGGTTTGGATAGGAAAACAAAAGTATAGTACAAACAGCATTAAAACTAAATGGAAACTGCAATGGAACCAAACGAGTTTTGATATGCTTGGAATAACTTTTCACGTTGACCTAGATAAAATGATAGAATTGAACTATAAAAATAAATTATCAAAAATCAAGAAAATGTTAATTAACTGGAAACGACGAATTTTAACTCCTATCGGTAGAATACAAGTAGTAAAAACAATTGTGATATCTACACTAATACACTTATTTACATCCCTTCCAAACCCTTCGCAAGCTCTTATTAAAAACCTGTCTGACTCAATAAATGAATTTATATGGGAAGGTAAAGCAAGAATCAAGAAAAGTGTTTTAATACAAGATAACCAAACAGGAGGATTGGGAATTACCGATATTTACATATTTATACAATCTTTAAAGTTGACATGCGTTAGAAGAATGATATTGAGCAATGGAAACTGGGCTAATATAGCAAAATCTTTGTTTGATATACAAAAATTGTTAAAATGCGGACATTATTATGTAGAAACTTTAGCAAAACAAATTAGAAATGATTACTGGAAAGATACGCTAAGTGCATTAGTAACACTATGCAAAAAACAAGAAATAGATAAAACAGAATTACTTGCACATCCTCTCTTCTATAATCCTGATATCCTTATTGCCAATAAACCCATATTTTATAAATCATGGTTTAAAGCGGGGATTCAAAATGTTGAAGACCTAATAGATAGCAATAGAAACTTCTACAGCTTTGAGCAATTTAAAGAACGATACGATCTTACAACCAATTACATTCAATATCAAGGCATTATTGCATCTATCTCAAATTTCTTAAAAAACTACAAATGTGATAGTAAAGCAAAATTAACCAGACCCTATGTCCCTCCGCTATTTAAAAACATTTTAAAGTTAAAACAAGGAACTCAACCAATGTACGGTATACTTATTAAAACAGAAGTCCAACCAACATGCATATCAAAATGGAATGAAGAATTAGGTCAGCAATTAGGTCAAAAAGATTGGAATATTATTTTCTCTACCCCATTCGAAATCACAAGAGATTCAAATATGCAATGGTTTCAATATAGGATTATACATAGAATTATTGGAACAAAATCTTTCCTTTTCCATATTAATTTCATAGATAATTCGAATTGCTCTTTCTGTAAAAATATGCCGGAAACAATAAAACACTTATTTTGGGACTGTCCTGTAATAAAACAACTCATTTTAAATTTCTTTGAAAATCATGAACATATAGAAGTATACCTCAATTGTGAAACTTTTATATTAGGTATCAGAGATAAAAAAGAAATTGTTACGAACTTATTATTTATATACCTCAAAAGATATATTTATAACTGCAAGGTACAAGAAATCATACCTACCATATCTCGCGCAAAACATTATGTAAATTACCAATATAAAGTACAAAAAGAAGTTGCTGTAAAAACAGGAAACTGTGATTCTTTTGATAAAAATTGGGAAAAATATATAAATATCTTCATTTAAAAATCAACTGTCAAACAAATCTTTGTAGCCCAGAGAAAACATAATGTTATTGCATAGATACATATACCTATTAACGTAAAGGAAAGAACCACTAAACATACAAAAAATCCTTACTTTTTTCTCAGACTAATGTCCACCAAAATTAACCACAACTATAGGAGAATTAAATGTTTAAATTAACAACCATTTTTTTATGTATGCACGTCTGTATATTCATCAAATCTGTACTTTTGAGTAGCATGCGAGAGTGTGTGCGTGTGAGGGTGCGCGTGCATATGTGTGCTACAATTTTTGAATGTCAATGTAAGTGCGTGTGTGGTAACAGAAGAAGAATGAATGTTTTGTGTTATCTAATACATAAAGTTTCATTTATTTTGTCTTGTTTTGCACACAACACAAACGTCATATAGTGTAAACGTTTGCATTATCTTCTTTGTATGTTTTGTATGAATGCATATGCATATTATTGATGATAATTACGTTATATTTGTACGGTAGTATGTGGGATGTCCTCGACCCACATCTACCTATAGACGAGGAAAATAAACATATCTCCACAAAAAAAAAAAAAAAAAAAAAAAAAAAAAAAAATAATATTATTGATTGTAAACACTATTTTCAAACAATGTTTAGAGAGCTACCATAGACACTAAGCAACCATGTATCATTTTACTATTTGCAGGAAATATATACATTACGACTTTTGAACTTGAGTCAACATATTTAATGTTTCTACTAAGATGCTTTATAAATACCGGCCCTGATCTATTTTGCAGGTTTTGATAGGGAGGGAAGTGAAAGATCATCTTGAGACATCATGCTATGTGGAATTACAACAATATATTCAACACAACATTCAGAATGAGACCACACTGGATACTGCAGTCAGCAGGTATAGGCTTCAAGTTAATTATGATTATGTCCCCTAACTTTGATTAGGGGACAAATCACCTAAAGCACATGTTAGTCAGTAGACTTCTATGACTCAAGAATGCTTGTCCATGGTACCTTACACTTCTTATACTGATTGGTCAGCAGCTGTGGGTGACCTTTCATGAGAACTAATAACCTACAGTTTAGCTATTGATTTTCAGGACTTCTGATGAGGGTCAGGGTAGTTGTGTCATGGTGTTTCTGATTTCTGTGCTCGGCTGGTTGGGTTGAGTGCTACATTCCCTTTCGGATTTTCTCGTACCTTTTTTGTCAATTAAGACATATCTTGTAATAAACTTTAGAGTCCAATAAACTTAAGAAAGTCAAAGATGTTCTGCTCTGACTGTTAACATCAGCCTTTGTGAATATAGTGTACGTGTATCTATCAGGCTCATACAAGGGGAAATCATTGCTACTCAATGACCAATGTGCATACATGTACAACCATCGTATATGGGAATCACATTGCTGTGCTAGACCTGGAGAAATAATTACCCATAATGTTTTTAATAACACAAAACACTTTTCAGCAATAAACTATAATCAGGCAGTTGTTGGATCGACAGAATGTACATTTTACCTATAAAAAGACCAGTATCTATGAATTCTCCTAAATGTATGTGATTTCAGATCAGTAAATTGGAATGGCTTAATCATGTGCATTTGTACAATTTTGCATGATGGCTATCATACTTTATTTGCAGACTGTGTATCGCAGCCGAAGAACACGCGAAGGAAGAACTCTGGGAAGATCTTCATAACGAGAGGAAGATCTTCACAAATGTTTTAATCAAATGTCAAATCCTCAGGACTTTAAATAGGAAGATTTCAAAGCTAAAGAAGCGCAAAGACAAGTTTGATCTACACTATGACTTGCTACCTAAGGAGCCTAAATCTAGGCTACAACGTTTAGCTGAAAAAAGACTGAAAACAATGGAATATACTCAAGAAGTCGTGCAAAAAACTGTTCAAGAAAGATTGAAAAATTCATTTGATAAATTTGCAAAACATGTCAGTAACATGAATGAAAATTGCAAAATTGATGAAACAAAACCCAAAAAGCTTTCAAAAGAAGTGGGTCAAGTTATTGAGAATTTATCAAGTGTTCGTGATAGACTGAAGATAGCAATAGGGAAACAAGGTTTGATGAAGATGCTGGATGGAGCGTTACTACTGGCACAAGCTTCACTCCATCCGGGAGTTATAGTACATGATGACTCAGATGGGGTGAACGTTGCGAATGTCTCATATAAATTTGACAATTTCCTGCAATTTAAGGTAAGTGATTGAAAAGTTGAAATATAACATATAATTTATTGATATAAAATTGCATTAGTTACTATTTATAATCAAACACAATAACACATTTTTACCAGAAAAGAGAAACATGGAAAATCCGAAAATTCAGGTAATTTAGTCCATATGCATCTGTTCGGACGTGCCGCCCATAGCTTGAAAGTTTATTGCAATAAAGTCGTCAAGTTTCATGGAATATTAGTTGACATGTGCTTTGGGAAAGGTGGAAATAAAAGCTATTGGGGGTGGGGTTGTTTTACTGCTCTGAGTGCTGTTCTTATAGCAAACCAATCAATTTTCCTGATAAATCCAGAATTAAATATTATGAAAGAACCATGATTTGTGACCAAAATAAAAGTTATTTGATGAAAATATCAGGAGAAATGGCAAACATATGGTCAGTTTTGATTCGCTTTGAAGGATTCCACTAATAAAAACTAATTTTGATATGAAAACAATGGGTTTGAAGGCCCCTTGTTTGTCAAAAATGGTGGACCTCATATGATTTTCCTGATTTTAAATTTTGCTCCATTGACATCCTTGGTATGAGATATTTGGTGAATTTATCATTGCAGAGAGCTGAGGCTACATTAACAAACTTCTTTCAAGTCACAGCCAGTGAGCTGATCAAGTTTTTACTGAAAACTGCTGACAGTCAACACAACTTGAAATGTGTATCTGATGAGGAAATTAACCAAATTGTGTTTGACATCCTGGTGAAGGTATGTCGGTATAACTTGCCTGGTCACATGTTTAGGTGTTTTGGAATTCTGGATTGGCTGTATTAGGAAGAATTATTTTTTCAGCACAAAACAAAAGTTATTTGATGAAAAAAGTCAATGAATTGTGACAAAGTTTTGGACATTTGAAGTTCAATTAGTTTTAAATTTTAACAGTAAAACAATGTATAAAACCTAGTTAAGATGTGGGAATTTGTGCTTTTGGCACCCGGAACAGATATGCGACTCTTTCAGGATTGGGCATTATGCCTCAGAAGAACCCTTGCATGTTTTGTTTTCTTCTCTATGTAACACATTTAGATACTGTACACGAAAGCGAAATAAGTACTACATGACTTGAGGTTTTATTTTATAGTATCTTTTAAGCTGATCTCTAGTTCAAAATGACTGTTTTCATATTTTATGTAGTCTTTGAAATGCAAATGATTGTTTTATGGTTACAGTCAGTCTTTATTTAGAATTTTTGTTTGGAAGCAAAGTTGTACTGCATCAGTGGTAAGTGCCCTTGCCATCTAATCTAGCTACCCAGGTTCAAATACTTGTGAAGCACTCAAGTGCCTACCACTTTTCAATAGAAAGCTGACTGGCAAATATAGGCCATCGATGCTTAATAATTATCTTTGATTGAAATTGTTGACAAAATTGATCCAAACTGAAACATTATTCATATTGACAAAACTTAATTTTGCATAGTTGGACACAATGGTAGACCTGTTCTACGAAGATTTGGACAATGTGATGCGCCAGTGTATCAGGACAGAACAACGCCTGGAGAAACAACAGACCAATCAGATCATCATAAATGTTGCCAAGAAGTCCGTTCTCAGCTTAGTAAATAAAGCCTCATTGAGTCATTGGAGCGATATTGATTTGTCCGTAAGTAATCCTAGTCCTTAGGTTAGTCCTAGTCCGTGGTTAGGGCGTCCTCCTTCGGAACGGGAGGTCGAAGGTTCGAATTCCGATTTAAGCTGGGTTACAACTGATGCGGCCAGTTGATGAACTGCCTGCTAGGTAAAGAATAGTTCCCGTAGGCCCATGTCTGCCAGGCGCCCGGCAATACGAGAAGGGATGTTAGAGGTACTGTGTGCACGAAAGATAGGTGTCTCATAAGTCAAATTGGCTGGCTCTTTCACTACGGGTGACACTATAATAAATAATCACTTTGAGGCGGCCCAAATATCATTTGAGGCGGGCAAATTGGCCTCCTGTCGCCTCCTAATGACAACCCTGCTAAGAGTATGCATGGTGCATTGATCTAGTGGGAAACACAACCAAGTACTGATCAAGAGGTCCCTGATTTGAATCACTGCTGGGTCAATGTCAATGACAATTCTTTTATTTGACATCGGCCACCAGCCCATAACAATAATATAAACATATTTACAGAAAATACATAGGTTAGTACCTGAAATAGACACAAATAGTTGAAAACAATATTTCTAAGTCGAGACAAAAACTGCACATTTAACAAGTGATTAATACATAATATAATGTATACGTTTGCTCTACATATAAGAGTTTTGTCTTCCAAAATCTATAGGCTTTAAATGAAAATTCAAATTATCGTTAATTAATTCAAATTGTACAATGAAAGTGTTTCCATTGTACAGTTTACCTTGTCAAAACGAAATACAAGGCAAACTTAATGGAATGCGATGATTATAAACATGTATATAGAATTATATGCAAATGAGTCTAATAGTAGGCCTACATTGATATTAACAATAATTATTAGAATATACATGTCTTCATAGTGTCATGTATTATTTTGTTGTCACTTGATCATGTTACTGAAGCACAGTGTTTCCCCTATTCTAGAGATGAACTGGTTGGTATACATCCAGAGGTAGTCTTGCCATTATACCAACAAGTTAAAGAGCCAAGGAGTCAATTCAAAATGAGCTAGGGTATCACCCTAGGATTTCTTGTATTAAGTTTCTTTATCTTCCTTCAAAGACAGATGCTATTGAGACTCACAGAGTTGCAGAATCACTGTCTCTGTCAAACACTAAAAAACAAAACATAAACTTCACAATTTTCATGTACTATTCTTATATGAAAAGAATATTTTATAAACAGACAACTATCCTGATCGTCTAAACACTGTTTTAGTTACTGGTATGTGATGGTATCAGCTTATACACCAACGTAGCTCTGATGCATGAACATTTCTATTTAGTGTAAGATGTTTCAACATCCGGTCTTTTGAACTTGTGCAATATTTCACTTCATATATACAGCCTATACATAATTGATGTTAGAAATTTTAAAGAGCTTGATGAATTTCCAGAACAACTTCCAAGATTTAATTCAGATTTTTACAACATTAATTCTGTATTATTTGTTTTAGTATAAATGTATCTTTGCAGAATATCACAGCATCAGAAATGTCAGCTCTTGCTTTTGAACTGGATGAATTTGACGAGACAGAACTACATGATATTATACACTTCCTGGATGGTGAACAAGTGAAGGGTGATGGTGATGTTAGTCAGAATGCAGCAGTGCAAACACCCGATGTAACTGCTGTTAGTGATAATAATCTGATTAATATAAATGAAGCGGAGGAAGATGTTCTAGCAGACACTGGTGAAGAATCGAATGAAGACGTAGTTGATATTCAACCTAACTCAGCTAGTGTAGAACCTAATGGAGTAGAGATTAGTGTTTTACCTGAAGAAACTGAGTTTGATGATGTTCCTATTGACATAGAAGGTGTGGTGGTTAATATACTGCCTGATACACCTAGTGTGGAATCGAAGGAAGAGGCTGTAGATATTCTGCCTGGCATAGCTAGTGTAGAATTCAATGATCTTAAACTAACCGATGATGATGATCATGTAGATAATAGAACAGAAGAAAATGATGTGTGTGTCGATACCCAAACAGGAACTGATTCAATTCAGGAAATTATCAAAGGTAATAATTATGATGGCTCCCACGGTCATGGAAAAGTCAGGGAAAAACATTTTTTTCAAGGTCTGGGAAAAGTCAGGGAATTTTGAAATTAGTCAGGGAAATTCGAAAAATTGAGGTAAAGTCTGGAAATTATTCATTAGAGATGTTGACGAATGTCATTTCCAATGAAGAAAATAACAAAAACTGAAAAAAATCCTCGCTCGCTATGTTTGCTCAGGATAATTCTAAAATTGTGACATTTGGTACTTACTGAGTATACTGTTGATTCAATAAGTATTAATAGTGAGGGAACTATCCCATTCCAAAGAATAGCAGAGCTGCAGTTAGCTTAGTTACACTCAGATAAACATAGTTTACTTAATGGACAAGCTTATGTTTGTAACTGTTTTCAAGTTTGAACATAATGTAGTAATAATTATCTAGGAATAAATTAGTTATTGTCTAATCAACAGTGGCCTCGTACTTTACGAGAATGGATTCAGGAGGTACTGTGAGCATGAAAGAAAGAGTGTCTCATAAGTCAAAATGACTGGCCCTTTCAATAGGGGTGACATTATAATAAACAAACACTTTACCTTACTTTATTTTTATGCCCCCATATGGATGTTGTATATGATCACTCTCCACACGCCTGTATCACCTGACTCCATTTTGACCTTCTGCTTGACCTAATTTTGGACTAAGGCTTATTGAAATGGCTTCCACGGGGGTATAAGTGTTTATTGAATTCTTGTTTTTAGTCCGGACGAGGATTGGTGATTTTTCGCTTAACCTTGCTATATAGTATTAAGTTTTTTTTATTGTTGTTCTGTGTTGTCAAGGTATTGAAGGTCTCAAAACCGTTTGATGACACTCTGTCATCATTGGGGAACTTTTTTTATTTGGGGTTAAAGATGGCCTCCAAAATGGCGATTTTAACAATTAAATTCGGACTATTATTCCATATAACATTTGTACTACCGTCAAAATATCAGCACATGTATGCTTTAGTTGAAATGGAATAAACATGATTAATAAAGGAACTGTAAAAATTAGCTGGGTTTCAAAAAAATACACATTTTCAACAGTTTATGTGTAATTTACGTGACCAAAATGATAACATACAAGAATAATCGGTACTAATAGCTGTTTAATGTTATATCAAACATGAACATTACTATAAAGGAGGTTTAAAGGAATGGTTAGTGATAAACAATGTACACAACATCGTTGCATGTAGAACAGTATGTGTAATATACGTTACCATAAAATTATTTATATGCAAAGTATGTTCTAATATGTTTTTCTATTCATTCTGGGTTATCAAACTGATATGATCAATGTTTTCTCTTGGTAGACATCTTTTAAAAATATTTGACATGTAATTGAACTTCTTACACAAAATGTGATTTACGTGACCATACGTTACCACACTTGTATAATGTAATATATGTTTCCATCAAAGTGTTTAAGTAATTTAAGTCTTGAATATTATACTCTTACTCATTCTAAATTTGAGTGAGATGATCGATACTTTATTACGATAGATCTGTTTTAAACTAGCGCATAACAATACTTTACCTTGATTTCTTTTTGAAATACAAATATAGTGATTTACGCGACATTATGCAAAACTCCAATCTTCACTGTATAATTAAGAAGAATTAATCAAGAATGTCAACGACATCATATCAATAACAAACTTAATGTATATCGGAACTTCTTATAACTATAGTAAATAATATTTGTAAAACGTAACCGCATGTTTCATTTCCACATACATGTTTGACTATATATACTTGACGCAAATCACCACAGTTTGACTAGTTATTTGAATCAATATACTCGCATATCTGAACAAACGTTTTTTTTATAATCATAATTTCGAGCGAAACTCACAGGAACATCACTACAGCTTGACAACATAATTTTCAAGCATCTAGCTGTTTAACAACACCTTAGGTTCGGGATTATTACAAGTGATATCCCCATACATGCACAAAATAATGTGCAGTACATTCGAGCACGGTAACATCTACAATGACCAGTTAGACATGACTGCACACTTGATCAGCTCGAGTCTGGTAGTAACATAGTCACATTGTCTGTTGTCATCATAAGTGCTTTCCTTCATAATTGCATCAACATTGACTGTAGGGTAGCCTAATGTGGTTGACCTGACTAGACTGTAATACATTTAGAGCAGTAATTCTTACATACATTTACCTATCTCTGATTTGGCGCTAGAAGATCTCTAATTATGACTGCATTCTGTAATGCTGTTTCTCTAATGTCAACTGAAGCGCGATTTTTGACTAGGGAGTAAGTTGTTTGTAATACTTTAGAGGCAATGTTACTATGTATAATCATATTTTAGTCAGTTTTCCCCTCATATGCGTAAGCAACCATATATTGTTAAAAACGTGTGCCTCGTCGTCAGATGTTTAGAGATCTTGGTGTAGTATCCTGATGTTCTTGTCCAATTTAATGGGTCTATGGTTTTGTGCAGTTACACCAAATCATGATGTAGTGCTTCATTTGACAGTGTTTGTACTTCTTACTGCTCAACAATTGTTTCTTGTTGCCATCTACAGTCATGGTTGCTTTTTGTTTGGTATATATAATTAGTAGCATGGTTATTGACAACAGATTAATTTACCTATGTATTTGTTTCGCCCTATTACCACGCGTCGCTTCCAAGTCAAATATAGTGCTTCAGACGACATAAGAAAAACAGCATTACAAAATGAAGTCATATTTTAAACTCCAGATATTCTAGCGTCACATGCTTTGTTTAGTTGGGACACCACCTCTTCCTATTTATGGGTAGGTAAGGCTACTACTCAAAAAGTATTACGGTCCGGGTCTGCTCCGTTACATTTTGAAACCACGTTTGGTAACCGTACTGTGTGTGGATTTTGATACCATGACAAGAGATATGGAAATAGTGGTGATACTTCAACCGTCCACCAGCGTGTTTGGTGAACAAAGGTAGGGGAGTCGTCTGCTATCACGCCAAGAATTTCAAAATAACCCTAAATATGAGTCATTTTAATAGAATATAAAGCGGGCAAACATACAGACAGTTATGTGGAAAAACTGTGGTAAAAGTAGAATCAGCAATGTCCTTCTGTCAAGTCATGATAGCTGACAATGTTACTATGGCATCGATATAAAACACTTGAACTGCCTCCTCGATAGCCATGTCGAAGGACGCTCGCCTATAAGTATACCAAAGACGAAACAAAAATGGTGCCTACTGTAATTCCCTTGTTTGACGCAGAGCATTAAAGAAAATCTGGCTACTATTCTCTCATACCCTCGTGGCGATAAATAATACCAGTAATTAGATGTTGAGAATGATTGATGTAAGTTAGAAAACTTTTTACACAAAATGTGGTTGTGACAATAATATCTAACTCGAATTTAGTGTGTGCATGCATGTACTAGTATTCTATTGCTTATTATAATCTTAATACGAAGATGTATGTAAACGGTTACATGCTTGAAAATTACTAGTATCTAGTCAAACTGTGGAGATGTTTATGTGAGTATTTCTTGAAAGCATAATTATAATTTTAATCAATCTTGGCAGATATTGATTTTAATAGCTCGTCAAACCTTGTGTCAAGTCTATATGTAAACATGTACCGGTATGGGGAATAGAAACATGTGGTAATTGATTACAAATATTACTTACTGTTATAATAAGTTCAGACATACATCTAGTTTGTCATTATCATGGTGTCATTGTAAATTTTAAAATATTGACAAACTAGATTGACACATCTTGATTATACAGTTAACTGTGAAGTTTTGCATTATGTCACGTAAATCACTATTTCAATCAGAAATCAATTTACCATAATGCTTTGTGATAGTTTGAAACAGATTTAGCGAAAGAAAACTTATAACACAGAATGAGTAAAAGTATAAAATTCCAGACTTAAAGTGCTTAAATACTTTAACGGCATAATATATTACATAATAGTATGGAATGTTCTATTTGGTAACATATGGTCACGTAAATCACAGTTTGATTAAGAAGTTAAATGACCTGCCCAATGTAAAAGATGTGTTCCAAGAGAAAACATCAATCATATCATGTTGATAACCAAGAACAAGCAGGAAACATAATAGTTCATACTTTGCATAAAAATAATTTAATTGTAACGTATATTACACATACTGTTCTACAATTCATGCAATGATGTCTTGGACATTGTTTTAGGTTGAATATACATTAGAGTTCATTAAAACCTACTTCATTGTAAGGTTCGTGTTTGATATCACATTAAACAGTTATTTGTACCGATTGTTCTTGTATTTTATCATTTTGGTCACGTAAATTACACATAAACAGTTGAAAATGTGTATTTTATTGAAAACCAAGCTAATTTATACAGTTCCTTTATAATTCATGTTTAAACCCTTTCAATATAAACACGCATGTGCTGATATTTTGACGGTAGTACAAATGTTCTATGAAATTATTGCCCGTATTTAATCGTTAAAATCGCCATTTCGGAGGCCATCTTTAACCCCAAATAAAAAAAGTTCCCCAATGATGACAGAGTGTCATCAAACGGTTTTGAGACCCTCAATATCTGGACAACTCAGAACAACAATAAAAAAAACTTAATACTATATAGCAAGGTTTAGGTGACTCTCGTCTGGACTATTTGATTTGTTTCCAGATTTGATGCCAGTAAAGACATCACTAGAGTTGTTGAAACAAGAAGAGGCAGTACGTAGCTATGTAACAATGGTGCGTTATATCAACAAATCAAAGTTAGATAGAGAACACTTGTGTACCGTACAGTTAAACAATATTATAGATGGGTACTATATGATAGGTGAAGGGGATGATAGTCACACACTGACGTCCGCAGGACTGTATCAGCTGGAACATGATTGTACTGACGAGGTCCGCAAACCTTTACCATCCTGGGTCAAGGTCATCACGTTGATGTTTATGATCATACTGCTTATACTGATCACTGTGTATGTGACGGTGATTGGTGGACAGTTCAGCACTACAGACTTACAGGAATGGATGTGTTATTATTTACTGTCTGTTCTCGTGTTTGGGTTAATACTTGAACCTGTACGTGCTTGTATTGTAGGTTGTTATACAACTGGAATAGAACATCGGGCAGATTGTAACACAGCTGATCATAACCAAACATATCAGCATGTGTTAGTTTGATGAGATTTGAAATAAGTATAATGTAAAATCATTAATTTTCATGGGGGATTAAATTTTGTGGATTTCATGGTCCAATTTTAACCACAAAATCAAATCCCATCGAATAATAATTTTGCACCTTGTATATATTTCCTGAAATGCGAAATCCACAAATTAATATCCCGTCGAAATTGTATTTTTTACCAAAACCACAAAATTTTGTCCCATTGAAATTCAATGATTTTACAGTGGTATAGAGACTTTATCATGATCCTCAACCTTCATTCAGTGTAATGTTGTAGTTGATGTTTTGTCTTTAGATATTTATAACCCCGGTTGTATGGGGTTTTTATCAACAATAAGGAGTATCACAAGAACCTTGGATGTGTATAGCTTGAAGATATTTACCTGATCTTGACCTTTATGCATGATGATATTACAAGGTTCTTGATGTAATATATCAATTGTTGAAAGCAAATGGTGCAATATTGGTATTTCAAATTTGTGTTTGCATTACATCTCGAGCGAGCGACTCCATACGATACTCTCCAATTATGAAACATACTACCGAGGTAATAAATATAGGCAATATATCAACTGTTCAATTATGCCAATTAAAAGGTCAGGACAGTGTGAAAAATTATAGTTATAAAGCTATAACACATTTTGTATGTAGAGGACGGATAGTGCACACTTTGCTTGAGGTAACTGATAATTACAATGCAAGATCCTTGTATCAAGGATCTAGGATTAAGTTAATTATTTCATTGTTCTATACAATAGGCATTGTTCACTAACAATCCTATGCTGTATGTGTTTGTTATACTCAATGGCACCAACTTAATAAAATAAATAATCAAACTTTTATCTTAGAAAAGAAAAAAAGTACATGTTGTATGTGGGGTGTTCCACAATTAATAGGACTTTTTTTATAGCAGCACGGCAAATCAGAAATTAATCAAACTAGTCTATAATTAAATTTTGATCTTTCACTGACAAATATGCGAAATATCAAAGACAATGATTGAAAAATAACATTGAATTTACTGTGTACCAAGGAGACGGGTCGCACCGGGACGTTATTATGAAGTTGCATTTCAAGCACAGTATTTCAACATAAAAAAACATTAAATATTTTTGTTTATAGTGATCCTGACTTTCTAAACAGATCTCATACCGCTGTTCCGATTGTTTAGATGTGTTCCGTAACCCTGTTCACAAAAATGTGTTGCAATGATGTTAGAAGTTGCTCGAACATTGGAGCTCCGAGTGTACGATCAGTGTTTATTAACATCAACTTAATTTTCTATAACCTCACCTGTGCTTATAAGTAAGTTAATAAATCTGCGATCTGAAATCAATTTCAGCCAACAGAACACAGGTGGCTGCTTAATGCCTCTACATTATACGTATTTCATAATTTCATTGGTTAGCAATGTTGGTTTTCCCAATGTGCACCATTGTTTGACAATCTGGTGGTTTCTGGTGTTGACGTAATTTTCATTCATGACGCGCTTCGATACATACACTTGATTACTGACTTACGGTAACAAACATAGAGCGATTAATTCGAAAGTTTGCATTCTCATGTCAAAGTCATCTACGTAATGCCATACAAAAAGGCGTTAATATTTATCAAGTGGATATTGAGATATTAACATTTTTAATAAGGATAATAACGACAAACAATAGTGTGACCCGCCTTAGTGTTACATGGTTTCTATGACAACGCTGTGTATCAGCATCATCAGCAACAAAGAAATTCTATTGCTTTTAGTATCAGCATATAGAGAATACATTGCTATGCATATAGGACAATTTTCATTAAATTATAATTGTTAAGTAAGAGGTTATGAGAAAAGTCCTATTATTTCTGGAACACCCTTCGTATATGGCTATTCTTTAGTAAACTTCTATTATAGTAATTGATCATTTAATAAAGACATGCCCCATGTGAATAATATTTAATGGGTCTTAGTTGTGGCAGGTTGACTAGTGTGCCAGGTCATTGCAGAAACATTTCACTGATTTAGAACAATACATCCCGTTATGAAAAAAAAACAAGAAAAAACTGATAAGTTTTGTCTGATAAGTTCAAAACTTACTTATACAGAAGAACAAGCCTTTTCTTTTTCAGTTTGGTTAACATGACCATTTCCAATTTTGATGAATATAAGTTCATAAGATGTGCCTCGCAATATGAATTTGTATGGTTCTTACATTAAGGACCTTATTCTTCTAAGCCAGGTATTTGTGGCACACAGTACTTCAGGGTTTCAAAGTGTATAATGATATAAATAAATCAGATGCCTATGGTGTGGGCATTTGAATACCGTATTATTTTGACAATTTCAGAAAATTAATGTTTATTCATCTATTGATCTTTGCATATGTATGTATTGCTGTATTACTTTGACATTTTACAACAAAGTATAAAGGTTCTCCAGATTATATATCTCAAAATGAATGTGTTCAGACAGCCTGTTGTTAGCCGACTTAGGCCAAACCAATTGGTTTTTATGTCAAGTGTAATCGTGCGCCTTGGTTTTGAAGTCAATTCTCAAAATAAAAATCATTCAAAAATCAATAAATTTTCTCTTTTTTTATGCTGTAGAGGTATTTTGCTCTGTTAAAAAAGTGTTTCATTTGAACTTTCAAACTGAGACCAACAGTTATGTTACTAAGAATACATATACTGACTTGTTCCATGTCTTAAACACTCTTTTGAGCAAGTATTGTCACTTGGTTGTGTAAATGCAACTATACTGATCTAAGTGACTCACTGAGTGAGGCAATATGGTTTTTAGGCTGGCGATTTGCGCCAGACTATTACAATCCTAAAAAATGAAATCCACTAAGATGAATTTACTCCCGAAACTGACAACACTGAGAATCTATACACCCAATGCAAATAGTTCCTCCTCGTTAATCAGTTTTGCAAAATAAGAACATTCAACTTTCCTTGTTTCATTTATTCTGTTCGATTGTAATATTGAAATGGAAGGAAATTGTATGAAATTAAAAGAAAAGGTGTTTAAAGGCGTTGATAATTATTACTACGCGTTCGTATACTACGCGTTACGAACGCGATATAGCGCGCGCATAAATAATTTTATTATGTTAAATTATTTAGGTCAGTAATCTCCAACGAGATCGTGGTCGAGTGGATGAGCAACTCGCTTAGTAATTTTCTGATGCTAAGGTCCAGCGATCGAATCACGGCGGCTCCAAAAAATTTTTTTTTTTTTTTTTTTGTTGAGTCCAGCACTTACCTCTCTTTCGACTTAGAAAACCACTTGATGTTATATAACTTGAAAAGCTATTGTTCCTTAGCAGTTCGCCAGCCTGTCAGTACTTTCAGTACTTTGATTATGAATAGGGAACTAGATTTCAGAAAGTCAGACCTGTTGCTAAACTTAAAAGCAATTTGGTATGGCCTTATTATGTATGTCACACATCACATAGTAAATAGTGAGTATGGCATACATTAAGGGTCTATTTGACAAACACACCTGCGTTCAGCAGTATGAATATATAGACCTGGGCTGGTATTTATAAAGCATCTTGAGTGAAACTTAAATATTTTGACTTAAGTTAAAATATTGAGTTGCCAACATTTCATAAGAAATTAAAGATAGCCAATGTTTTCTGTATGATTATTGTAGCCGTTTACATAATGCTTCTAAACAATGTAATTAATTGTGAATATTAGTGCTCCTGTTTAACTGATGCACTTAAGGAAAATTTGAGATTTTAAGAAAATTCTTAAACTCTTTATAAATACCGGCCCAGCTCAAAAAGATATGAGAAGATTAGACAGGGAAGACAACTCAACTTGACCAGCAGAGCACAGAAAACATAAACGACATAACATAATACAACTATTGTAATGGTTGGCGTCACTCCGTCCATCCGAGATTCTGTGTGACACTCATCCTACATTTCTCAAAAAGATTTCAACAAAACTTTCACAGAATGACAAATATGTGTATCTACAGCATATATTGTCAGGATGTTCTAATGCCATCATTTTTATTTGAGTAATGGCCCTTTGTTGATTATCTTCTCATTGGCGGGGTACATGGCTGTCTGTGATTGTTTCTTGTTGCAATGGAGCTGCCATGTGGTTATACACATCTTATGTTAATTATGCATAACAAAGAGTTGATAACTTTATACATTATCTCCAGAACATATAAGAACAACCATAGTTACTACATGTTTATTCTACAGATACACGATTAGTACACAAATGTTTCAGACATATAAGTAGAACTAAATATTATAATTGCATTGCTTTTCATTGTAAAATTATGTCCAATGTCCTTTTTGATAAGGATACATGTTCATAAATGAGAAACATTCAAATAACCATATCTGTATGACAATGTATTGTGTTAATTATTGGTGGCATCCCTGATAATTTTGTTGATTAAGATTTAGACTCCATACAGATAAGGAAAAATAATAAAAAAGTTATTTCTGTAACAAACAGAAGGAGAATCTAGTCTTCATTATATCAGGTTTTAGTCGTTGGTTTCTGTTTGTTATGAATTGAGCACTAGAAACAAGAATTTATTATTTATATTTTTTTTTTAAATTGTTTTTTGGTCATGGAAACATACTATCTTAAAAGATTAAAGCTTTGTCCGGTTATACAACTATATATACATGTACCCTGTGTTAACCTGATTAAAGGATTTGTTGAAAGTCAAAGGGGCTGTTACTCCAGCAAATAATGCATATTTGCCTTGTAAGGGTAATAACAATCATGGTCCTTTGATTTTGTATTCGAGTGTGTATTCTCTTTTCCTTTTCTTGTATATTCCAAAAATTAAGTGAATCTATCTATTCCTTTTATCCAGAAACAAATATAATCCTTTACAAAGTTGGTCAGGCGTAACACTTCCTGTCCCTATATCATTGTCAATGGCTTGTGCCATTAAAGTCTTGTAAACAATTGCCAATAGCTGTCTAATGAGATATCTACAAGTTATTAACTGCACATCAGTTCTTCTTTTCTATGATAAGAACTTCATGACTTCAATATACCAATCATACCTGGAAGTAAAATAGAAATATACAACTTGATGACCAAATTCAACAATCCAAAGAAACTTGTTGATCTGTGGTTGCCCCCATTTAATTGGCATGATGGTAACGCCATATTTGCCTCTGGTTTAATACTTTCTAAAACAACTGCCTTGTAAATTTAAATGTAATTTTGGTTGTTTTGTAAATCAATTGCAGATGAAAATTTATGTTCAATTTTACTGCATTTGACCCTGGTTTTATTTGTTGGACTGTTGCAATGACTTAAATGATAGCTAACTTACACAAGTCTTGATATTTTATTAATGGAAAGTTACAAGGACAAATATTTTTTAAAATAAATAAACACTAATTCCACATTTAAAGGACAAATATAAAGAATGATATACTTGCACTGTTTAAAGGACAAATATATAAATAATGAAGTACTTGTTGCACTGGTACAAGGACAAATATATAAATAATGAAGTACTTATTGCACTGGTACAAGGAAAATATATAAATAATGAAGTACTTATTGCACTGGTACAAGGACAAATATATAAATAATGAAGTACTTGTTGCACTGGTACAAGGACAAATAAATAAATAATGAAGTACTTATTGCACCTTTTAAAGGACAAATATATAAAGAATGAAATACTTGTTGCACTGGTACAAGGACAAATATATAAAGAATGAAATACTTGTTGCACCTTTTAAAGGACAAATATATAAAGAATGAAATACTTGTTGCACTGGTACAAGGACAAATATATAAAGAATGAAATACTTGTTGCACTGGTACAAGGACAAATATATAAAGAATGAAATACTTCTTACTATGAAGTTCCGCTAATAAGACCAGTCAAAAAGGTGTTCTTAATAGCGGATCGGTCTTATTAGCGCAACTTTTTTATTCTAAATTTAATACTTTGGGACCTTTAACTGGCAAAATTCTGCATGATTTCAAAATAATCAAAATGGTCTAATTAGCGGAACTTGACTTTTACTAGGACAACAATATAAAGAATGAGATACGTATTATTAATACTGTTGCTTGGACAAATATATAAAGAATGGAATACTTATTGCACGGTTACAAGGACGAAAATATAAAGAATGGAATACTTATTGCACGGTTACAAGGACAAACTTACAAAATATTTATGGGTCTGTTACTTGCTCCACATCCATGCAATGACTGCTGGCATAAGTACCATGCACACTTGAACACTACTTGTAATTGTAGCTGAACTGCTGGACATTACCTGAAAGTGGGAGGTTTGTGTAAAATCAGTAAACTTGTTTTCACATTAAATGTCATGGTAATTTTGACATGCCGATCTATAAAATAATATAGATCCTCTGCACGCCCAATCGTAAAAGCTCGGCCATTTCCGTTTGTCTCCGGTCCATTGGATAAAAACCGAGATTATCAGAATGCTGCATGTCATGATCCTATGACTACACAAGCTCTAACATTTTCTAGTTATGCCAATCTTTAATGAGGGGGTATATTGCTTAGCACATGTCTGCCGTCTGTCGGTCGGTACCTAGTGGTTTCTGTTCAATAAATCAAGAAAACTTTGACTTAGGATCTTCAAACTTCACATGGTGGTTGGCCAGCAACAGTATATAACCCCTATTAATTTGTGCTAAAAGCTCACTGTGACTTTTACAGTATTTTTGACCAAGTGGTTTCCGTACAATAATAAGACTGTTGCATGGGGAATGTATATGTGTGTGTTTTACAAACATCCCTTGTTATAATTGCATGTCCACAGACGACAACAATGTAGACGTCCCTTTCGATGTATATGTGTGTATATCACACAATTACGAGGGGCGTTCAATAAATAATGTATTTTTCTCATAAAACAGAAAATACAAGAAACTTATTAATTTCTGTTTATATCGTTTCTCATCGTATCTCACTGGTGCTTTTTGTACCAAATTACTTTGTGTCTTTAGACTACATCGATGGCTTAGTGCAAAACTATGGTATGTACCACTATAGATTGATGTAGTTGCCATAGTTTTGCAATGTGCCCTCGACATGTTGACTATAGTCTGATTCAAAGTAGTTGGAAACATAACAATAAGCATGGACCCGCATCAGAATTACTTTGTAAAAGTTGAACCTGACTCACTTCTACAATATTACATAGAACTTATGGACATAACTTTTTTAACTCATTTCTGATGTTGCTGAAATTTCAGTGTGTATTAGGCAGATATATTTTATTTATTCGTGCAAAATTTCATACTTGTAGGTGTAGTATGTAATTACAGAGAAATATTTTCTAGAAATATTCTACTCGTTTGTGGTCACCATCCCCACAGCCCGCCATTGTAACATACCGTATTGTATAAATTCGTTTATGTATATTTGAACACATGTTATTGTAAAACAATGTTTTACATTCTGTGTCTCAAAATAAAAGATATGGCCCAGTGATTATAAACATTTTTCCTTCTCATTCTCAAACTCCATACTCCATGCTCTAACTTGAAAAACATATTTTTTTAGAATTTTGCATCAAAACCAACACCAACTTGTAGCAAATGATCTAACTAAGAAAATGAACCCCGATTTCATGTTTCCATTCAATAATAAAGAAGTTAAAGCAGTTTTTGAAACTAAAAAATACTCCAATTGGAGTGCGGAGTATGAGTTGGAGCATGGAGTACGTACTATAATGTTTTTAATCACCGGGCCTGTTCTGTTCTGTACAACTTACGTAATCCTCCCAGCGTGGTCTACTAGTGTGATCATAATATCCAGAGTCTGGTTTCGCCTCGTTTTTATCATCCCAGTTATAGTCTTGCCCCAAAACCACCACTGAATTAAAGATAAGATACAAAATGTAGTTTTGTGATACAGTCATGTAACAGTTTATGCCCTTAAACGACTCAACTGCAGTTGAGCCGGCTTCGGGACATAGAGTAAGACTGACATTCAATTAAAACAAATAAATTGCATAGGTAGTGCTCTTTCTCGGCTTGAACGTCGAACATATCTCTTGAAAATCGGTCAAAGAATAAGATATTAACGGTTGTTTTTAACTTTTTGTTGACGAATTTTTTCTTGGCGACTTATCCAAAACGTCACGTGGTATGTCCAACCTGTATTTTGTTATCATGTGTAACCGATTTCTTAAAATTGTCTTTGAACATAAGAACTAGACTGTGGAAGACACACTATACATGTATAATGGCAACTAAATGTGTTTTGTGAAAATGTGATTCATAGAGACGACTTTCTTGGAATCACTTCATTAATTTATATCAAAATGGCAAATCATGGTGATATGATTCATTGTGATTGAGAGAATTATGCAGAATGGCTATATTTAACTCCCGATGTATATGTTTGGTAACGAATATATTGTTTGCAACCAGAAATCTCATATCAGATTGGCAAATGTAGGATTCGCTTAGGGTCTAAAATTGATATTTTATAAACAAGAAGCGTATCCGAAGTTAGGGCCCGGCTTTTGAAAGTCAATCTATCCCCTCAAATTTGTATATTAAAAATGTGGTTACTAATTTTGCCCACAGGTGGCAGTTATATTGTTTCACTATTTTTACTATATAATCTATAATTATAGTAAATAGTGATAAAAAATGTTTTCAAGTCTATTTTTAAGTCTATGACTGATATTACCGCCTGTATTTCTAGTCTGAATGATAAAGGCAATATTAGCGTGGTGCATAAACATGACCTTAGGGGCAATCCATCCCGAAGAGGATGAGGTAGGTATGAGCATAATTATACTGCAGACATTATATATTATAGTGATGGGTGGCATTTGTTAAAACGCGTTTCCTTAAATCGTGGTAATAAAACAAGAACAAGATCGACTCACCAAAGAGCACCAAAGCGATGATTATCTTCGTCAACATTGTCGGTTCTGTAATAAAAATATAAGATAATTCTAAGATGATGTCGATCCCTCACCCGTGTTCCATGTCCATATACACTGAGCAAAATTTCTAATTGGTCACTTTTTAAACTCACATATTTTTGTACATAACAACTGAGAAATATATTTAGTGTACTTAACTCAGTCGGCCTTATGTACTTAATCAAATTCAGTTCGTGTTTCACATAGCCTCGTAACCTGTTCTGAGTTATGGACCATTGTGTACGAAACAGTTTTTTAAGTTTAATGCGAAACCTGTCCTTGGAAATGTGATAAACTGTTAAAATATAAACCAATTTGTGATCGCTCAAACAGAAAAACAACCAATATTGCTAAAATAATTGAGCGTTAAAAAGATATACAGCTTTGAAGTTGAAAATTCTGAAATTACCTCCCTTTTAATTGAAAATAGAACAAAATTGAATCCTCAATATAATGATACCCAGAAGTGATAGATAAGTCAAATTTTGTACAGTACTGTTTTCGTTACTTATCTTCTTTGTGCTTCAATTATGGCAAGTTATCAGCGCGTTACAACTTTAGAGGCGACATTGATTTCCTTGAAGCTTTCAGAAATCCAGATAAATCTTAAAAGTCGATGTTTTTCATTTCATTTCACCGCCTCAACCATACAACCTAATGGAGTATAACTTTGCCATATAGGTTAATTAATGCCGACTCGTCCATATGAGATGGTGATTTATTATTTTTTATGTTTAAAAATAGGATTATTTATAAATGCATTTATCCATATTTTATGTGATTTCTGATTCTGAGGGTTGTTGTTTTTAAGTATGTCCAATAATTGAGCGTGAGGATAGAAGAAATAGCAGAATTTGCATCAATTTTCATATTTATGTTGTTTACACATTTCTGTTAAATGAACTATTGACAGAATATATTTTGAATAATCATTGACTGAAATTGTGGCAATATGTTAGGTGGGAATTAGGTGACCAATTGGAAATTTTGTTCAGTGTATTCACTTTAAATTATGCCAAGTGTTCTATAAGATTATCACCAAGCCAGTTCCTACGATTAGATAAATCGGACCAGCAGTTTAATGTAAAACCTATGAATTCGGAACTTACTTTTTATGTACCGATCAGTTGCATCCACGGCCCACCCGGGGGGTTGGCAATGAACGGCCGAGGATACGGTCGTGTTTTTACCTTCCAGCTTCCCCCGCACTGCCGGGAAAATGTTGGAAATGTTTTCTCCGAACCAATACCCCGGGGACTTTATTCGTTGTCAGGGGGCGGGGAAATACGGGAGATTTTACCATCAGCTGTCCCAGACAGGGCCGTGGAGGGCGGGGGTTTTACAACCCAAAAGGAAAAATTCTTGCCTATCCCCGGGGTAGGGGCGTGGGTGTAACTGACAGGTACATTAGAAGGTATTGTTTACAACGGGCTGACAACAAATAAAGGCCAACCACAATAGCTCACGAGGAGCCCACTGTGCTAACAAATTATGAGATAAGGGAAGTATTTTAGAGAACCACTGTAAAAAATATCATTATTTAGGCTTATAATGTACTTCATAAGTGGCTAGGCAACAGACACATATTACGAGTATCATTGTTTAACGGTATGTATATCATTTTATCTGCTTACTTGAAGTTGAGGACATATGTTGTTGTTATGTACTGTAGTAGATTCTAGCATATAATAAGTGTTCTAAATTGGCGTAATTTAGCAATTATTGAAGTAAATATGTTCATCCAATTTTGTTCACAACAGCATCAGTACTTGACAACCTCATGCTATAATTCATACCATCATAATCCATGATGATTTATTAAGAACTGTTATGTAGACTGCTTTAATGTATGATGGGGGCTGCAATTTAACCAATTTATTTTTCAGTATTCAAATATTTGTACTTGTACCAATAGTTGTGGCATAGACTGGCCACCGGCTTAACAAATCATGTGATTTAAAGTTGGTCCCTTTTTTCGACTTGATTATCCCTTAATTCGAAAGAGTGCTTTAAGGAGTTGTCTTCTGCATCGACTATACAGTGTCACAATTGCCATCCGAATGCAATGCCGCATATGATATGTTCTTGAAAATAGAATCTACACACGTGTTATTGGTGAAATTTTCTTCTCTTATTTATACAACCTTTCAGTACACAGCACCAGCATTCTAGCCTAAATAATATATCTTAATCTGTTTGATTCATAGTTTTGGCTCGATCTGGTTATCTAGCTTAGAAACGCTTTCGAGACACCCTGTAGATATATATATCATCTGCAGTTGCTGTACTAAGACTTAGTAACTATAGTTTATTCCTTTGGCACAGCAAGGTTGTAGCTATCCTTATAGTTTACAGTAAGATACAATCATGTAGCACCAAAGGGGCGAAATATGCATGGTCAGATATAGGTCAATTATCCGTGTAGGAAATCTTGATAAGCATCTGCGTATAATTAGTAATTTTATATAATGCTCGGTTCCCAAGAGGGATTATGTCTGTGTGATTAGTACCAAATGCCAGAACTAAACAACAACAAGACTGACCAATAGTACCGTGTGATACAAGTTTCCACTGTGTTGGTCACGTTGGTTGTTTACGAAGAATAGCAACATAATAATGCACCAGTCAGTTACATCCACGCCCCAAACCCCGGGATGGGCCGGGGATGTTTACGTTTTGGTTGTCGAACCCCTACACCGCAACTGGTGCATAACTATTGCTATAATATTTATATCCAATTGTTAGGCAAAACCATTTAAACTTGAAGAGATTGTGAATTCTTACACTAAAGATTTTCGAGATTCTATCACTTATCTTACAACTTTTGGAAGCTTGGAATACGAGTAGCATAGTATAACCAAAGACCTAAAATACATGTAGATTAGGTCTTGGGTATTATGTTTGTTAAAACTAAACTTAAAATAGTGTTGCCTGTCTGTAGTGAATCACAAATTAATTATATATTTCCTACATTGAATATCATGGGCGTAGGAGCAGGGGGGGGGGGGGGGGGGGGCAGGCCCCCCAATGTCTGGACAGGGGGGGCCAACATATCATTTGCCCCCCCCCCCCAATAATTCAGATGAAACATATAATTTACGACCCAATATATATATTGTTATAGGCAATTTGCCTTCAGTTCTTGGTGAAAACGTATAAAAAAAAATTTTTTGCTCGCTTCGCTCGCAAAATAACTTCCTTATATAAAAATATTTCAACACCCATTGTTTGCGAAAATACACTCGTGACATAAATTATACTCTAAACGTCCTCCAACCCTCGTTTACGACTTTGAGAGGTTCTCCATTATATATAAAGCCTTTGAAACAAAAGTTTTCACATTAAGCTTCAATCTCAAAATGTGCAAGCACTTTAATGTAAGAACTTTTAAAATTCCCTGCATTTAGGTCCTTTTTCAATACCAAATAAGGTATCTCGGAACGCTTAGAATGCTCGAGATTCGAATGCCCCCCCCCCCCCCCCAATGTTGAAGACGCTCCTACGCCCATGAATATACACATGTACTTTAAGTCTTTCTTTCGACATCATGCTCGAATGTTTTGCTATGATCAAGATTCTTTATGTAACCTCATACTCTAATGCTCCCGGGCTTCATGCTCGAAAACCAGAGAAACTGCGTTCGTGAATACACGTAAAAGTACATGAATGTCTCAGACGGAGTAAAAGAATAGTTAAAAATAATATGTTGAGTTGGTAATCACATATTATTAGTTTTGTAGTGTATATATAATATATGCTTCCATGATTCAAATTCAAGCTCTAATAATAAATACACACACAGTGCAACTGAACTGTAACTAAACAAAGGTTGAACCTGTTTATTCTAAATGAATGTTGCATACAAAAACAGAGGCGCTATACGAATACATTTGTAAAATTAAAAACCTTCTGTTATAAAGTTCACTGCATTATGAAACTTTTTCGAAGTCTAAGGAATAAAAGTTCATAAAACATGATAAGAAACATGAAGAAATGTAAACATACCGTATTGAATTGTCCTTGGCTGCGTATATTCCTGGTATTCGAGTTCTGAGTAATCTAGGTTTGTTTATCAAGATTGCCCGAGTTCTATTTGTGAATATATTATAGACTGGCTGTATACTCGTATCATGGTAGTTTTATCATATCAATCAAAACTAAACGGTTTTGTTTAAATGAATTAGTATACACCGTGGTATAGCTTGGCCACATTGACAGTCACACGAGCCTGACTTATTGATTACCACAATTTAACACCGATTGTATGTTTGCATAATCCGGGTGTATCATCAAGACGCTCGAGATGTAATAATATCACAAATTTTAAATGTCGATATTGCACTATTTGCTTGTGGAAATTGATATAATTATTCAGACGGCGAACGGACAAGGCTAAATCTATATCCCCACCCTCAATATTCTGAGCGAACGGACAAGGGCAAATCTATATCCCACCCTCAATATTCTGAGCGAACGGACAAGGGCAAATCTATATCCCCACTCTCAAGAAAGTGTTTGGTGGGCACAAATAATTAGTTTGTCTGAGCAAACTTGTCTGGGCAGCAAGGACCACAACAAAGATCTGTATTTTAGGTCTTAACCCACAAACATCAGAATCAGGATCTTCTCTATTGAATCCCTGTCAGAATCTATTTGATGATATTCACTGATCAGTGCACACATGTATGTAATTATTTAAACCTCTCGGTCAAGGATAACCCATGAAAGTGCAAGCACTTATTTCCAATGGGGTCCTGTGTTTTTGCTGAAGGGACAGCAGGTGGAAGAGATAGTGGTGTGATACAAGGTATCCGGGCGAGATGCCCTAGCTCTTTCCGAAGAGACACCTTGGTTCTTTAACGTGCCCGGTGTATAGCACCGATACACGCGAGACTACCTCTGGGTTCACATGCCTCAGTGTTTCATATTACAATCAGTAAGTAACACAAAATGTAGACTTTGAACTATTAATCTATGTATGCATATGCTTCAGTATAGTGCGTTAAGATATAGAAAGGGGAATTAGCTTAATGGGTCTATGCGACAGAACTGTAAATGTACATGGGCTTTTCGCAGTACTAAAGATGCATGTAAAGAGTACACTTTCCTGTATAAATATTTTTGCCCTGTTATTCAAAATGTACAATTGTAAACTTGTAGTTACGTGTAGTACAATTCTACACCGACACAATCTTAATTTATGGTGCCTGTTCGACCACACAACTCCATTGTTTACCATTTATTGGAGGGAAATGTGCTTCATTAGACATGATTTGTAGTTAGGCATGATATTCATCTTTTGAAATGTACATCCTAGACTTATACACCAAAATGTACTGCCAATAATTATATGCATCTTGACGGGCAAGCAGATAAGTCACGCCCGAAAAATCCGAATTACGTACATGACTTTATTTGTTAGCACAGTGGAAACAAGGAAAACAAGCAAGTCGTACAAGCTATACCAAGTGGGTCAGGAGAGGATACATGACCCTCGATCATATACCCTATACTTGAATAATGTTAACCAGAATAAAGGGTTCGTTACTGAACAATTTCCACCATACAACAATACGATATTACTGTTTTATTATTATGATTAAGTTTGCATTGAAATTTAAAATATCGTTGTTTGGAGTTCACCAAGAGGGATAAATACAAAAATATGATTATTCGGTATGTGAAAGTTTTCCACGTTATATCGATTATATGTAGACAAAATCAACGTAAAATACGGTTCTGTTCTGTTCTGTTCTGTTCTGCTCTGCTCTGCTCTGCTCTGCTCTGCTCTGCTCTGCTCTGCTCTGCTCTGCTCTGCTCTGCTCTGCTCTGCTCTCCGCTCCGCTCCGTTCCGTTCCGTTCCGTTCCGTCCTGTTCTTCCAAATATTTTTTGTAAGAAACGTTTTTAAAATACAACTTCACATAAAACATGTATTATGTATACGAATGGATGACCCAGACCGGTCAGTATCGTTCGTACACTGCTAAATGTATAACAGCTGTATGATGCTCTGTTTATACGTATACATTTGTATATCTTACAATTCTTCTTTCTCCAGTATGAAATAGTGATGGTTAGCGTCTGTCTCTTCGTTTTCCCTTTCGTTCGTGTCGTGTTCTTATACTCTGAACTGTAGAGTTGACGCGGCATCACCGTCCGATTGGTCTTCGACTTTGAATTCAAGATAAGGCGGTGATACGTCCGATGCTACATTGACTTTAGGTTTATCTTTACCACAATCTTCAGCGTTCTTCACAACCGTCCCAGTTTGCTGATTTAGGAAAGGTGGTGTATTTCGGCGATCTTCTGTTCTATTGGCCATTGCTGATTGACAAATATGCGAGTACGCATCACTATGGTCATTTTCGTCATTCAAAGCTTTGGTTGATGGCGTCAAATCGATGGCAAGGTGATTATACTCTATGTCACCAGCGTCCGATTCTACATCGGGTTTTCTCAGTTTGATTTGTACTCTGTTAGTCGGTAATGTCTGTAACGTATTATAAGTATCAGCTGAACCATCGGTTGGTTTCGATCCCTGGTGTGGCAGAGTGAAACCAGTTGTAGCATTTCCTATGTGGGAGTACGTGTTATCTGTTGACGTTGCTGAACTGTCAGGCATATGGGAATATGTGTTGTCCATTGTAATTGCTGAGGTGTCGAGCATGTGGGAGTACGTGTTATCATTAGCAGTCACCGTGTCAGTCACATGACAGTAGTTATCACGGACGCCATCTGGTAGATCTATCGTGTTGTACGTGTCTTCATGTTCACTGTTTGGGTTTACTGTATCCGCTGGGATTTCCGAATACTGGTTATCCTCCACTCCCGAGGACAGCTCTGCCATTGGGACTATAGTTGCGTTGTTGGTATTCGCCAATTCATGTCTGCGGTAGGACTCATTGTGAAACATGAAACCATTTTGCTTCGTGTTTGTATTGTCATGTTTTCTGAAATCGCAAGTGCATCTTTATGAGACCATGTTAAGTTTAGTCACAATAGCCAAAACATTATACAAACAGATCGAGTATCGTGTAATTTAGAGTTGTACACATTTTCTAATCGCGAAAATATATGTTTAAATCGTAAAATTGTGATAACGTTATAGAGTCTGTAAAAGTAAATCGTGAATTAATTTCAACATTCATGATTTCACTGTTTGAAGTTGTGACCCTGAAATGACGGTCGTGCATCTAGATATCTTACATATCTGCTAACCAACTTACCGTCTCCAAACAATGAGGAGTATCACCATGACGATGAAAACAACAAGCACACACGGCACACCTACATACAGCGCAACATAACCGTCTGAAATGTAAACATAACGAAACCATTACACTTGTTTAGCGTGGTCCAGAAGCAACGACGATGCACACCATAGAGACCATTATGAGGAAACCGGAAGGTAGCTTTCAACTTAACCAGCCGATCACAAAAAGAATACACACCATCACACATCACAAATACACGGAACAATACCGCTTACCAAAAGCAGCATGTTTCGAAGAAGAAAATGCCTCAAGTATACCCTAAAAGTATTTGCCTCGGTGCTTTTCTGTAGTTTATTTTGAAGCTTAAAAAACATTCGTCATCAATCAATAATACAACATGTATTTAATTCATCATTTGTTACTTACGACACGTCTTTTACATAACCGTTTTTCATGTAGAGCAATTAGTATGTAATCACTTGTACCGTACTTTCGAATCGAAGTAGATCTACAACAATGCATCTACACAATGCATCAATTATGAAAATCCTGGAAATTCATGTATATACCTGATTGTTTCTGGCGTAAGACTGGTCCCGTGTGGTTCCGGACGGATGTTGTTAAGCCGTTAATGGTGATAGCGCTGGTCGTGGCAGCGTCGGTTTTGGTTTTGGTAGTGGGGTTGACGGTTTTGATGGTACTTGTGATGGGGTTTGTTGTTGTTGTGGGAGCGCCGGTAGCACTTTGGGGAGACAGATCTACAAATGTGTCCATGTAAATGTTGTACAACATAATTATCAAACAACCTCAGCTATATTATCAAAACTTGGCGCGAGTATGTATGTGACATCAATTTTAAATGAAACAGTTTTGTAAAACGTCTATGAAAGTATGCGACTGTATTGTATAATATACTTGTACAAGTGATTAGTTCAAGTTTTGTGCTTAGAATGATTTGATGTACCAAATAATTCTACAATGTTAATATTTCCTCCATTACTACTTGTATTATGCTGGGCTTTAAACCATTACAATATTACATTGAGAATTAATATTTACATTGCAAATGAAGGTACTTTTACGTTTTTGGATACCTGCAATAGTAATGGTTACATGGAGTTTGCTAGCCAGACATTAGGTTGCTGCAGCAGTAAGGGATATTTCAAAGTATGACGGCTTCACCCAGCGTAGATATAAAGTTTTGAAATGTTGAATTGATGTAGAATTTTTATGCAAAGAGGGATAGAATTCCATACTGAGGTGCCAGAGAAAACAAATGTATTGCGAAATAATTAGGATTTTGGTTTTGGACTGTACAATTGATATGTAGAAGAAGAACGTAACAGTCGTGAATGAATATCTGCAGTAAATTTAAATGCATTTTGAAGATAATCAGGTGTTTCACCTCTTAGAGTCTTGTACATTTGAATAGAATGCGGATAGTTTATTTAAGAAATGTATTGTCTTCTATACTAGTACAAAATCACTTCATTAACACCTAATACACCAGTCGATTGAAAGAACGTCCCTATCCCCGGTGAATGACGGGGTATTTTACTTTTGCCTTTTCCAGCCACATGAAAAAAAAACCGGTATATTACCCTCGCTCTAAATCAGTGAAATAGTCACGACTGTATTTCCCCGCTATTTTGGAGCCAAAACAAAAGGCCCGCACCCACTGTACGGAGAAATCGGAAAGGCAAACACGGGAAATTCCCCCTGTGTCTATGCGCTTCCACGGAGCCGGGGTGTTGTTTCAATTGACTCGTGCGTAAATAGTATAGAAGCTTTAGTCTTACCAGTACATTTACCAGGGAGTGCAGGTGTCCATGTCCTTGGCTGACTATTAACGCAATGATAGTGTGTCGTATTGCCGTTGCATGTGACATTTGCAAACCATGTGCTGCCTTCTTTCATGTAGCACACCTGGCTTGATCCGGACAAAATAATATCTGGACATTTATCTGTAATTATATCAATTAACATAAAACGAAACATCGAGATTTGTAAAATTCTGCACCTAAGTAGAAAGTAGAGAGCATTCAAAACATTGACTGTTACATCATATTTCGAGATATAAAAGTTGCAAACGCTGTATTTGGCGGTTGATGTAGATGTTTGCATCGGTCTGGTAAGTAAGCCTTTGAGGCCCAAATAAACAGCTTATTTTTATCGATATGTGTCTATGTACGAGTATATTGGTGAGTTAAGTACAAAAAGTTACACTTACTATTGCCATTACCATTAGGCTCACAACTACCGACCAGAGCTGAAATACAAATGTGAATATATTATATTTAGCTTATCCTTCCATACCCATACAGATATTTACTAGGTAGCATTAGTATACAGAGGATATAGCATTCATGCGTGCTCATTACATGTATACAAGTTTTATTAAATGAGTGGACACAACAATATGAAACGAGTCGTTACAAGTGTCTCCACGTATTGAAAACTTGGAAAGTATCGAAAATAGTATCACATTTACAAAGTACATAACCATCAATTCTCTTTGTTTTTGACAATAAACTCATTTCACTAACATGCAGAGCAAACATGCTGATTTTGAAGTACAGTGTGATCATTAATATATGGTAACATAAATAACTTGAATAACTTTGTCAGATTTAATTATAGAGAAGTGGGTTGACCTTTACTTCAAAGCTGATATGCCCAAGTTTTTAATAGTTGTGATTCATAAAGGCATGCTGTTTGAACTTGATATCAATAACGTCATAGATGAAGGCGTACATTTTCAGTAATTCCAGGAAATTTTGCGCTATAATTATTTGGCTGAAGACCGCATTTAGATTAGCCCCCTATACTCACAGAACATAAACCCTTTGCATTTTTGATTATGTGAATGTCTGAAGGAGGGAGTGTATACTACAAAACCAGTATATTTAATTGATTTGAAAACTACAATACACTGTGAAATTGATAGTTTCAATGTGTAAAATGCAAGGAATTGTTGGTAATTTACGACGTCATTTGGTGCTGAGTTTGGCAGTTAAGCAGAAAAAGGAAAACGCTTCAAACATCTGCTAAGAAAAATATGTAACATTTGAAAATGATGTGTGTCCTCAATAAAACTTACATGCATATGTTAATCAATGATGTATAACAACAGATATTATCTTAAAAAGTGACGAAGTCATTAAAGTTATTTATGTTACTCTATATTAATGATCACCATGTTATACCGTGTTTATATAACTAGAAATGTTCCATTGGGAAACGGGAGCCTTCAGGATAAGGGTGTCCTTATTATGTCACTTACCATTTCGCATAGGGAAAGGGAGAGGGTGGTCGGTTGGACTGGCAAAATTCTTCAATTTCTCTAGCCTTGTGGATTATATAATTATTTAAATGTCAAAGGTATTTTTAAAATTCTTGAAAAAAGACATGCAGCAAAACCCCATCCGTTTCAGTTATCTATAACCGAGGCGTTTAATCTGTGAATGTCTGGTGGAATTCCATCCAAGTTCGCTACAGAAGAATATTATAGTATTTTTAAGTAACCGTTTGAGGGGCATATAGAACTCTGGTAAAAATAGCCAAAACATCCTTTAATACGGTCCTCTATACATTGGATTTGTTTGTCTGAAGAAATTTCACCAAACATGTACTGTTTGGGAGGAGTTCAACACACACTATTGGTGTCACGCACGGACGGCCGACAGCACCTATGTTCTTTGTCCTCATTATAAACAAGTGTGGAGGCACTATCGTGAGGTATTTTAGTAGATTTGTATACGTTGGATACTAGTATTCAACACGAACGCTTGCATGCGTATGTATCCTCTAGAATATAACAAAAGCCTATTAAATCTATTTATTAACATTTACGACACGAGAAACTTTGAAAATGAAATAATTAAAAAAGTAAAAAGTACTTACATGTTTCGAGAAAAATAGTCACGAATGCTAGTATAACACTAGATATTATCCATTTATTCCCTGTACCCATATTTCAAGCTTGTGTAGGCCTATGCTTCGTCGTTAAACGTTTAAATGATCATACAATCGCATACGGGAAGTAAATATACCCTGGTCTTATGATCCAGTCAATGACATTTCGTTGTAAACAACCACCGCGTAAACAAGCTATAAATATATCTTATTTCAAAAATTTGTCACGATTGGGGAGGAAAATATCGAATGTGTCTCTTGTGACTACCATTGTTGCGTGGAGGGGTATGGCTAATATGTATATTAGAGGGAAATATTTGTGTTAAGAGTATCATGTTACCGCCAGTTGAATAAACTTTTAACATAAATGTTCTAAATTAAAGACGGTCATACAACGGCATACGGACTTAATTATTGTTTATTTAAAACAGCAATCTCGTTTTTATATTAATAATTCGTAACCCCTGCATATATTATTAAATCACATCGATTTGACATTCATATTTGAACGAAGACTATATTGGTTAGTGTATATGTGTTTTAATCCCGAGCTTGGCAGACAGAGGACAAAAACTTCTATATAGTATTTATGAACGCCTCTAGCGACCAGGGCTTAACTTATACACCTGTCCTTAAATGTATGCTAACTATTATTACTTGTATTCAATAAAAAATGAGCCATCCGTGAAAATAATTTCGAGAACTTTGTAATTTGTATTTTTATTTGTTATATCTAGAACTTCCGTCTACATTTCCACACGCTCTTGTTTCTCAAGAATAACATACTGGTGATCACGTGGTGTGTCGTCACGTGCTGTCTCGTCATGGGGTGTCTCAACGTCCGTCTCCCTCTCATGTTTTTCTAAAACAAAATATTGTCCGTCCGAACTTTGTGCAGTTTTGCCATCGCTATCATTTTCTGGTTTCAATTCGTCGTCACGTGCTGTCTCGTCACGGGGTGTCTCAACTTCCGTCTCCCTCTCATGTTTTTCTAAAAGAAAATATTGTCCGTCCGAACTTTGTGCAGTTTTGCCATCGCTATCATTTTCTGGTTTCAATTCAAAGTCGACACCTGGTGCAGCGATTTTATAATCTTCACCGTCACCATCAGTGAGTTCATGCTTTGAATCATCTACGTCCGCTATCTCATAATCCGGTATCTTTGGACTCTTCGCGTGTAACCTTTGGTTGACCGGAACGCTTGATTGACCGATATGTGAGTAGTCGTCCTGGGATTCAATGCTTGGCTTCCGGTTTGACTGTTCTAGATGACTATAATCAGGATCGTATTCCACGTCTGCGTTTTGGTTACTCTCCGTCCTGTTCCGTGTTCGATTGGCCGGTTCTCGTTGGACTTTATTATAGTCATCATCAGACTCGTCAGCTTGGCTCGGTTTTACATCATCGGCTCCATTGTCAATATGGGAGTACGTGTTGTCAGTATGTCCTGAGTGCTCGGCCTTGCTGACGGTGCTCATGTGAGAGTAGGTATCGATAGTCGATGCTGTCTGGTCTGTATTGCTGACGGTGCCCAGGTGAGAGTAATTGTCTTTAGCGTCTGTTGTTTGCTTTGTTAAACGACCATACTCATGCTGGTCTACTGCGCCAACATCTACAGTGCTGTAGGAATTAGCTGGTATATTTGATGAGAGGATTGCATCTGCAGGAATCTCAGCATATTCTACAAAGTTTGCCGAGTCTCTCGAACTAGGCATTGTTATAACAGGACCTGCCTCCATTACTGGTACGTTATCATCATTGTGTAGTGTACGTCTTGATCTTCTCCTGAAACAAAACAACCAAAGACTCAGAAATGAATTTAATATTTTTAATTAAAGATAATTTAAGAAGAAATTTATTTGTCACCATTATTGCAGTACATTTTTTGTACGCGTACCGAACGGTGTACTCAATAGTCAATAGTATTAACTGACGTGCATGTATACACATATAGAGTACATTTGTATTGATAACAAAATTACAAAATTTACCTACCTCATCAAGATGAACACAATCACTACGACGACGACAGCAGCAATGATGAGAAGTGGCACCACAACGTACACGGCTGTATACTCGTCTAAAATATTTAACAAAATAATTAAGTGACAGGGATAAACAACCGCATAATACATGGAAATACATGTAGTTATAATAAACACTTTCCATTCAGTGTTGAAAAGAAGTAATACATGTATAACAAAAGGGGACGGGAGTATAATAAAACAATAATAAAGGTCCGAACGAACTCCAATTGATAATTTACAATCACATGGTCCAATGGATTAGCTTTAACACGTTCAACAAACAATAATTATCTGGTGCAATGTCTGTTGTTGGGTGACAAATATTTAGATATATATATATCTTATCTTATGCCGATGTATGGTCCCGATTTTGAGCTGACATCTTAATCACAAATTATTAGTGAGTATAAGTATTTTTGAATTAGAGTAGTTGCACGGTCACCACACTCGAATACGTACCACCTTTGTTCTTGTAAAAATGTTTATGAATCTCTGGCGTTGTTGCACTAGATTTCTGTTTGTTGGTACGAGTGTCACTGCCATCGCCAGACGATCCTAAAACACAACAGGAAATATAAAACACACAAGTTACTAGTTATCTAAACTCGCATGCGCCATACGAGTATTAGGCGTCGTACGACATATGTGCAAAACCACTTTGCAAGACAAAGTTATATATTATGTATTTATGGTACCACCATTCCATAATATAGGAGTACGAAACCCAATTCTATAAGTCCTTTGTTGATGTCCATCTCGAAATAATTTATATTAGTAATCGTAATTAGAAATTGTATTATGTTGTTGGAAAGTATGAGGCTAGATCATGTCCCTCAAAAGCACGTAGTTGAAGTCTGGGATTCCCTAAAGGTGTCACATTTATAGCAATAACATGAGAAGGTTTCTCGTTAGAGTGGTATGTGACGCTGTTCTAAAACCCATCACCACAAATGATAAAATGACTGGCGCCTAACAATCTCTCAAAATTCCCTCTCTTTATAACCCACAATTTCCTTATCTTTGAAACATACCAGTTACCGGTAGTATTTGACATTACTTCCTTAAAAACTAAATACATTCTGTAGAATTAATGTATTAAAGTTAGTCATGTAAACTTTTTAGTACATCAAATCGGCTTTACGTTTTTGGAATCTAAACTAAATTGAATTTTCTCGACGCCAATCATGCCCACAAATTACTCACCGGTACATGGGACCAGTGTCCTTCGGTCGGACCGATAAAAGTCTCCAGAATCACTTTCATCATCGCATGGGAAGTCGTGATTGAATGCACCTTTTGTAACTGATACCTTCGAAGCTTCTTCATTGCTTTCGACGCATACTGTAAAACCCTGGCCTAAAATTGTATTATTAGTTGCATAAAATGAGTGCGCTGAACTACTGTGTTAAACTCGGTCAAGTTTTTTAATACTTTAAGGCAGAAAACCGGTCATTTCTTATGTCTGTTTGTGGAGCAAGTTATATTTTGTTTTCTTACTACTCAATTCGATATTAATTTTGTATATAAATATATATAGATACATGTAGATATATTCTTTATTTCCCTCCATATTTGAAGAGTATAACATATTTACAATTTAACATTACATAACAAAACATGTACCATAAACAATAGCATGAATATAGTATAATTATATAGCAACAGAAAATGTGGTTATGTATATCTAGTATCCGTTGTAAACAAACGATACATTTAGTCTTGATACCATTACTTTAAACTTAAATAGGCTATGCCTCAGTGAAAAGTAGTCTTACCTTATCCTGGCTAATCATCAACAAGGCTTATGATGAAGAAGTGAAGTGTTAAATAATTGCGATTGTACTCAGACGTAACTGTATCAGTAAAAAAGAGGTGGAAAATAATTAAAAATAAATTTTATAAATTTGTATAATCTTATTTTTTTTTAAATCTCGAAATTTATATTTTCTTAAAAGACCTTCTTGATGTTATATAAATTTCAAGAAAAACATTAACGCTCCATTAGTTTTTATTCTTTTTAGTGATACAGTTACCTGTGGATGCACAATTTGTAAACTTACAATGTCTAGTATCGCCAATGTACTGCTGGATGTCTTGACAAGTTACATCTCCTGAAAGCAAAAAATACATGTAAATGTCGTTAGTGTGTAAATGTAATTGTTTATCATATAAATAATCATAATATAAAATCAAAGACTTATAAGTTGCTGTTTTACTATTATGGATACCCAGTTAGCGATGAGATTGGATCACAATATACCTTAACACTCGTTAAAAGCAAGTGTGCAATTCTATTGAAATTTGGAAAAGTTCATCATATTACTTTTACAAAAATCTGTGCTTGCAATTAAGATTTTTACTGACTTCACAATTTCCCCATTGTGTATAATTTTGGTATTTAATCAATAAATGAACAGAGAGTAACATACTATGCAAAATATATTGTCACATGATTGGACTGCAGTCACTGTACATGTCTCTTTAAAATGATTATAATCGAATTTTACTTTAAGTGCTGTACATGTACAGGGTGTCCCAAAAAAACGGGGACCTAGGATAAACAATTGTAACTTTTTTCTCTGTTATAGATATCACACAATTAATGTGTCAAAACAATAAGGGAAGAACACTGTTCAGAAAACTAGCATCATCATCGTGTTTTTTTAGTTCAATCCTCAGAGTTACCTCCCGTGTTTACAATCGCATGTTTCAGTAAAATATAATAAACTGAAGCAGGAATTTCAGAATTTAATTAGATATATTTCCATGCTGACCTCAAACATCTTCTCATGTGCTCCAAATAATTGTTTATGGTCTGTGATACATTAGTTCATTATGTATAGCAGACAAATTCACTATTGGGATCAAGTTTGAGTAATTTAAGGTCGTATGTCCTGTGATATGAGGTAAGATGTCAGTACTATTTCGCCGACATATCCTGGTTTTGCTGCTGATTTATTGCAAGAAGACTTTTCTGCTAGCCTATGGTGCTAGTTTATAATTTCTGACATACACAATTACTCCAAAACACATATCTTTGAACTGTTTGTTTGGATAGAACTTTACTTTTTGCTCATTGCATAGTCTAAGCTTTTTTTTGGTTATAGTCCTTGACAATATTTAATATGTTTTAATTATTGAATGAGTGTTGATGCTATTTTGGAAGGTTTTCCACTTCCCCTTTGGTCAGTAAACTCGCCATGTTTTCCTCTGTTTTGCTATTTCTTGTCATATTTGTTTTATTTTTACAACATTTTGGTCACCCCTTTGGCTCTTAATGTTGTTTTCTAACAATAAATGCTCTGACGCAAATTCCCTTTTCTTATAATGCCACTTTTTAGATGATTAAGCAAAAATAAAGTGAAATGTTGCCATAGTGAAAATGATGACGTCACTTTCTGTTTTGAAGCACCATATTATAACAAGTACCCTTTTTAGAAGAGGGTATCCTTTACATACACTTTCACAAAATACCGGCTTAATTCATCAAAATATGAATGAGTAATAAGGGTTTAAGGTCTGTAGTTCGTTTGGGAAAAGTAACGTTAGTAGTCTATACAGTCATGTAGTTCGACCATCGACTGTCTCGTTATAGCTGTAATGAATACATGTAAGTAATTAAACAATTATGAAATAACAATACCTGGAAAACCATTCTTGCGGCATTTTTTAAAATCCTTTTCAGGATTGCCGTGAGCAAAGCATAGACAAAAACACACACAAGTCACTATATACAACAACATTGTTTGTTTTCTGTCCTTAGTTAAAGTCCCCATCGCCGTCTTGAAATAGTATCATATTCATGAACATGATGAACAAACTATCCACGTATTTCACTTAGAAATATAACGCTATGCACACACAAATGTATATAATATTATTAAAAATTATATTTCACTTATGCTCGTAATTGACAATTAAACTGACAGTGTATATACAGTAAACAATTATACCAGTCCGGATATGATCATGCTATCTGTATAGGAAGGAAGCAGGAACTACACGTCAATCACACATTAAGTGTACATGTTCAAATGATCTAATCATTCGACAGAAGTGCAAGAAATTGTGTTAAATGTGACTTGTGGATGTACCAGTATCTACATTATACACGTGCAATTTTCAATCACAATAGTGTAAGTACATGTTCGAATCATAAGACAGAAGTGCAAGAATATCGTTGGATTTCTTCTATACTGGTATAGCTTGGCCAAGTTGACACGAACATGACCTTTTGATTAGCATAATTTAAAAGTCGATATATTGCCTACGCTTACAACACCGATTGTATGTTTTCATAATCGGAGAGTATCACGAAGACGTTCGAGATGTAATACAAGCACAAATTTCTAAACCGATGTTGCACGATTTACTTGCGGAAATTGATATATTCAAAGCCAGAACCTTGTAATATATTCTTGCACAGAGGTCAGGCTCAGGTCAAAACAGCCAAGCTATATATATACATATACTTTCATTACTCACGAGAGGTGGTCAACAAGTACTCGTATTATTACTGATATTCATCTGCGCGTAACTGGACATCGTGTAACTAACACTTGACCGATCTATGCAATGTTGTTCTCAGAGTAGACTGAAGTGTTTGTAGTTAGTTATTAATGATCATTGTACTTGAACAATCTGATCCAACTCTTCCGCAACCTAAGTATGACGTACACTGTTTCCCAATAAGGTGTGGCATTCAAGTGATGTGCTGGGGACAAGATCTGTCTCCTTCACTAATTAAATGAATGTTCCAAATTCGTATTCAACTTAAAGATAATGCTACGTGTGACCACAAGCATACGCAATGTTCATCATTTGTCGAAATATATTGACAGTGTGGACTTACGTGCCCTAACATGAAACATACGTTACTGTCGCCAGATTAGATTTTCCACCGTTTAGGAACTCACTTCATCTATCATATGTTTTGGGATACGTTTTTTATGTTCCGATTAAAGACTTAGTGCACCACAATTGCAAGTACATTTTGTATTCAAAGTGATAATAGAACTAGGCCTACAGTGTGTATATATGCCACCGTCACTTGCATCTCCAACCCGAGGCTCATCATTTGCTATGTTATGTGCGTTACGTCGCGTTGCTAGGAAACGAAAAGGTATTTTGATAAAATAAACACGACAAAATAAAGACAACATGTTAAAGAATTTTAATGGTGATTTTCATTAAATTCGATGAAAATTTGATTTTGGTCGATGACGTCGCGCGATGGTAGTCTATAGTTTACGACCTTACATATAGCAAATGACTACATTGGAGCTTTAAAATAAACATTACACGACCTAATTCAGTTCACTTCAAGTGGATCGCATAAATAGTTACAGAATAATGGTTAAAAACTTACCGTCGTCCGAAATCGATTTCCACGTTTACTTTCGTTTTCGTCCAAAGTAGGGGGCTATTTCCAGTGTACGGTGTCTACCAGTGAACAGAACAGAACAGAACATAATTATAAACAAATGTATGTCAACCTAAGGTATATTAATTTTCAAAACTCTAGATGTTAGTCCTTCATCCGTTGAATATGCGTATATAAAATTTGAATCGGTTAGGACCTACAATTATTCAATGAAAGAGGTTTTATGCCGAAACTTATTCAGTATAATATGCCGTATTTGCCACACCTTGCCCTATTAGGGGCACGATTTGGACAAGGAAGAGTGATTCGATATTTGATTGATCACAGTGATGGTGCCGAAACATTAGAGTAAGGGCAAAAAATAAAAAGGGGGGTCATCATGCATAATTTTCGACAAAATTGATTTTTAGTAAAAAGCGGACATACGCAAAAAGCGTGACGTCGCTCGACGTTAACGTTCCCCGACGTTACGGGCTGTCAGCTCTGTTTACAGACGTGCACATAATTACAGTAATTGAATGTTTAGGAGAAAATGGACACATTGTATCTGCATTATTTATGTAAATATGTTCAAATTATAATCTGTTACCTCTTAACAATTTGTTAATTCTGTATATGTGATTGTGGTTAGAATAACTAAAAGAATACCAAATCTGAGTTACTCGTAATACTACTATGGTTTTATTGTTCGCACAGTATCTACGATCGATCTTTTAACACAAACTTAACTTAAATATACAGTGATGCAGTGACCCACTGACTACGGAAATTAGGTGAATAAAACATAATATTATAACACAGCCAGAACAATTGATTAAAGGGTGGTACATTCGGAACAAAGTACCAAAGTATGTTCTCTTAAAAAAATTGTTTCATTTATTTGAATACTACTTCGTATGATTCATTGAAACATATTTACATGTAATAGACAACACTTTATATGCGGCCGTGGTTTTACTTGACTATTTCACGCATCTGATATCAACGATCTTTGTACCTAACATCATTTTGGAACGATATATTCAATATCTGCCATTATCTCGGGGAAAAAATGCTAACAAGGGCGCTTAAATGCTTGGGCAGACTGATAGAATATGTCACATGAGCTGAGCTCTTATTTTTAATCGGCATCGTGAATATGTTGACGGAGAAAAATACGAGAGTGCAAGCATCGCGGGCAAAATAGAAACTACGGCGCGCCAACAGTGACGTTACCTGCGATACGTTGACGCTGACCGATGATCGTCTATTACGGAATTAGGTGGTCGCAGTGGAGTCGAACACGAAACACATCTTTCACAATTCAATGCCAAATGTTCTCTTAAACATTTCAGCAAAAATCCACGTCATTTATGACATTTTATATTAAAGTGAGCAGGTTTAAAATTGCTATAGTGACGAGCATTGACACACGACGTCAACGACGTCATGAAACCAACACTGACGTGTGCCGGGTAGCAGTTAGTGACCATTTTCTATTGTATACAACTTTTCTCAGATTAATTATTTTTGTGGTTTGTTTTCAGAAATATGCCTGACATATTCCGATTAATGTTGATATAAGTTTGTAAATGATCAATCAATTGACACATACGTTAGTTGTAGCAAAAGTCCATGATCATCCCTCGTGTTTCAATTTGTTCAAAAATAATAGTTTTACCATTTGCCGAGTGCGAAAATAAGACCGTGTTGCCAGCAAAAAAAGAATGAATATTTGTAATTGTTGAAAACTAAACATATCAGCATTTTCGTAATGTTGCATAATAGACAAATCATTTATAAAAAATAATAAATAGTAATGATGTTAAGGTTTCACCCTGTTTATTACACATTAAACGTTCAAAAAGTTCTGAGAGGTTTCCGTTTGATTTGGCAGCAATGGAACAATTTTTTTAAACCAAATATTTGCATGATTTGCAGGACGAAAATGCTGCAATATTAGTGAATAGTCAGTTCGACACTTCAAAGACTCTTTTATTCCGTGCGTTGCAGAAAAACCAAATTGTAGCATCCAGACGACCAACTCAACGTGGCGGAGATCAATTATCCTTCATATGTCGAGGACGTGGTGGTTGCCAGCGAGGGTTCGCTTGTCAGGCGTTTTGGTTACAAGGGAGAGAACTATAACTATATACCATTACTCAATCAGTGGATGAATAACTTGTGCTCTCCCTTTAAGTAGCGTGTGTATGGTTGTACTGTTATATATATACTCTGTAAAATAAGTTTAGCAACACTGGGGTATAATTTCTTAATTTGAGACTTATTTTGAAAGAAGAATCATAATTAGTTCTTTCAACGTTTAATAACAAATATCGCAAACATGTACACCAAAAATGGCTTTGACAAGCATTAGCTAGCTGCTTGTAAATTAACGTCAAATGGCGTAGGGTAACAACACAAAAGTCACATAAAATGCCAGCATAACTTGTGATGCCAATCGTGATTAGATTTCTGCCCATGCGCGACTTTGAACACTGGGAATCAGTTGTAAACATGTTCTTTTGTTATGATGGTCCATTTATTTAGTGATGATCGCTCCAGAATATGCAGGGTACTAACGTCATAACATTGACGTTTTCGTCATCAAGACTGTCCAGCATTTGCTTCAATACGTAACACGACCGTTTAACGAGACATACAATCAATTGGACGTGTGTAATGGATATTTGTGATACTTGTTTTAGCCATCAGGTCGAAACAAAGTTGAATTTTTTATTTAATTACCTAGAAAAATTATTTCTAGAGTGAATGCTTTGTACTTTAATCTATTTCAATGCATGCCCCGGTGCAGTAATGACAAATCCACCACAGATGTGATAGAGTTAAACATTGAAGTATAGTTTAATTAGTTCTACTTCTACAGTGCACTGCTCTATCCTTATCTTCACTTCAAGCACTATAGAACGCAAAAATGGCAACTACGGATAAATACGTGGGTTGTTCATTTAATTCCCGGACGTTGATGAATTCAGGTTTGCCCGGCCTTTGATCATCACGTGGTGATGCCATGTCATCGTAGAATGGTTTATTTAATATAAAAAACAACGGTTTGCATTTACGATAATCGTTCAAAGGGTTTTTCTATAAGAGAGACTAACGTTTTACAGGTGTACGGCCAACATTTTCATAAAATTGTTTCACTATCCGTTTTCTCTAAACAAATCCGAGTTTATTGCGATATTCACAGCAGCACGCTCTTTGTCATTTAGAACGTAAAATGCGATATGGAATTGACATCAAATGTTATATTACACGACCTAGATGCCTACAGATTGTTGTCTGACGTTTTCTGCTTAAAATATGCGATAATACCACGACCCCTACCAAATTAACACTCTACATACCACTACAAAATTGGGTTGGGCCGGGTAGTCGTTTGTGGGGTTACTATAGTAACCATAGTTTGTGTTCGGTTGGATAAAATTATTTCATGTTTTGTCAAATAATCCAGTTGGTAACTAAGTCTTATGAAACGAAATTTTACTACAATCATATGTTCAAATCGAGCGCTATGGCGATCGTCCGGGAATTAAATGAACAACCCTCGTACACTTACGCACACTCCCAACGCAACACCTATATTTTTCGGGATTACTCAGCTGTTTATGAAGGGATTTGGGTTCAAATTTGGCTTGTGTATACATACATATCTTATCAATATTATTGTACTTGTTTTATTAAAACCAAATCATGATTATGGCAAGATAACAAGACTTTCAAACAGTGAACATCACTGTAAATTGAAAAGTCACAAAAATACGTCAGGAAAAATATTGAAAAACTGAGTGATGCTTTTACTTGAAGGTTCATCACAGTAAAATCATAGAATAATAGTATTCCAGTTTCTTAGTATCCTGAATGTCTATACATGGTGTTAATGATATATTTATACATCTGCAACATCGAAAACTCATATTTCCTGATAAATAATTTGGTTGCCTTCCAAAAATCCTAAATGAGTGCCTGTTTTTTTGCAGGTGTTCTGTGATTGGTAGTCGTCTCATTGGTTGCATACCCGGCACGTATAAATTCATCTTAAATAATATTGAAATCCGATGACTTCGATGATAGTGGCATCTTTTGTATGTTGTTATTCTGTAGTATCGTTTTTACGTGCTTGGTGAGCCAGAGCTCCGTCATGCAGTGTTTCTACATGTCGCCATTTAGTGACGCTAATCGATCGTTTTATTTTTATATTTCGTTGAACGTATTAACTGAAAAAATGATAGGGGTCATTCGCCGAGTATCAGTTTATACACAGCCAAAATTTGAACCATATCCACTTGTTAATCGTAGAGAAATCATGAAAGGTGCATGAAGTGTGCGTAAGTGTATATGTTGCGGAATGGCGTATATTTCATAAAAAATATGTGAATTAATAACGGGCTTACGACTATTTTTGTTAACGAAGTAAGACAATTTTGTCTTGGCTTTGTAGCCCAAAGTCACGTAGTTTTGTTGCACTGTTTGGTGAGGATGTTTGATATCTAAAATGTAACATTATAGCATAAAAACAACTTGATAATTATCAAATCAAATCAAATAATCGATAACATTTTACATCGTCTACAGATTCCAAAATCCAAGGGGGGCGTACGCAAGTACGCAAGGGGGGGGGGGTCCCGGCGTACGCCCCCCCCCCCCCTTAAATCGCCAAAGTAACGATTTTTATTTGACTAAAATAGTCTAGTTATATGTATTTTGCCTTTAATTCTGTGTGAAAAAGTATTAAAATGCAAAATTAGCTTTAAGGCGCATTCACAAAAATGATGCTACAAGTACGCCTATATTTATACTGGATCACTCGGCAATGAATGAAACACTGACTCTAAGGCTTAAATTAGTCTGGTTTTGTAATAAAGCATGCCCTATTAACTAGCCAATAAGGTATGTCAGACCACCAGAATGCACCAGATTGATCCCTCGTTTTGAAAATTTTCCCGTCAGAGCATGCCTCCCCGGAGAAAGTTTTTTCCTCGCTTCGCTCGCAAAGTAACTTCAATCTATGAAAATGTGTCAACACACGTTCTTTGCGAAAACGTATGTATACACTCCATAAATATTTTTTTATATTTTAGATACTCCCACCTCCTATATTACTTTTAGAGGTTGTCAATTAGATATAAAGCCCTTAAAGGTTAACATAAACAATTTCACATTAAGCATAGATCTCAAAATCGGGCACTGGTGCAAACACTTCATTACGAGTACTGTTCTGTATTAATAATAAAACGTGTCCTGTTTAACACCAAATAAGGTATCTCAGAACGTCCAGAATGCATCAGATTGATCCATTGTTTAGAACATTTTGCCGGGGGAGCATGGTCCCCGGTCCCCCTTATTTCAAATGATCAACTTCCAGTACCCATAATAACAAAATTGCAAGAGAATCATAAACTCAGTTGTTATATATCAGTATATAGATATAACCAAACTACGCTTCCATGAATGAAGTGTTGTAATGCTAAAGACGCTCCTACGCCCGTGCAGGACTATGCCCTGGACCCCAGCAAATTTCTTACGCCCCCCTAACCGGAAATCCTGGATACGCCCATGTTACAGGCCACCTGAAAATAAATGACTCGTCCAGGCGCGTAGCTGGGCTTAAAGTTTTTGACGAGAAACTAAAAAAATGAAAGTAAAAATAATACGAAAAATGCAATAAAAATCATCATCAAGGGGTGTTGAGGGGGTAGGGATAGATATATTTCTGAAATAGTTGTTTTTTTACGCAACACAAAGTCTGTTATATGGTTATTTTTTTACCAAACGCAACATAATCAGCTTATTTTATGGTATCTGCCTTTTTCTGTACATGGACAAACTATGGCATAAAATTGCCTCAAAAAACGATTAAAAACACACATAAAATGTCGATTTTCAAAATTACCTACATATTGATCCCATATTCACAACCATCGTTTTTCAACGCCCAAGACCCCCTCTTCAACAAAAAACCAGGTTGTGAAATGTTCTACCATGGGGAGGGGTTTGCATCCATTTCTATGCCACTTTTTGAGGTTTGGCCACTGTATTGGTATATCACCGAATCGTCGTCAGCAACATCAACAGAATTCAATGCAAAAAAACATAATTCCAAGCCATATTAATCAAGTACGTTGGTATTGATTAGCAAATACCTAAAATACGATTAGGTCTTTGGTATTAGCTTTTCCAAAACCACAAATTAGCTGTGATTTACTTACGAAACTTGTCAATCATTGGCATGTGTACTGAATTTCATTTCTCAAGATACGCCAAATGCCGTCTGAGGGCTTCTACAGGAAATTTTTTCGGGGGAGCATACCCCCGGACCCCCCTACCTTGGTCCGTAACATTCATTTTGCCCCAGCTCCTAAACCTAGCTAGAAGATCTTTCACAGTTGTACTCTGTGACCTTGATCCTGGCTACGCCCATGTTAGGCTATTATTCAATGTTCACACGATGCATAACACGTGAGGTTGTCATGTTTAAAATAGGCTCTATGCAATAGGTGAACACATGTCATAATTGTGCGTGGATCTATACTAAAATCGCCTTTCAAAGCTTTGTTATGATCACGAGCTATTTTGCTTCGGGCATAACTACCTGTGCACAGATGATGATGATCGGGTGTTTCCGTCATTAATCCGGAAAACTATTCATTTTGATTGGTGCATTTCTAGTGTTTCCGGGTCAAAGGTTACCAATGGCGAAAATGCGGATTTCAAGCTGTTGTGATGTACCTACGTTTTTGGAAAATATGATGTAAGTAAAGTTATAGTTTTTGGATTTGAGTTGAAAATGTAAATTCTACATGCAATATCAACATGCAATTAGAGTTTTACAATGTTTAAACTAACGTCTATTTAATTGCGCGCATTGAGCACGGATTTTTCTGACCTTGGAGTCCACGCCACGGTACGTAAGGTTTTCTTATACATTTTGCTTAGAACTACGATGGCGGCCGTACTTGTACTTTATGCAACGGTGTAATGACCCCTGGGGAGGAGGGGTGATTTGACCCAGGGGAATTACTCATTTTTAATTATTTGATGTCTGAAGGTAACTTCCTCACAGGTTACAGTATCGTTGAAAAAGAAATAAAAAAATGAAATTAAAAAAAATTATTATCGAAATTTAGGTATTATATACAAGGTATATTTGCAAGGAAATTGTTAGCCAAATCGAAAGGGTGCAATTTGTTTTCATAGACTACGGCATTTACGTGAGTTGATCATGTACATAAAGGCTGTGTGTGGGACAAATACAGCATAATGCACTGCAAACATTTGAAATCATGCTTTACATTTACCTCAAAACGATCAAATTCATCGTTTAAACTTTTATATTAACTCTCGATGGCGTAATTCGAATTACGCTGTAAGGACGACCGGTGTGGTTTTTAGAGTGTCCGACGACTAGAGATATTCCCAATGTATTTTTATAACCAATGAAAATCGTTGTCCAAAAATGGAAATCATCCGCAACTTTCGGACAAACATGGTGAAAATAAAAACAATTTGTCTAAATAAAATGTGCAGATGATTCGTTTCGCGGCAAATACGGAAGCTCGCATATTTCACCATGGTAAATTTGTTCAAACTGTTGCGTTCTTCAATTCTACCACATTATTATCTGATTATGTTTATTCACGACGATAAATACAAAATATGAAGGTTTTTATCCTCGAAATTTGTATTTTTGGTTTTGTTGGAGTGCACCTTTCGAACCGGCTGGACACAAGGATCTAAACTTTATGACATAACTTTTTAATGAGTTGATCAATTTCGATGGAATTTTGCATGCGAGTAGTTAAAACAATGTTGTGTAAGAATATAATTAGTTATTGAATGTATCGAAAAATAATTCTTGTTTTTTTGATACTTTGAAAATCCGTGTTTTTAGGGCAAATATACCTTGTATATAATACCTAAATTTCGATAAAAAAATTTTTTTTCAATTTCAATTTTTTTATTTCTTTTTTGAACAATGATACTGTTACCTGTGAACTTCCCCTGCTGAAATTGAACCCAGCAGCGTGTAACCGTGTCAGAAAAGAATTAGATTTTTCAAGTCTGCAACAGCATTTATTACAAAATTTGTTATACTTAATTAAAATTATATACATTTACCTTTATGAAATTGATTTTAAAAAAAATATATATATTTTATAAAAAAGTGTTTTATCTTTAATTGAAATTCGTCATTTTTTTGTTTCAAAATCCTGTTAAAAGTACTCACACGAAATCAATATAAAACACATTGTTGTGTTCTCCAATCTATTATCAAGGTGATAGACTATTCCACTTATCAATTTAATTAAAGACATGCACAAATCGAATCAAAACATTTGGTCACTTTATTACCAAATTTGTAAAAAAAACATTTACACATACTGTATCTGATTATTTTAAGTGTGTTATATATAAGAAGTGTGTATTCTAACATTAGATGACCGTCTAAATTCAATAGATTTAACCATGAGTTGTTTTGATAGCAACATAATCCCAGGAATGGAAATGTTCTACACACTGGTCATCTTCAAATGTGCAATACAAATCATATTTATAAATTTTACATGGTTAAATATTTAGTGTTTTATGGATAAAATGTGATTTATTAGAGGTAAATACACGACAGAGCCGGGCCGGAAGGCGATAATAGGCCGGAAAATTTAATAATCACTGCGAGGGCTTTTGCCCGAGGGTGATTATTCATGCCGGGCCAATAATCAACTTTCGGCCAGGCTTTGAAGTGTATTAAAGTCTTTAATACAATTGTTCAATTCAAAAACTCAATGAGTAACAACAACTCACGTTTAGTAAATTTCATGGAGATCTACAGTCATTTATGATGAAAATCTTGTACATTCATAAAATTGTCTACGTAATTTCAACGTAACGTCATTTTAGCTCCAACGTGACGTCATTATGACTCCGACGTGACGATTACGATTATGAGATTGCGGACCGGGCCGATAAGCAATAATCAATCTCGTGATCGTCATAATCAGCCTGAAATTGGCTCATTTTTGTTACTATATTTAGTAACAAGTGTATTAATATGCTATAATTCTATAGTCTATCACCTCGATAATGGATTGGAGAACACATAGCAATGTGATTTATATTGAATTTGAGTGAGTACCTATTTCAGGATTTTGACACAAAAATTGGAAATTTTCAATGTGTTATAAAACACTTTTTACAAACTGCATTTTTATTTCTTTTTACAAATATTCATTGTATATGTAAATTTTCAATGTAGCATAATGATTTCAGCTGAAAATTATATTGCAGACTTGAAAAATCAAATTGTTTTCCGACACAATAACACACTCGTGACTTTAATTTCAGCTCATAAAATTTCCTTAATCCACACCATTTGGACAACGCTTACTGTCTAAATCCCCGGGGAGGGGACACTCAGGGGAGGGGACACTCATGGGATGGGACACTCAGTGCATGGGACACTCAGTGGATGGGACACTCAGTGGATGGGACACTCAGGGGAGGGGACACTCATGGGATGGGACACTCAGTGCATGGGACACTCAGGGCATGGGACACTCAGTGGATGGGACACTCAGTGAAGGGGACACTCAGTGCATGGGACACTCAGTGGAGGGGACACTCAGTTGAGGGGACACTCAGTGGATAGGACACTTAATCACATATTCTAATTTCGACCAAACTTTCAAAGGCTGGATGGGGCATGGATGCAAATAACTGATGTATAAACACTGATTTGCATGTATTTAAATGGGGTCATTATGCATGAATATTGCAATATCGATGGCTTAGAATTAGAAGATCGTAACTACCAAATCAATATTTTGAGAAAACACCGAAAAACTGTCTGATATTTACTCTTTACTTATGGTAAAACAAACTTTTACAATTTCAATTTGGTCAACATGACAAGTATAGATTTTTATGAAAATGGGCTCATAAGAAGCACCTTGTGATGCTTATTTTAAATATGTATGAATCTTAAAAGGTCGTAAGTGCCACTTCCTACCTTCTAATTCTTAGCCATCAATATATCTATGCAAGGTTCTTGCTTTTTGAATGTATCAAGCAAATCGATTGTACAATATCAGTTTTTCAAATATAAACAGGATATCGGCTGTTTAATTATGATAATTAAAAGTTCAGGATCATGTCAAGTTCACTTAAAATTATAATTTATGTCTTTGCCAAGCTATACATAAAACTATGAATTATATGAAATTCAAGAATGAAAAAGTCAGTATTTTGGAAAATGAAGCACATTTTCTTCCTTTATTAATGATTAACTTTCCATAGTAAACCAAAGTAATTGGTGATTTTTTTGTTTTCTTGCGATTTCGGCCCTAAAATCTGTAAATTTACCGATTGACTTTCTGTAAATTTACAGATACTGTAAAAATGTTAATTTCCGTGGAAGATTAAATTTTCTATATTTCATAGTTCATCATTAACCACAAAATCAAATCCCATAATAAGCCATTGAGCACTAATTTTCGCCCTTGTATTTATGCCTGTAAATTTCAAATGCAAAATCCACAAAAAAAGGTCAAGGTCACAGCTGAAGGTCAAATTATTTTTTTTTTGCCAAGACAATATTTAAAAAAAAATTTTTTCGGCTACATTATACTGCCCATTTATTTTCCCGTCACAGGTGTGAGAAGGTCGGGGAACCTTCTTCCTACCTTACAATTTAGCATAAATATTAGGGCTGTAACGGTATTCCGCGGTATTTCGTATTCCGCAGTATACGAAATACCGCGGACTTCAGTCCCACACGGTTCATGATGCACAACTTCTAGATTTCAGTACGGTTCAGTATAAGCTTTTTATGAGCTAAATAATATTCAGACAACAAAAACACCTGACAGCCTTCTGATTATGTATAATTACCATGTATCACTCATTTTAATTGATTGAGATATGTCTCAAATTGTCTAAATTCACTTAAAATAGTTGATAGGCACATAATAATTGCTGTTATATAAATGTTAAATAAGATTGATTTAAACCAAAAACTATGCAAAACTACTGTTTATTAACGAAATAAAGGCCTATTCCGGTTATTTATCTGGATTCCGGTCTATTCCGGTTATTAATGTGGATTCCGGTTAAACGGGTAACCCATTATCAGACCATAAATTTGTCATCATCAGCAGCATTGACCAATCTTTCTTATATTTATGTTCTTATCCATGAGACAGAGTATCATGGTGTCACACCGGTGAATTTTCTGCCATTGGAGTTAATGCAAAATGACCCAAATTCGCATCTCTCCCTCCGTTTCACTGACATTCCGGGTGATTTTCTGTGGCCGTTTCCATAAAAAGCAATCCCTGTTATCCAAAATAAGCTGGAGAAAATGGCATGTCGATAGTTTCGTTTTCGAGCTACTGCAGGGATTCTGGAAGGACAACGCTATTTTCCATGCCTCAAAAGCTGACTTGACCGAAGCACACATACATTGTCAGTCTTCAGCCAGGGAAAGATAATTCAGAAAAATATCAATTAAACACTCTTAAAAGTTAGCATGCAGGTCATATTTGATCTACATTCATGTAATTTGGCCAACAATCAGCATTTTCCACATTAAAACAGTACTTCAACAGACATATATCAAATTTTTGAAAGGGACTATTTTAGCATACTACGACCCGGAAGTACTTTCCACCGGTGTGACACCAATATACCTCAAATGTTTGAAATTTGCTAAACCGAATACTTTTATTCTGGTTATTTTAAGTATTGCGGCATATGTTGTCCAACCGGTTTTCACATTGAGCCCCTAACAAGTTGGTGTGACCGGTTAAAACATGGTCCCCCCCTTCCGAGAACTTGGCGCGGACTGGAAAAATTCCTCGAAAGGTTATTTTTGTTCTATTATTGCATTATTTTGGCAATTATGGAATGGATCTCAGTAAACTAGATATTTTATTCAGTCCAGACACAGCAAAATAAGACCATAATATGATGAATCAACAACAAATATTTTCAATCATGGATCGGAATCATGAGACGCGGCGAAATCATACTAATCATAAATAGAGTGTTTCGAAAGCAATAAATCGATTCCGCGACACCAAGAAAAAATCAACCTCAATAAAAAGACCACCTCAATAAAATGACCACCTCAACATAAAGACCACCTCCATTACAATTCTACCCCACAATTGTGACCACTTCACTACTTAGGCGACTTCAAATTTTAGACCGGTCACAATTTCAAGGTCCAATTTCCGCGGTTTTGTGCTATATTGAACCTCTATATAAAGACCAACTTAGCGATAAGACCAGTTTTCAGGGTCCAATTAGTGGTGTAACCATGGAGGTTCAATTTATATTATTAAAAAAACACACACCAACAAACAAGAAATTAAGAATTTGTCCACCAAATTGACCAGACAAAATTCCAAGGCCAAGGGCAACAACTCAGATATACCATTTGAAGAGGAATTGGACATATTTTTCATTTTTTTGAATAAAATCCAAATTTCACAAACCTGAACAATTTCCTCTTGGCTACAAGGTTTTATGGTCCAGGGGTGCTTGCATGCCAAATATCATTGGTTTAAATCAAATAGTTGAAAAAATATTGAACTTCAAAAATCCTGATATAGGTGTCACACCGGTGAATTTTCTGCCATTGGAGTTAATGCAAAATGACCCAAATTCGCATCTCTCCCTCCGTTTCACTGACATTCCGGGTGATTTTCTGTGGCCGTTTCCATAAAAAGCAATCCCTGTTATCCAAAATAAGCTGGAGAAAATGGCATGTCGATAGTTTCGTTTTCGAGCTACTGCAGGGATTCTGGAAGGACAACGCTATTTTCCATGCCTCAAAAGCTGACTTGACCGAAGCACACATACATTGTCAGTCTTCAGCCAGGGAAAGATAATTCAGAAAAATATCAATTAAACACTCTTAAAAGTTAGCATGCAGGTCATATTTGATCAACATTCATGTAATTTGGCCAACAATCAGCATTTTCCACATTAAAACAGTGCTTCAACAGACATATATCAAATTTTTGAAAGGGACTATTTTAGCATACTACGACCCGGAAGTACTTTCCACCGGTGTGACACCATCATGCCAAACACCCACGTTCCTATCTCAGAGTTGTTAAGGTCGCAAGTGGAGGTCATAGGTCACATTGAAGCTTGTCCGGAACATAACTTTGTCATGCATGGAACAATTTTACTTAAATTGGCATGGATTTTAACCTCTATAAATCAGAATGTCTAGAGGACCCCCTAGTTCCTTTCTCTAAGGACAAAGGCCAAATTGAAGTTAGTTTTTTAGGATCTTTTCTTCTTTATATGCATGCTTGGATTATATGTCACTTTGCACATTAAAGTTTGTGCATTTCAATGTGTGCCAAGGGCACAAACTTCTAGTTACAGTGCAACTTGCATTAAGCGACCACCTTAGGGATGGTCTAAAAACGGTCTCTTAAAGGAATGGTCTATTAACAAAAATGTTTCAGCAAAGACCTAAATTACACAGATTGGACACTCCACTGAAAATTTAGAGAAAACGCAAAATAACAGGCAGCAGATTCAGTTATTGTGCATAAAACCTTTTTAGTCATCCAATTTTAATGGGCAATGTATCATGTAGAAGAGCTAAGTTTCTTTTTCTACATGAAGTAACTCATTTTTGTCTACCTTTCATAAAATACAGAAAATTAGGATTTGAATGAGGCATATCAAGTATTTTCTGATAAACTTAATTTACATTAATTTGATGAAAATGAGAGTAGGTCTAGTTCTTCGAGGTCTATTGTTTTATTCCTTGACCTATTTCAATTAATGAGGTATCATTTGAAAGCTGAATAATCAATCTAATGCATAGACCTTATATTATTTTCGTAAGTATATTTGAACTGGAGATATAAGGTCTTAAAAATGGACGAGATTTCGCGAGATTTCAGAGACCTGCCGCGAGATATCGTGAGAGTTGGTACATGTTTCCAATCAGTGTAATTTAGGTATTTGATTTAAACTTTCAGTGATTGAGTGTAATTTACAAATTTCGAACTTTAGATACCAGTACTATTCACTGCTTGGGTTTCAAGAAATTAATTGTTGTCATGTTTTACAGATGATGGTGGAAGTTTGGAATTAGAATGATGGGATTCACCACTAAACCAGAATGTAAGTACGGACAAACAAGGTCCTTATATGGACGGAATTCAACAGGTGAAAAAGATAAGTACTTAACTTTATACATTTTGTCGTAATGTTTTGTAATGTTTTCAATTAATATTTAACTAATATGCTTTGTAATGTTTTTTGTGCATGGTTGTTGCCTGAGTGTCATAAATAACATGTCAAACATTTGTTGAAGCTGAAAAAAACCTGAAAAAAGCTGCACAGGGGCAGCCTGTGGGCAAGGCCTTTAAGTTGGATGTGTTACAACCCATACAATTGTCATCATGTAAATTGTGTTTATGGTGTACATGCACGTATCATCACTCGGTAGGTCAACAATGGAATGATATTTTCTTGTTGTCTTACCCAAGTGATGGAAAAGTTCATATGAACCTTGATGGGTATTGAGCATTGCTATTCAACATCTCTTGCAAATACAGTCAGCCCTTGTTACAACAACACTCTATTTACTGAGAATTTCTTTTAATAACATAACTTGTTGGGGATGAATTCTATTCAACATTATCAAGTCATATTCGTATACTGACTCCAAGACCAAAAGGTTGGGATCGGATTGATAGTTTACATTTAGTGATTAATTTATACTCCATATACTGACACTGACCTAGCTGGGGCTGTTTTTCCCACCTAACATATTTATTGTCCTTTCTCAAAGAAATCGTCGAAAGCTTCACTTACAATTTATTTATACTGTGTAAAACGATATTTGGGCTTGATTTTATAGTTATATTTTATTTAGGACCGGAACAATTTCAAAATTCTTTAACTGGATAATAGCCAGTAAGAAACTGAACAGTTTTGGTCCCCATATTTAAAATGATGATTCCTTTCCTGACGACCATACTTTGCTATAACAACATTTTGGTTGGGAACAAACAGTGGCATAACAAGGGCTGACTGTACAATGTACACTCAAGTTCACACTTTCAAATTGTTTATAAGGTCAGTTTGAATTTGATAAAATAGTTGCTCCTTGACATGAAGTGAAAATGTGTTATGTAAAAATGAAATTTTGCAAATCTCCCACATGTGTGACGATCAAAAGACTTGCTTTGGCATCTAGGATCAAAATCAATTTTTCTAATACGGTTGTGCCAATTATGTCCTGACGTGGTCAATGACTGCGCAGGGTGTTACTGGTATTCACAGAAACACTATGTATTTCAACCTGATCTGAGTGGAAACTCCTTGAAAATGAGGGGTTCCGGTCAAGTAGACCTTTCCAATACAAGTTCTCTCTTAAGAAACCATTCTGCTAGAATAATAGTGCTTTCAATCTTTAAATGGTTTTGTTGAAAACAAATTTGCCAAAAACTAAGGTATTTATTTATAACTTTGTAAGCTCACCTGTCACTTTTGGCTCGGTTGTTGTGTGAAACAGGTATTATTATTAATGCATCGCTATCGAACATCTCTTGTACACAGGTAACTGTATCACTGATAACAATAGAAAAAGGAGAATTTGATTTTTATTTTTCTTTCAATGTCCAATGGGTGCGAGCATAAATTTACATGTAACTTCATATTATATAGTCCGATGTTTAAACTTTTCCTACAACTTTCGATGGTACATTTGTACATGTAAAATGCTGTGAGGATGGTCATGTTGTTTTGTGTTGAATGCGCAGCAGTGAATGGGTTTGACACTGTATCTATATGTCATAGAATAATTTTTTAACTACCAGGGCCTATCAATAAATTTGTGAACTAATTCCACTGTTTCGCGACGCTTTGTGATTACTTATTGAAATCATTGATGATCAAAAATACATTTTCTTCAATTAATATTCCGACGTCATACCATAAGCGTTCCAATTATAATAAACAGCGCTGTTTAGTTTGATTGAGCAACCCAGAGTTGGCAATAAACTACTTCTGGCCATTTTCAAAATCTCAGTAATCTCAGGCTGTGACTGGTAAGAAATATAGTGTGCCCAGGATAAAGTAATATTCACAAACATTGACTGCATCGGCCCTCGTATTTGATAAGATGGGATTTCGTATGGAAGTAGTTTCAGCAACGCTAAGTATGAATATAATTAGTTTATGAAGATATCAATAGTCAATTTTGGTTTTTGATAAATTTTGGCTACTTTAAAATATATACCTTTGTAGAAAAATTATAATTTTTACAAGATTCTTAATTTTATTTTCTCTATTACTCTATGATACAGTTACCTGTTGTTGTGATTGATTAGAATTTGAATGCCTTACCCTACTGCTGTAAACCCTTTTTTTAAGGCACCTCATATGCCACTTTGAACTAGCTTTGTTAGGCACCTGATATGCCACTTTGAACTAGCTTTGTAAGGCACCTGATATGCCACTTTGAACTAGCTTGGTTAGGCCCCTAATATGCCACTGTGAACTAGCTTTGTAAGGCACCTGATATGCCACTTTAAACTAGCTTGGTTAGGCCCCTAATATGCCACTGTGAACTAGCTTTGTTAGGCACCTCATTACCGACCACAGCGAGGTGTGTGTCATGTGAAAAATGGTAGCAGCATCTCATAGTTCAAGGTCACACTTAAAAGTTCAAAGATTATGATTTTGACAAGACTGTAATTTGGTTGTAAACTAATCAATACTCCTAAAGCAACACTTGGTTTGCCGATTGAAGAAACTCGCGAAAGTAAATAGCTGTGAAAATGTTTAGCACAAGTAAAACGCAAAATTTTCTTATTTCTGAATGAATTCATTGTTTTTCAGTATCAAGTTTGCAAGACCATATTAAGTTTAAATTGCATATTTAAGCTACTTGATTTCCCTATCAAGTAGAAAAGTGTTTTTATTTAATGTATAATTGTGAGATAATGATTTTAATTTGTTTACAATGCTATATTAGTTATTCACAAATTCAAACTACCTATCACATTTGCTGCATAATTATATGGTCTTTGAACACATAATTATAATATGATAATTTTAAACAGTGAAGTGAGACCTGGCTAATTGCTTTTATTTATCTTCGCCACAAGATATTCCACATGGGCGAGGCCCCCAGAAAAGTTTAGTCATTTAGGTTTTAGCGGATAGTACAAATACAGGAAGACTTAAAAATGAGAAAGTTTGCCAACTATTCGCAAAACACAAAAGTTAGTATCCGCGAAAGTTTCTAGGTTTACAGTATTAGCTTTTTACGGGATTCTTGAATAAATTATGTGGTCATAAGCACAACGTAAAAACCAAATCACTGTGTGGCTTATTGGGATACCTTAAAATTTAATTGTATTCATGACTTGTTGCAATTAAGAGCACATGTAAATCTGATCACTGTATGACTTATTGTCATACTTTATATTTCAATGGGTATGCCTTATTGCAATTGCAGGAAATCATTGTATTAATACGCAGTAAATCTTTTTCTATATATATCACCATGGTCAATATCCCAATTTGAGTTCAAAGGTCATAAATTGCAACTGTTTACTATGTCTGGACTATAACAATGTTACTGTGGAACTTACTTATAACAGACTTGCTTATTATGAAATTTCTGTTAAAGTGAAAGAAAAAATCCCACCCCAGTCCTTCTTTATACCAATTTACTACCTGTTATAAAAAGTTGACTATAGCAAAACATTCTAACGTAATAATATACCCTATACAATGATGTATGAGCTTAAAATTTTGTAAAGCTTGGCAAATTTAACTTTACCCTGACATTTTAATCAGCTTTGGGAAGCCGTGGCCTAGAGGTAGGGCGCACGCTTCGGGATCGAGTGGTGCCCGGTTCATCCCCCGTCTGGACCACTGGTCAATTTCTCTGAGCAAGACCCACATGCTACACTTTACCATGGTGTAAAATGGTACCTGTGTGGGCAGTGTCTATCCCTGTGCGCCGCAGATCTAATTAATCTACACAGGGAGACACAAGCGTAGGTTTCCATAGGTAGCCCAATGACCTGGGAAAGTTAAAATGAATTTGTAAAATATTGAAATAACCTAGTGATAATGAGTGAGTCATAATAATGTTCACAGATGTGCTGGGTGATACTTTTTATATTTTATTCACTTGATCGATCTCTTTTTGGCAAGTTTTATGGCGAACTAAGTTTTTGTCAGAGTTATGCTATTGGCTGTTATACATCAATGAAACTTGGTATACAGTAAGCTCAATGTGTGAATAGGTCACCTCAAATAGACACTTAGGCATACTGTAAAATCATTTAATTTTGATGGGACAACATTTTGTGGTTTTGGTAAAAAAGACCTTTTCGATTGGGCATAAATTTGTGGAATTTGCATTTCAGGTAATAAATACAAGGGTCAAAGTTATTGTTTGATGGTAGTTAATTTCTTGGTAGAAAGTGAACCACAAAATGCACAAAATTTATTCTCCCAAGAAAATAAATGATCTTACATGTGTGGTCAAAGTCACTGTTAGTACAAATGAATATGAATTCTCCTGTGTTCACTCTAGAGGCAACAATTTTGATCCAATCTTCATGAAACTTGGTCAGAATGTTGTTCTCTATAAAATCTAGGCCAAGTTAGAAACTGGGTCATGTGGGGTCAAAAACTAGGTTACTAGGTCAAATCTAAGAAAAGCCTTGTGTTCACTCCAGAGGTCACTGTTTTGATCCAATCTTCATGAAACTTGGTCATAATCGTGTTCTCTATGAAATCTAGACCAAGATTGAAACTGAGTCAGGTGGGGTCAAAAACTAGGTCACTAGGTGAAATCTTAGAAAAACCTTGTTTTCACTCAAGAGGTAACTATTTTGATCCAATCTTCATGAAACTTTGTCAGAATGCTGTTCTCTATAAAATCTAGGCCAAGTTTGAAACTGGGTCATATGGGGTCAAAAACTAGGTCAATACTGTCTGATAATAAACTTAAAATATCCAAGAGTATGGGGGATACAAAAGTTGAAATGTTTTTGTTGTGTTTATTGAGTATGGATGACTCTTCATAATTAATCTCCAGAAAGTGTAAATTTGTTGGAGACCATACTGAACAACCTCAACATGGTGACCTAACAATACAGTCGCTATGTGGTGACAATAAAGTACAACCTCTAAATATATGTAAGCAACTATAGGCAAAATCAATATTGGTATTAGTTAAGGAGTTGTTTGGAATGGTTGTTGATTGAGGCTTTCCCCGTGTGGTTCCCGGGTAGTAGAATTCAGGGCTAGTATTTATAAAGCATCTTAAGTGAAAACTTAAATATTTTGACTTAAGTTAAAATATCGAACTGCCCATATTTTACAAGAAACTAAAAATAGCCCACATTTTCTATATGATTGTTGTAGCTTTTTACACAATGTTTCTAAACAATGTAAATAATCTTTAATATCAGTTTTCCTGTTTAGCTGATACACTTAAGGAAAATTTTAGATTTTAAGAAAATTCAAAGTTTTTACTTAAGATGCTTTATAAATACCGGCCCAGGACCTCTGTCTTTCTCCCTTGCATGTATCGTAAGAGGCGACTAAATGGGAGACTACTGTAGAATCTGGTAAATAAGCGCATAGTTGAAAATAATCGCCTGTCAAAAATAAGCGCATACAACCTTACAGTCAATGTATATTAGTTGAAGTACTATTAGTTGAAAATATTTATATAGCTCTTTATATAACAAGTCTCTCAAGCGCTTAACACGCGAAAGTCAGCTAGTTGACATTTTTTTAAGAATCTAAAACAATTTCACTTGATTCACTGATATGCACTTTTAAACAGATGTGTTTTTAAAGTCTTTTTGAAGACTGTCAGAGAATCAATGCGCCTGATTTCCACAGGAAGCCGTTCCATAAGGTGGCAGCACATTATTGGAGTATAAGCGCATACTATATCCTTACCATAAAAGTGGTCGTGAGAATAGGCGCATAGTGGTGTACATATTATATATGTAAGAAAGATAGGCACATACGACATGTCTATAAGCGCATATCAAATATAAGCTTATATTATTTGGCAAAAGTATAAGCGCATATGGAAATTAGCGCATAAAAATGTCACTAAAATTTATAAAAGCGTATGCGCTTATTTACCAGATTCTAAAGTATTTTAACTTTGGTACTTGATTGTTTTATTTTGGCATACCGGTGAATGTTTGTTTACGTGGTTGTGACAGAGATCTTTGAATCAACTATAACATTAAAGTAGTCATGATGTTTTTAATATGGAAATGGTGTCATTTGACATTCTTTGTTTATTGTGATGACATCTGCGACATTTTTAAGACCACCCTTATATATATAACTCAATAACGTAATAGAGCTGTGTCTTCAGCGAACACAGCTGGACTCTATTTGGTTTAAATATGCTATAAATATGCATTGCAACTGTTTGTGTAAATATGTCAATACTTACTTAATCATTGATAATTTAATTCTGAGCTTAATATTTTACATTTTCAAGTGTTTCGATAAAACATTACCATGGTGAATAGACCAATGATTGTGGAGAGTTGATGTTAGAAAGCAAAGCTACATGCAGACAGTTGAAACTGATTCTCACTCACACTTATGAAATTTCCTGTGCCCTTTTAGAACTGCCTTTGAAGTCATCCAGTGTCATGTTTGATAATAAACTTAAAATATCAAAATGTATGGGGGGATACAAAAATTGAAAGTTAAAGTTATGTTTTTGTTGTGTTTATTTGAGTTTCAGCGACTCTTCATAACTAATCATCAGAAAGCTTAAATGTGTTTCCCACTGAACCTTAAGATGAACTGGTTGGAAATCCAGGTAAAGTCTCTCGTGAAATATATATTTTTGCACAATTACAACTGAATTTCGATAGGTCTATTGTTGTGCTTCCGTACTACATCTAATAAAGTCCCAAGCTAACTGTTATTGATCATGGTCTAAGTCAGATAGAAATCTTGTGGACTCGCCTATAATGTATCATAGGCAATTGCTGAGCTTGTGTCTCTATCATAGACAACCCTGCTTGTATCTATCATATAAATATTTGTCAAGGATAAAATCATTCAAGAAACATTAGTCAAAATGCATCTTTTAATCCTTAATACCAACAGAATATGCAACTTTTATCTATTCATGATCCATACAGTGTTTTTCATTATCACCAGTGACTTTATCTTTTCAAAATTAACATACTTGGGTCTCTTATAAGTTACATCGTTTAGTTACAAAATTTCAAGGGTTGTTTTCAGCAGTTCAATCTTTTAAGAACCCTTCACAATGTTTTAAATTCCACCCTATTTTGAAAGATGGTCATATGTTTAATTCCCTCTATGTTGCAAGATGGCCATATGTTTAATTCCCCCTATGTTGAAAGATGGTCATATGTTTAATTCCCCCTATGTTGAAAGATGGTCATATGTTTAATTCCCCCTATGTTGAAAGATGGTCATATGATTGATTCCCCCTATGTTGAAAGATGGCCATATGTTTAATTCCCTCTTATGTTGAAAGATGGTCATATGTTTAATTCCCCCTATGTTGAAAGATGGTCATATGTTTAATTCCCCCTATGTTGAAAGATGGTCATATGATTGATTCCCCCTATGTTGAAAGATGGTCATATGTTGTAATTAACACAAAGTTGGGATATAGAGCAATGTGTAAATCTGTACTGATAATAAAATACAGTGAAATAACGTCAGTATAGACATGTACGATGGTTAACCAGAACTGACGTTATTTCACTGTCTTTTTTTCAGTACAAGAAAATCGGTTATGTTTTCATTATTGCTAGCTTATGTTCTTGTACTGATAATAAAATACAGTGAAATAACGTCAGTATAGACAAGTCCCATGGTTAACCAGAACTGACGTTATTTCACTGTCTTTTTTTCAGTGCAAGAAAATTGGTTATGTTTTCATTATTGCCAGCTTATGTTCTTGTACCGATAATGAAATACAGTGAAATAATGTCAGTATAGACAAGTCCCATGGTTAACCAGAACTGACGTTTTTTCACTGTCTTTTTTTCAGTGCAAGAAAATTGGTTATGTTTTCATTATTGCCAGCTTATGTTCTTGTACTGATAATGAAATACAGTGAAATAATGTCAGTATAGACAAGTCCCATGGTTAACCAGAACTGACGTATTTCACTGTCTTTATTTTCAGTGCAAGAAATTTAGGTTATGTTTTCATTATTGCCAGCTTATGTTCTTGTACTGATAATGAAATATACAGTGAAATAACGTCAGTACAGACAAGTCCCATGGTTAACCAGAACTGACGTTATGTTGCTGTAGTTTATTTTCAGTGCAAGAACAAAAGCTAATTATAATTAAAACATTACCTTATTTTCTCATTTGCTACATGTATACCCCAACTTTGTGTCACCCGGTTAAGTTGAAGAAAAACCTTGTTGTCATACTAGAAGTCAAGTGAAGAAACTTTGTCACAATTTTTGTATCTATTAAAATTAGATCATATTTGCAAAACGAATGGAGTCATCTAAACGAGCGCATGCGAGTGTCTATATTGTATACGAGCGCAGCGAGTGTCTATATTGTGTAGACGACTCAACGAGATTTCTATCTGACTTAGACCATGTGATCTATTATACTATAAGCACAATTAACAATCAAAAGTGCCACAAGTTAAGGAAACTACAAAGTACAAACGCGTAGATTTCATATCTGTGTATGAGAGTTTGATACGTTCACGATGTGAAGCTAATCAAAAGTATTTTGTGATAGACTGAGATTCAGTGTGGAAAGACTGTAACTATCATTCAGTGATCTGCTCCGGGTATCATTCAAAATTAAAATTGATTAACATTATCTTTCTCAGACGTCTGGCATTAAATAGCATTAAATGTCTCTCCAAACCAGGCGACAATGTATCCCATCAGGAATGAGGTGTCTGGGTGAATTATTTAAGTTGTAACTTTTTTTTACAATTAACTTAACTATTTAAGTATACGCCTAAAGTTTGGTATTATTCTGCTGAACATCCATGATCATGGACAAGACATAGCTCGATTGGAGGTCTTGCAGTTACCAAATTCGTCCCTGGGGGGGGGGGATTCCAAATTAAATTTTTATATATATTGGTCCTTTATTGTATCAATCCACGCTCTAAGCACTTGTCTACATATTTGTCAGGGAACTTTTATAAAGGCATTTGCGGAAATCTTTATCTTAACAAAATTCTCGATGGTTCTACAGTAATTGCATCAAATGGGAACTGCTGTGGTTTGTTGGATTATTTTACTGAATTATTATAAGTATACTTGATAATCCAAAATAACAAACTTAAATGAAAAAAATAACTTAATGTAATATGAATTTGAACGCAATTGTTCCTAGATGCTTTCATTTTTTACTGGTAGAACACAAACCAAACTCTAAAAGGCTGTCTTCGTTAAGTTGTAACAAACTGAAAATCTGTGTATTTGTAATATTCTGGTGACAAAAGTTTAATGTTGTGAATAACGTATAAACTGTGTAGTGCTTTTAAATGTATTGAGCATATACAAAACCAGCTGATTGAGGCACGGTTTTCTCGATTTGAATGGGGAACTTCTCGATTTTAGTAAACGAGGTTCTTGATTTTAATAGACACTGTCTATAAGATATATACCTAGCAAATACAAGGCGTTGATTGGCTGAAAGCGACTAACCATGGTCTAATAATTTAATCTTCATGAAATCTTGTCACAATTTGTGTCTCTGTAAAAACTAGTTAGCGTTTGAAAGGAGGTTATCAGGCTTAATAAAATAAATTATTATTTAGTGTCATCTTTTTTAGGCCTGATATTTATGAAACATGTGCACAATGTGTGTCTCTGTTAAGTCTAGGCCAACTAGCGACTGTTTAATGTGGGAGGGTCTGATAAAAATTGAGTTAAAGCATTGAATGCATACATTAATGAAAATAAATGGTGTACAGTAAGATGAGTGTATGAATATGTCACCTCAGATAGAAAGTAGGGCTCAGATGTGCTCAAAGTCACAATAACTATAATGGATATAAATTCTCCTCAAGTTAAGCTAATAATAACTTTTTAGGTACTTAAATCAAACTTTGTATACAGAATGGGAAAGCTTGTATTAAGATGCTCGCTGACATGAGACTTAAGGTGATGACTTTTTGGTAAACACTGTCTTGTTAAAAATAGAAAATCAGTTTCTGCTCATTTACAATAAGATATTGTGATGAAACTTGCTGCATTGAATATTGCTTACAAGTGTAAAGGTGCTGCAAATGTAAAAGTGGGACCACTCAGGATTCATATTTAATTAAGGTCACTGTAATTCAAAATAGATTAACATTTTCCCCATATAAGTTTTTGTGTCCCCCCCCCCCTCGGGGCATATAGCATTGGTGCTGTTTGCTATAAGTAATGACATATTTTGTATGTTGTACTCCTCACAAATGGTTGGGCAGATTTTCTTTAAACTTACTACCTTAATGCATAGTTGATCGTAATGGATGTAATTTTTGTTGGGTCAATTTTTATGGCAGTTACAGGCCTTTGTAATTTTTGCTTTATATTCCAATAGGAGCACCAGTGTCCCATGGACACATTTCTAGTTAATAACATTAGCAGTTTTCACACAAACAAGTTTTCAGTTATTTCATTAGGTTATTATCATTGAAAATGCTTAAAAGTTATATTTGTTAGCAATATAATGATGAAGATAGAAGTCGTTACAACTTGTTTTTTCGATGGTTTTGTTTTTTGTCTCGGGATAGCTAGATATGTTTTCGACCTAAGTATGGATGCTAAACGAAGAAACAATTTGGTTTATCCAGGCGATACCAAATCGTTTCTTCGTTTAGTGTCCGAGGACGGATATTTTTAGCATCTTGGGAACTAAAAAACAACAAGTTAGTAACCTCTTATATGTTCAAAATTCATTGAAATATTGTTTTCATACTTGTTCACTTTCATGTCATGGTAGTTTTCTTTTATTCTTTTCTAAAGAAAATCAGGTTGGTAAGGAAACTTTTTTCCAATTTGGCAAAAATCGAGTAGGGATTTTCGTAAACCAATAAATAAAAAAGGTGTGACCTTAACATCAGTAGTTTTCACACAAACAAGTTTTCAGTTATTTCATTAGGTTATTATGATTGAAAATGCTTAAAAGTCATATTTGTTAGCAATATAATGATGAAGATAGAAGTCGTTACAACTTGTTTTTTCGATGGTTTTGTTTTTTGTCTTGGGATAGCTAGATATGTTTTTGACCTAAGTATGGATGCTAAACGAAGAAACGATTTGGTTTCTTCGTTTAGTCGTCCAAGGACGGATATTTTTAGCATCTTGGGAACTAAAAAACAACAAGTTAGTAACCTCTTATATCTTCAAAATTCATTGAAATATTGTTTTCATACTTGTTCACTTTCATGTCATGGTAGTTTTCTTTTATTCTTTTCTAAAGAAAATCAGGTTGGTAAGGAAACTTTTTTCCAATTTGGCAAAAATCGAGTAGGGATTTTCGTAAACCAATAAATAAAAAAGGTGTGACCTTAACATCAGTAGTTTTCACACAAACAAGTTTTCAGTTATTTCGTTAGGTTATTATGATTGAAAATGCTTAAAAGTCATATTTGTTAGCAATATAATGATGAAGATAGAAGTCGTTACAACTTGTTTTTTCGATGGTTTTGTTTTTTGTCTTGGGATAGCTAGATATGTTTTCGACCTAAGTATGGATGCTAAACGAAGAAACGATTTGGTTTCTTCGTTTAGTCGTCCAAGGACGGATACTTTTAGCATCTTGGGAACTAAAAAACAACAAGTTAGTAACCTCTTATATCTTCAAAATTCATTGAAATATTGTTTTCATACTTGTTCACCGTCATGTCGCGGGAGTTTTCACGCAAACCAATGTTCAGTTATTTCATCAGTCAATATAAAAGCTGTGGCCTTTGTTTTTTTCGATACTTTTATTTTTTGTCTCAGGATAGCTAGATAGGGTTTCAAACTTAAGTGTGGTCACTAAACAAAAAAAGATTAGGTATGGCCAGATTATGTCTACATTATTGCCAGCTTATGCTCGTTTACTGATAATAAGATACTGTGATATAAGGTATAGATATCGATGGCTTAGTATTAGAAGGTCGTAACTACCAAATAGATATTTTGAGAAAACACGGAAAAACTGTCTGACATTTATTCTTTACTTATGGTAAAACAAACTTTTATAACTTTATTTTGGTCAACATGACAAGTTCAGATTTTTATCATAAGAAGCGCCTTGTGATGCTTATTCTAAATATGTATGAATCATAAAAGGTCGTAAGTGGCACTTACTTCTAATTCTAAGCCATCGATATGTCCCATGGTTAACCAGAACTGATGTTGTATTGCTGTCTTTTTTTCCAACCTAGAACATGAGCTTGTGATCATTAAAACATTACCCGATTCTCGTGCCACATGTATTACACCCACTTTGCATTCATTGCAACATATGAACGATGTAACAAAGTTGTTTAATAGCAGCCAAATAAGCTAGACTGAGTGAATTTTAATAAAAACACATTAGTAACAATAAATAAATAACTATAGGTTGAAAAAAAACCTTGTTAACACGGAGAAGTTAAGTGAAGAAACTATGTCACAATGTTTGTATCTACTAAATCTAGGTCATCTTTGCGTCTGGGTCATATTGGGTCAAATCTGTGTTACAAGGTCAACTTCTGTCTGCCTGTCTCTTTGAAATCTAGGCCAATCTGAAAAGCAAACAGGACCTTGATGTTAAAAATAGACAAAAGTGGTCATTCACAGGGATGACTTTGGGCTTTATTGCCTTGCAGAACTAGTAGTGCATTACCGAGAAAACTGAAGTATCTGATTATTTAAAACCACTTTGATAAATGTTTCAAGATAGTGATTATTATATTATGTTACATAACGAAGGTTGCCATTCTGTCAATGATAAATGTTTCAAGATAGTGGTTATTATATTATGTTACATAAGGAAGGTTGCCATCCTGTCAATGATAAATGTTTCAAGATAGTGGTTATTATATTATGTTACATAAGCAAGGTTGCCATCCTGTCAATGATAAATATTACATCCATTCTAGTGGTCAAGTTACTAGTGTAATGGTAATGAATTGCATAATGTCCGCCTCACGGGCAAACAAAAACATAACCATATTTTTCCAATAAAATTTTTTCTTGTGCTCCACGTATCAAACTACCCGTGTCTTTTGCCGAAATACTGTACCGGTATCTGTAAGTCAATAATGGAAATAGGAGTTATGGTCATGTGAGAAAACATTTTAACATCATTTGATATTATTGGTGAATTTTAACTTTCCTACCAAGAAAAAGACGTACCTACACAAAAATGCTGTTTTCTCTAACAAAACTGTAACTTTCTAGATAAATGACCAAACAAACTAGTATATACTGTCCCAAACACCGAGTTAGTGAATTAACAATTATATAGTTTATGGCGAATTTACTGAAGAAAATGCATTTCAAAGCAATTATTTGGATATTACGCAATTTTCGCAATTATTGAGAAAATAAAATTAATTAATTTCATATTTTGTGGTTCGTGATGTTTGAAGTACAGTAGGGATGGAAATTAATTTTCAAATACTGCAATAAATAGGGAATTTTGGCTTTGTGACTGGAAATATATTTGTCTAACCACAGGAGCCCAGTCTTTCAGCGATATCAACACTTTGATTATGTTTTATCTTATCTTAGTACCATTTTTAATTTTCGGGCATGCACACAAGGTAGCTTGAACCTCATTAAAGTGCTTGTGCAAGTTTTTAATATCTGAGTATCTGATTAACCTTTTGAGGTACATCAATGAAACTTTTCAAAAGGCTATAATGTAGGCCCTATACTGTGTAGTGCTTTTTAAATTAAACTATAATTATATATGAATAACCTCAAGGCATTTTCCTGACAAATGAAATAAAAATATAAGTTTATACCTTATTAATAGAAAGTATCAGCAATACTGTCATGATAAAAGGTTTCTTCTTTTAATAATAATAATAATATTAATACTGTCGATTTAATAAGTAATACTAATGAGGGAACTATATATAATTATAAATCCCATTTAAAAGAATAGTGGGGATCGACTACTGGTAATTTAGTAACACCCAGTAAACCTAGATAAACATATTTTATCTGACAGACAAGCTTATGTTTACAGCCACTCTCATTTAACTTTTAACTTACTGTAATACAACTAATAATATTAAGTCTCCACTATCCCTATCCCAGTTCCGTTGTCATTGGGAACACCGAATACCCAGCAATGCCATATATTGTCATTATCCCTATAGGTGTTTGTAAGTTGCTCCAAAATTTAAAGTGGATAAGGCTTCTGGTTCAGATATGATCCAACCAATTATTCTAAAAGAGCTGCACTATGAGATCCTTGATGAAGAATCACTTATTTTTAAAAGATCCCTTATCACTGGTCAACTCCCATCAGATTGGACTAAGGCAAATGTTGCCCCTTTATGTCCTCAAATACATAATTGCTTCCAGCCTGTCCACACATTTTACAGAACACAACATACTCTATGAGCTACAGCATGGCTTCTGCTAAAAACATTCTTGTGAGACTCAACTGATTCAGCTTGTTGATGAGGTATCTAAGAATCTGTCCACAGGTAAACAGACTGATATTGTCCTCCTTGATTTCAGTAAAGCCTTTGACAAAGTAAATCACACTAAGTTGCTTTCAAAGCTCCAGGAACATGGTGTTTCCAATCAAATAATGGCATGGTTCCATTCCTTCTTAATTAGGATATCTCAGTTCGTAGTGGTCAATGGTTATATGTCCGACCAATGAGGTGCCACAGGGGTCTGTTCTTGGACCCCTTCTCATTCTTCTATATATAAATGACCTGTCCGACACTGTTACTTCTCAGTTTGCTGATGACACAGCCGTCTACCTTACAGTTACTTCCCTTTTAGATTGTCAAAGGCTACAAAATAACATGAATAAGCTTGAAATATGGGAAAACTATGGGACTTGAAATTGAACCCAAAAAAATGTCAAATTCTTCATATTACACGAAGTAGAAAGCCGATTCAATTTCAATACATGCTGCATGGTCAAATACTCTCCTCACTGAAGGATGCTAAATACCTTGGTGTCGACATCAGTCACGATCTAAACTAGAACACACATATATGTAGAATCACTTGATGGGCCCTCTTGTCTTCCATTCCTCTAAAAGGTAACTAAATGTGGCCAATACTATGTCCGCCAGTCATTTACTAAAATGACTGGCGCGTTTTCTTCTATTCTCTTGAAAAGGTACCTAAATCTGGCCCGTACTATAGGCGCCAGTAATTCACTAAAATGACCAACACATTTTCTTCTATTCCTATGTATAAGTACCTAAGCTGGCTAATACTTTATCCCCTAGTCATTGACTAAAATTACGGCTGCCTTTTCTTCTATTTCTTTTAAATAATATGTATAACTGACCAATACTATGTCCGCCAGTCATTAACTAAAATGACAGATGCGTTTTCTTCTTTTCTCTCTTAATTACATGTAAATGTTGCCAATACTATATCCGCCAGTCATTAGCTAAAATGACGGGCGCGTTTTCTTCTATTCCTCTAAAAAGTAACTAATTGTGGCCAATACTATGTCCGCCAGTCATTAAGTAAAATGACAGGCGCGTTTTCTTCTGTTCTCTCTAAATAATACTTAAAACTGGCCAATACTATATCCGCCAGTTATTAACTAAAATAAAATCATTTTCTTCTATTCTCCTTAAATATATAATACCTAAAACCTATGTCTGCCAGTCATTCACTAAAATGACGGACACGTTTTCTTCTATTCCTCTAAAAAGTACCTAAATATGGTCAATACTATGTCCGCCAGTCATTCACTAAAATGACGGTCACATTGTTAACTCACCTGAGCACAAAGTGCACCGCTCTCCACAAACCATAACAATAATAATAATAACAATAATAATAACAATAATAATGATAATAACAACAACAACAAGAAATTATAAAAAAATATTTATTTTCAACTTGTATGAAGATCAACATCTTTCTGAAGACATCCGGTTGTCTTTCTTCTTTACACTTTCATGATAAAGCTGCAATTTGTCTGTGAAGACATTCTTAATTTTTAAAGCAATTAAAATCATGTATAATTAAGATGTTATCCCATGCCTAGTAGGGTCAATATCTTTCTATGAAGGCGTCCTTTTGTCTTTCTTCCTTAATTGCTTTTTAAATAGGGCAGCAAGTTGCCTTAATATAGTCTTAACATATAAAAGTAATTTAAAATACACATAATAAATACATTATTCCCATGAACAGTCAGCCAGTTATTAACTAAAATAAATTATTTTTCTTCTATTCTCCTTAAATATATAATACCTAAAACCTATGTCCGCCAGTCATTCACTAAAATGACAGACGCGTTTTCTTCTATTCCTCTAAAAAGTACCTAAATATGGTCAATACTTTGTCCGCCAGTCATTAACTAAAATGACGGTCACTTTTTAACTCACCTGAGAACAAAGTGCACCGCTCTCCACAAACAAAAACAATAATAATAACGATAATAATAACAACAACAATAATAACAACAACAACAATAATAATAATAATAATAATAATAATAATAATAATAATAATAATAATAATAATAATAGTAATAGTAATAGTAATAGTAATAGTAATAATAATAGTAATGATGATAATGATAATAACAACAACAAAAAGAAATTATAAACAATATTTATTTTCAACTTGTATGAAGATCAACATCTTTCTATGAAGACATCCGGTTGTCTTTCTTCTTTACACTTTCATGATAAAGCTGCAATTTGTCTGTGAAGACATTCTTAATTTTTAAAGCAATTAAAATCATGTATAATTAAGATATTATCCCATGCCTAGTAGGGTCAATATCTTTCTATGAAGGCGTCCTGTTGTCTTTCTTCCTTAATTGCTTTTTAAATAGGGCAGCAAGTTGCCTTAATATAGTCTTAATATATAAAACTAATTAAAAATACACATATTAAATACATTATTCCCATGAACATGTTGGCCAGTCCTTGTCTATCTTAAAATTGGAGGTGCTTCCTGTGGACTTGTCATTTTGTCTTTTTCATTGCCTTTAATTGGAATGTTTTTCTCTTAATAGTCTAGTCTCATTTCATCCAAGTAATGGATATGTGCCATGTGAAAGTGTTTCACTTGCCTTATCAATCCTTTTGTTAAATTAGATATAATAATATATAGTTTTCCCCCCTAATTGGTGCCATGTTTCCTGCATGTATACAAGAAACCATAATAATCTTATCTTTGGCCAAAGAAGGTTGTATCTCACTATCTAGTAAATGAAGGGAAGAATTGACTTATTGTTAGTGGACATGACTTCCTAAAGATGTCAGATTGTCTTTTAAACCTAGAATGTTGTTGTGAATTAATCCTTTAAGTGTTTTGTCTCACACACAATGATGCTATACTATTTGTCTCACCACACATTATTTTTGTCCCACCTAGAATTGTGCTGTTCCTTATACTTATTCCTCTTTGTCCCCGGTGGGACATAAGCTTGCAATGGTCTCTTTCCACTTGGTCCTATCTTTGGCTAGTTTCTGAGCCTCACCACTCAAATTGTTCATAATTCTTATTTTTTACAACTGATAATATGATATTATCATCTTATTCACTATCTGATAGTAACTATGTAACAGATAGAACGTATTTTTTTATAAAATAGTCTATAGACCACAAATTATAGTCTATTATAGACCTTTCGTACAAAAATGCTTCATTAGTCTCTATTGAAAGTACTTCTTTTACACATCATTATTTAATAATAAAACACATTAACAACATATTATTGAAACACATTATTTATGGCGTCCGATTAATAAAATCAGTAATTTAAATATTTAAATTACTTCCGATGACATGGAAAAGGTCAAATTGACCAAGTTACTATTATTATAATCATTTTTGTACAAAAATCCATACCAACAGGTATTGAAACCATATATTTTTTATTCTCAAATATAAACACTTATTGCTTATAAATACTCTATATGAGTTACATTTTAAACAAACCTTGCATAAATAGGGTCTACAGTTGTAAACCTTGATTTTTGTTGATTTAATATTATAATTAGAGCTATTTAACACTAGGTTTTTTTTATTGTTTTATACCATTATTGGGAAAGGGAGATAATCACTCTGGTCCAGATACCTAGTGTCCTGTAGGAGTTATCTTTCTTGCATTGTAAAATGTTATCTGAGTGTCACCATATATTGTAAAAGTACTCTTTATCTTTCACCTGTAAATGCATTTTGTTCCGTTATTTTATTATTTTATTTTTATAATTCAAAACAAATAGTATTTAAAATACTATACAGATAATTACTACACATACATGATACTAGTGTAAACGTCATATCATTTGAAACCTCAAACAGGTTTATTCTTGAGAGACAACAAATACTTCCAGGTGGCCTTTACACATATTCTTTCAAGTTCTTTATCATAATTCTCAATAATTGAATTTAATGAATTCAAATGGGAAATTAAATCATCCCAATTAATTAAAACATACACTTTAAATAGTGTTTTAACTTAAAATACTGATTAACAGTAATTCTATTATTTATGTCCGCCTTTTTTTTTTTGGCATAAAATAGAACGCTAAAAAATATACATAGCTTTTGTGTGCTTTGTAGTTTTCTTTGAATGACATTGTCTATGTCTGATCTAATTCGCTTATATTGTATAATTGTGACTATTATTTTACATTTTTTGAGAATTAATTGCTTCTTGAAAGTTTTGATTTCATGGAAGGAAAAAAGTGTGAAAATGCACATCTTTATTAGTGTACTTAGACGTTGTGCAGTGATTACAGCTAGTCACAATGATCATCTCCATACAATCTAGGTCACCTTGTGTCTGGTCACAATGATCATCTCCATACAATCTAGGGCACCTTGTGTCTGGTCACAATGAGATCGTCTCCATACAATTTAGGTCACCTTTTGTCTGGTCACAATGATCATCTCCATATACAATCTAGGTCACCTTGTGTCTGGTCACAATGATGCCTCCATACAATCTAGGTCACCTTGTGTCGACACCCAGTAAGAACAGCTGAGGCACAAAAAAGTCATGTCTAAATGTAATAATCAATGGTTTAAATAAAGAAACATTGAGGTCTGATAAAAAGGATTTTTATAGAAATTATGTAGATAAGTGGCGTTCATGAATTTAATATTTGCTAGAATCCGTGTCTTCTGTTTATTATATCTGCTTCTATATTGGTGCTATTCATCTTATTTAATTTGAGGATAGGGTTATCCAATCATATTGCCTGTTACGGACCAATAGTTTAATATGGTGTGATCTGCTTTAAATATATTAGCATATTAGTTTTTACAAAAACTGTTTGGTAATTAGGCAATGCTGGTTGGTTAACTGTCTTGTCTTCGAAAACTATTTGTCTTGTTGGTAAATCGTAATTACTTTTGACTGTTGTGATCAACTTCGTGGTTTAAGTGCTTTACATGAGTTTCTGAAATTGCTTGTTCATGCCCAACACCAGGCCAGTATGTGTGCATTTCAGTATGTACACCACTGTGGTTTAAGTGTAGGTTGAAGCTTTAAGAATGTTGGGTAACCAGGCAAGTGTGTGTATAAACATTTTTACCTCTTTTCACTATAATCATATAATTTTAAAAAAGTACATTTTAATATGAGGGCACTTTCATTTAAACAGCAAACCTGTATTTAAAGTATTTCTGAAACTCTGAAACTGTTGGTCCAACCAAGCACCAGGCCAGCATGTGTGCATTTCAGTATGTACACCACTGTGGTTTAAGTGCTTTACATGAGTTTCTAAAATTGCTTGTTCATCCCCAACACCAGGCCAGAATGTGTGCATTTCAGTATGTACACCACTGTGGTTTAAGTGCTTTTAAATTACATGAGTTTCTACAATTGCTTGTTCATGCCCAACACCAGGCCAGAATGTGTGCATTTCAGTATGTACACCACTGTGGTTTAAGTGTAGGTTGAAGCTTTAAGAATGTTGGGTAACCAGGCAAGTGTGTGTATAAACATTTTTACCCCTTTTTACTATAATCATATAATTTTAAAAAAGGTACATTTTAATATGAGGGCAGTTTTTATTTAAACAGGATACCTGTATTAAAATATGTAATTAAGTTAAGTCCTTATTTTACTTTATTATAGCATATTGTCATTTTTACAATTTGTATAGCTATACAGAAATCTAAAATATATTCACATGATTATGTACATACAAAACCAATAGTTTTCTGTGGCAAGACAGTTTATTGACCAGTATTGTTAATTATAAGCTGATTTGCTAATCAATTTGAATCCGATCATCCATATTAAACTATTGGTACGTACATAGGTGATACGATTGGATATCCTTATTCTTCAATTAGATAAGATTAATAACCTTAAAGCCTCTGAATAATCATTAAATGTGCTTACGCTGCACATATCTGTATAATTGCTCCAAAAATCCTTTTTGCCATTTACCTTTCCCCTCTTTTGTGTTGATTTCACAAAATAAAATTCCTTTTTACCCATTGAGCCTATTTCAGTGTAATGCTGTCTCGGCTACCTCACTATAATTGGATGCATTTGCTATAATTTACTAATAGACTCACTGTAAATTCATTATTTGTCAGTTTGTTGAAAATGCCACTTGAAGATAGGTCAACATCAGTAGATGAAGTCATGTTGACCTATAAGTCTGAAGGTCATCTATAAGGGTTATAGTGGTCTTAAACATGGTATACTTTAGGCTGCCATTGGAGCTATACATATATTCATGTATTGCAAATAATCATCAATTTATTTTCTCAAGTCCTATTTTTATCATACCAGAATTGAAGTTTTGTGGAGTATGTTGGGATCTCAGACAAACTATAGTTCAACCACATTGTGTAATACATTATTTCCATTTATACTAAGTGTGATGTTTCCATGGTCACATGTTTATGTTACTTATAGTATCAAACTAACGAGCATATGATTGAAAACTGCAGGTTATTGACATTTTCAATATTTCAAACCCAAACAAACTCAGTGCCTTCAGTACTTTGATTCTGTATGGTAATTGCATTACAGTAATAGGAGATGTTTAGGTCTTTACAACTTTAAATACTGCAGTTTACTGATGTAACATATTTATATGTGTTAAATGTACATTTATGTAGAACAAGATTGATATTTGCTAATCATATGAAACTTCTGAAACTAATTGTAAAATTTCAAAAGACGATACTTAAAATACTGGAAAGTGACAATAGCATGAGACTGACAACAGCAATTTACACTAAAGCATACCAAACTAAGACATGAAAATTAAAGACATTAAAAACATTCCATGTCTCTCAGCTTTGTGACTTTATGTATCGAGCTTAAGAGTATCTGGGCAAAGGTTTGAACCCTGGCAGGGCCCGGCTAGGGTTTTTACTGATATGACCAATCACTAGCTTGAAATTTTAGATAGTTATACGTAGGGCGTTTCAAAAGTTCCAGGAAAAGTGCTCTATAATATTTATCATATGGTCAAATTACTTCAAACTTTGCATTTAAATAGAACAATTCATGATACATAGTATACTACGAATTTAACTCGTGAGGATGTGTCGTACAAAATTGCATGGCTGCCATAGTAACGTCAGTTATGGCTACCCGGGGCAACGTTTTCGCTGACCGTGCGTTATTAACATATTCTGACTAAACTCACTCAGTCAGTCAAAGGACACACAAAATACACCCGCTACAATAACAAGAATGCTTTATGTTCTAATAAAATGCCTCGCTTCAAGGTATGCACTTCCAGGGTCCGTTTGCAAAGCATTCGAAAATATCACAAAATCGAGCAGAAACGACAAAAGCAACGTCTAGCGTCTGATTCACAAAGGTCATGTCTTCCTGTGATCATCTGTAGCAGTACAACTGGCTTTTAAGAAGCGTTCATACTATTCATACATCCTACCCAATGACATGCAGCCCTCTTAACAGGCAGTGCTTATACATTTTACTGGTTCAAGTCTTAGTTTTTCTGCCAAAAGACAAAAACCGGTCAAATTCCAATGATTTACTGACATTTAACGGGTGATTCTAATACGGCGACAAATAAACCTGAACACAACAGTGGGAATATTTAAACTATGGCATAAATTGGCCAAACTGATGTTATACCGTCCATCTCAAACGTTAGATGCAGTAATTTTAGGTCGTAGTTAATTGGTAGCTGTTTGGTTGGGGGCAATGTGTTGGTTAGTTTGACCATTTCTACGACGTTACGTCAAATTTGCCCCGGGTAGCCATTACTGACGTTACTATGGCAGCAGTGCTATTTGGTACGACTAAATCTCATGCGTTTGAATTATGGTACAATATGTATCATGAATTGTTCTATTTAAATACAAAGTTTGAAGTAATTTGAACAGACGATAAACATTATAGAGCACTTTTCCTGGAACTTTTGAAACGCCCCTCGTATATCTATGCCTTAATTGCTGACTCTGGTGACGTGCATTAAAGTTTAGGAGTCAGGCAGATGTGTTCAAAAAATTGGCTGGACATTTAAATTGAGGTGACACTTTAAGTAAAACACTTCAACATTAAAGTAAGTTTGACCTACTGTATATGAATTTATAGCATTAAGTTGAGCATCAGTATTAGGAACACCTGGTCTTACTCGAGCACAGGTGGCCGTCCATTCAACAATTTTCATTGCATTAGCTCGATGGGATCATCCAAGCGAAATTTCACACCTGAAAAATGTCATATTTAATTTTTGTATGCTCCATTTTTTCTACACATCATGATAATCACAATTTTAATATTGCCATTTGTAGTGTACTTTGCCTCCGTAGCTCAGTGGGTATTAGCGTGCGTGGCACATTGTTTGTTTAAGGCGACGAACATAAATAATGTTCTTATGCTAATAAACTGAAACTGAAACTATGGAGACCCGGGTTCAAATGCGGGTGGAGGCACACATATGCCTGCCATGTTCAGCAGAAAGCTGACTAGCAAATAAAGGCTAAGCTCGGCATTTTAAAAATCATTTTTTATTACACCAGCATAAACCATAACATTTAATTGTTTGTTTGCATCAAAGGAAAAAAGGTTGTACAATACAAATCAATTTAGGGGACATTAATTATGAGAAATTAACTTCTTGTTAAAGTTGTTTGAGTAATACTCTCTGCTATAATAGGTTACCTTCAAACTTTTGTATCGCTACATTGCTAACTGCCGTAACTTTTAAAAGCCACAGTTATCACAAATGAAAACATTCACCTTTACGGCAGTCAGAGAAACAAACACAAAACAATGATGATTTCATCATTTTAAGGTCGTACATTGACAACACAAATAGAACATTGATGTATAAGACAACAAAGGTAACATTCGACAAAAGTTTTCACAGTTTGAAATATGTGAATGCATGATCATAAACAATGACCATTTTCGCCTTAACAACGAAATATTAAACAACTTTTGCATTTATTGTTAATACATTTTTAAATAGTGACAAGAAAAATCATCATGAGATTCAGATATGTCAGACTACCATGCTTATCTGGAGCATTTGTCTCAAGATAACAAAGAATTACTGTAACAATAAACATCAATAAATTGTCATAACCATGTATAGTCAATTCAATAATTAATACTAATGAGGGACAAAACTATCCCATTTGAAAGAATAGCAGGGATTAGGTTAATTTAAGTATACTAGGAATCAATGTAAAGTACCTAGCTTGGGTATACTAGATAAACATAATTTACCTGACAGACGACTTGATGTTGACAAACGATTCTTGTTTAATTTTGAAAGATCTGTATAGCATCAATCATTTCAACAAAATAATGGCCACTGAATGACTAAATGAATGACTCAGCTATTTGTTATGGACAAAGCTTCGACCGGGGCATAAGAAATTACTGAACGCAGTCTTGTTTATTTCAAAATTAAAACCACAAGGATCTAATTTTACATTGCTGAGTTTTGACAACAAAACAAAAATTATGGCCCCCATCTTTGATGATATTGCTCTGCTCTTGTATGTCTATCTGTCCGTTCGTGGGTAGACCAAAAAGTTTCATAAGGTCATTTTGTTCACTGACCTTTACCATTTATACGATTTGCAGACATCTCTTGTTTGCTTGGATTTTAATGCAGAATAAATTATAAACTCTAGACAGTCTGAAAGTTATTGAAAATGACTGTAATATTTGAAATAAGCCAAGTTACCATAAGCTATCAAAAATACTCTGGAAACTATTTAAAACCATTCAATAATTTTGATATGGATTAATAGATCTATGTTTTAAATACGCTGTAACCAATTTTCAAGATTACGTAGATAGATGTTCAATATCATTTGGAATAAATCATCTGGATGGATTGATCTAAGGATTGTTCTGTCATCGCTTACAATATGCCTAAGTGACTTTGAATTTTAAACTTTCGCAAGGTCTAAGCATTTGAGAAAGCACTTTTAATGAAATGATCGCGAAATCTGGATACTAGGGATGTAAAACGTTTATTCATTTTCTTATAGCTTAGCTAATTTGACACGAGCCTAACTTTTGATTAGCATTACTAATTTAAAAACAGTCGATATATTACCTACGATACAAAACCAATTGTATGCTTTCATAGTCGGGGAGTATCACGAAGTTGCTCAAGATCTAATACAAACACAAATCTGAAATACCGATATCGCAAGATTTGCTTACGGAAATTCATATATTTAAAGTAAGAACCTTGTATTAAATTTTTGCATAAAAAGGTCAGGTTCAGGTCAAAATAACAAAGCTTTACTTCCCCTGTTTTCAGCATTTCTGAAAGCACTAAAAGTTTAATTTTAAAAAATCCAGCCAAGCCAATGTTATGAAATAAATAGATCTACATCAAAATTATTATTTCAAAATGTGTATTTTTAGCTCCTTTTCAGACGCTTTCGTCCTTGTCCTCGAAAAATGGCTTTTCGTGTTTTAATCAGTGTGTGCTAAAGTCTAAGCTTTAGGCGACTAAGTTGGCTCTTTATGGAAATATATTTTTATTTTTTTCTATAACTGTTGGGAGTTCTTTCCTGAAATTTTGTAGTTTTGTAGCATTCAATTAATGTCTTGTTTGTTTTAAATCAATTTGAACGATCTATTAACTAAATTGCATAATTTAGCATATACTGAATTACTGAATGATTCCTTACTTACATAGTGCCATGTATACCAAGTTTTATGAGTTATAAAGCCAAACTTTTTCAGTTGAATTACAATTATCGGTTGAAGGGGTTTTCTTCAAAACTAGCAGAGCAAAACTGTTGGGATTTTTTCAAACGCTTATCATAAATGTGTTCTTCATAAATATAACTGATTTAATACACCTCAGACAGAAAAATCTAACACCAGTGAATCACCTTAAATGTGATACGCTTTCATAAGGTTGAAATTTAAAAGTACCGGATCAGTCACAAGATTATGTTAAACAAATTATTTGTGCAAGTGTTTATTGCAGATGTTGTTTTTATCCTTTGAAACCAAAGTGTGATCTTGACCTTGGAGATATTGACAACATATTAAGGTGATTATATAATGCTGTCCTTTGTTTACCAACTAAAATGGAAATAAATGCATTTTTGTTGTCCATTTTTTGTACAATGTTGTGCATATAATTACTTAATTGCATGTACTCATTCAATCTACACTAAAAACAAGCAGCCAGTATTACTAGAAATTTGTTTGAATAGGAGGCTTGAGTTATAACAGCGAGTTATTGTCAGCGAGCTATATAGCCTAAGAGCTGATGGTGATTTATTCAAACATCGATGTCCAAATCTGAAACTAACACCAAAGTTAGTCTTATGATCGAACTTCAAGAAAACCCTTTTCGTGCAAAATTCTGCTTTCACAATGTTCAAAATCCAAGATGGCGTCCAGTAATTGGTCGCCATTTTCCTGCTAATTGATATAGGCCTGAATTGTATTGCTTTTTCAAATATATGTTTTTTATTGTCCAAATAAAATAAAAGTCCAACCAAAGAGATGATTAGGATGGTTTTGCTCATTTTGACATTTTTTACACTAAATGACCAATAGATAAACAAAAATTAGTGGTTTTTAGGGTATTTTTCTTTTATTTGGAATGTCATTCCCGTAAAAGTACAGTTATAACACAAACATTTACATCATTTTTTTAATAAACATATTTATTTTGATGACATTAAATTGATTTTCCTATACAAAATAGCAGTTACGTGTTATTGGTTAGGGTTCAAAGTGGGTGGGGTAATTCTACACAAAAAGTGATTTTATTTTAGCATATTGGTGTATTTGACCTTTGAACTTGAATTGTGACTTTTCATATTGAGATATTGATACCATTTTTACTTAATTGCAAACTTATATTGTAATTTTTTTTAAATGATTTTAGAATTTCGATATATACTGCGCCATGTACACGAGTGCGCCAAGGCTAGTAAATTTGGCATACCCGGTAAGCCACAGGGTTGGAAAAATAAAGATTGCTCAATTTATCAGTGGTATTTTAGTATACAAGTGGCCATACATACAAACTTTACAGCAGCATGGGGTATGCATTCAAATTCTAATCAATCCTTCCAAGAGATGTTGAAAAGCAATGCTTAATACCTATCCATGTTAGCCTGAACTCTGCCATCACTTTGATGTCACAACAAGAAAATCTTATTCCATTGTTGATCTACCCAGTGATGAAATTTGCAAGTGCCCCTTAAGCACAATTTACATGATGACTATTATATGGGTATTAACACATTCAACTTGAAGGCCTTGTTAACACACAGGTTGCCCTTGTGCAGTGGGGAAGGGGGAGGGGGGGGGAAGGGGGGTTTGGGTGGGGGTGGTGGTGGTGTTGTTTTTGTTTTTCATGTGTAGTTAGTTAGGTAGTTAGGTAGTTGGATAGGTAGTTAGATAGGTAGTTAGTTAGTTATCCATCTTGTCTGTACTGCTGTTTTAAGTTTTTTTTCTGTATTTTCAGGTTTGAAGAGACGAGGAGTGTAGATGTTCAGTTTCACGACGGCTTCCATTTCCGTGAGGTTCCGGGTAGTAGAATAGGACCTCTGTCATTCTCCCTTGCATGTCGTAAGAGGCGATTAAATGGGAGAGCCCATTTTATTTGGCTAATAGCCTTTGTGCTCTCGAATGACTCTTACAGTGTGTGTATGGTGCACCTAGGATGTGTCCATAGGATGTCCCTTATAGGGTGTCTAACATGCATGGTATAGCTTGGTGTATTTAACACGACTCTGAACTTTTGATTAGCATAATTTAACAGTCGAATTATTACTTAAGTTTATAACACTTATCATATGTTTTAATAATCGGGGAGTATCACGAAGACACTCGAGATGTAATACAAACTCAAATCTGAAATACTGTATTGCACGATTTGCTTGCAGAAATTGATATATTCAAAGCAAGAACCTTGAAATATATTCTTGCATAAAGGTCATGTTCTGGTCAAAATAGTCAAGCTATATGTCTCTATCACAGGTGTAGAACAAAGGTTGTATTATTAGGTTGTATCTCTTACAGGGGATGTGTATCATGTAAGCTGTATCCACAGGGTGTGTCTCTGGATGATGTATATCATACTGTTTGTACCTACAATGTGTGTCCCTAACATGGGATGTAACACAAGATGTGTCTAATCAGTAGATCTCTTGCAGGGGATGAGATCTACCTTGCTGATATATCCTGTGTATTACATTCCATGTTAGAGACACACATTGTAGTCATTCTGTATGTTACACTTCATTCAGAGAAATACCCTGTGTAGTCAGCCTGTGTAATATACCCTCGGTAAGAGATTCACCCTCTAGTTCAACCTGTGTACTACATATGTGATAGAGACATATAGCTTGACTAATTTGACATGAACCTGACCTTTTGATAAGCATAATTTAACAGTCGTTATATATCTTGTCAGTATATAACCTTGGTTGTATGTATTCTTAGTCAGGGAGTATCATAAAGACGCTTAAGATGTAATACAAACACAAATACCGATATTGCACGATTTGCTAGAACCTTGTAGTATATTCATGCATAAAGGTCAGGTTCGTGTCAAATTTGCCAAGCTATACCATTTTGACACAACATCTGCAGTGCGTTCATTAACGAAAAAGCTCGCCAACGTTCTCGAACAATACGTGAGTTCGCGTTAATGAACGATAAGTTCGCCACGAACGTGTTAGCCAATCGCGAACGACCTTTACACATAGCTTGCTAAGCGAACAAAGATGGCGGATAAATATATATTTGATTTAATTTATTATAATCTTAGCGATTTAAACTTTAATTGTAGATTGTATGTGTTTTGCCTATGTGATACAGTGTGGATACCAAAGCTGAATAAATAGAACACATTAGAAGTATTACTGAGTTCCTAATTTTAAATCTATGGCTGAAAATCTAATAGAACAATTTAGGCCATTAAATTGTCTGTCTCCGCCATCTTGAAATTGCTTGCGGCGAACGATTATAATCGTTCAATAAGTAGTTAACGTGACAAACTAATTCTCTCGGCGGACATTTTCGTTAATGAACGTAAGGCTGTTATAGACACACCTATGGAAACATCCCATGTGCTCCATACACCCCTAGTAAGAGTCACCCTATATAGACGCATGGTCTCAAGTGTCTTCTTACTTTGAACATAATGATGTTAGTCTGGTTCCCTGTTTCAAATCTTACAGTAGTTTGAGTCAGGATCCTGTTGCATAGCCAAGGCACCATTGAGCGCTTTATGGTAGCGCTTAACTATGTCTACGCAACGGCATGTTACATGCAAACATGTTTGCCGATAGCATACCGTTTCTTAACACTTTGCTAGAGGAGCGCTATCAACTGCTTTTTATACAACGAACCACTTTAAATCCAGTTGGTAGCCCTTTGCTACACAACAGTTTGCTAGCTGCGAGCGCTCGCCGGTAGCATATACATTTATTGCTTTGTCCAATACAAAGCCCTTTTTTGAAGCAAGCCGTACCTTAGCAGCGTGCTACAAAGCGCTTGATAGCACCTGGTTTATGCAATAGCCTGCTGGTATCATCCAATTAATCAATAACTCCAGTGATCAAATCAAAATGGCGGATGTACATTAGTTTGTTCAGACAATTTTAGATTATCGCATTACAGTGTGTTGTCTTAGTGTCATTTTGATGAGACTTTGTATATCAATGGAAAAAAGCATAGTCTTTGCAATACTGTAAAATCATTATTTTGGTGGGGGATTAAATTTTGTGGATTTGATGGTTTACCTTCAGCCACAAAATCAAATCCCATCAAACAATAATTTTGACCATCATATTTATTACCTGAAGTGCAAAATCCACCAATTAACGTCCCATCGAAATGGTATTTTTTACCATAACCACAAAATTTGGTACCATCGAAACTAAATGATTTTACAATATTACAAGTTTATTCACACCAGCAATAACAATATTAATGTTATTTAGTACATATTAAATATGAACTAAATAGTCGTAATTAAAAAATGAAAACTTTTTGTAGCAGGGTGTATTTAATGCATACAATTGTGAATGTAAGCAAGTGTCTGATTAGCTCAATCAGTAGGGCGACTGACTTGTAAACATGGCTTCCTGGTTCAAGCCCTGTAATGGCCGGATATTGTTTACATTTTGCATAGATATTTTCTTTATTTTTGGTATAAGAAATATTTCATTTCCTCATTATATTCGTAATACAAGTATCAACTGATAGCAAATACATCTGTAATATTTTTTTGGAAAAAAAGAAGATATTTCTGGATTCAAACCTGCAACATTCACCTTGCTCGTTAGACGCTCCACCATTTGAGCTAACCAGGCATTTGAATTCAAAAGCAATTTACATGCACTGTGTACACGCTGGTACAGAAGTTTTTATGATTTGATGAGTTATTTTAGTACCGGTACATACATGTATCAGTGATGTCGTTTTAATTAAATGGAAAAGACATGCATATTTTCCGTTAATATACAAAATCTCATCAAAGAACATACACTTTAGGGGATAATATTAAATTCCCTATATTAACTTACATACAACCGCCAGCTTGTTTTACACATGGAAAAAGTCTTTGTTACATTAACCCGGGCCTAAACTGTAATGTAATGTAAGATTTAGGTACCGGGAACCAGACTAGTAATGCGTCTGATCTGACATGGTGAGCTTTCGTGATCACACTTTGTCCGTCCGTCCATTTTCCATCAATCAACAATTGACATTACATCAGAGATCACTCCGCATGATTGTTTGATGAAAGCTCAGTTGTTTACCTGGCATAATGTCAATTTACTTGTGTGGTTCCTGGGAAGTGAAGATAGACGTCTGTCTTTGCTCCCTGTCGTTTGTCGCATTTCGTAAGAGACGACTCTATCGGAGACTATTTTAACTTTAGTACGAGATTGTTTTAGGCCAAAATGAAACAGGCTGGTACAAGAAGTTAAAATAGTCATGATTTTTATCGTGATTTTTCGTGTTTTTGTTTGCCATCAAGTGAGGCAGACCCTTTTGAAGTACACATCAAGCGAGCCGGGCATTATATGATGACATATCAAGTGAAGCACATCAAGTGAGCCAGGCATTATATGATGACATATCAAGTGAAGCACATCAAGAGAGGCAGGCATTATATGATGACCTATCAAGTGACGCACAACAAGAGAGCCAGGCATTATATGATGACATATCAAGTGAAGCACATCAAGCGAGGCAGGCATTATATGATGACATATCAAGTGAAGCACACAAAGCAAGCCAGGCATTATATGATGACATATCAAGTGAAGCAAACCAAGCAAGCCAGGCATTATATGATGACATATCAAGTGAAGCACATCAAGCGAGCCAGGCATTATATGATGACATATCAAGTGAAGCACATCAAGCCAGGCAGGCATAATATGATGACAAATCAAGTGAAGCACATCAAGCCAGGCAGGCATTATATGATGACATATCAAGTGAAGCACACCAAGCGAGCCAGGCATTATATGATGACATATCAAGTGAAGCACATCAAGCAAGCCAGGCATTATATGATGACATATCAAGTTAAGCAAGGCAGGCATTATATGATGACATATCAAGTGAAGCACATCAAGCAAGCCAGGCATTATATGATGACATATCAAGTGAAGCACACCAAGGGAGGCAGGCATTATATGATGACATATCAAGTGAAGCACACCAAGCAAGCCAACATTATATGATGACATATCAAGTGAAGCACACCAAGGGAGGCAGGCAATATATGATGACATATCAAGTGAAGCACATCAAGTAAGCTAACATTATATGATGACATATCAAGTGAAAAACATCAAGCGAGCCAGGCATTATATGATGACATATCAAGTGAAGCACACCAAGCGAGCCAGACATTATATGATGACATATCAAGTGAAGCACACCAAGCGAGGCAGGCATTATATGATGACATATCAAGTGAAGCACATCAAGCGAGCCAGGCATTATATGATGACATATCAAGTGAAGCACATCATGCAAGCCAGCCATTATATGATGACATATCAAGTGAAGCACATCAAGCGAGCCAGGCATTATATGATGACATATCAAGTGAAGCACATCACGCAAGCCAGGCATTATATGATGACATATCAAGTGAAGCACATCATGCGAGCCAGGCATTATATGATGACATATCAAGTGAAGCACACCAAGCGAGCCAGGCATTGTGTGATGACATATCAAGTGAAGCACATCAAGGGAGCCAGGCATTATATGATGACATATCAAGTGAAGCACATCAAGCAAGCCAGGCATTATATGATGACATATCAAGTTAAGCAAGGCAGGCATTATATGATGACATATCAAGTGAAGCACATCTTGCGAGCCAGGCATTATATGATGACATATCAAGTGAAGCATATCAAGTAAGCTAACATTATATGATGACATATCAAGTGAAAAACATCAAGCGAGCCAGGCATTATATGATGACATATCAAGTGAAGCACACCAAGCGAGCCAGGCATTGTGTGATGACATATCAAGTGAAGCACATCAAGGGAGCCAGGCATTATATGATGACATATCAAGTGAAGCACATCAAGCAAGCCAGGCATTATATGATGACATATCAAGTTAAGCAAGGCAGGCATTATATGATGACATATCAAGTGAAGCACATCTTGCGAGCCAGGCATTATATGATGACATATCAAGTGAAGCATATCAAGCGAGCCAGGCATTATATGATGACATATTAAGTGAAGCACATCAAGCGAGCCAGGCATATTATATGATGACATATCAAGTGAAGCACACCAAGCAAGCCAGGCATTATATGAGGACATATCAAGTGAAGCACATCAAGCGAGCCAGGCATTATATGATGACATATCAAGTGAGCTTTCGTGATCAGCCTTTTTTTATCCATTGTCCATCCATCAACAATTGACATTACACCAGAGCAGAGATTGCTCCGCCTGATTGTTTGTTGAAGGCTTTGTCTGATTGACACCTGGCATAATGTCAATTTACTTGTGTGGTTTCTGGGAAGTGGAGGTAGACTCTTCACTCCCTGTCGTATGTTGCATGTCTAAAGAGACGACTATATCGGAGACTATTTTAACTTTGGTGCAGGACTGTTTTAGGCCAAAATGAAACAGGCTGGTACAACAAGTTAAAATAGTCGTGATTTTTTTCGTTATTTTTTCGTGATTTTTTTCGTGATTTTTCAACTGACTGGCACTACCTTGTGTGTGACTTAACATTTAATACAAGTAAAAAAATTCGTCAAAATTGCAAAAGTGAAAAGAACGAATTACTGTGGTCTTTGTCAAAATGAATTTATAGTATAAACAAAAATTGGGTTCGTTAAAGTGATAATATAGAGGGATTCACACCATCCATATAATTACTCTGTGTGTGTTTGTCATAGTATGATAAACATGCAACGGCCAAACAAAACTGATAAAAGGATGATTTTTTATCATTTAATTAAGTTAAAATTGTAATAACTGTTAAATTAAAACACACCAACAACTGCATGATTATCACACAATATTACAAATAAATCAATCGCCAACCCCATACAATACAACCAAATCTTATAAAAAGGTGTTTGTTCACACTTCTATGTATATCAACTCAAATCCCTGTATAATTCAATTGACGAAACCATAACCTATTTTGTACAGAAAGTTAAGTTTGACGAACCGGAGATTTGACGAACCCACTGTCACCCAAAAGAACGTCATGATGGCGAGTCAATTTTAACTTTGGAAATAGTTACCAGCTGGGTTAAAGGCTTCTTCACAAGCATTCTCCAACATTTGCATTCGACCAAAACGTTGATCTAATCCATAAAATCGCATTTTCATCAACTTCTTTCTGCAGCGTTCTAAACAGGAAACGCTAGTTTCGGAATGCTTTCACGTGCAGTGTGGCAAAAAATGGTCCTTTCCGGACAATCGAAAGTTTGCCAAGCCCGTAAAATCGATGTAGATTTTTTTTTCATGTCAAATTTTTTTTTTAAAAACCTTGGCGTTAACTAAATAAAATAAAATTAGCAAAGTAATTTAATTGCCCATTGGTTATAAATAGATCTAGTGAGCCTAGATTCTACTGATCTTAAAGTAAGAGTCATTTAATAAGTTATATGTAGGCTATATAGGCCCTATATAGTGTAGGTATGTGGGTCTAAATATTATTAATGGGATTTTTTCCATCTTTGATGCATTATGAGCAAAATTAAGAGAAAAAAATATATAGAGGATATTTCTATTTTCCGTGTATGATCGGCTGATAATTCACCGAGTGAGCAGCTGATGTGATATTTTCACGAGTGGCGTAGCCACGAGTGAAAATATAAGTCAGCTGCTCACGAGGTGAATTATCAAACGATCATACACGGTAAAATTCTAATATTCTATTTATTTCATGCTTCAAATAGCTTAAATGATGGAAATACTCCACTATATACCTGAAATGTTTTGCGTGACGTCGTTTTCCCGCCATGCACACGTCGAGTTGCAATCAAATAGTTCTTCTGCAATGGCTTCAATTGCGTCCATTTGTTTTACATTTATGTACATATAATGTTGTGTTATTTGTTAAAGATTAAGAGAGCAAGTGAAAATGCTTATTATTTTATTTTTGACGGCGAGAAAATTTGATTTTTAAAAAATAGCCCTTTTGCCGTGAAATTATGAACTGTGAAATTATGAACAGTGAAATTATCGGGGAATAATCCACCGTTATTCCGCCGTAAACCACCGGTAAGCATGAAATAATGTGTGATATTTTTTATTAGCTAATTTATTCTCAAAATTTTATGAAAATCAAAATCAAATGTTTTAACCACAAAATATTTTGATGTTTAACATATAAATTTCATACGCTAAAATATATAACCTTGTTAAAAAGTTGTTAATTGCCCTATTTTTCAATAAATAATTAAAAATATTTGTCCTGTATGAATTTCATATGTTAAAGAATTTTATTTGTGAAGATTCATATGAAATACGTATGAAAAGTTCAGATACGTTAAACGTACGTTGAGTCTCACGTATGAATTTCATACATTTTACGTATAAAAATTGTCATGAAAATCAAAATGTATGAATTTCATACCGGGCACTTTTTCTGTGTATCAGGTTCACATATCTTGACTTCTGAAACTTTTCCTATAACATTTTTGAAAAGCTGCTTTAACAAATAACCCTTTAAGACTTATTGTGTTTGACTTAGTATTGTAACTAAAATGAAATATTCACATGTCAAGTAAAATATAGGATTACTAATTAGTATCTTATTTATTTTATTGATTTAATATTCAGTCATGAAATGAACTAATAAAATATAAATTCAATCTTTAGAAATTTAAGCACTGAGATTTTGAAATGGTGGTGAAGGGATGGCTATAAGGGGAGGTTGGAGGCCATAATTTAAAACAGTTAATATAAATAATGCAAATTTTATACAAAATGAAACTAATGCTTAAATCGTGGAAAATGAAGTAGTAGAGTTGGCGTTAAAAGCAGTAGTAGATATCGACGGTGCCAAACCAAAACCCTGTAACTCAATTTTGGCGCGAAAACTTTTTTTGCAGCATCCGCATCTGCTAGACATCCCAAGCATTTCTGTCTTGTTGCCATCTAAAGAGCCAATCACGTTACTTAGATGGCGACAAGACAGAAATGCGCGGGATGTCTAGCAGATGCGGATGCTGCAAACAAAGTTTTCGCGCAAAAATTGAGTTACGGGGTTTTGGTTCAGCACCGTCGATATGCTATTTTCCCAAGAAGTAGAATTGGACATCTGTCTTACTCCCTTGCATCTTGTAAGTGGCAACTTCATGGGAGACCATTTTAAATTTAGTACCAAAGTGTTTTATTTTGGCATAAAACTATCTTCTACCAGTCAGGTACTAAAGTTAAAATAGCATGACTTTTTATTTAGGTATGTAAATGATGTCATGTGACATTCTTTGTATATTGTATTGATGTCACAGACATTTAAAACCTATATAAAATGTTGTTTATGAACAAAAATCAAGTATAAATGTCTGAATTGTCTTATTTTTCTCTTTTGTTGCGAGTATTAAATACCTGTTGAATTAGTATCAACTATAACCTATTATAAAGCTGCTTAAATAGATAAAACTTTAAGACGTTTGATAATAATGCTTGACAAAGTTCTATATCTAAAATCAAAATATGTATTACACATGTAAAGCATTATATCGACGGTGCCGAACCAAAACCCCGTAACTCAGTTTTGGCGCAAACATTTTTTTGCAGCATCTGCATCTGCTAGACGTCCCACGCATTTCTGTCTTGTCGCCATCTAAAGACCCAATGGCGTTACTTAGATGGCGACAAGACAGAAATGCGCGGGACGTCTAGCAGATGCAGATGCTGCAAAAAAAGTTTTCGCCAAAATTGAGTTACAGGGTTTTGGTTCGGCACCGTTGATATAGGCTTATCTTATTTTTAATTGATTTAATGTTCTGTCATTAATATGAATTGATAAATTTCTAAAGCTTGATTTTAACATGGTGGTGAAGGAATGGCTAAAGGGGAGGTTGGAGGCCATAATTTAAAACAGTTACTATAAATAATGCAAATTTTATGGAGAATGAAAGTAATGCTTAAATTATAGAAAATGAAGTATAGAGTTGATCTTTAAAGCAAGGTTACATATAAAGTTCACGCTGGTAAAAGACATATAATTACTAAGTTGGGAATAATAGAGTCATTGTAGAATTTGCAAATGAAAATAAAAACAATTGGAAAATAAAGATTAGTATTAGTTAAAAGGAGTTGTTTAGAATGGTGGTTGTTGATTTTGCGTTTCCGGGAAATAGAATTGGACTTCTATATTCTCCCTTGCATGTTGTAAGAGGCAACTTAACGGGAGACTATTTTAACTTTAGTACCCAAGTGTTTTATTTTGGCATAAAACTATCTTTTACCAGTCGGGTACTAACGTTAAAATAGCATGACTTTTTATTTAGATATGTAAATGATGTCATGTGACATTCTTTGTATATTGCGTTGATGTCACAGACATTTAAAACCTATATAAAATGTTGTTTATGAACAAAAATCAAGTATAAATGTCTGAATTGTCTTATTTTTTCTCTTTTGTTGCAAATATTAAATACCTGTTGATTTAGTATCAACTATAACCTATTATAAAGCTGCTTAAATAGATAAAACTTTAAGACGTTTGATAATAATGCTTGACTAAGTTCTATATCTAAAATCAAAATATGTATTACACATGTAAAGCATTATATCGACGGTGCCAAACCAAAACCCCGTAACTCAATATTGGCGTGAAAACTTTTTTGCAGCATCTGCATCTCCTAGACGTCCCACGCATTTCTGTCTTGTCGCCATCTAAAGACCCAATTGAGTTACTTAGATGGCGACAAGACAGAAATGCGCGGGACATCTAGCAGATGCGGATCCTGCAAAAAAAGTTTTCGCACCAAAATTGAGTTACAGGGTTTTGGTTCGGCACCGTTGATATAGGCTTATCTTATTTTTAATTGATTTAATGTTCTGTCATTAATATGAATTGATAAATTTCTAAAGTTTGATTTTAACATGGTGGTGAAGGAATGGCTAAAGGGGAGGTTGGAGGCCATAATTTAAAACAGTTACTATAAATAATGCAAATTTTATGGAGAATGAAAGTAATGCTTAAATTATAGAAAATAAAGTATAGAGTTGATCTTTAAAGCAAGGTTACATATAAAGTTCACGCTGGTAAAAGACATATAATTACTAAGTTGGGAATAATAGAGTCATTGTAGAATTAGCAAATGAAAAAAAAACAATTGGAAAATAAAGATTAGTATAAGTTTAAAAGGAGTTGTTTAGAATGGTGGTTGTTGATATGTGGTTTCCCTGTGTGGTTCCCGGGAAATAGAATTGGACCTCTATATTCTCCCTTGCATGTTGTAAGAGGCAACTAAACGGGAGACTATTTTAACTTTAGTACCCGAGTGTTTTATTTTGGCATAAAACTATCTTGTTCCAGTCGGGTTCTAAAGTTAAAATAGCTGTGACTTTTTATTTAGGTATATAAATGATGTAACATACCTGTATAAAGTGCTGTGGATAAATGTCTGAATTGTCTTACTTTTGTTGTGAATATTAAATTCCTGTTGATTTATAATAATAATTGCATTTAAAATGCAATAAGAAGCCAATACTCACTCAATATTCAGCAGATGTCACCACAATTTTGATGTTCAGTCACTAAGTAACAGTAAACCCTCAATTGTAAGACTGGCCGTATAACTCCGTCAAGTTATAAAGTGCAATGGTCTTAAAAGCGAGGTTGTATATTTAGTGCAAATTTTAAGACCAACCTTATAAGTTAAAATCAAGTGATATGGCTGGTCTTAATAGTGGGGTTGTTTGTGAAGTTGAAATTGGTAAATGACTTATAATTCCTGAGTTAAATTGGTCATATATAGTGACCATATAGTACAATCTTTATGTGAGAACTATGCAATTTAAACTCTATATATTGATTGCTTTAAGCAACCTCTATTTAGTAAACATTCAAAACAACCTCTATTTAGAGACCACACAACATAACCTCTATAAAGTGACCATACAGTACATTATTTAGACAGGGATTGTGTAGCTTAAACCCTATACTGCTTATTACAACCTCCATATAATGACCATGCTAAACAGCCTCAATTTAGCACTGAGCATAACCTCTATGTAGTGACCATACAGGTCAGAATTTCCGCCTTTGACCTACAGTGAACAAAAGTGGTTCTACTTCTAAGCGTAATGGGTAACTGGGTCATGTGGGGTCAAAAACTAGGTCACTAAGTCAAATCTTAGAGAAACCTTATGTTCATTCTAGATGTCACCAATTTGCGTTCTAATGTCAAAGAGCTTCTGTGATTATCCCAATAAACTCAAATTTTGTTTTGTTCTGTATTGTTATTGGCTGCTTCTTAGACAAGTTTGCTGGCAGCTTCAATTACCCGTGTGGTTCTCGGGTCGTAGAATCGGACCACTGTTGTCTCCCTTGCAAGTCGTAAGAGGCGATTATAAGGAAGAGCATAGGTAAATATGCCCTATGCTCCTAGGTAGTCTCCTACAGTTTTTGTAATGAGCACTTAGGTTGTTCCCATGGGAAGTGCTCAATACACACACTGTAGGAGACATCCTGGGAGCATAGGGACTATTTACCTAATACAGTAACAGGTACAGGGGACAAACAAGTCCCCCACAACCCTAACACAGAGTGTGACTCTTACAGTTAGCGTATTGAGCACAATGTGATTTTTCTTCAGGTGTGTCTAATGTAGGAGGTGCAAGTGTTATGTCTCTTTCACAGATGTTGCACTCAGGTGGAATCTGAAGGGTGTATCTCTTACAGGGTATGTAGAATACTAGCTGCATCCACATGATGTTTCTCTGGATGAGATTAAGCATATTGGATTAATCTTCAGTGTGTGTGTCTCTAACATTGGATGTAACTACATATTGTGTCTAAAAGGTAGATCTCAAACAGGGGTGAGACCTACCTTGCTGACACATTCTGTATGCTCCATTTCTTGTTAAAGACACCCATTGTATGTTCTGACGGTATGTTTAATCTCATCCAGAGAGACATCTAGTGCTTTCAGCTAGTATTTTACATCTCCTGTACAGATGCATGCATGCTATAGATTCAGCCTTTCTGCTACATTTGTGATAGATGCATACCTACTATTCCTACATAAAACACATCTGTGGAAAAATCACATTTTGCTCCATACACCCACTGGAAGTTCCAATCTGCACACGGGCTGTTGGTGGCTGGTTCGTCCCCATACACCTGTCTGTTGGGGAATGTAATTCTTTTTATTTTGGCAATTTGTTAGTATATTAATTAATGAAAGTTTGGTATAATTTGGGGTAATGTTATTGTCTAAATTCGCACTTATTGCGCTAAGTAAGGGCTTAAAATTATAACTAGATTTTAAATAATTTAAGTGCATGCCTGTGGATCTAAATTCTGCCCTGAGATCTTGCAATCCGTAAACACCACCCTGCACCAGTCGGTTTGTCTGAGCCGGTTGGTGTTTAGACTCTACACAGAGTCAATGGCAACGTTGGTGGAGTGTCACCGTCTAGTGTAAGGTCCTGACCCTCAATGGCCGCTATCAGCATAGATCGGATATGTAAGTCAGCCATGCATATCAAATGTGTGTCATCATCATGCTTCAGACCTCTTTTTGTGTGCTTAATGGTCTTTGGATGCGACTTGTGTGGTAAGCTGCGTGTTGTGTGCTGGTCACCTTCATTCAGCCTCCACCACTGGCTAGCTCAGGCTAAAAGGAAGCGTAAGCGTTTTCGGCCAGTACATAGCCTCTCCTTAGACAAGCTCCTTGCAGTGCCTTCCCGTGGCAGCACATGTCAATTGAGCCCTTTGTGGCCTCAAGCTGAACTGCAGGAGACTCGGAGGTGGTCTGCCCCCAGACATGCGGTATGCTAGGCCCACTGTAGAGTGGACATGCCCTGATGCCCATGAACAGACCTCCAGCTATGGGTAAATAGCTTTACTGCCTTGCGGAAAACCAGGAATGATTGAAGGCTAAGGGAAACAACCCTGACAGAATTATTGTTTAAGACGTAAACAAATGTATAATATGTACCTAGTGGAAAAAATCATCTGCAGATGGAAACTGTCTTTTTGATGCCATATTAATGTACATCATAATTTATACCTAAAAAATATCAAACCATGCATCAAAGTCTCAGCAAAGTACATGCATGAGCTTCAAAAACTTCAAATAGAGGACGGCTTCAAATGTAAAACAGGATATTTAATAATTATAATATGTGCAAAAAGCCAGCACGTGTGAAAAACGGATTGTTGTCCAAACCAAACAAATAATTTGGTCCCAAAATTTGAGGTCATATAATATGGTCATTATTAAGAGGTTATATTGTGTGGTTGATACAGAGCTACTGTACTGCATGGTCACCATATAGAGGTTTTAAAGTATGATCACTATTGAGGTCACACTATCCTTGGGGCGAGGTTGTACTCAAGGGTCACTTTACGGAGGTGGTACTGTGTGGTTACTATACAGAGGTTGTATGGTAAGGTCACAATTGACATCACACTACTGTATAGCGGGTATATTTTGCGGGGGTTTAATTTTCGCTATATTCACGGTCAACATCAAATGCGCGAAATCTAAACCCGCTAAATAATCACCAAAAATATACAAATTTTACAAAGGGAGACAATGCATCAAGGAACTTTAAGAAATAATCCAACATTACTTTGCAAGACGTACAAAACGACACATTGTGTCGCTTCTGTAAATTACGGTAATAATAAATAGACTATGACATGTATAAAGTATGGTTAGAAATTGGATATTTGTAAAGAACATGTTTAAATCTCTATGCATGCATATCAATATCGTTTGAAGGTTTGAATTGTAAGCCGTTTCATCACACTTGTTCAATTTCAATAACAGTTTTGTTTATTGCGTTTCATTATCCTCACCACCGGATAATCCTTATGGGTGAGGCCTCAAGAAGACTGTTAGTTTTGGGGGGATAGTGCATTATACAGAAGATGCCCTAATTCCAGAAGCATCCCTGGTTCTTTTTGCATGCCATATTTATAGCACCCATACATGGGACCTCGGTTTAAAATCTCAGCCAAAATACTATCAGTAATTTTAAATGGCCAGCCCGGGATTTGAACCCACAACCCCAAGATCAGAAGTGACTATTATACTCGTACTCTAACGTTTACCACCCCTTCCATGTTTACCAACAAGGTTTTAATTTCGGGGTCAAGGCCGTTAGCGCGAAGGATCCAATTAACGCGAAAATTGAACATCGTGAAATATACCCGCTATACAGTATGTGGTCCTTGTGTAGAGGTTGTACTCAAAGGTCAATTTATGGAGGTGGTACTGTGTAGTTACTATACAGAGGTTGTATGGTAAGGTCATAGTTAAGAGGTTGTACTTCATGGTCACTCTGTAGAGGTTGTACTGAGAAGTCACAAGAGGTTTTATTATGTGGTAACTATTTTCACTACATAGAGGTTATACTGTGTGGTCATTATGTAGACGTTGTTGTGTAAAGTCACTTTATATTGTTGTACTGCATTGTCACTCTATAGAGGTTGTACTGAGTAGTCGCTATATACAGGTTATACTGTATGGTCACAATGTAGAGGTTATATAATATGGTCATAATTAAGAGGTTGTATTGTGTAGTTGATACAGAGTGTCTGTACGACATAGTCACTATTGAGGTCATACTGTGCCATCATTATGAAGAGGTTGAACTTAAACATCACTTTATAGATGTTACTATGTAGAGGTTGTAGTGTAATATCACTTTGTAGAGATTGTCATTAAATAGAAGTTGTAATATGTGGTCACTATAAAAAGGTCATATTTTAGGGTCGATACAGATTGACTGTACAAAACATTTGAATGAGGAGGTACTGGTATTATGTGGTCACTATAAAAAGGTCATATTTTAGGGTCGATACAGATTGACTGTACAAAACATTTGAATGAGGAGGCACTTGTATTATGTGGTCACTATAAAAAGGTCATATTTTAGGGTCGATACAGATTGACTGTACAAGACATTTGAATGAGGAGGCACTTGTATTATGTGGTCACTATAAAAAGGTCATATTTTAGGGTCGATACAGATTGACTGTACAAGTCATTTGAATGAGGAGGCACTTGTATTATGTGGTCACTATAAAAAGGTCATATTTTAGGGTCGATACAGATTGACTGTACAAGACATTTGAATGAGGAGGCACTTGTATTATGTGGTCACTATAAAAAGGTCATATTTTAGGGTCGATACAGATTGACTGTACAAGACATTTGAATGAGGAGGCACTTGTATTATGTGGTCACTATAAAAAGGTCATATTTTAGGGTCGATACAGATTGACTGTACAAGTCATTTGAATGAGGAGGTTCTTGTATTATGTGGTCACTATAAAAAGGTCATATTTTAGGGTTGATACAGATTGACTGTACAAGTCATTTGAATGAGGAGGCACTTGTTTTATGTGGTCACTATAAAAAGGTCATATTTTAGGGTCGATAAAGATTTACTGTACAAGTCATTTGAATGAGAAGTTACTGTGTCGCCTCTACATAGAGGTTGTACTTCGTGGTCAATATATAGAGGTTCTGCTGTGTGGCCAATACATAGAGGTTGTACTGTGAGGTCACTATGAAGAGGTTGTTGTGTAAAGTCACTTTATATTGTTGTACTGCATGGTCACTATAAAGAGGTTGTATTGTTTGGTAGAAACAGAGTATCTGTACTGCATTGTCACTATATAGCGGTTTAACGTATGGTCGTTGTTGTTTTAAGGTTATTTTATGGTGGTTGTACTGTGTGCTCACTACACAGATGTTGTATGGTAAGGTCACTTTTAAAGAGGTTGTACTGCATGGTCACTATATAAAGGCAGGGGCGTAGCTGGGCATAATTTCAGTGTACGCACATGATAAATGCAAAGTTGCTAGGGGGGTCCGGGGGCATGTTCCTCCGGGATTTTTTTATTTCTACGAAGCCGTACGTGCATTCTGGAGTGGTTTCAGACCATAGTATAGCGTAATATATGGCATGAACAACATTGATTCTATACCATTTTCTGTAATTTTAAAACATACTAGTAAGATTTCGTTTTATATTTGAGTATATCATATTTCTTGGCATTAAATAGGACACTAATGGACACTTCTTAATAAAAGTGGTTAAAGCTTTTAAAATTAGTAGCATTAAACTGCTAATTAAATATAGGTTATAAGGCACCCCCATCCCCGGGATTTTGACTTTTGGGTTGTCAAAACCCTCGCCCTTCCACGGCCTGCAGGGGACAGCTGATGGTAAAATATACGGTATTTCCCCCGGCACCTGACAACTAAATATTGTCCCCGGGGTAATGGTTCGCAGAAAAATCCCAACATTTCGCCGGCCTTATGGAGGAAGCTGGAAGATAAAAACACGACCGTCTCCCCGGCTATCCCCCGTGAATCCCCGAGGGTGGGGGCCGTGGATGCAACTGACTGGTGCATAGAAACTATACGTGAACACAGCGATATTGAATACACCAACAAAACTCTAGTCACTAACATGAACATCTTGTCTTTTTACTAGATAGGAACAATTTTGCGACCAATGTTGACATTAAGTTCATTCGACCGCACCTTGTCGTGCCATCTCGACAGACCGGGGACATATCTATGTCCGACCCCGGTATATCAATGCACATGACGGCAGAGGTACGATTGTCCCCAGCACTGAATACACGGGCACGTACTGTGCTGATCTGAGATAATCCCTGTCTTTCGACCGAGTTATTCTGTTGGTTACTCTTAAGTGCCTATCCAAGACATTCCTTGGTCATCCATATAGGAGCCTTATTAACCTGCGGCCTTGAGCCGCAGGTTATATTTGTATGCAACAAGAAAAATTTCCATGTAGGGGCACGTGACATGTTGTGGATGGTTTACCATTTCAAAAAAAAATCCAAAAAAAATCAGCATTTTTTAAGAATGTCGTGAACCAGACTAATACCATTTTTTTTAAATTTTTTTATTGAGATTCGTATAGATCTATTTTATTTTATTTTAAAATAAAGTATTAACCATAATTTACCCCTTTAAGTAATAATTAATAAGAAAAAAATGTGTTTTGAAATGTGTTTTAACGCGCACTTGACCTTTCGTTAGTCTGGTTCACGCGTTCAAAACTAAATCCAAAAAAAGAAGCACCTTGTGCGAATGTCGTAAACCAGACTAGATCGATCACTATTATTTTATGTTTTATTTAAAATAAAGTAATGTAAGTTAATAACTATAATTATTCGTTTTAAATTAAAAATAAGAAAAAATGTGTTTCGATATGTGTTTTGGCGTGCACCTGCAGTCTGGATTACCTCTCCTAGATCTCCGTTAACTAGGTCAGGACGCGTCGGCATTAAACACCCAAAACTTACCCAAATCTTAACCAAATAGTAACGTTTTTACCCAAATACTTGTATTTAACTTACAATATTGGGTTGATTAACTATATTACGCATTTTAATGACCAGTGATGACTAAATAAACGTTAACTAGCAAGTTTTTCGGCAAGACTCGGCCCAGAATAATTTCGAACCAGCGTTTGTCCATAATATTTGCACGTCGTGAGAATCGCTTTATTTTACTTTCTGACTCTACGGGCGCCGATATCAATTTATTTTAACCAAATTTTTTGTATTTAATAAACTATTTGTCGTAAATAAACTATATTACGCATTTGAATAACTAATAATGAAAATAGCACCATTTTTCGGTAAATTATACTAGGTAAATATACCCAAACACACATAAGCCTACTCAATCAGAGAGGTTTGTAAAATTCCGCATTTTTCGGCGGGGACTTGAACTTTTAATTGTTTCTTTGGCTCACGGGTGTTCATTGCCCATTGTACACGTATCGTGTTGTTACTGATGCGAGTCTTTGCTCAGCTGGTAAAGTGTGCTGCCTCCCCTGTCCGAGTTCCTCATACCTTTATATCAAGCCTTATTAACATCTTAAAAAGTTCTAGTTTTTAAAATTATAAAAAAAAGTCTCTCACAATACTGGTCTGTAAAACAATTGGCCGCAGGAACTATTTAACTTGTAGGTTATTTGTTGTTATCGTTTTTTTCGGCACATGCTCGTTCGTGTTGCCTTGCCACCACCGCATGGATGGTTGCAAAAGTGAAGGAGATGAATGGGTTTAGTGGAGGGGACATTTAGAGCTATCCATACATCTAACGGAGGATGTGACTCAATCAGTGCTCACAAGAGTATGGTAAAAACACAATATACCTGAGGGGCTTAGCACACACAAACATTAGTACGTTAAAACCAAATACATGTAGTGAGGAACGTTGCTGCTATGGAATAATTCATATTCTCTAACTAGCCTACATGTATCCATGGAATGGATAGACACATGTACGTATAATCATCCATGATGTATCACACACACAACTAGTTCATACTGTCCACCAATAAATGCATTGTGCGAGCGAAGCGAGCTAGAAATTAATTTACCGCACATGCTTGTAACACAAATACGTTTTCTACATGATTAATTTTGTATTTTAGCTACTTAAGTGATTTAAAATTAAGTCGGAAATATTCAATTCAAAACACTTTTGATAGTTTCTATATCAATTACGTTTTATCACATGGAAAATATGCCTCACCCGGGTTAGGCATTGCATTTTATTGCATTTTCATATGACTTGGATTTTGTCAGTTTTTCAAACAGCGTACGCACGCGCGTATTTGAGTATGGGCAGCTACGTCCCTGAAAGGTTGTACTGAGTAGTCAGTATAAAGAGGTTGTACTGTGAGGTCATTAGGCAGAGGTTATATTATAAGATCATTATTAAGAGATTGTATTGTATGGTCAATACAGAGTGGCTGTACAGCATGGTCACTATTGAGGTCGTAGTGTGTGGTCATCATGCAGAGGTTGAACTTAAAGGTCACTTGATAGTGGTAGTACTGTGTGGTTACTATGTAAAGGTTGTAGTGTAATATTATTTTGTAGAGGTTGTACTATATGGTCTTTACATAGAGGTTGTATCATGTAGTCACTTTAACAATGTCGTTTTTTAAGGTCGCTACAGATTGACTGTACAAGTCATTTGGATGAGGATGTACTGTGATGCAATTGCTTAATATGTGTGTGAAATGCGTAGGAAGGAGGTACATTCTTTAGATGTGAGGAATCCATATTTATGTCATTAGCGTTATGTCGCGCATATTGGTATAGCTTGTTTGCGATAGAAAAAATCGTGTTTTTGAAAGATTTCTGAAAATCCATTTATCAGATTTTGGTAAAAAATTACACACAACTATAATAACTTCCTACCTACTTCCATTTTGAATTTCATAATTTTTAGTCACCAATTAAAAGACATTTATTCTTTATTACATATTGAAATTACATGCGTATTTACAGTTTAACGCAGGGAGGTAATTTGGTATTCCAATTAATGATTTACTATCAATTATTTAGTCGTTACATTCCATGATCGGTGGGATTGAGATTGCTGTTATAAAGACAAGACTTAGGAGGCCCTGGTGAATCGGTTTATTTAGATATGTCGCCTATAGACAATTTACAGCAATAAAATGTGCTTCGTCATATTCACAGACGGGCCTTGCATGTGTTTAATTAAGTAGGTTGCAAATATGCAAATATACCGTTATGCGTATCACGTGACCGTGAAATTGGCTGTCTTCTAACTTGATATTTCATACAAAACTACAAATATGTTACATAGAACTTATGAACAAAACTTGGTAAACTCTTTTCTGATGTTGCTGTAAATTCAGTGTGTATTAGGTATTGAAACCCGTCCCTAGATTTGCCACTTTTTTTTTTTCCAAAAAATGGTGGCATTAGGTGGAAATAAGTGGCATTAGCTGGAAAATGAAGAAATTCCACTCTTTTTGTAATTTTTTCCACTACAGTGGAAAATATGCCACTTAATGCCACCTATTTGACTGGCATTTAGGTGGCAATAGGTGGAAATTTAAACATAGATTTTCTTTATGGTGGAAAATAAGTGGAATCTGGTGGAAAAATGAACTCAGTTAATTTTTATGGTGGAAAATGAGTAGCTTTTGGTGGAAAAATGGTGGAAAGGGGAACTTAGACTATTTTCTGAGTGGCAAATAGGTGGAAAAAAACTCTGCCAATTTTAGGCAGTCAAGGATGGGGACTCAGTTTATTTTCATGATAAAAATGGGTGGCAAGTGAATGGCAAAAAAACTTAGACAATTTTTAGCAAACTTACTGCTGTAACTTTATGTGGATTGACTTATATCAGTAAAAGTTAATATGATGATACTGTATTATACAGTATAACTTTGGTTTCTTTACAAAACAAGACTACCTAAATGTAAACGCTTATGCCCCAAAAGATCCGTAATAACTAGCTTAGTAAATAATGGGCCATAAATACAAAATTTGATTGTTGTATAGAGGTTGGTGCTCTGGAGAGGTACAATGTATAGTATATGATTATTTTTTGAGCAAAATCATTATGTTGCATTAGAGAAGTAAATGTTGCCCTCAGGAGAGGTTAAACTGTATACCCAGCATTCAAATCTTCTTTTATAATAAATAAGTCATTGTTTGAACTTCAGGTTAGTCCAGTTTTGAATTTTGCTTGTTCTTATCTAAATTTAATAATTTAGTTATTTGGATTAGTTATAAGTTATCTATTAAGTTAAATAATTTACTTCATGTTTAATTTCATCTATTGAATGCAAATAAAAATTAGTAATCAAATTACAGACATGGATTGAAATATGTTGTTTTTCTACAATGTGCTAGCATGAATTAATTTTCTTTCATCTTTCCCATGATAGAAAAGGATTTACAAGAATTTGGATGGCTATGATGAACCCCATTTATTACAGCGCTATCTGATTAACAATGAAAAGCTGTAGACCTCTCTGTGAAAACTCTAAGAAAATTTGTATTGAAATACACATCCAAGCATTTATCAGAAGAGCAGCATGTAAACAAACAGACTTGCCTTTCTCTGAATTAACTGACCTGATAGTGATACAGAGTAGCTGATAAACAGTTTGAATTACACAAAGGTAGGGTCTATCTACAAGGGGGAGTATGACCAAGTGTAAATAATTACCCACACATTTAGCCCTACATGATAACAATGATAAGTACATACATCTATTTATAAATGATAAATATAATAACAAATCCCACTTTCTTAGAATATGTATGTGATATAGTAATATGGAGGTAATAAGTTTTATCCTTCACAATTTGAAAACACCCAGTTATAAGACTTATTTCAAAATGGACTCTTCCAATCAGAGCGATACAGACAATGCTTGACCTACATATTCAAATATTTTCAAGAAGATCAGGGTTTTAACTGGTCTCATTGATTGTTTTTCAGTGTTTGCTTATAAATTTAGTTGTTTAAAATGATTGCACTTTTAACTAATGACAGGAGTTTCAGTGTTGTTAATTACAAATGACATAATTTGAGAAACTTGGAGGATTAAACAAACAATTTTGTTAAGAAGAGTGTAAACAATGGAACTAACTTCAGTGTATGGTAAGTAAATTTATTTGCTTTTAGCCCCCTCCTGATTATATTACTTGTAATGTAATTTATCAACATTTTAAACTTAGTCTAGCTGTTTCAATGAGCTAAGGTGTATAATATTAATAATGAAAACATGTCATAAAACTAAAATTGCGATAACCAAATTGTTGCATAATAGAATTCAAAGATTAGATTTGAAAAAAAGATTATAAACCCTAAATGTCAGCCCCTTTGGGTCCTGTAAAGAACCAGTATCATCATGGACTTGTTAGTTATCATTAAATGTCATAATTATTGGCCAAAATGCAGACTTATAATGACTGTTAATGGATGAAGTTTAAAGTTTATTTATCAAGCTGATACTTTTCTCAGTATAATGTCTGGCTCATTAGGTATTGCTGGTTCACGACAATAATATGTCCATTATGTTGGGATGTAAATTTACTGCGATGAGCATGTAAGTTATTAGTATTTCTTTGTAACTGTTACATAATTAAAATCCTAATTTATAATTAACTTAAATTTACTTCCGTGGTTTAAAAAAAAAATATATGTTATAATTTGCAGGTAACAAAGAGAGTCTAATGATTTGATGGGAGAAATATTACAGCTCTTTTATTATGGAGAAATTTGAACCTGGCTGGTGTGAATGACCAATGGCTGATGTACAGAACAATGGCTTTACCAAGGTAATTCAAGTCATATAAATTTTAGAATAATGGTTTTAACTCCAAAGTGAGAACTAATGAATAGATCATTATACAGAGGGGCCAGGATAGCATAATGTTAATGTGATGGACCTACTATAAGTGAATTGATTTGTAGTTCACTGCAAATGTAGATCAAAGCAGCAATCACAAAAGGGCCATCTTAAGACCCTCATGTGCTTAATAGAAACACTTTATTATAGCAGTGTAACATTTTGGAAAGTATTTTATATATGTGAATATTGACTTTTTAGGCTGAAGTAATGGCAGAGCTGCAATTTATTAAAACTGCCCAAAAAGGGGGCAACAGAAAGGCAACTCCTTGTTTGGCTTAAGAAAAGGGGTGGCTGAGGTGGATGCAAGACCAGGATTGGTGGACAAAAAAGGTGGAATTTTTTTAAGGTAAGAGCTTCTAGCATCTAGTTTTTCAATTAAAACAAAATATTATTAAAGAAAATAATGACATTTTTGTGCTGCAGTTTGGAGTTGTCACCACAATGGCTTTAAATTTATTTACTTTAATATAGCATGTATGTCTGTTGGTCATTCGCTAGACCGAATGTTTGTTTTCTGTTCGATGTCCAACAAACGCTAGGATCTTCAAACTTTACATACAGGTTTTCCAGCAACAGCAAATGTCCCCATTGATTTTGATGTCAACTAAGGTTGTGGTAATGGTGACCTTTATCCATTTTGACTATTGAACATCCATGGGGCATACATGATTAAAAAACGTCTTGTTTTTTTACAATTTCATATTAGTATAAAATATAACATTGATTTTGCAGATTGCTTGCTAGTAGAGAAGTGGCCAGCCACAATCAAAACCGAAATTTGGAAATTTAAGGTGCCTGCTAAAGCCGTCAAGAAGCTCAAGGAACTAACATTTGAAATTTTGATACAACTTGTTTGACATATTTATTAAAATAAACAGACCTTATTAAATGAATATATGTTTTTTTCCCTTTTAAGGTACACCAGGACTTTCTTGCAGATTCCACCAATTTCCACTTGATGCCAGCTATTGCCACCTATTAGGTGGAAACATGTCGTAATATGCCACTACTTTCCACCATTAGGTGGCATTAGGTGGCAACTAGTGGAAAACCAACTTTCCACCTAAAAGGTGGCATTAAGTGGAAAATTGTCTAAATACTCCACCTACTGTCCACCCTTTTGGTGGCAATAAGTGGAAATAGGTGGCAACTGGTGGAAAATGATTTTTCCACCTAAGGGTGGCATTAGGTGGAAAATTGTCTAAATACTCCACCTACTGTCCACCCTTTAGGTGGCAATTGGTGGAAATAGGTGGCATCTAGTGGAAAATAAAATTTCCACCCTTTTGGTGGAAATAGGTGGAATTAGGTGGAAAATTTTCCACTACTTGCCACCCTTCCATTTTTTTTCATGGACTTTATAAAGGTGGCATTTTGGTGGAAATTTAGGTGGAAAATTGTCTAAATACTCCACCTACTCTGAGGGTGGCAATAAGTGGCAAATCTAGGGACGGGAAACTAGCTATATTAAGTGATCAGATATATTTTTATGCCCCCGTATCGATAAAAAAGTGCCCCTTTTCAGGCCCCAATATTTTGTTGTTCATGTGACGTCATTTTGCGGGAAACCTATTTTTAGCAAAGATCCTGAACCAAGGTCTTCTTCTTCTTCTTCTTATATAGACTGCACTCCTTCAAAACTCTGAAGATTATGTGTAGGCGCTAGTTAAAGTTTAAAAACAATTTTGAATGCGAGTGTATAATACACAAAATAATTATTATAATACATGTGCAGGTTAAAAGATTGATTTTAATCAAGAATTTAGGTTAAAACTTTGTACATAATGGTTGTAGATATAGTGGGCATATGTGGATACCAAGACGGGCACAGTGACAATGGTCTTAAAAACATCAACTGCTTGTTGTGCAGTTAAGGGCAACATATTCCACTGGCTAATTGTTCATGGATAGAATGAATACTTGTATAACTCTAACGCGAAATAGGCCTAAGACTGCAGTAAATAGGCTGCCGTTACCCAAGACTGCAGAAAATAGGCTGCCGTTACCCAAGACTGCAGTAAATAGGCTGCCGTTACCCAAAATACGGAAGTGCCTACACAGAAAATAGTGCCCCTGTTTGATGGTGATTATTGGTTGAAAGTTGAATGAACACTATGCATGCAATGTGAATCTTAGATTTCAATCATGTAAAGTAAGTAGAAAATAGCAGATTTGATAAAATTTGAATGCTAGATTTTAAAAACCAGTGGTTTCCATGCGGTCCTCAATTTGTGAAAATGAGCCGAATACTACACATGGCGTAGGGGTACACCTGTTGATTAACAATAACTTTTAAGAATGCAGGTATTGGTGCCTATTTTTTTGTCAGAATTTTGTCTCTAGGATAGTTCTACAGGATTCAAGTAAGAATTTTGACCTGAATCATCAATTAATTTTATATCATAACAAACATTTATATAGAACATAGAGCAAAATTAACTGTAGTCTTAGGCCTGATATGGTGGAGAAATGTCAGCTTGTGACCTACTTGGAAATTGAATAACTCTATCATTTTTTGATATTATGTTGAAATTTTCACACATTGAATATAATTAGTGTACAATTATGTTTTTAATTGATTTATGTATTATTCTTTCTATTTATTGAGATTATGTAATATTATACTTGTAATATTTTGTTTTGGGTCCAAATTTCTACTTTCACTTTCAAAATGACCTTCATACAGCATCTTGAGGTTATTTATAGCTTTTTACCTAGCCTCAGTTTCAAATCTAAGTAAAAATGGAGGTAGATTTTCAAAAGTTTGAGCATACATTGACTAATCTCTATAAAATCAATGACAATAATTGCCATATATGGACAAAATGTACCAGAGGAAAGTATGGCCGAATTAATACCCAGTTTATAGATGGAGGTTGGCACACCATGAATGCCCACCGACTGAAGTATATGGTTGTGCACAGAATGTCCTTTCTGCAAATGAAGGCATTTCATATGTCACACTTATGTCACACACCATTATGCATTAATATTGATCACATGAGCCTGGAGCCAAGCCATGTGAATCTGAGCAGGGAGAAGTGTTTTAACCGGGGCAAGTGTGACGGTCATGCGCCCTTCCCGGCGTGCCGCCTTCTCAGTTTCTGTTACGTAAGCATTATAATTGAAATTTTAGCTATCGGGTTCCTGCAATCCCCATAAACACCATGGCACTGTTTTATCAAAGCATTTACGGTAAACATAAAGTTACGGTCAAATTTGAATGCTTTATAATTCTATAACTGCTACAAAGTTTGGTAAAGCGATAACTATTATCAATAGTTAATTAATTCAGTTAATGATTTCAAACAAGAAATTTCCTACATATGTACATGGAAAAGTATTATAAGGAATTTAAATTTGGGCGTAAGTTTAAGATTGTCGTAAGTACTTTGATAAAACAGTACCCATATGCCCTGTTTCTTATCCTAGCTCAAGAGCCGGTTGCAGTTTATTTATTTCTGACTTTGTATGTTTTTGCTATCATTTGTTTCGAAATCTGTTTTAGTGTATATGTGTGCAGGGCCAGGACTAGGTATAATTTCATTTGACAATCTTTGATAGGTACTTCTTTCGAATTATTTATGTGACTCTGAAGAGCAGCGCCGTAACTACACTGAGGCCAGGCGCCTAACATTTGCGGACCAAACATGTTTTGTTTGTTATTAATATATAGATCTACATTTAATAAAATATCCCAGAATATATTTAAAATAAAATGTCTCAAATTGTCGCATGTAATAAACAATGAGGCAATTTATTCTGAGGCACTAGGTATTCTAGTATGTACACGACCGTATGTATGGATCCAACGACAGCCGCTCAGAATCAGAAATTTGCGTGGCAATATACACTTCTTCGATACGGTTCGAAAATTTGTCTTCAACTTATATGTAAAATAAAATGCCTGAATAATAAAAAAATATTACAAGCTGTCGCAAGTTATAAACAAAGAGTGCAACTTGAGGCACTAGATTTGCACCTTAATGCTAGTATACATTGTGCAACTTGAGGCACTAGATTTAGACCTTAATGGTAGTATACATTGTGCAACTTGAGGCACTAGATTTGCACCTAAATGGAAGTATACATTGTGCAACTTGAGGCACTAGATTTAGACCTTAATGGTAGTATACATTGTGCAACTTATGGCACTAGATTTGCACCTTAATAGAAGTATACATTGTGCAACTTGAGGCACTAGATTTGCACCTTAATGGTAGTATATATTGTGCAGCTTGTGGCACTAGATTTGCACCTTAATAGAAGTATACATTGTGCAACTTGAGGCACTAGATTTGCACCTTAATGGTAGTATACATTGTGCAACTTGAGGCACTAGATTTGCACCTTTATGGTAGTATACCGGACACTACATGTATATAGAAAGCAAGTGGCACCGGCACACCATCCCCTTAATATCGCCGCAATCCAGGTCAATGTTCTGTGAGTGAAAATAGTTAATATGCCAATTTTCGCTCACTACGCTCGCATGCTACTGTTTACAATCAATTTAATAGTGAGGTGGGCTAAACATTTAAGAGTATAAGCATGTGCACATAAGTATTTTCTCCTTTGAGGTCTTGTTTAAAAATTGCTATATATTTTCTTGATGTTCCGTTTCAATACCAAAACAAGGGACCAAAGAATGTAGCAGATGAATTTGTTTGAATTCCCGGGGAGCAAGACATTGATCCCTTAATTAACTTGCATTCAAATCGTTCAAGCTTCCCCTTAACACAAATGTGCAGCCTTCGAGTTCGTAGGATATGCTGATGAAAGGTGTCTCGAATAGAAAAACGATCCTGTCGCCAATAGTGCTCTTCAGAAAATAATGCTTTTTTCTAGCTGGCTTTGCCTTCACAACAGCTGTATCAGTGACTATTATCAATTAGAAAAATAGTTTCTATAGGCTACATAGATAAATCTATAAGTGAATTCTATCAAATACAGAATATGTTTTGGCATGGTTTTCAAATAATATAAATAATGTTTATCTAGCTCGCTTTGCTATTCTACTTTTTAGCTCACCTGAGCACAAAGTGCTCAAGGTGAGTTATTGTGATCACTCACCGTCCGTCGTCCGTCCGTCCGTCTGTATGTCCGTCCGTCCGTCCACACTTTCAAACGACATCTCCTCTGAAACCATTTGGCCAATTTTGATGAAATTTTGCCAGGATGTACGTGGCATTGGGGGATTTAGTAATTGTTCAAATTTGGCCCTTGGGTCAAAATTGGCCCCGCCCCGGGGGTCACCGTTTTACATAGACTTATATAGGGAAAACATATAAATATTTTTCTCTAAAACTACAATGTCTAGAGCTTTGATATTTGGTATGTAGCATCATCTAGTGGTCCCCTACCAAGATTGTTCAAATTATGCCCCTGGAGTCAAAATTGGCCCCGCCCCAGGGGTCACTGTTTTACATAGACTTATATAGTGAAAACATATAAAAATCTACTTCTCTAAAACTACAATGGCTAGAGCTTTGATATTTGGTCTGTAGCATCATCTAGTGGTTTCCTACCAAGATTGTTCAAATTATGCCCCTGGGGTCAAAATTGGCCCCGCCCCGGGGGTCACCGTTTTACATAGACTTATATAGGGAAAACATATAAAAATCTTCTTCTCTAAAACTACAATGTCTAGAGCTTTGATATTTGGTATGTAGCATCATCTAGTGGTCCCCTACCAAGATTGTTCAAATTATGGCCCTGGGGTCAAAATTGGCCCCGCCCCGGGGGTCACCGTTTTACATAGACTTATATAGGGAAAACATATAAAAATCTTCTTCTCTAAAACTACAATGTCTAGAGCTTTGATATTTGGTATGTAGCATCATCTAGTGGTCCCCTACCAAGATTTTTCAAATTATGCCCCTGGGGTCAAAATTGGCCCCGCCCCGGGGGTCACCAGTTTTACATAGACTTATATAGTGAAGACATATAGAAATCTTCTTCTCTAAAACTACAATGCCTAGAGCTTTGATATATGGTATGTAGCATCATCTATTGTTCTCCTACCAAGATTGTTCAAATTATGCCCCTGGGGTCAAAATTGACCCCGCCCCGGGGGTCACCAGTTTCTATATTTACGCTCTACCTTTGTTAGTCTAAATTGTGCAGGGTTTCATTTATAATCAGGTGAGCGATATAGGGCCATCATGGCCCTCTTGTCTGATTTTGTCAATGTTGAAAGTGTATTCGGTGGTTTAATTGCGTGCTTTCATAAACGCTCTAGGTTAACAATTACACCGGACCACTACATGGTCATAACTAAGGATTGCATCGGGCGCAAACGCACCCCTTTTACACCAATTTAAGTGGTCCTGGTTAGAAGTGCAATGTTTTACATTTGTAAATAAATTCGGCTCGCTTCGCTCGGCAAATGAATTGAACACATATTTAAGAATGTCATGTAGAGAATAGTTTGTGCTACCTGAACCTCAGAGAAATCATTATCTTTTCGCTTGCCAAATAACTACTCGTTAAAAATATCATGTAGAGAACTAGTTTGCATGACATGCAACCTAGAGAAACAGTGCATTTTCTTTGGCTCGCATTGTTTGTCACATAACATCAATGCTTCATAAGTTCGTGTAGAGAACAAATTTATGTGGCATGCAGCTCGGGTAAATAATGCGAGGATTGATCATACCATTTAGAGAACGAGTTTGTGTGATCTAGGGCAAATCATGCATCTTTAAGGATTAATCACACCACGCGAGTTTGTGTTGACAAACATTGCATTTTTTCTGCAACAAATTTCGTGGGGGCTCGTACAAATAGTTTTTTTCTGGCTCGCTTCGCTTGTCAAATAATTTATCACCATTCAATTTCATGAAGAGAACGAAATGTGTGGGCTGATAAAAAGAGTGCATTTTTGTGGCTCGCTTTGCTCGCCAAATAATTTATGAGCATTAATAATATCATGTGGGAAAAAAACATGTGTGAGCTCGGACAAATAGTGCATATTTGCCATAAAATAAATTTGTGTCAGCTTCAACAAATAGTCCCTTTTTCTGGCTCGCTTCGCTCGCAAAATACATTGTATATACATGTATTCAAATTAGCATGCACAGAACGAATTTGGACGTCCCCTCCTGTAAATACCCCGTCACCCAATCAAGACCCGATTTCGCACCCCTTTGGAAAATTCCTAGTTACGGTAATGTCCAGCCCCAAGGCTGCCTCGGCTAAAATTCGTGTCTGGGTACGGCACTGAAGAGAGTCCTCAATGCCTAGCTGTTATCAGTTCAAGGGAGATAACTGTTACTCAGTCTGGTTGTGAATAACTGTGGTCGTCTCCCTTTGATGTGGTCTAGTTGCCCTTTCTTGTAGTCTGATTTAACTTTGTTGTGCTTTTTGTACCATATGTGTTCACGTAAGTGACGACTCGCTGCGAGAAGTCGCATTCGTTTTGTTTTTCTAGACTTTGCGTACTTTTTTTGGTACTCGTCTTCTGCTTGCATTTGCTGGAAAGCTTTGGTACAACGGTCTAACAGGCGTATTCCAAGATGCCTTGCTTTCATTTTAGTACTGGTTGCAACCCCGTTATTTAGTCGTAGAACTGTTGAACCAAGACGGCCGAACACATTCCTCCCATACTTTGTGTTTTTTGGCAGCAACACACCGATGGCGTGATTTACGGCTTCGCACTTCTGGGTATTTGTACCAAACTTCAAAACCTCTATTGCCGCGTCACTCAGTTTCATTTTGATCACTTCACATATTAAATCTTTGTCATTTTCTTCCAAACACAGGTTTGTAATACGGTGTGTGCCCAAAAACATTGATCTCTGCCACCAGCTGTTAGTTGCTCCACCATCACAGACGTAGGAGTGCCGGCGACAATCCTTGCAGTCACCATCATAGCACTGGATCGTTGCCCGGAATACTTTAGGTAACTCTTTTCTCATTTCATCCATGTTTCCGGTGTATTTTCTAGAAGTTCATTCAGCACAAGGCTGGTTCTGGCTTTAATATCTTGAGCGAGAACCTTCTGGCATCTTTGAAGTGTTCCTTAGTTTTAACACTGGGGAATATTCCAGGACTTAATTTGCCATTCGTGATTTTTATGAACTGGGATACTCCAATATGTGTCGGATCTGCGTGGCACTCCACTGTCCACATGGGATTGAGCATTTTCATTATGTCTGCCACGCCAGCCGCTGATCTGCCATCTCCGTCTGTAGTCACATATTTGACGTAAGCTCCTTGCACCCCGAGTTGTTGTCCTATCTTTTTTCCTAGTTCATATTCAGATAGGGGTGCTTGTCTGTGAAGACTGGCTGTGCCATCTAGGTGGCCAGGACAGGTAATTACCATGTCTTTATTCCTCAGCCAGGCTCCAGTCCAACATAGCTTGTTCTGGATTGCAGCAGCAACTATGTACTGGCTTCTAGTGACAATTTCACAAGCAACTGCTATGGCTTGTGATGCGTTTTGTCCTGGTTTCTTGCGGCGTGATATATTGGTCGAGTTGTAACGCGCATCCTGGCTGATACTTAATACTCCATTATTCTCTTCCATGGCTGTCTGGGCTTTTTTAGCCATATCATGTGTGTTGAGCTCATAAACAAGCTTGCCGACTTTGTTTGTTCTTGTCTGCATGGTTCTCTTAGCTGGGGGTGGAATATCCATGCCCGCTAACAGTTTACGGCACCCAATGGTGTGTCTAGAAGACTCGCTGCCTGTGCCACATTTGAAGCAGCAGGGTTCGGTCCCCTTGTGTTGGTTCGAATTTCTTAGTAAAACTTCTTTATTGGAGACTCAAAGATGCATTCGGTGCAGCGCAATGCCATTTTCCAGCCAATACCAACTTTCTTCTCTTTACTGACGCTAAAAGTTGGAACCTCACAGTCAGGGGATGCTAGTTTGTGCTCCTTTATTGTCTTGTTGAAGTTACAGCACATAAGATCTCTGTCCACTACCCTGTTTCCAGAAATATCACACACGTTTTCAGTTTTCAGGGCTGGTTTTAGAATTTGTCGTCGTCCATGTGTTCGAACCTGATTTACCGGCTGAGTTACCAGCTGTACCACACCACGTGAGTCTGAGCCTGGATCGCCATCGGTGACATTTGACATAGCAGGAGCTTCTTCGTGGTTATCAGAGCTGTAGTCGGCCATCTTTAGACCCTTATTCCAAGGTATGCGGCCAGGCTTAAAAAGTGTTGTTGTCTGGGATTTTTTACTCATTTTAGATGTAAACGCAGCAAAAGCTGGTGAATAATTCAGCAATTTCTCCACTTGGACTGGGAACTGCATTCCAGTTGACAAAAATTGGTATAGTGACAATTTGTGACATTTCCAGGCTCTCAGTCATATTAATATGCCAAAAATAACATACAGTGGCTTGATAGTATATAGCGCTCATTAGACAGCCATATAGAAAAGTGGATGCTAGAACCACTAGTGTGTCTAGGTTTAAAGGTACTTAGTAATAGAAAGAGAACGCAAACGCGAGGTTGCCTTATTTCGTCGAGGGCGGAGCCCGAGACTAAATAAGGAAACCGAGTGTTAAGTTTCTCTTTCTGGCTTATTATATATAATATCATTGGCTGTCAAATTGTATTGGGCGTGGCTAAATATCACATAACGGTACATTGTCCTCGCTGACCGATTTAAATTTCCAATACCACGAAGTGATATTAAGGGCACGGAGTATAACTTGGAGATTGTGCATGTTTTTCAAGAAAATTACACATTTTCTTCTTTCGGCTTGCAAGGTCATTGAAGTTTTGCATGATTCAAGTTCATGAATGTATTTTATAATCATCTCTTTGTAAGATTTCGTTCCTTATACTACTGACTATGTCCCCGACAGCAGACTTGAACTTTTAATGTCATGTTTACTTTGATTAGGAACGAGCAAGATTTGCAATCCAATTGCTGTCCAATTGCTGTCATATGCTTCAACAAATTTTGAAATTTATTTGTGTCTAACCTCAAGTGCAAATGTAATATTACCATAATACAATGCCTATTTTATCCGAAAAAATAAATTTGAAAGAAAAAAACATTTTTGAAACTTTGCTTCACTATAGATTACACTCTATTACCTTAAAGTTGTAGACCCCGGTACGTACTTTTCAAGCACGGACTTCACGGATTATTTTACGGTTAACGTATAAACAATGGTACACTGCAAAATCATTGAATATCGTTGGGATGAAATTTCGTGGTTTGGGTAAATATGACCATTTCGATGGGACTTTAATTCGTGGATTTTACATTTCAGGTAATAAATACAAGGGTAAAGTTTATTGTTCGAATGGATTTGATATTGAGGTTGAAGGTGAACCATAAAGTCCGAGAAATTTAATCGCCCACGAAAATTAATGATTTACAGTATGCGTGCGATAACTTTCAGTGCAGGATAATATTATCAGGCACTGTAGTTATTGCACTCATTCCTTTGAAATTTAAGTCCCACCCCTCGATTATCATTGGATTTAGCGCCAACCCTTCAGTTCACATCACGTAGCCATGATATAATCTCTGTAATCTCTAGTTGCACAGTATTAAAGTACACACTGTTGGATATCTTACATTGTACCCTAGCAGGTTTTGTAAGATTTGACATCTTGGCTGTCTTAGTTTTTTACTAAATTAACTTTTAAAATTAAATTTCATATTAAATTATGTAATATTATGTAATATGTTAGTATAGATGCAGTTTTTATATAAAAGTCGACTTTTTACATAATGAAATCTGGAACTTTTTTCAAGAAACCAAATAGTTTTTATTTTGTGTGAATATTTCTTTAAATATAGAAGTTATTAAGATTTTAGTTTTGGCATTGTATCTTGACTAGGGGCTTTTGACTCAGAAAGTTGTCGCCTCCACCGACTATATGGAAATGCCTTTAATTTTAGAACCACTTGCCTGATTGGCATGAAACTTGCAGAGTTTGTCATCAATGTTCTATATTTGATCTCTTTTGAATTGCATACTATTATATTGCATAAAAATGGTCTGATATTCTGCAATGTCAATATAAACAGAAATCACTGACCATTACATCGATTTAGGGAGAGCAGAAGTTTATTTTACCTAATCACTTCTATTCACCAAGTAAATTAAAATTACGGTATAGCTTGGCCACATTGACATGAGCCTGACCTATTGACTAGCATAATTTAACAGTCGATATATAGTCTACGTTTACAACACCGAGTGTATGTTTTCATAATCGGGGATTTCGCGAAGACGCTTGAGATGTAATACAAACACCAATCTGAAATACCGATATTGCACGATTTGCTTGTGGAAATTGATATATTCAAAGCAAGAACCTTGTTTAAATATTCTTGCATAAAGGTCAGACTCAGGTCCAGCTATACACATTGAAAAGATAATCCCTTTTCCAATATCCTTGGGTGTGTTTGTAAGTGCTGTGCAGAACACTGTTCTGACTGTTCCTGTTCCAACCCCAGTGAAAATGATACTGAAATTTCACTGAAATTTCACCAAATTTCAGTGAAATTTCAGTAAAATCGTCAAATAACACCAAATTTCACCAAATCGACTAAATTTCACCAAAATTTCAGTGAAATTTTGACTGAAATCAACTGAAATTTCAGTGAAATATTAAATCTGAAGGATTTTATTTTTCACTGAAATTTCACTTAAATCATTTTTATAATCTCAATGAGATTTCACTTCAAAATATGCTTATAATATATTGATTGGCTTTCCCCTGTGAAAAAAAATTCATGAGTTCATGAACAAATAAGAGGCTTTGTTAATGGGGCTAAAATTTGGGCCTACTTTTATAGGCCCTCATATTTCCTGAACGTGTCTCACAGTAAACAACCACTGATGGCAGCACATGGTTTATCTTCTGTTAGAAAAAATTTGTTTTTGTTTTTCCTGTTTTTAAGATGGTGAAATAAATGAACAAAACACCCAAAAGGTAAAATTTATTTGTGGTCAACTTTAATACTTGTTGTTTTAAATTTATGATGCATTAAATCAGCAGCAATGCATGTTCCAGTTTGTACTTGAAACTTTCAATATTTCGGACAAATTTTTCGGATAATGTACTTTATTTGTACCGAATAATACTTTGATTGTACTTTTAATTTTTTCACAGGGGTTATGTTCTTAGTCAATTTTGAATAGGTTGTTTCAATGCTTTGAGGGACTTTTGATAATTGAGTTAAAAGTATTTTAACTGGGCCAATCTTTAAAATGAAATAGAAAACAATTTGTATATTTTGTTTTTGTTATGATATATTTTTAATTTGTTGATATTTAAATGAAAAACAACTGAATCATGAGAATTTCATTTAAAAAATGCATTCACATGTGATTTGTTGTTTTAAATTCATATAAATGCAAGATTTTTGTGAAATTTCAGTGAGATTTTTGTGAAATTTCGATGGGATTTCACTGAGATCTTGATGGTATTTTGCCCCTTTCTTTCAGTGAAATTTTAATGAAATCTCACTGGAATTTGGTGAAATTTTGCTGAGATTTCTGTGAAATTTCACTGAGATTTCAGTGAAATTTCACTGAGATGTTACTGTTATTTTGCCCCTTTCTTTCAGTGATATTTCACTGGGATTTTAGCGAAATCTCACTGAAATCAAGGTGAAATTTCAATCAATATTTTCACTGGGGAAGTACTTAAGAAAAAAACTGTTCCGAACAGTGTTCCACTCCAAACGACTTACGAACAAAACGGAACAGGAACAGAACAGGAAGTAACAACAATAAAAATAATTTAAAAGAAATAATATAAAGAAATAAAACTTTTAAGGTGGCCCATATTGTTACTTTCAGCCGTTATATTTGTGGAAGAAAAATCCCCCTAGAAAATTTCCCATTGTAAAAGTTTCCATTTTACCCCGTTGACATACTATTCCCAAGGTGATCAGAATAACACATTTCGTGAAGTTTCCGGTTACCTTGTTGTTGTTGTAATCACGTGACCTGTTCTGCCTGCACCACCTCGTTCAAGGGAATAGACGGAACATGTCCAGGACACCCCCCTTATGTTGTTGTACCTGATTTGCCTATTTACTTTACGTGTCACAGGTCCCAATACCGCGTTAAAGTTATACTGATCATGTGATGTACTGACATGTTTGTAGCCATACCCACTACCGTATCGTGTTAGGGGGTCGGATGGGATTAACAAATTATTTTCCGTGTATATAGCAACAGTATGATGGATAATTTTATAAAACATTATTAGGCGAGCTCTGGTTCTTTTAATTTCTAAGGATGGCCAGTTTAAGTTGTTAATCATGCTTGTTACTGAGCTGGTGTTATGGAAGCGATTGGTTGTAAACCTGGCGGCCCTTCTGTGGACTTTTTCAATTTGGTTTATTTGGCATTTGGTATGTGGGTCCCAGACAGAAGAGGAATATTCTAATTTCGGTCTCACGATGGCTTTAAAGCGTGTTCTTTGACCTTTGATGAGTTTATTTTTAGATTTCTACGTAAGAAGCCAAGGGATTGATTAGCTTTGTTGGTGGTAGAATTTATATGTTTGTCCCATTTTAGGTTGCTTTGTAATGTTATGCCTAGATACCATTTAGCGGATTCAACTTTTTCAAAAATGTGGTTGTGCAGTTTGTTACAGTGAGGATGATACATTTATCGGGATGGAAGTGCATAAGCCAGTCCTGTTCCTACCTGCCAGCAGCCTCCAGGTCGGACTGAAGAAGTTTGGCATCATTAGTACTTTTGATTTTCTTTGTATATAATGCTATCATTCTGAGTGTGCTATGTTGAATGTAGTCTGCAAAGTCATTGATAAAGATTAGGAATAGGATTGGACCCATGACTGTGCCCTGAGGTACACCTGAAGTAACTGGTACTTTTTCTGACATTATACCGTCTAGGGCAACAGTCTGAGTCCTATCTCCTAAAAAGTCTGAAATCCAGTCAATAATATTGTTATTTATGCATAATAATTAAGTTTGTAGAGAAGATGTTTATGTGGCACTTTATCAACCACTTTGGCAAAATCCATTATAATTATGTCTATAGGTATTTGTCATCACAAAAAATCTGAGAAAAAATCTATTTTTAACTCCAGGGGAAGCTTTTTATGCGATTTCTCTCCGGAATCATCTCCTTTGCCAGTAATGGATTGCAATCAATATACATGTATCCAACATCTTCAACTTGCATATGGTCGAATGCGGTATTTTTGGGATCAAACCATCAAATTTATAAAGAAAAAGTGGGAGATTTTGAAATCTGTAGACTGTAAAATGTTCCGATGATTTTATTTGATGATTAATTATTGTTAATGTTATAAATAAACTACCATTTTAGAAACCAAACAGTCTAACAATACCACTGGACTTTTGGCTACAAATCCAAGACAATATTTGCTACAAATAAAAGCAGTGGCAAGTACGTCATCTTTACATAATTTTATGAAATATACGCCACCCTAATGGAACCTAAAAGCATTCCGCAATATACTGAATAGTATATACATTTGTATATATATCGTAATTGATCACTATTTCAAACACTCTATGAACCCCTTGGAATGTCGGTCTACATTTTAAGTTTTTTCCTAACATTTTACAGGGTGCTAGACAAAACGACCGAACCACTTACAGGGATATTGCATTGCATTGAAACCTTACACGTTTCCCTTAGCAAGACAATTATTTCAAAGAAATAACTATAGAAATGAAATGCATACGGTTATTTTTGTTTTCGCATTGAAGCATATTTCGTCTTAGTGTTGTAGTCAAAAGTAACGCAGAATTGTTACACTGCAAGAACTATTGTGCAAAATGTGAGATTTTAGGGAAAATTTATACAAGAAACGGGTATATTTTTGGAGTAACTGATAGTTACGGGACTTCACAGTTATTTATCATTTAATTGTTTATTCCTAGTGACCATACGTGCATAATGACTGTATAAATGTACCCCAAACAGTTAAAATTCAAGAAAATAGTATGACTGTTTCGGCAGTTTAAGTCAAACCATTAAATTATTTCTAGCTATGCTTAGCACTACTAGTATATGTTATTCAATAAACACCAAGAAATGTTTGTAAGCCAGGGATAGCTAGGTTTCACCAGAACCAGGAATAACTTCTACCTAGAGCTAAGCACACGAAGAAGTAACTGAATAAATAAGTATTAGGCAGTTTTTGGTATCATACACAGCTAGGAACGACTATCTGTATATTGGTAATAGGCTACGTTTTGTTACCCTCCTAAAACCATGAATGTTTGTTCATAGCTGAGTAAGATACCATACAGAGGCTATACTATGCAACAATTGGCACCATATAAGGTCAGAAATGACAGTGTCCGGCATGATTAAATAAGGGCAACTGTAAAATAAGAACACTCAAATAGATCCAGGAATACTAAGCTGTTCCGAGCTGTACAAGGTATGGCACTCAATCAGAAAAATCAATTCTATAGATAGCCAGTGCCTACAATCTTGATATACATTTTAGACCACAATTTTTTTTATATTATATTATTATTTAGATTTTGTCTTATCGAGTGCCAGCGTGTCATGCATATCAACGACAGACATAGCAATATGTGCATCCGTAGCCCATGCCCTAGCATGATTGCTGTCTTATCTGGCGACCCGGTTTCAAATCGGGACAGAGGCACTCATATGCCTGCCATGATTGAGCATGAAGCTGACTGGTAAATAGATGCTATGTTCAGAATTTCAAGTTTGGTGTCCTATACAGTTAGAATAGGATGTGTTATACACCCTGACAGAGCAACAACGAACAGTTGTAAACATCATAAGCATCATATAAAGCCAGGAGTGATTGTGTAGGCCACTAATTTGACCAAATATAGCAAGTAAGAGTTATGGCATGCAATGTTTGATACACTATAGATTCATGGATGACTATGTCAATCGGTACTATTAATTAAATGAAGCCAGTTACCACTCTGTCAGCGTTTTTAACCAGGTTTGCCTTGGCATGTTATTCAGAGTCCTCATACATCCAGGATTAACCATTCCCAATAGTATTAAGAAAGCCATTTAGGTTGTAAATTGCTATGATAAAGTGTTTGCTACCCTTTGGAGTCTCAATCAGTGTTGGGTACCATTTAAAGTCAGGAATGACTTTGTTATGCAGTATAATTGATCTTTCAAAAATATAAGGCACAGCATACAGCCAAGAATACAGGCACCTAAATAGTCCAGTGGCCCTTGATGTCTAGTAATAATAGCTTTTTGTTATATATACATGCACCTTCTAGTTTATTTATGATTAATTGTGAAACAAGTTATTTCAATTTCAAGTAATTAATCGCACAGGACCTAATTTTGTATGTTATCCATTGCTTCTATTGTATGAGAGAGAAACCACTTCCGTTGTATGCAGGTGTCTAGCAAGGGAATTACTGATACCATATTTATTTCGTCTTTTGTATAACCCTACATGGGATTCAACCTAGGCCATTCCGACACTTTGCCACTAGATTATCAATGACTGGTGGTTCTCTGTAGTATTTAGTATCTATAGCAGTAGGTAGGGATGATTGTGATATGCAGTGTTAGGTATTTTATAGTGCGAAGAATGACTGTACAGGACCGTACCACTATGTATATCAAATTGCTGTAAAAAAATATCAACTTGCTAGGGCTCTTTTCAGCTATTCAGCCGCTCAGGCATCCTTTGACATTGTTGTAACTTTCCCTGGTCGTTGGGCTACCTATGGAAACATACGTTTGTGCCTCCCTGGAGAGACTATTACTCTCCTGTGGGTATGGCAGCCAACATCAATCTGCAGCGCCCAGGAATAGACACTGCCCTCAAAGGTACCAATTAACACCTTGGTGGAGTGGAGCATGTGGTTCATTCTTGCTCAGAGAAATTAACCAGTCGTCCAGACGGGGGATGAATCCGGGACCTCTCGACCGCCTGCCCCCCCACCCCCCCTGTATGCAAGTCTGTATCAGACTCAAAATACATCTTGTAGCACTAGATAAGCTGTACACAGCGACTTGTACCAGTGTTTTATGGGTACTTAGAATAAGTACCGTAATACATAATAATTAAGAGGTCGGAAACGACTTACAAAGTGGTACCAGACTAAATATTGTCCATAGATTATCAAATCCACCCCCCCCCCATTTTATACACATATTAACAGATGCCTTACTTTCAATATATCGCATGGAATAAGATGGTTTAACTTGAACAATATAATGAAGGTAACCATCAAGTAAAATTGTCTTTGACAATATAGTGGAACTATTCCCAAAATATGCACTTTTCATTTCCATTTTGTATGTTTTATCCTACAATTACTGGTCAAAATCAAATAATTTAAGTTGATTGGTACATAATTATTAAAACACATTACTGAAACACCTACCTAATTAACTACAAATGCTAATTTACTAAATATACAAAATAAAATGACTTGTTTCGAATTCCATACCAAATCTCAAAATCTGCACGATTCCTTCATACTTTCTAATATTTTACCCCAAAAATAACATGTTTGTATTTTATGTTCTGAAGTTTAAGATGTTTGATATCTTAATTGCAACCCACTATAAATTTTCATAGCGATTATTAACAAAAAATAAAACAGAAAATGACAACTAAACACTACCAAATCCGAAAATTCACACTTTTTCATGCAATTTTACATGTTAAACCCCAAAAATACTAATTTTTGAACAAACGCTTGTCTCTAAAACTTTGCATACTTCAACTGTAACTAAATAACTACATTTAATTTTGATGTATTATAAAATACAACAATAAATGAAATTTTAGTTGAAAAACACTTATTCCAAAAATTCACAGTTTTGTTTATATTTTTAATGTTTTAGCTCAATTTTATCAAAATGCTCAAGGGTGACAAAATGTCATCAACCGGATTTTTCATTCCGAAGGTCATGCCTACCAAAATCAGCAAAGAAAAAAACTTGATACTCCACTGCAAGGTACCTCAGACTTTGGGCCGGACTATAAGCAATTTGTTAAGGAGGGCTTTTATTGGTGTTTGCTCCTTGTTTTCATACTCGCTAAAATATGCGAGTGACTTTAAATGTCACTCGCTATTCTGAATTTCTACAAATCGAACCTGACAAAGCTTTCATACTTGCATGGATGTTGTATATGACCACTCTCCACACACCTGTATCACCTGACTCTATTTTCACCTTCACCTTGACCTAATTTAGGACTTAGACTTATCTCCCCTTTAGTATTTTAACAATAAAATTTTGTCTGGAGCGTATCTTCAAAACTATTTAACATATTGACTTGAAACTTGAAATATAAATAGATGGCAACTTGGAGAAGTGCACTTACAAAGAACCATAACTCTGTCTGTCTTCAATTTTGAATTATCTCCACTTTAGTGTTTTTTATAGTCAAATTATTGCTCTAAGTATATCTTCCAAACTATTTAACATATTGACTTGAAACTTGGAATATAAATAGATGGCAACTTGGAGAAGTGCAATGACCAAGAACCATAACTCTGTCTGTCTTAAATTTTGAATTATCTCCCCTTTCGTATTTTCAGAATCAAAAGTGTTTAAGATATTGCCTGAAATCCACTAAGATGAATTTACTCCCGAAACTGAAAACACAGAATCTATACACCCAATGCAAATAGTTCCTCCTCGTTAATCAGTTTTGCAAGATAAGAACATTCAACTTTCCTTGTTTCATTTATTCTGTTCGATTGTAATATAAGTTTCTTCTTGTAATGGAAGGAAATTGTATGAAATTAAAAGAATACTAATAAGTAGGTGCTTAAATGCGTTGATAAGTATTACTACGCGTTACCAGAGATCTTATATAAACTAGATCCTGGCGTTACGAAACGCGATATAGAGCGCGCATCAATGATTTTATTATGTTAAATTATTTAGGTCAACATTCTCTAACGAGATCGTGGCCGAGTGGTTAAGCATCTCGCTTAGTAATTTTTCTTATGCTAAGGTCCAGCGATCGAATCACGGCGGCGCCAATTTTTTTATATTTTTATTTTTTATTTTTTTGTTAAGTCCAGCACTTACCTCTCTTTCGACTTAGAAAACCACTTGATGTTATATTACTTAAAAAGCTATTGTCCCTTTGCAGTTCGCCAGCCTGTCAGTACTTTCAGTACTTTGATTACATGTTTTTGAAGCATAGAGAAAAGTGAGCGTGTGATTATTTAGCATCATCAAGAAAACTTAGTTATGTGTTTCAGACTCCTAAGAAAGAAAAGGAAACAGCTCAAAACTTGGATTTGCAGAGAAAACAAGAGGTAGTGTACCACCTATTAGTGATCATATCTTCGATGGCTTAGAATTAGAAGGTCGTAACTACCAAATCAATATTTTGAGAAAACACGGACAAACTGTCTGACATTTACTCTTTACTTATGGTAAAACTTTTTACAACTTCATTTTGGTCAACATGACAAGTTCAGATTTTTATGAAAATGGGCTCATAAGAAGCGCCTTGTGATGCTTATTCTAAATATGTATGAGTCTTAAAAGGTCGTAAGTGGCACTTACGACCTTCTAATTCTAAGCCATCGTCTTGTCAGGCAAGACATGAGCAAACTATCACAGGCCACAAAACAGGGGCCTTATTCACCAACGTTGTTAAGTCTAAACTATAAACTTAGACTTTATATTGCCAAATTTTCTATTCACTCTCATGTTGTTATAAATGTACTGATTTTGATATAAATTGGTATACATGTTATGTGGGTTACAACAAATAGTCAGATAAATTTTCACATGGTTAAAGCGTATAGAGCTATGTCGGAAGATATTTTTAAAACAGTTTAAAAAACTGAAAAACAATTATGCTTTCATATCCATTAGGTCATTGTTCGCTTTAGTTTTAACAGAAACTCTCTGTGATTTATTGGACATGCAAAATGTCCATTTTCATAAGAAAGTGTTCTAGAACACCCTATGAAACTATAATAATCGGCTATTTTTCGAAGATTGAATCAAAGTACACGGAACCCATCCAACGTTTTAATTTACAATTAAGGTAGCCAATACTAAAAACGATGCAAGTAATAGTTTTGTCATTGAATGACTGTTAGAATATAGCTCTATACACTTTAAATCTAATTTCAAAGAAATGCTAGTGATTATGAATAATGATATTTTTAAGTCTAAGTCTGAGATTTAGACTTACAACATTGGTGAAATCTCAAATTTTCCTCAAGTGTATCAGTTAAACAGGAAAGTTAAGATTAAAAAGTATTTACATTGATTAGAAGCATTATGCGAAGAGCTACAATAATCACATAGAAAACATGCGTTATTCTTCATTTCTTGGGAAATATGCGCAACTCAATATTTTACCTTAAGTCAAAATATTTAAGTTTTCACTTAAGATGCTTTGTGAATACCACCCCAGGACACTCATTGAATATGTATAATTAATTTGTTACTTCCTTGTATAACACAGTATAGTAATTGAAATCATATCTATTTCGGTTATGATCTTTATTTATCACATGATTTTCTTTGTATTAGTATAGTATATGGTTAGTATAGCCAGTACATATAAAGTTATATGTACCACGTGTAGTACTTTCCAATAAATCAATGGGTATTCTGTGATTTAGTGTCATATGATAAAAAGAATCTATCAGTCGTTGTCAATTGATATATTTATATTAAACTCGTTCAGGAAATATTATAAAGCTCGCCAGAGGCTCGCTTAATAAAATTTCGAAAACTTGTTTAATATAAATTTATATCAATTGTCAACTCATGATAGATCCTCTACATATATTGAGTATAATTTGTTTTGGCATGGACTAAAGACAATGTATTTGATGCAAATTGTTCTGCTTTTTTAATTTGAGAAAATCTGAAATCAAATTGTATTATGATTAAAGAATGTCTTGTCAATAGAAAAAACTCTTAGAAACATGACTTTTCATAGACCAAACTTAATGTTTAATGAAAAATGGAATAACTACATGTATGTACAAATTTCAGACTCCTCAAAATGAAAGCGACAAGAATGAAGACATGGAGCTAGTGACAAAAAGAGAGGTATAATGAAATATGTTATAATATGTGATCATGTCAATTTTGTACACCCGTATGCTTTTTGCGTAGTGATTGCAATCTAATGGTAAAATCATGATTGATAATCAGTTTGGTACAATATATTGAATATCAATTATAAATTATAATCATTTGTTTTCGAGATCTATAAGAATTTATGTCAAATACAGGTTATAAGTGATAGGTTTTGCCTATTATAGCTTGGCTATTTTGACCTGAGCCTGACCTTTATGCAAGAATATATTACAAGGTGCCTGCTTTGAATATATCAATTTCCGCAAGCAAATCGTGCGATATCAGTATTTCAAATTTATGTTTGTATTACATCTAGAGCATCTTCGTGATACTCCCCCATTATGAAAACATACACTCGGTGTTGTAAACGTAGGCAATATATCGACCGTTAAATTATGCTAATCAATAGGTCAGGCTTGTGTCAAATTGGCCAAGCTATAACTACAAGTAGTGCATGAGTTATTATGTTTATTATAAGACTTGTACTTTAAGAGTTGTATTTCCTGAATAATGAATAATTATTAAGAAAAAACAATCAATGAAAGATAAGATTTTTAATCCATCATCAATTAAAATCACTAGTCTAATCTACACTAATGTTATGTGTTCCATAATGGGGAGCGGTGGCCTAGAGGTAGGACGCGCGCTTCGGGATAGAGAGGTCCCGGGTTCGATCCCCCTCTGGACCACTGGTTAATTTCTCTGAGCAAGACCCACATACTCCATTCCACCATGGTGTAAAATGGTACCTGTGAGGGCAGTGTCTATTCCTGGGCGCCACAGATCGATGTTGGCTGCCACACCACAGGATAGAAAATGTTCAGATTTTTTCTAGTATTTCTGTAACTGCTCAAGGCCCATCATTATGCATGGAAATGCATTTAAATTTCATGGACATAGTGTTCAGTACTGTAGATGTGCTGAATTTTCTTCTATCTCCCTGTTTAAATGTTTAATTTATGAGAAAGCATTTATTCGAAACTTCATGCCGACTGTTTTGATATCTATGTCCCTTATAATGTTAAAGAAAGTCTCTCTACAAAATCTTTGTTTATACAATGACTATTTTCTTAATTTAAGATACAGCAGTGCTCATGAAGACAATTTCATTGAATTTATTACATGGGTAACTGTCATCAAAGACCTCCCATTTGGACAGACCACTTGGAAGATGGGCGATGGTTCCATGCTCAAGATCACAGCAGTAATCCACAGCCTATCATACACGACGATAGTTGACACATACAAAGCAGCATGTGTAGAGGTCAATATGACACCTCTTGGTAATACAGTAGAGAACATTTAACTTTTTATACGCCCGTTGAAAAACGGGACGTATTATGTGAACACCCTTGGCGTGCGGGCGTGCGGGCGTGCGGGCATGCGGCGGCGTCCAGAAATTTGTTTGTACTCTAACTCAAACAGTTTTATTCCGATTGTCTTCAATCTTGGTGACAACACTTATGGGCATAATATCTAGGCCAAGTTCGATTATAGGCCCAATCAGTGCCGGCCTTCTTGGGTTATGGTCCTTCTTTTACCAAAAAAAAGGTTTTGACTTAATATGGGCTTTTATGTCATAATCTATATTTTTGTCACTAGCACACCCAAGACGGATGTATTTTGTGACATTTTGGCACTCTTGTTTTCAATGAAGACACTCAACCAATTGCGAATAGGGGCTTTCTTTCTTCAATGGAGCTTTCCCAATTCCACAATACTGATACTGGTATTGCTGTTCCTTTTAGACTTAATAGGCTGCTATTACAACATTTCTTTTACCCATAAATACACATACTAGTTGGTGATATAGTTGTAATATAGATATAGTTGTAATATAGATATAGTTGTAATATAGACGATATAGTTGTAATATAGATATAGTTGTAATATAGATATAGTTGTAATATACACGATATAGTTGTAATATACATGATATAGTTGTAATATAGATATAGTTGTAATATAGATATAGTTGTAATATAGATATAGTTGTAATATAGACGATATAGTTGTAATATACACGATATAGTTGTAATATACACGATATAGTTGTAATATGCACGATATAGTTGTAATATAGATATAGTTGTAATATACACGATATAGTTGTAATATACACGATATAGTTGTAATATAGATATAGTTGTAATATAGATATAGTTGTATACACGATATAGTTGTAATATAGATATAGTTGTAATATAGATATAGTTGTAATATAGATATAGTTGTAATATACACGATATAGTTGTAATATACACGATATAGTTGTAATATAGATATAGTTGTTATATAGATATAGTTGTAATATAGATATAGTTGTAATATAGATATAGTTGTAATATAGATATAGTTGTTATATAGATATAGTTGTAATATAGATATAGTTGTAATATAGATATAGTTGTAATATAGATATAGTTGTATACACGATATAGTTGTAATATAGATATAGTTGTAATATAGATATAGTTGTTATATAGATATAGTTGTAATATAGATATAGTTGTAATATACACGATATAGTTGTAATATAGATATAGTTGTAATATAGATATAGTTGTAATATAGATATAGTTGTAATATACACGATATAGTTGTAATATACACGATATAGTTGTAATATACACGATATAGTTGTTATATAGATATAGTTGTTATATAGATATAGTTGTTATATAGATATAGTTGTTATATAGATATAGTTGTAATATACACGATATAGTTGTAATATAGATATAGTTGTTATATAGATATAGTTGTAATATACACGATATAGTTGTTATATAGATATAGTTGTTATATAGATATAGTTGTAATATACACGATATAGTTGTAATATACACGATATAGTTGTTATATAGATATAGTTGTAATATACACGATATAGTTGTAATATATATATAGTTGTAATATAGATATAGTTGTAATATACACGATATAGTTGTAATATATATATAGTTGTAATATAGATATAGTTGTTATATAGATATAGTTGTAATATAGATATAGTTGTAATATATATATAGTTGTAATATAGATATAGTTGTAATATATATATAGTTGTAATATAGATATAGTTGTAATATATATATAGTTGTAATATAGATATAGTTGTTATATAGATATAGTTGTAATATAGATATAGTTGTAATATAGATATAGTTGTAATATAGATATAGTTGTTATATAGATATAGTTGTTATATAGATATAGTTGTTATATAGATATAGTTGTTATATAGATATAGTTGTTATATAGATATAGTTGTTATATAGATATAGTTGTAATATAGATATAGTTGTTATATAGATATAGTTGTAATATAGATATAGTTGTAATATAGATATAGTTGTAATATAGATATAGTTGTTATATAGATATAGTTGTTATATAGATATAGTTGTTATATAGATATAGTTGTTATATAGATATAGTTGTTATATAGATATAGTTGTTATATAGATATAGTTGTAATATAGATATAGTTGTAATATAGATATAGTTGTAATATAGATATAGTTGTTATATAGATATAGTTGTTATATAGATATAGTTGTTATATAGATATAGTTGTAATATAGATATAGTTGTTATATAGATATAGTTGTTATATAGATATAGTTGTTATATAGATATAGTTGTTATATAGATATAGTTGTTATATAGATATAGTTGTAATATAGATATAGTTGTTATATAGATATAGTTGTTATATAGATATAGTTGTAATATAGATATAGTTGTTATATAGATATAGTTGTTATATAGATATAGTTGTTATATAGATATAGTTGTAATATAGATATAGTTGTAATATAGATATAGTTGTTATATAGATATAGTTGTTATATACACAGAAGTGAAATCTTATGGGGTATACTTTCAGTTACATGTTAGCAAATATTTGTTGTATAATTTGTCATCCAATTTGAAGTAAACCAATTAAGACTAATTAAGATGCATGTATGAAGGATTATAAGAAAAGATATTTGACAAAACACCAGCAGAATCAATTTGTTGTAGTAAGTATAAGTAAGTAACAACTTTATGTATAGTAGATACTGTAAAATCATTAATTTTCGTGGGGGATTAAATTTCGTGGATTTCGTGGTTCAATTCAACCACAAACTTTTATCCCAACGAACATTGATTTTGACCCTTGTTTTATTACCTGAAAATCAAAATCCACGAATTCTAGTCCGAACGAAATTGTCTTTTTTACCAAAACCACGAAATTTCGTCCCAACGAAATTAAATGATTTTACAGTAACATATTTGGTGTAATACCAATTTTCACTATGGTCTACAATGTTGTCTGGACAGTGTATAAATACATGTATATGTGATGCATACAAATTGCTATTCCAGGAGATAATAGAACATTGTACCAAATATTGGAGGAATGCTCGTCCTACAGCAGAAAAGCTGTCCTACAGCAGAAAAGCCGTAGAGGGTCTAGATAACTACCTAACTGAGGGTACTCGAGCATTCACCCAGCTTGGTGAATTTTTGTCGAAAATAGAACTTTCTGACGAATACATGACTGCGATGAAGCGTCATCTGGCAGTATCAAAGAAATATCTGAAGACTGGTTTAAAGGTAGCCCATGTACTGCAGTGAATATATGAAATTGATTTACCATAAATGAATAACTTTAGTGTGCAGGTTTTTCAGTAGAACTAAAATGGACAATATGCCTAATAAATGACTCTAAACTGAGCATGATGGTGTCCAATAGTCAGTATGTTGAAACAACACCATTATTGTTGACATTATGATGAGCGTTCCACTGTTGCATTAACTTGTGTCAGATTTTTCCTTGAAAATTTGTCACTTATTAAAAAGTGGAGAAGAATTCCATTTTTGTTTTCCCATAGATTTTTGTATAACTTAGAAAGAACTGGTTACGCCCCTAAATATCGTAAGTATTAAGATTTGTATTTTCAGAAAGAAATATCCAGAAGCAGCATGTGTGAAGATCTCTGTGCTTGCTACTCACTTTCATCTTCATCGAAAGAGCAAAAAGAGTTGTGTTACAAGACAGCTTGTGACCATGAACACACTAGTCTATCAAGTGATTGTCAGGACCTAGAGGATATTTTGAGTGACCTTACAGCGCACATCACTCATTATGATAGATGGCTCAATCGGGAAGCTAACCTACGTGGGCCCATCAATAATTTCGTGAACTAATTCCACTGTTTCATAACGCTTTGACATAGCTTATCGAAAGTTTGCATCGTCAAAGATAATTTATTCTCCAATTAATTGAGCATGGAAAATGCTTGCTGACGTAAGGTTTATGACGTCATAGCAACATTCGAACGCTGTTATTTTTTGTCAATTTTGTGTACCCATCCACTTTGTTTCCATGGTTACTCGGCAGAAATGGTATGTGCCGAAAAAATTTATTTCTGAAATGCGAAGCAGGCATCCTATTATATTGATTGCATACCCCATTGATGTTGGATCAATCTGTCTTTGGTTGCAATATATCCTTGAAAACAGCTTAAATTGGCTTATTGGTAATTTACGTTACCCCAGCCACTTTAGAGCATAGAAAATACCATTTTGGAAAATAAGAAGGCACCAAAATGTTTGTTGGTAATAAAAGTGGAAGAATAGGTTATATCAATAAATACAGCGAAAAAGCCTTATTACATTTAAATTTTCCTAAAGAAAGTGACAGAAATGGTCAATTTTCTGCTGAAAATTAATGCAATTTGGGGCCCAAAATTTCAACTTGGTTACCATGGCAACAGACGCCGAATATTTTCTCAAGGGTGCAAATTTCAGTTTATGGGCCCAATATACACTACCATGCAAAATTTTTATCCAGGTCTGAGAGATGCCATTTCTTGCCCCTCTTAAAATAAAAAAAGTTACATGCAATACGTGTTGAAAAGAAAGCACCTGGCTTGTAGGTTGTTTGAGAATGGTCATCGCAGATTATAGTCAAAAGTGATACTTAATTTTGTATCCACTTTTTGCCTGTTATTTAGAATTGTTTGTTTACTTTGAAACATCAAGTTCAATGTTTCACCATAAAAATCTATGTAAATTTTTTAATATGCTTTACAGTAATCCTATTGTTCTCATTATTTTTGTTCAAAAAAAAATTTAAGATTTGTCATGGTTGTTTTTTCAAGTATTTCAAGTAATGTTTGTTGAAAGGAGACAACTCCACTTATTATGTAAAAAATGTCATTTTGGCAATTTCAACGTTGATGTGATATTTTCACTGTGTCTACTTTTATAGGTAATACTTGGAGTATATGTATCATATTAAACTGTATTCTTGATCTTTTGAAGTATTTTGACGCTTTTTGAAGGAATAATCTTCAAATTTCCACAAATTTAGTTTTGTGTCAATTGCATGTTTTTCATGTCAATGCTGATTGAAGGGAGACAACTACATTTACTTTTAAAAACCTTTTATTCAATATCAACTTTCATGTTTTCTGTTTTTACTATGTTTTCTTATATTGGTTAAGTATACAAGTTTTGTTATATTGGAAAGAACATTTATATTGATCTTCCTAGCTAATTTTGCATGTTTACAAGGTACATACTTCAAATTAAGACCACAAGTTAAATTTTATTCTGTGTCAAAGGGAAGTAACTCCATTTTCCCAATTAATGCAATATCAACACTGGATCGTTTTTGTTGTGTCTTCTTTTACTGGTTCATTAGAGCAGAATATTTGTATCAAATGGAACTGGATCTTGACCTTCTGACCTTCTTTGACATGTTTTGAAGTTATAAGAGTTTCATTAAATGATTGTCTGGAGGTGTTTGAGTGAGGACTTGCACTCAGTTAGTGAATGGTTAGTTGACAATAAACTTTTGCTTCATCTCGGTAAGACCAAATCTATACTATTTTGTTCAAAACCTAAATTAAAATCCAACCTGCGTTAAATATATCTTGTAATAATACATCTATTCAGTCAACTTCATCCGTAAAATACCTTGGTGCTACTGTGGATCAAACTCATCCATGTGAATCTATGGCAGTAAATGTAATAAAAAAGGCAAATGCAAGATTAAAATTTCTTTCGAAACTTAATCATAAAAGTGTGCTTTTTATACTGTTAATCAACATAATATTACATGTACACACTAACTATATGCAATATGTACTTCAAATTGAAATACTGTTCAAACTCATGAATGTTTGTATTTAGACCAACATAACTTTGTTCTACGACAGGCTATGCATGTATACATGGTTGAAAAGAGAGTTGAACAAATCATACTTACGCATGTTTTTAAAATTGGCACACCAAGTGACGCACTCACTATACTAAGGCCCTGGTATTTGTATATATACATGTATATATATATCTATAATTAATTAATTATATATTGGCAGTGGGCGCAACAGACATAACAGTACACATGTATCAAAAGCTAAAATTAAAATGTGATGATGTTTTTTTATGTTGTAATGATTTTTTTCATTTAGGAAATTTTAATTCACAAGTGTTACCTGATTAGTGTTATTTCTGTCTACAATGCATTTAGCTTACCATGATTATTAATGACAATATTTGTCTTTGACAAACTAAAACAAAATCAAACACCTCTCAGTTGTATGGTCCTCAAAAGGTACCTATTTGTTTGACTTCACCAACTAGCAGTTTGGAAGTTCCTATAAGTAACTGAGACTCACAAGTATTGGGGTCCCACACCTTATTCATCAAGTTACAGGCCTTGATCAGTCATTGTCATCTACATGTAGGTAGAGTACGGAGAATTGGACGTGATCCTGATCATATGTAGATAGAGTACGGAGAATTGGACGTGATCCTGATGTAGATAGAGTACGGAGAATTGGACGTGATCCTGATGTAGATAGAGTACGGAGAATTGGACATGATCCTGATGTAGATAAAGTACGGAGAATTGGACGTGATCCTGATGTAGATAGAGTACGGAGAATTGGACATGATCCTGATGTAGATACAGTACGGAGCATTGGACATGATCCTGATGTAGATAGAGTACAGAGAATTGGACATGATCCTGATGTAGATAGAGTACGGAGAATTGGACATGGTCCTGATGTAGATAGAGTACGGAGAATTGGACACGATCCTGACCTTTAAGCGTAAAACAAACAAAAATACTCTGTGGGTTAACACCTTGGAACGGTCTTGTGAGAACTATAGGAGGCTTAAACTAATTTAACGGCGCCTACCTCGCACTACCCTGTTACAATTGGCTACCGGTAGGGGACTTTCATTGCTTGGCAATAGTCTTGTTTATTTTGCCTTGCTTCTTTGTGATATACATACATGTAATAATATTATAGTCCACAGAATTTGACACGACCCTCGATCTTTCATTTGCTTTATTCAACAACTGATATATAGAGAATACTAGGTTAGTGTCTTATAAACTTGAATCATTAGATGAGTTGAAGGAAGATTATACGGCGAGCCTTTCGGATATGAATCCAATTTATCCTGCAATATGTTTTAAGACAAGAAGATATTTTCAAAGATTCAAAGATCTCTGTCACAACCGTGTAAACAAACATTCATCCCGGTCGATTATTAAATGTGTGTCAGGATTGAATTTTACCATCAATGATACACTTAAATGATTAAAAAGCTAATAGTCCTATAGCGTAGTGGTTATACTTGCTGCAATTAGCTATTCAGAAATGGAACATTATGTTGGTTTTGACAGACATCTTTGAATCAACAATAAGTCTGTGTAAAACTGGTGACCCCCTAGTGGGGCCAATTTTTATCCCAGGGGTATAATTTGAACAATCTAAGTAGAGGACCACTACATGTTGTATCTACAAGATACAAGAAACCTACAAAAAATGCAGAGTTCCTCTGGTCTGTTAGGGGTCTTCCTCTGGTCTGTGAGGGGTCTTGCACTACAAAACCATGAGTTCCTGTTACCAAGGTTTACAAGATACTGCTGTGACCAGCGAACCAGAGTTCTTGTTGCCTGTGAGAGGTCTACCAAATTTATGACTAACACTACAAAACCCCAGTTCCTGTCATATGTGTAATATAGGTCTACAAGATTCCATTGTTACTTACACTACAAAACCCGAGTTCCTGTCATATGTGTAATATAGGTCTACAAGATTCCATTGTCACTTACACTACAAAACCCCAGTTCCTGTCATATGTGTAATATAGGTCTACAAGATTCCATTGTCACTTACACTACAAAACCCCAGTTCCTGTCATATGTGTAATATAGGTCTACAAGATTCCATTTTCACTTACACTACAAAACCCCAGTTCCTGTCATGTGTGTAATATAGGTCTACAAGATTCCATTGTTACTTACACTACAAAACCCCAGTTCCTGTCATATGTGTAATATACGGTAGGTCTACAAGATTCCGTTGTTACTTACGCTACAGAACCCCAGTTCCTGTCATATGTGTAATATAAGTCTACAAGATTCTGTTGTTACTTACACTACAGAACCCTAGTTCCTGTCATATGTGTAATATAGGTTTACAAGATTCTGTTGTTACTTACACTACAGAACCCCAGTTCCTGTCATATGTGTTATATAGGTCTACCAGATTCCGTTGTTACTTACGCTACAGAACCCCAGTTCCTGTCATATGTGTAATATAGGTTTACAAGATTCTGTTGTTACTTACACTACAGAACCCCAGTTCCTGTCATATGTGTAATATAGGTGTACAAGATTCCGTTGTTACTTACGCTACAGAACCCCAGTTCCTGTCATATGTGTAATATAGGTTTACAAGATTCTGTTGTTACTTACACTACAGAACACCAGTTCCTGTCATATGTGTAATATAGGTCTACCAGATTCCGTTGTTACTATCACTACAAAACCCCAGTTTCTGTCATATGTGTAATATAGGTCTACAGGATTCCGTTGTTACTAACACTACAAAACCCCAGTTCCTGTCATATGTGTAATAAATTAGGTCTACCAGATTCCGTTGTTACTTACACTACAAAACCCCAGTTCCTGTCATATGTGTAATATAGGTGTACAAGATTCCGTTGTTACTTACGCTACAGAACCCCAGTTCCTGTCATATGTGTAATATAGGTGTACAAGATTCCGTTGTTACTTACGCTACAGAACCCCAGTTCCTGTCATATGTGTAATATAGGTTTACAAGATTCTGTTATTACTTACGCTACAGAACCCCAGTTCCTGTCATATGTGTAATATAGGTTTACAAGATTCCGTTGTTACTTACACTACAAAACCCCAGTTCCTGTCATATGTGTAATATAGGTATACCAGATTCCGTGGTTACTTACGCTACAGAACCCCAGTTCCTATCATATGTGTAATATAGGTCTACAAGATTCCGTGGTTTGTCATATGTGTAATATAAGTCTACAAGATTCCGTTGTTACTTACGCTACAGAACCCCAGTTCCTGTCATATGTGTAGTATAGGTTTACAAGATTCTGTGTAATATAGGTCAACAAGATTCCGTGGTTACTTACACTACAGAACCCCAGTTCCTGTCATATGTGTAATATAGGTCTACAAGATTCCGTTGTTACTTATGCTACAAAACCCCAGTTCCTGTCATATGTGTAATATAGGTCTACAAGATTCCGTTGTTACTTACACTACAAAACCCCAGTTCCTGTCATATGAGTAATATAGGTCTACAAGATTCCGTGGTTACTTACACTACAGAACCCCAGTTCCTGTCATCTGTGTAATATAGGTCTACAAGATTCCGTGGTTACTTACACTACAAAACCCCAGTTCCTGTCATATGTGTAATATAGGTCTACAAGATTCTGTTGTTACTTACACTTCAAAACCCCAGTTCCTGTCATATGTGTAATATAGGTCTACAAGATTCCGTTGTTACTTACACTACAGAACCCCAGTTCCTGTCATATGTGTAATATAGGTTTACAAGATTCCGTTGTTACTTACACTACAGAACCCAGTTCCTGTCATATGTGTAATATAGGTCTACAAGATTCCGTTGTTACTTACACTACAAAACCCCAGTTGCTGTCATATGTGTAATATAGGTCTACAAGATTCTGTTGTTACTTACACTACAGAACCCCAGTTCCTGTCATATGTGTAATATAGGTTTACAAGATTCCGTTGTTACTTACACTACAGAACCCAGTTCCTGTCATATGTGTAATATAGGTCTACAAGATTCTGTTGTTACTTACACTACAGAACCCCAGTTCCTGTCATATGTGTAATATAGGTCTACAAGATTCTGTTGTTACTTCCCCAGTGAAAATGATACTGAAATTTCACTGAAATTTCACCAAATTTCAGTGAAATTTCAGTAAAATCGTCAAATAACACCAAATTTCACCAAATCGACTAAATTTCACCAAAATTTCAGTGAAATTTTGACTGAAATCAACTGAAATTTCAGTGAAATATTAAATCTGAAGGATTTTATTTTTCACTGAAATTTCACTTAAATCATTTTTATAATCTCAATGAGATTTCACTTCAAAATATGCTTATAATATATTGATTGGCTTTCCCCTGTGAAAAAAAATTCATGAGTTCATGAACAAATAAGAGGCTTTGTTAATGGGGCTAAAATTTGGGCCTACTTTTATAGGCCCTCATATTTCCTGAACGTGTCTCACAGTAAACAACCACTGATGGCAGCACATGGTTTATCTTCTGTTAGAAAAAATTTGTTTTTGTTTTTCCTGTTTTTAAGATGGTGAAATAAATGAACAAAACACCCAAAAGGTAAAATTTATTTGTGGTCAACTTTAATACTTGTTGTTTTAAATTTATGATGCATTAAATCAGCAGCAATGCATGTTCCAGTTTGTACTTGAAACTTTCAATATTTCGGACAAATTTTTCGGATAATGTACTTTATTTGTACCGAATAATACTTTGATTGTACTTTTAATTTTTTCACAGGGGTTATGTTCTTAGTCAATTTTGAATAGGTTGTTTCAATGCTTTGAGGGACTTTTGATAATTGAGTTAAAAGTATTTTAACTGGGCCAATCTTTAAAATGAAATAGAAAACAATTTGTATATTTTGTTTTTGTTATGATATATTTTTAATTTGTTGATATTTAAATGAAAAACAACTGAATCATGAGAATTTCATTTAAAAAATGCATTCACATGTGATTTGTTGTTTTAAATTCATATAAATGCAAGATTTTTGTGAAATTTCAGTGAGATTTTTGTGAAATTTCGATGGGATTTCACTGAGATCTTGATGGTATTTTGCCCCTTTCTTTCAGTGAAATTTTAATGAAATCTCACTGGAATTTGGTGAAATTTTGCTGAGATTTCTGTGAAATTTCACTGAGATTTCAGTGAAATTTCACTGAGATGTTACTGTTATTTTGCCCCTTTCTTTCAGTGATATTTCACTGGGATTTTAGCGAAATCTCACTGAAATCAAGGTGAAATTTCAATCAATATTTTCACTGGGGTTACACTACAAAACCCCAGTTCCTGTCATATGTGTAATATAAGTCTACAAGATTCCGTTGTTACTTACACTACAGAACCCCAGTTCCTGTCATATGTGTAATATACGGTAGGTCTACAAGATTCCGTTGTTACTTAGGCTACAGAACCCCAGTTCCTGTCATATGTGTAATATAGGTCTACAAGATTCTGTTGTTACTTACACTACAAAACCCCAGTTCCTGTCATATGTGTAATATAGGTCTACAAGATTCCGTTGTTACTTACACTACAAAACCCCAGTTCCTGTCATATGTGTAATATAGGTCTACAAGATTCCGTTGTTACTTACACTACAAAACCCCAGTTTGAGTCAGCATACTATATCAGACATTGCCCGAGTCAGCAGATCAAAATATTGTCTTCAAGTTTCAAAGTTTATGGTGCCAAACAGGCCAACAGCCTATACAAGGAATATATTAGACACTAAACCAGTCGATTGATTGAGTAGACACACTAAACCAGTCGGTTGATTGAGCAGACACACTAAACCAGTGGGTTGATTGAACAGACACACTAAACCAGTCGGTTGATTGAGCAGACACACTAAACCAGTGGGTTGATTGAACAGACACACTAAACCAGTCGGTTGATTGAACAGACACACTAAACCAGTCGGTTGATTGAACAGACGCACTAAACCAGTGGGTTGATTGAACAGACACACTAAACCAGTCGGTTGATTGAACAGACACACTAAACCAGTCGGTTGATTGAACAGACACACTAAACCAGTCGGTTGATTGAGCAGACACACTAAACCAGTGGGTTGATTGAACAGACACACTAAACCAGTCGGTTGATTGAACAGACACACTAAACCAGTCGGTTGATTGAACAGACGCACTAAACCAGTGGGTTGATTGAACAGACACACTAAACCAGTCGGTTGATTGAACAGACACACTAAACCAGTCGGTTGATTGAACAGACACACTAAACCAGTCGGTTGATTGAACAGACACACTAAACCAGTCAGTTGATTGAGCAGACACACTTAACCTGTCGGTTGATTGAGCAGACACACTAAACCAGTCGGTTGATTGAGCAGACATACTCAACCAGTCGGTTCATGAGTTGACATATGAAACCAATTAGTTGCTTGAATCTGCATTCTAGTGATGTCTGATTAATTTAATAAAATTATAAAATAAGCATAAAAGAAACACAGTTCTTATCATTGATATCCTTTTGTTTAATGGTAATTTAATCGCCATTTATTTATCATTTATTTAATTTTATTAACAGGGTATAATCCTTGAATGATATTCTCACACTACTTCTTCAAGAACAAAAATATTTGTGCAATTGTTTAATGAAATAAGAACAATAATGTTTTGGTCTCATTAATGAGTTGGTCTTTATATTGGGGTTGGAACAAAATATTTAATATGAGATCTGCCAAGATAAAGAGTTCATTGAATGATAGAACACAATTTGTAAGTTAACTTAACATATGTAGTAATATTGAAAATAAATATGCTTATCACAATCATTACATTGTGCAATTAATATGTATGTTAAAGAACAATCTATAACACACTGCTTTATAAACTATATTATCATTTTATGCAAATTTTATCTCTTCAAAGTGAAAAAAGTTTAAAAAATACAGAGAATCGATGGATTAAAAAAGTTTTTAGAAAATAGAATTTTACGAGAAAAACACATAGCTTTTAAAAAAGTTAAACTTATCTTTTTTAAACAAAAATGGAAAATATTCCTATGACATGTAATGTTTACACTCAACTGATATTATATCAAGAGATACACGTATGTTATATATTTTGTGATAAATGTACAATAAATGAAAGCCTGAAACCCGAAAGGGGCCTCAAATGAAAAAAAAATGTATGTTAAAGAAGAGTAACAATATAATACTTAGCAAAAAGCACTGTTTTACAGCATGTATCTGTACATGCGTGTTTACAGTGAAAAAGCCTACATCAAAATCTGAAATCTTATCCTCAGTGTTTTTTTTTCACTCAAATGCATGTACAATGCACAAATGATAGTCTATTCATAAAGTTGAAATCACTTGCAGAAACAAACAACAAATCCACTTCAAATCCATATACCAGTACACATCAGTAAGGTCATCCATATGGATAACAAAGGTGGTCTTTCGTAAGAGATAAACTGTTTGGTCTTAATTGAGACTTATTTTATAACATTGGTCTTTCTTGGCAGGTGGTCTTCTTGACAAATGCTCACTGACTGTAGGCATATATATGTATATGTGGATACATGAATAGTGTTTAATAAATTACTCAGCAGTATTTATTGACAATATCTTCTTGAATCCCTCACTTTCTTCCATTTCACAAAAATAATCTAGCACCAGTGTTCTCTAAATGTTAATCCTATTTGGTCAGAGCGCTATATGTTCTGTGAAGAATCAATGTTGAATGTTTCCAGTGCACCAGCCAGTCATACACTACCTGAAATATACAATAATTCACAATTTCTATACATCAACAAAAGTAAAATTGCTTAACTTTTCATGTAGCCTTCAATAAATACATGTAGAAGAATGCATTATTTTTTAAATATATATATATATATGCTACTATTCAAATAATTGCACATGTAATTGGATTAAGTTGATAATGATTCATTGCTTAACTGACAATTAGAAATGGAAAACTATTACATGCATTGCAATTTAACTAGATTTCTAAACTTAATAATTTAAATAATTGTTCATGTAATTGTATCAAATTGATTATTATTCAATGCTTTACAGGCAGTCAGAAATGGAAAACTGTTACATGTATTATAAATTAACTAGATTTCTAAACTTTGGGAATTTTATGGAGTATGTATTTAAAACTACATGTTAGATACAGAAAAAGACCAAGTACAAAATGTACTAGGAATATATATTTATTTATTTTTTACCATTTTATCCATTATCTTGTTATGAGTGTAAAGATGCAAGTTGATCATTTTTCCCATGGTTACACAGCCATCCCAGACATAATACATTTGCACTACAAGTAACTGACAGTACTGCTATTATTTTCCGTAAGCCTCTGGCTTTCACATGTATATACAGCATCTCGCTCGCGCGCTCGATTAAATCGCTCTTTAAAGTAAAAAAGAATCGAGTGTATACTACACCGGAAGTGCCAGAGATGCACCTGATTAGAATCATTATCGTTCAAGCGCTTGAGTAGTAAACACGTTTTTCTCAAACTACAGTGATAAGAAGTTTTTATCAGTTTAAAGGTGAGTTATTCGTGTTATTTGTTTGGGGGAAGCTTGCTGAGTACCAAGTGCCAGCTATTGTTGATATCCAACCTTTCTTTGGGTTTGTATATCGGGTATTATGGCTTCCGAACGGGATGAAATCTCGTTAAGCGAAGAATTTTCCGGGTTCTCGGCTTCTGAGGACGAAACGCCCAGAACAAAAGTAAAGTCAGTCGTAAAGAAGGCCACTCCGAAGGAGAAAGTGCCAAAACAAACTAAAGCATCAGCTAGTAAAACTGGGAAGGTGTCAAAAACTCAGTCTCAGAAGAGTTAAAATAATAATAATAAGGAAAATGAATCTAGATTTGATCTGTCCACCATGTCGGCCGAGGATGTAAATAATTTGAAACAATTGCTCGGCTTGGGTGAACAGCTGTCGAGGCAAAATAGACCGCAACAAGAGTGTGACTCTGATGAGCAATATGGCTCTAGGGGTTCGGGTATGAGAATCTCCTTCAACCCGGCTGAACTTTCGGACTGTGAGTCTGTGAACTGTGAACCTGGCCATACAAGAATGAACATGGCTGAAGCTATTTTCGGAGAGGAGAATTGTATGGATGACTATGAGGATGATGAATGGGATTTACCCCGACTCAAGACTGAAGTTAAAGGCAAACCTATTGCTGCTTCACTTGCTTAAGTTATAAACACAGCTTGCACAAGCCAATGTGACACCGATGACTTAATGTCGAAATACAAATTGCCTATGAATTGTGAAAAGGCAGGTGCCCCCTTGGTCAATTCCGAGATTTGGAGTACTATGAAAAAAAGAGCACAAGTTCAGGATAGAGGGCTGGCTCAAATCCAGAATCTGGTGGCGGGCAGTATGACCCCAATTGTTAAACTGGCAGAACTGCTTAAATCCCAGTGTAGTGGGAATAATGAGGCTAAGACTTTGATTGCAGATGCATTGACAATGATTGGACAAACCCAGTTCCAACTGTCTGTTCGTAGAAGATACTTTATTAGACCAGGTTTGAAAAGGAAGTTTTTTCCTTTGTGTAAGATCTCCCAGCCTATTACAACCAAGCTATTTGGAGATGACATCACAAAAGAGATTAAAGCATGTGATTCAGTTACTGCCTTGGGCAGATTTGATTCTAATACGAGCACTTATAGAGGCCGTGGAGGTTACAGATAAAATCAAAGAGGTGGTTTCAAAAATGATCGTCAGAATTATGATGATGGGCGTTATCGACCTTATAATCAGTATCAGAGAGGAAGTTATCGGGGTGCCTATAGGAGCAACAAGCAAACCAGAAAGCCTGGTATGAGCTCAGCCTCTGCTTCGGTTTCCCCAAACGACAAGCTTTAGATAAGAAGGTAGGTAGCTCAGGTAAGCTTAAACATTGTGTTGATGAATGGCTTAAAATCACGAATGACACATGGGTGTTAGACACCATTTCTGGCTATCGTATTGATTTTGATGTGAATCCTTTTCAAAGTAGAGTTCCTAATGAGATTCCATTTAATGAGGATCTGTGGGAAATTGTAAATTCTGAGGTAAACTCATTACTCAACAAAGGTGCTATCATTCCATCTGTCAAAGAGCAAGATGATTTTATATCTACCCTCTTTATTGTTTCTAAGCCGAATGGAAAGTTTAGACCGGTGTTAAATTTGAGATTTTTGAATGACTTTGTCCATTATGACCATTTTAAACAAGAAACGTTCAAAGTCGTTTTAGATTTGATACAACAAGATGACTTTATGACCTCTGTAGATCTAAAGGATGCTTACTTTTCTGTGCCAATTCACCCGCAATATCAGAAATTTCTAAAATTTTCCTGGCAGAATCAAATTTATCAGTTTGTTGTATTACCGTTTGGTCTCAAATCTGCACCTTATGTTTTCACTAAACTTTTAAAGCCAGTTTATGCTTGGTTTCGGCTACAGAATATAAGATGTTCATACTATATTGATGATTCCCTGAATCTTAATGGTAATAAATTGGTTTGTAGCAATAATACTGTGATCTTATTACAGACTCTTGAAAGTTTGGGCTTCATTGTCAACAGGGATAAGTCAGTTTTAGTGCCTACTCAGAGAATTACCTTTTTTGGTTTCATAATAGATAGCGTTGAATTTAAAATCTTTCTAACTGAGGAAAAGGTTCAAAAACTTATTACTAAATGTAAGTTCTGCTTGAGAAGCAGGTGGTTAAGGTGCGTGATCTGGCTTCATTTATAGGGTCTGTGGTGAATGCCTTTTTTGCAGTCTTCGAGGCTCCCTTGTATTATAGATTCTTAGAAAGGGATAAAATTAGGGGTTTAGGTGATGTCAAGAACTTTGATTCTTCTATGGTTATTTCTGATCAAGGTAAAATAGAGCTGCGGTGGTGGCTTACTAATGTCAAGTCTAAAAATGGTAAACCAATCAGACCTAAAGCAGTTAGCCTTATATGTAGAACAGATGCTAGTTTCCTGGGATGGGGTTCCATTGATTTAGGGACCGATAGTCATACTGGTGGAAGATGGAATTCCAAGGAATCAATATTTTCTATAAATTATTTGGAACTGTTGGCTATTTTTCATGGATTAAGATCGTTTTATAGTCATGAGTCAGGTGTTCATATACAGGTCCAGACCGATAATACGTCTGCTATGGCTTATGTTAATGATATGGGCGGCATGTGTTCAATTGATATGGATCTTTTGGCTCATGATATCTGGAATTGGTGTCTGTCCAGAGATATATATGTTTCAGCGATTCATATACCAGGTTCTGTGAATACAGCAGATTATTTTTCTCGCAATTTCTCGGATTCCACAGAGTGGAAGTTGAAAGAATCTATATTTGATAGAATTTGTAAACAGTTCTTTCAACCTAATATAGACTTGTTTGCTTCACGATTAAATAATCAGCTGGCAACTTTTGTTTCTTGGTTCCCAGAACCTGGAGCAGTCCACAGTGATGCCTTTACTCTAGATTGGGCTGCTTATTTGCCTTATATTTTCCCTCCTTTCAGTCTGATAGGGAAAGTTATTTCTAAGGTTATACAAGATAAAGTTGAAAAGGCTATTCTTGTTTTTCCGTATTGGAGATCACAGGCGTGGTTCCCTTTATTGTTAGACAACATAATTTCGATTCCTGTTAGGCTGCCTAGACATAATGATCTTCTTTTTCTTCCTCATAACAGACAGACTCATCCACTGCGAAACATCAAGATGTACGTTGCTGTGATATCCGGACAGCCTTGGAGGGTCAAGGAGTTTCAGGCCCAATTGCAGATGTCATTATCTCATCATGGAGCCAAGGTACCTGCAAGCAATATGGTTACGCCTGGAGGCACTGGACCATTTGGAATCTTGCTAGGTGTTCCGATCCTTTCAGAACATCTGAGGTTGTAATTCTTTATTATTTGCAGTATTTGTCGAAGCTTGGAAAGTCTTATTCGGTGTTGAATACACACAAGGAGATGTTATTACAAACTTTATCGTTTTTTGACAATAAATGGTGCCAGAACTGTCAGCTTATTACGCGTTTCATGAAAGGAATATTTTTTAGCAAACCACCAACTCCTAAGTATAATTTCACGTGGGATGTCGCGAGTGTGTTAACGTATTTATCTTCGTTGTATCCGTTGGATGAACTGTCCTTGAAGATGTTAACTCTTAAATCTGTCGCCTTGGTTGCTTTAGCTACGGCACCTCGGGCTCAAACTTTGGTAGCCCTGAACATTGATTGTATGTTGCAAGCACAACATGAACTTGTTTTCGGGTTTCCGGTGTTTCTTAAAACTTCTAGGAAAGGGAGTAATTTTTCTATGAAAATTGAACATTATCCGAATGAGAAAATTTGTCCTATGCATACGTTATTATTTTATTTAAATAAAACTAAGGATGTCAGACAGACTAGAAATGTGTTTATATCATATGTTACTTATAAAGGGGTAACAACTAGTACAGTTGCCAGATGGCTCAAAGTGGTCCTGCAGTCTGCAGGTATTGACATTTCTGTTTTTAAAGCCCACAGCTTTAGGGGAGCATCTGTGTCACGTGCAGCCCAGAAGGGATGTTCCCTTAAGTTGATTCTGGACACTGGTCACTGGACCTCTGATGTGAACTTTAAAAAATTTTATTTAAGAAATTCGGTTAGCAAGGAACAGATATCCTTTACTCAGTCTATATTTGATGATTAGTACTATGTTTTTGGGAAATACAATTTATGTGTATCATTTATTTTGTTATTCTATTTGTGTTTTGTTTTGTTGCCTTTGAAGATGCTGTATATACATGTGAAAGCCAGAGGCTTACGGAAAATAATGTGCCCTCATCCAAGCTTTAGTGATGGATGAGGGGCATTATTGGAGTAAGCCGGAGGCTAAGCATGTATATACCCTCCCTTCATGGTTTTGCTTATTGTATGTTATATGTTTGTTTTCCCACCCTTAGTTTGGTGTGCAACAAAACTTTATTTCTTTATTACTTTAAATTATGATTCTAATCAGGTGCATCTCTGGCACTTCCGGTGTAGTATACACTCGATTCTTTTTTACTTTAAAGAGCGATTTAATCGAGCGCGCGAGCGAGATGCTGTATATACATGCTTAGCCTCCGGCTTACTCCAATAATGCCCCTCATCCATCACTAAAGCTTGGATGAGGGCACATTTTCTCTTCTTCTTTTCCAATATTTTATCATACACAGTTTAATTGGTCTTTCTGCACAATGAGCTGTAGTAAAAAGATTGTCCAGAGTTAATTATGCTCGTCATAACAGGCCCGGATTCATAAATTTTAATTTAAATAAATAATTTGGACTGTTTATAAGTATTGTATTGACGCAATGTTGTCATCAAGACCAGCATTTGAGCAACATAACATTCCTGAACAAGAAGAAGATGTGACATTCATGTGTCATAATTGTGTTGTACCGCATCATTATAATGCTAGCATGACATCACATCGCTATTTATGAGTTACAATTGCATTCTTCTTCTTCTTCCATGTAATTTGCAGGGCCCACTCTGGGGCATTATCGCAAATGTTAGAGACAGAGGTGAGATACAAGGAATCCGGGTGCGATACCTTAGCTCGTTCCGAATAGATTCCTTGGTTCTTTAACGTGCCCGGTGTAAAGCACATATACACGCGAGACTACCCCTGGGCATTCTCATGAATCAGTGTATAGACTATATGTAATTGAAAATAATACGCTGGTTGGACGAGAATGCCCCTGGGTTACCAACCAGGATCATCTCTAGTTGGGTGGGAAACACTAAATAGCTGAAATGACCAAGTGTCTCGGCCGAGAATAGAACCTGGGACCTCTCGATCAGGAGTCAAGCGTCTTACCACTCAACCACCGTGCCACCCATTCTAATGCGACCAAGTGTATGTGAAGGTACTGGGTTTGAGTCCCGGTCAGGCACATTTTCTCAACCATTTACAGTCACAACAAATTGTCACCCATCAGCTGTTCATTTGTCGCTGTAGTGTTTTGTATCGCAGTCGCAATGTTGTATTGGCATGATATTGTGCCTGCAGTGGGCGAATGCAAAGACGTCCAAACAGATCTGTTTGGAAATTGGACTTCTTTGGCAAATGGAATTTCAATCGCCATTTGGCATTAAATTAAGAAGTTTCTGTACTGAGTAAATCACTTAGAGTAAAGAACCATTTAATAGAGACATATTTGGTTGTACAAGGCTATGTATATAGGCTTACTAGGTGGTAGATTCACCACATACAAATGATACATGGATCAACGACCATGCAAACACAAGTGGGTGAGGTAGACCAACTTCTATTAGCAGATAGATATGCAGAAATCAAATGAAATATGACCTTTTTATCACTTATCAAACAAAAGCTTTGCATATCTTAATGTTTACATGCTGGCCTTTGATTCTGCACAATGAAAAAAACGGTAAAACTGGAATACAAACATTTTACTGGGTCAAAATGACTAAAAAGTGGTGCAGACGACGTTGCTTGCTATTTTGACAGATGCACGCGTTATCCGTTTATCAGTCTCCAATTGAAGAGTTACGGACGAGTTCGAGCGTAAGCCGAAAATTTGCGTACGCTACTTTTGTGAAACGCACGTACGCTTTTCTTAAGATTTGCGTACGTTCAAATTTTACGCAAGAACTTACGCTAAACGTAACTATCTTAGTGAAACGGCGCCCAGAACCCCAGTTCCTGTCATATGTGTAATATAGGTCTACAAGATTCCGTTGATACTTACACTACAAAACCCCAGTTCCTGTCATATGTGTAATATAGGTCTACAAGATTCCATACTTATTTAATATTTGTAATGATGTTTAACAACAAAACAATGGTCAATGACAGTAGTTCGTATAAGTTTTCGAAAAGTCTTTATTGTGTCATGAGTGTAACATTTTATGGAAGGCCGGTGCGCCATGCTAAATGCGGAATGACAATTGCTAAATGTCAATTGCGAAATGCCAACTTATGCCAAAAGCATAACTTTTATAAGTGAAAAAAAACATACCAGGAAAAATGTCAATAATAATAATAATAATATCAGGTTGACAAGCTGGTACAATATAATTGGATAAATTCTACAGTAATAATAAATCGCAGGTGCTTTATAGAACAGTCCTTTCTGCTAATCGCTAAATGCCAATTGCTAAATTGCCAATAGCGAAATCCCTCAATTTCACAATTGGCATTTATCAATTGGCAATTATCAATTGGCATTTAGCGATTAGCAGTTCTAAAGATAGCACCTGAGGTATATTATTAGAATTCTTTCCAATTATATTGTACCAGCTTGTCAACCTAATATTATTATTATTGACATTTTCCTGTTATGTTTTTTTTTCACTTACAAAAGTTATGCCTTTGGCATTTCGCAATTGGCATTTCATATAATTGGTATTTTGCAATTGGAATTTAGCAATTGTCATTTTGCATTTAGCATGGCGCACCGGCCTTCCATAACATTTATTTAAATCTTAAGATTAAATTTGACTCGCTGTCATTTTCTTTTGAAAACTAGCAGTATTTAGAAAATTTCAGTACCTGTTCAGTTATCATCAATAAAGGTTGTTACAAGTTATTATTAATTTTGTGTAAAAAATGTGTCTTCAGAGGAAAAGTTTGTGGGTATAACCAAAATATCAGGGTCATAAAAGACACAAAACTCCATTTTTTTCTCAAACAATAACTTAAATTGATGCAAAATGATATTTTTAGGAACCTTAATACTATTTTAGTCAAAATACACCATAAATACATAATAACTGGCTTTGATCAAGTACTTAACTTGATTACATTGTTTCCGGATATTTTGCATTTTTTTATGAATTAGTTTAAAGTAAATTGTAAATAATTAAAAACGTGCAGGTTTATCATACAAACCATATTATCGTACATAAACCGCAAATACTATCTATTTGCTTGCAACAACAAATTATTGACTCATTTCATTTTGAAAATTTTCACTCCATGTCATTCTTGGCTTCATTATTTCTGACATTACCCAATATTGATATACATGCATAGATACAAGTGTTCAAAATAGTGCATACAATTGATTGTGTGGACATGAGTATGTTTTTCAGTTTCTCAGATAAAGACCAAGTTAGAGGACATAACTTGAAATTAGATAAACCGCGTGCAAGAAAAACCCAACGATTGAATTCATTCACCCACAGAACAGTTACCGTTTGGAATGGACTTCCTGAATATATATAGTGAATGCAAAGGATGTCATCGACTTTTAAACAAAATTGGACAAGTATTGGCATCAAAAACGTTTTGATGTGTCAAACGTTTATTAATTGAGTCGTCATAAGTTTAATCACAGACCGGGCCGGCGATCTTAAATATATATAGACTAGTTTATACTTGTATACCAAGAAGTACTAAAAGGGGAAGACAGCCTGATAAGAGGCTAACAAGTTTCACAGAAGATAAAAGGTAGACAAAAGGTAGGTATGAATTAAATAAAGTTTAATACATAACAATTTTACAAAATATCTATTTTATACTTGCTGTACCAAGTAGTCTATTAATTTCTTCTAGCTCCTTAACTGGTTTTAATGATGAATTGTCTCCCTTTGTAAAATTATTTATTATTTCATGGGGTTTAGATTTTGCGTATTTGATCTTGACCGATAATATAGCGAAAATTAAACACTTGCGAATAATACCTGCTATACAGTATGCTGAATATTATCACTGCATTCTTGTCAATTAATAATAAGTTTGTAATTTAAAATTTCTCAAAAAGTCTCAAAAATGAAATCTTTAATTAACTGAGTATAATCAAGTTTATACTACAACATGTGGGGAGTGGTGGCCTAGAGGTAGGGTGCGTGCTTCGGGATCGAGAGGTCCCGGGTTCGATCCCACATCTGGACCACTGGTTAATTTCTTTGAGCAAGACCCACAGCTCCACTCCACCATGGTGTAAAATGGTACCTGTGAGGGCAGTGTCTATTCCTGGGCACCGCAGGTCGATGTTGGCAAGCACACCACAGGAGAGAAATAGTCTCCCATGGGAGATACGAGTGTAGGTTTCCATATGTAGCCCAATGACCAGGGGAAGTTGAAATGTCAAAGGGTGCTTGAGCGGCCTAACAGCTGAAAAGAGCCCTAGAAAATTGGTAATTTAACTTTTTTATGTAAAAACAAATATGTTAGAAATCTGGCTACAATGAGTTGGATGCTATCCAATGATACCCCTGCTCCATGAGGCAGGTAATACTCCATGTATAAGATGTTTGTAAATTAAGGGAAAACTATCATTATTTTTAGTTTGTCTCTGATATTTTATTTTAAATGTGTTTTTGTGGTTTTTTAACCATGACAACTAAAAATACATGGAGGGGGACCAGAAAGCACAGACATTTTTGATACTTCTAGTGCAAATCAGCTGTTGGATAAAAAGTTACACGTCTTGTTGTAAAAGATACATTTTTTGGTTAAAGATATTAACTTGACCCGTCCCGTCGTTTCCGTGATTCCTCTTGTCAAGATATATTTCTAATAAATCATCTTGTTCCATCAATCTAATTTATTCAATTTGAAAAATAATTCTATGGACAATTTGTTGATTTTTGTTCACATTTAACTATATTATTACAGCTCAAACGTCTTTGTGAATACTCCACCCTAATGAATAAATATCAGCTATTAAATAATGCTAATTAACTAGTTAGGAAGGTGTCAAGTTCTCTGGACTATATTATGTGTAAGGGAATTAACTCCTGTGAAGAGTTAAATCCAGTTTCTCATGGAAATTAACTAAAAGACACATGCCGATATTTGAGATGAGATCTAACTCAGATTGGGACCAGACCTCTATCTTGAGGCTGAAAGAGGAACTACATGTGTAAATTAACATCTTACATACATCATGCAGTGGCGCTGAAGGGGGTCGAACTAGGGACCTCTTGATCCAAGAGAGTGTGCCCTACCTCTTACTCACTACACCTCACTAAGTTACTTACAGTATACAGTGGTGAAAATCATTTGTTATTATTATTGGTCGCTGAAATCAATTTTTGACTTATCAAATAAACTTGGAAGACCTTTATTCCATGTTTCATAATAAATTGCCACAAAAATCAATATTTTTCAGACATCATACTTTACTCCTTCACAACTGGGATTTCCACCAGGATTCAAACCTGGAACTTTCACTTTGATAGCGAAGATGATTACCATTACACCATGGAAGTGTGGTCCCATTGTTGGCAGAAGGACAACAGTCTGATTTCTCATAAAACAAATTCTAAAGTTTGGGACGTTTTTGGAATTTTCTGGTGCAACTTGGAATAAATTCTTCAGGTTAAAGACAGTCTTGAAACTCGATAACTAAAGTCACTAAATGCTGGCAACGGTCATTATTCTTTGAAGACATTTATTTCACTTATACACTGAATGCTGACCACTGTCATTGTTCTTTGACGACATTAATTTCACTCATTCGCAAAATCATGACAACTGCCATAAAATCACAATGTATAGTCGATTCAATAAGTAATTCTAATGAGGGACATATCCCATTCGAAAGAATAGTGGGAATAAGGTTAAAATAAACTAGGATTCAATGTAAAGTACCGTTAACTCAGGTATACTAGATAAACATAATTTACCTAACAGATGACTCGATGTTGACAAACGATTCTCGTTTAATTTTGAAAGATCTGTATATACGAGTATATTACAGTTTGATAACAAAAACAATTTTAGTGTTGAATGATTACAATCATTGGTTAAATTTTGGCTTTCAACCATATATAGCCTTTTTGCTTCATTCCTTTTTTCCAGTCCTCAAATGACATGTAAGATGACGCCAGACAGAACCAATTCATGAAATATTGAACAAGAGATGGTAAACATAGGGGCATCTGACTTGGGCTCATTATCCAGACAAGTCAACAGAGTAGACACAGGGACAGCAGTAAACATTGGGACATCTGACTCGGGATCACTAACCAGACAAGTCAACTGAGTAGACAAGGAGACAGCAGTAAACATTGAGGCATCTGACTCGGGCTCATTATCCAGACAAGTCAACTGAGTAGACACAGAGACAGCAGTAAACATTGGGGCATCTGACTCGGGATCACTAACCAGACAAGTCAACTGAGTAGACACAGGGACAGCAGTTAACATTGGGGCATCTGACTCGGGATCACTAACCAGACAAGTCAACTGAGTAGACACAGAGACAGCAGTAAACATTGGGGCATCTGACTCGGGCTCATTATCCAGACAAGTCAACTGAGTAGACACAGAGACAGCAGTAAACATTGGGGCATCTGACTCGGGATCACTAACCAGACAAGTCAACTGAGAAGACACAGGGACAGCAGTTAACATTGGGGCATCTGACTCGGGCTCATTATCCAGACAAGTCAACTGAGTAGACACAGGGACAGCAGTAAACATTGGGGCATCTGACTCGGGATCACTAACCAGACAAGTCAACTGAGTAGACACAGAGACAGCAGTAAACATTAGGACATCTGACTCGGGCTCATTATCCAGACAAGTCAACTGAGTAGACACAGGGACAGCAGTAAACATTGGGGCATCTGACTCGGGCTCATTATCCAGACAAGTCAACTAAGTAGACACAGGGACAGCAGTAAACATTGGGGCATCTGACTCGGGCTCATTATCCAGACAAGTCAACTGAGTAGACACAGGGACAGCAGTAAACATTGGGGCATCTGACTCGGGCTCATTATCCAGACAAGTCAACTGAGTAGACACAGAGACAGCAGTAAACATTGGGGCATCTGACTCGGGCTCATTATCCAGACAAGTCAACTGAGTAGACACAGAGACAGCAGTAAACATTGGGGCATCTGACTCGGGATCACGATCCAGAAAAGTCAACTGAGTAGACACAGGGACAGCAGTAAACATTGGGGCATCTGACTCGGGATCACTATCCAGAAAAGTGAACTGAGTAGATACAGGGACAGCAGTAAACATTGGGACATCTGACTCGGGCTCATTATCCAGACAAGTCAACTGAGTAGACACAGGGACAGCAGTAAACATTGGGACATCTGACTCGGGCTCATTATCCAGACAAGTCAACTGAGTAGACACAGGGACAGCAGTAAACATTGGGACATCTGACTCAGGCTCATTATCCAGACAAGTCAACTGAGTAGACACTGGGACAGCAGTTAACATTGGGACATCTGACTCGGGCTCATTATTCAGACAAGTCAACTGAGTAGACACTGGGACAGCAGTTAACATTTGGGCATCTGACTCAGGCTCATTATCCAGACAAGTCAACTGAGTAGACCCAGGGACAGCAGTAAACATTGGGACATCTGACTCGGGCTCATTATCCAGACAAGTCAACTGAGTAGACACTGGGACAGCAGTAAACATTGGGACATCTGACTCGGGCTCATTATCCAGACAAGTCAACTGAGAAGACACTGGGACAGCAGTTAACATTGGGGCATCTGACTCGGGCTCATTATCCAGACAAGTCAACTGAGTAGACACAGGGACAGCAGTAAACATTGGGACATCTGACTCAGGCTCATTATCCAGACAAGTCATCTGAGTAGACACAGGGACAGCAGTAAACATTGGGGCATCTAACTCGGGCTCATTATCCAGACAAGTCAACTGAGTAGACACAGAGACAGCAGTAAACATAAAGGCATCTGACTCGGGCTCATTATCCAGACAAGTCAACTCAGTAGACACAGGGACAGCAGTAAACATAGAGGCATCTGACTCGGGCTCATTATCCAGACAAGTCAACTCAGTAGACACAGGGACAGCAGTTAACATTGGGGCATCTGACTCGGGCTCATTATCCAGACAAGTCAACTGAGTAGACACAGGGACAGCAGTAAACATTGGGACATCTGACTCGGGCTCATTATCCAGACAAGTCAACTGAGTAGACACAGGGACAGCAGTAAACATTGGGGCATCTGACTCGGGCTCATTATCCAGACAAGTCAACTGAGTAGACACAGGGACAGCATTAAAGATGGAGGCATTTGACTCAGGCTCATTATCCAGACAAGTCAACTGAGTAGACACAGGGACAGCAGTAAACATAGAGGCATCTGACTCGGGCTCATTATCCAGACAAGTCAACTCAGTAGACACAGGGACAGCAGTTAACATTGGGGCATCTGACTCGGGCTCATTATCCAGACAAGTCAACTGAGTAGACACAGGGACAGCAGTTAACATTGGGACATCTGACTTGGGCTCATTATCCAGACAAGTCAACTGAGTAGACACAGGGACAGCAGTAAACATAGAGGCATCTGACTCGGGCTCATTATCCAGACAAGTCAACTGAGTAGACACAGGGACAGCAGTAAACATTGGGGCATCTGACTCGGGCTCATTATCCAGACAAGTCAACTCAGTAGACACAGGGACAGCAGTTAACATTGGGGCATCTGACTCGGGATCACTAACCAGACAAGTCAACTGAGTAGACACAGGGACAGCAGTAAACATAGAGGCATCTGACTCGGGCTCATTATCCAGACAAGTCAACTCAGTAGACACAGGGACAGCAGTTAACATTGGGGCATCTGACTCGGGATCACTAACCAGACAAGTCAACTGAGTAGACACAGGGACAGCAGTAAACATTGGGGCATCTGACTCGGGATCACTAACCAGACAGGTCAACTGAGTAGACACAGGGACAGCAGTAAACATTGGGGCATCTGACTCGGGCTCACTAACCAGACAGGTCAACTGAGTAGACACAGAGACAGCAGTAAACATTGGGGCATCTGACTCGGGATCACTAACCAGACAAGTCAACTGAGTAGACACAGGGACAGCAGTAAACATTGGGGCATCTGACTCGGGCTCATTATCCAGACAAGTCAACTGAGTAGACACAGGGACAGCAGTAAACATTGGGACATCTGACTCGGGCTCATTATCCAGAAAAGTCAACTGAGTAGACACAGGGACAGCAGTAAACATAGGGGCATCTGACTCGGGCTCATTATCCAGACAAGTCAACTGAGTAGACACAGGGACAGCAGTAAACATTGGGGCATCTGACTCGGGCTCATTATCCAGACAAGTCAACTGAGTAGACACTGGGACAGCAGTAAACATTGGGACATCTGACTCGGGCTCATTATCCAGACAAGTCAACTGAGTAGACACTGGGACAGCAGTTAACATTGGGGCATCTGACTAGGGCTCATTATCCAGACAAGTCAACTGAGTAGACACAGGGACAGCAGTAAACATTGGGACATCTGACTCGGGCTCATTATCCAGACAAGTCAACTGAGTAGACACAGGGACAGCAGTAAACATTGGGGCATCTGACTCGGGCTCATTATCCAGACAAGTCAACTGAGTAGACACAGGGACAGCAGTAAACATAGAGGCATCTGACTCGGGCTCATTATCCAGACAAGTCAACTGAGTAGACACAGGGACAGCAGTAAACATAGAGGCATCTGACTCGGGCTCATTATCCAGACAAGTCAACTGAGTAGACACAGGGACAGCAGTAAACATAGAGGCATCTGACTCGGGCTCATTATCCAGACAAGTCAACTCAGTAGACACAGGGACAGCAGTAAACATTGGGACATCTGACTCGGGCTCATTATCCAGACAAGTCAACTGAGTAGACACAGGGACAGCAGTAAACATTGGGGCATCTGACTCGGGCTCATTATCCAGACAAGTCAACTGAGTAGACACAGGGACAGCAGTACACATAAAGGCATCTGACTCGGGCTCATTATCCAGACAAGTCAACTTAGTTGAAGTACAGAGATGAGTCGACTTGAACTGTGGTACAGTTATGGGGTGGGGGGGGGGAGAAGTTGATTTAGGGGAAGAAACGGGACAATAGTGCAATAGTACAGAATGCTGGCTGTGCTGAAGAAGTTTGTTTAGCACTCACCTGTTGTAGTCTTTGTAAATTTTGCTGTACCAGCTGTGTTTGCAGGACAATGGAACACATGTTCTCCAGTCCCAGATGAAAGTTGGGCTGGTTTGCCCAGAGCTTCTGGAACACCTTGACTGGTGGCTGGTGGTGACTTTTCAAATTGTATACCTTGCATCACTACAAGCTTATCTTGGTCTTTCCCATGCTGTGTGTGCCTATAAAAAGGCAGGAAACAGTGTTAAGTATATATACCAGGGTATATGAAATTGACAGTATCAACAGGCCTTATTTTACTCAATACTGGTCGTAAATAATAACACAAATATAGCTAAACCATCGGTCATTTATGGGTCTCATGCATTCCTACATTTTTACTTACTATACAGTAAAACTTCGTTAAGATGAGCATCGATAAGACAAGCACACGGCCTATGTCGGGCAAATTTCAAAGTCCCGACAAATTTGCTCTATATTGTATATGAATTTATTGCATTATCTCGAGCATCAATGTTACAAGCACCTGGCTTAACTCGAGCACTGGTGGCGTCCAATCAACAACTTTCATTGTTTATTACTTGCATTTGCTCAAGGGGATCATTCAATTCAAATTTCACAGCTCCGAAACAATGTAGAGACGTTAATTATGATAAATCAATGGTGAGAACATAACTCACATTAATACTAGTTTAAGTAATAATCTCGGATATAATTTGTCTGCAATACGTTAGGAGCATGATGTTGTTTTTATACAAAATTTTATAATGTTTATTGTTTAATGTATTGAATTTAAAAATTTACATTTCGTTGCTTATGAATTTATACAAATAGCATGTATGCTTGAAACGTCAACATTAAAATTTTTATTTCAGTGAAAGTAATGTTCACGCCATGTGTAACTTACAATCTGAAATACACTGAAATAAATGCTGACCTTTATAAACGCTATAACACTTAGTCAAAATTTAAAAAAAATCATCATAAAATTGGGATATGTTGAGCACCATGCTAATCTCGAGCATTTGGCTTGTCCCGATGAGTCCTTGAGATAACAAAGTTTTACTGTATAAGTCAGTATACTAGCGCTAAATGTTGTACATCTGAGACATACACTAGTATATCTGTATATATCACATGAATTTTCTTGTATCCGGGTTAGTATAACCAGTACGTATATAAGTCTATATCAGTAACAACTCGTTATAGATCCTCTATATATATATATAGAGACTGAACACTCACTTATTTTTAATGTTTCTACTGTGTAAATATGAGAAACATATGAATGTTATAGTATGCCATGGTGACATCGTCGTATCTGGTCCTCTTTTAAGAACATAAGGACAATAGCTGGAGAAAAATGGCCTTTGTTTATCTGTTAGCATATGGTTAACTCACGGGTACAGCACCAAGTCCACGCATGCACTTGGAAAACAACAACATGTTCTCATTTCATCTAAGAAAGTATGTAATACATTTATGAGTTCACTTAGGATACCTCATCCTCAGGAATGGAGACCCTCAACAAATAAGTAGCCACTCGGATCACCAGGTCTCGCCCTCAGGAATGTAGACCCTCGACAAATAAGTAGCCACTCGGATCACCAGGTCTCATCCTCAGGAATGGAGACCCTCAACAAATAAGTAGCCACTCGGATCACCAGGTCTCATCCTCAGGAATGGAGACCCTCGACAAATAAGTAGCCACTCGGATCACCAGGTCTCATCCTCAGGAATGGAGACCCTCAACAAATAAGTAGTCACTCAGATCACCAGGTCTGCCGACAGTTTATCATCTGGTCTGCTGATAGTTTGAATAGGTGACCTAATTTATAAAAGTCTATTCAGCACTTGTTATCTGGTTGATATTGCTAGAAGTTACTGGATTAATGTTGTAAAGTGATGGATATTTTGATTGCCTAAGATGTCATATTGCCCTTGATGTCTTTTTTCTGCTTTCTAGTTTTGTGCTGTGAACTTGCTTTGTTTCAATTATATCAATTTTACCAAGAACTGTGGTTAAGTTAGTTGACTACATCAAAACATCATGAAGAAGCTTATTATTACCTTTCTGTACTTTCAACTCCTGAAACCACATTCTGCACACTCTTTTTGGCTTTAAATCCACCTTTGAAAATCTTTCTTCAAACTCAGGAGGTTTCTTGTAGTGATCATTCCAGAGCTTTATCAGATGTGTCACTTGAATATTGGTGTGCTGTCACAGGGAAAAGGAGGAATAACTATATTGTACGTCATTGCATAGTACTTTATTTCACAGAGAGTTTCCAGAGATGTTACATTGACTACGATAAACTGAAAATAAACAAATATATCTTTCAGTCCTAGAAATTCATCAATATTATGTCTAGAAATATCAATACCAAATACATGTATAATATTCATTTAATAATGTAAGAAACTGATTATCAAATAAAGATTAAAAACAAGACTGCGTTCAATAAACGCTTATGCCCCGTGAAAGTCATGTCCATAAAAAGCTAAGTCAATCAGGGGCCATTATTCAGTTAAAATGTTTGATAGTGTTACATGGATTTGACACTATAAGGGGCTTATTATGGTAAACGAATATGCCACATTTGACAGCAATGCCTTGATGGACTTCATGTGTGATCTGGTGATACAGGTGTTATGGTTCTTTGTCACTGCACTTCTCCAAGTTGCCATCTATTTATATACCAAGTTTCTAGTCAATATCTTAAATAGTCTTGAAGATACGCTCCGGACAATTATTAAAATACTAAAGGGGAGATAATTCAAAATGTAAGAAAGAGTTATGGTTCTTGGTCCCTGTACTACTACAAGCTGCCATGTATATATATATCAAGTTTTAAGGCTATATCTTAAAAACTTTTGAAGATACACTCCGGACAAAATTTGATTCTGAAAATACTAAAGGGGAGATAATTCAAAATGTAGGAGTGATGGTTCTTGGTCATTGCACTTCTCCAAGTTGCCGTCTATTTATATTCCAAGTTTTAAGTCAATAAGTTAAATAGTTTTGAAGATATACTATGGGCAAAATTTGACTATAAAAAAACACAAAAGGGGAGATAATGCAAAATTTAATACAGACAGAATTATAGTTCTTAGTCACTGCACTTCTACAAGTTGCCATCTATTTATATTTCGAATTTCATGTCAATATGTTAAATAGTTTTGAAGAAACGCTCTGGACAAAATTTTATTGTAAAAATACTTAAGGGGAGATAAGTCTAAGTCCAAAATTAGGTCAAGGTGAAGGTCAAAATGGAGTCAGGTGATACAGGCATGTGGAGAGTGGTCATATACAACATCCATGCAAGTTTGAAAGCTCTGTAGCAAGCCATATAAATGCTAGAAGAAACAGTCAATTTGGGTTAACTAGGCCGGACGGACGAAAGGCCGTACAGACGGACGAACGGGTGAATTACTATATGCCTCCTGATCTATCAATATGGGGGCATAACAATTATTTGCCTTCTGAAATACACAGTACCTTACAAAGCATTATATAGCATTTTCAGAGTCAAGGGAAGCAACTGCTATAAAAATTATTAAATTTGACACAATGGATTATCTCCCTTGAATTAACTATGCAGGAAATTTAAAAAATCATTTCTTCAAATCATCAAACCATAGTGTACATGTAAAAAAACAAATATGTAAACAAATGAAAGAGCATAGACTAGGCGCATATATTGACTAGATCATGTATACAATTATGTACATAATGTATAAACAGGCGATAGCATAAATGTCATACACAATTTAGCCAAGGGAGACAACCACATGTTTTACCAAAACTGAATTAACCAAATTATGTACAATATCCGGGTAAGTTTGTCTGCTGAAGTAATGTGAACCTTCACAAGATATTTCTAAACAATACAGAATGGGTACACACTCTTTATGACAATGATAAACAGCAGAATGCAATTACGTTTATTTTAGACCATGGTTGACAATGTGCGCAGTAAAATGCCAGAAACAAACAAATCAAAACTGCCATAAAGCAATGCATGACAGTAATTGTACTTGGCATAAGATGAAATGAATTTGTTTAATACATCATATATGATAACCGAAAATAAGATATCCTCCAAAATAAGCACAGGAAATTGTCATTTATAACATATAAAATTAATTGTTAATGTAATTCTAGCAAAACATGGCGGCATCTAACGTAGCCGTGCCACGACCAATCAGAAACTGCTGAATTATAACTACTTTGCTGTTGACGTGCAGTACTGTCCACATGTAGAATTGAAGGATGTTCTCTTTGACATAATGTAGCATTTCTTTTTTCGTTTACACTCTGATTTCATATGTTCCTTACGTAAGCATGAATAACACCAGCCCTTTAACTTTAGTGTTTCATATCTTTCTTTAAGTGGTCTTTTTGTGATTTCATTACAACTGCTTATCCAATGTGCTCTTTCACAGTACACGCAGAACGGAGATATAGATTCAGCATTTGTAGCCAACGACTTACTACCTTGTAGTTTACGAGCATTGTTACTGGATAAAGCCAGAACATTATTTCCAAACATGGTATCGTTGGCCTTCTTGGCCTCCTTTCGTACAAATTTGACAAACTGTTCGAAAGTTACCAACCTTTTCACTTCCCTTAAGGCGAAGATAAAACTTCTCCACTTTTCTTGCAATGTACGAGGGTTGTTCCAGTATATTGTGTACTTTGCTAATTATTTTCTTATTTGGCGTCACACCATTTTGATCTTTATGAATCCATGGTTTTTCGAAATCACGAGTGTCAAGTATATGGATTTGTGTAAAATGCACATCATTAGTGATTTACTTACATGTACGCAAATGCGGGGCGCAACTCATAAAAAGCGCCGTGATTCATTCATTCGATTTTCAATAAACTTGTAATTTTCATCTTTTTAATTAGTCGTAGCGCATAATTTTCACATTGGCATTTACGAGTGTCTGTTTAGTGTCATCAAAGTAAATTTCAAATAAAAAATATTATTTGTGCGAGAAATATGCATGTTTGAATACCCGCACTAAAATATTAACTTGCATGAATTACAACGTCAGGATAGGAAACACCCACAGGTAGAATAGCCGTGCATGTTATATTTTTGACTGGTATGTTATAGAAGACTATATATATTTTTATTGCACTGACAGTTATAAAGAAATGTGTATAGAACTGATATACGAGATGAATGCCGCGGTTTGGCCATCAGCAGATTTTACATCCACATTATCTTCCGTGTCATACATTGAAACGTCTTTTTATTCTCCTCACAATAGAAGGCATATGTTCGGGCTAGGTATTTCCCACCACGTGGGTTCGTTGTTTAGACCAGAAAGCTTTTCTTTGGTGCATTGTACTGTAATGGATTCGCAATTATGTACTAGATATAAGATTAATGACATACAAGCATATTCAATTTGTATACAATGAATACTAATTTAAGATGGAGAAATTTTGGTCTGCGGTATGATGTTCTAACTTTGACGCCAATGTGCGCCGAATTTGCAAATCATGTGAATTAATAATATTAACTGAAATTTTATTTCTTGGTTTATTTTCGTGAAATTCTGGAGACCTACTAAAAATGTATTTAAAAATCATCTGTAAGAATTTAAGTGGAATATTTTGAATACTTTTTGTGCAATGAGAAAAATACACAATTTACTGGGACAACCCTCGTATATGGAAGTTTCCTTAAAAGTTTATGAACATTCTCTGGATAGTCAAGAACACAGGCTGTGAGATACGTTTTCAACTGCATATTCACACTCTTCCAGAAATATGCAGAATGAATCCACTGCTTTTGGGTCGACTCGTCATTCCGAATATCTTGCTACTCCAATGCCTTTTTCACATAACTATTTGCTACTAATTCAGAGTCACCATATCTGTCCTTGAATTCTTTCAATGTCGCATTGAATCCAATTTCCACTTGTAAGTGTGAATAATCAGTTGCCACTCTATTTGGTTCACCGGTTGTGAATTGTAACAACTATGTCATCTTTTTCCATAAGACGACGTATTCTTCACTACCTTTGCCTCCTCAAACTGGCTAATAAATCTATTGAAGTCCATTAGATTTCCAGAAAATTTCACGATTTCCACGACCAGTTTGTTTAACTCCTTGGTTATGAGTCCCAAATGTTGTATTTCTGGTATAAAGTTCTCATATTCCCTATTTACAGATTTTGACAATCTTTTCAAGTTTGTTTCTGGTTTATGATCATATAACATACTCCTTTCCAGGTCTTCAACCACATGGATTTAGCGTCACTAACTTTCAGTTCTGTCTTTAGTTTCAATTCTTCCTCCCTCCTTGAATTTCAATCTCAACTTTTCTTGTTTAAGTATTCATTCCTCCTCCAATGCCTTTTGTCTTTGTAGTAATTCAGCCTTACGTTTAGCTTCTCATATTTTGGAGGAAGAAATTTGAGAGGCGGCACTGCCTCGTCTCGAACCTCCAGAAATTCTTCCTATAGCAGATTTTGTGTTTACAGGCTGACTCTTGGCAAACTAATCTAATGTTTCTGATATTAAATTGTCTAGCCTATCTAGTACATGGCTTATTTTACATAGTCAAGATCTCTAGCTTCCTGGAGAAACATAGCAAAATGTTGGCTTTGATGAGCTTTCCTGAACCGCATTTACTAGTGCAAGAAGAAGTCTTTGAGCAAGACCTTTTTTGCAAGCATGACCTGTAAATGCGAAGAAGACAAAATATATAACAAAGTTTTACTGTACTTCAATTTATGAACTGATTTTGGTGAAAGCATGTATGATTTAAGTTAAAACCATTCAATAAACCATAAACTTTTTAAAATGTTTTTTCATGATACATTCCCAATCTCTGACAGTAATTAATAATGTTCAATCCATTACTGCTAGTATACAGTGAGAGACTTTAAAAATGCAACAAATTTAAATGATTGAAAAAGTTATTTAACATTCGTATATTTTCATGAAAATTGGCATAAGTAGACATTTATGCTTTTTCAATCATATCTGAAAATTTTATGGTAATCAAATAATCTGGTTCCAAAGAGGCACACTCCAAAAACAAAGTTCACAAAATAAATTAAAATGAGAAGTCCAACCAGAAACGGTGTGCCCATTCCACCTCATACACATTTGGAGAACAATATGTGTTATGCTGTGTTGCGACATATTACTCCATTTCCAAATTAGGGATTGAGATGTATAATTGACGTTTTAGGGTTGTGTTATGGGCTTGCAAACGCATTAAGTTCATCGAAGAAAACTCAATACCTAGAGTAATAAATGATCAGACTTAGGTAAGAATGCCGATTTGTAGCGAAATAATAAGTCCGCATTATCGGCAACAATATATCTCTTAGTTTGTCAAAGAAAGTTGTAAACACAAACACAGCAAACCATTCGTCTGATAGTTATTGTCGCTAACTTGCGAATTTTTAATTTGTATGTTGCATTGATGTGTATGTATATTTTTAATGGTTTGGTCAGAATTAATATTTCTGTTGAAATTGAGGTAGGAAAAGTTATATGAATCTCATTAGGAGCTCATGGATGCGACAGTCTGCGTATTTCATGATTCATATAGTACATGATTTTACAATATTCCTTCTTATGTTTGCTCCTATTGACTACCTTATGTAAATCTAGAAGCATGGATTTCATGCTGTGACCTTGTTTGACCTAATCGTTCTAAGTGTATGCTCCTTGTTCTTAATGTTTACTCCTTGTTCTTAATGTTTGCTCCTTGTTCTTAATGTTTACTCCTTGTTCTTAATGTTTACTCCTTGTTCTTAATGTTTACTCCTTGTTCTTAATGTTTACTCCTTGTTCTTAATGTTTGCTCCTTGTTCTTAATGTTTACTCCTTGTTCTTAATGTTTGCTGTTTACTCCTTGTTCTAAGTGTATGCTCCTTGTTCTAAGTGTATGCTCCTTGTTCTAAGTGTATGCTCCTTGTTCTTAATGTTTGCTCCTTGTTCTTAATGTTTACTCCTTGTTCTAAGTGTATGCTCCTTGTTCTAAGTGTATGCTCCTTGTTCTAAGTGTATGCTCCTTGTTCTAAGTGTATGCTCCTTGTTCTAAGTGTATGCTCCTTGTTCTAAGTGTATGCTCCTTGTTCTTAATGTTTGCTCCTTGTTCTTAATGTTTACTCCTTGTTCTAAGTGTATGCTCCTTGTTCTAAGTGTATGCTCCTTGTTTTAAGTGTATGCTCCTTGTTCTAAGTGTATGCTCCTTGTTCTAAGTGTATGCTCCTTGTTCTTAATGTTTGCTCCTTGTTCTTAATGTTTACTCCTTGTTCTAAGTGTATGCTCCTTGTTCTAAGTGTATGCTCCTTGTTCTAAGTGTATGCTTCTTGTTCTAAGTGTATGCTCCTTGTTCTAAGTGTATGCTCCTTGTTCTAAGTGTATGCTCCTTGTTCTAAGTGTATGCTCCTTGTTCTTAATGTTTGCTCCTTGTTCTTAATGTTTACTCCTTGTTCTAAGTGTATGCTCCTTGTTCTAAGTGTATGCTTTTTGTTCTTAATGTTTACTCCTTGTTCTAAGTGTATGCTCCTTGTTCTAAGTGTATGCTCCTTGTTCTTAATGTTTGCTCCTTGTAAGGAACAGTCACATGGTCTATAATTTTCACATGGAGCATTGAATAAATCACATCAGACATTGAACTTGGACAGACCTTTTGGAAATAAAATGAAAAGCACATGTGCATAATTTGGATTTATTATTTGGGAATTATCATCATTCTGTCTGTTTAAATTAAATACTGTTGGATTAAAAATAAATGCTCAATTTCAGTTAAATTGTGATAAAAATTATGATTATTTGTGAAACAAAAATAAATGGTGAAACGTCGTTTGAGTTGAGTCGTTTATTGTTGAATGAATTTACTGTGGTAAAGACATTGGGGCATTTACAACTGCAAGTCCACCACAGTTATGGCATTAGTATGGAACGCCACAAATACACATGTTATTAAATGTTATTACTTGGATGGACATTTTCATTGTGTTCAAGTACAATATAATTTTTAAATTGATCAAAAACTCGGATACTAATGGTTTGTTGTTCACTCTAGTTGGTGCACCGGAAGTGGAAATGTCTGGGTATTTGGTGAATGTTTATATGCTGCTGATGCGTTATTATTCAGGTCTGTCCTGGTTGAAACCAATTGTTTTCACATTCTGTGGCATGGACTCATTCACTATGACGAAAAAATGTGCTCTGTGTGCCATTGTTCTGACACATCATATCCGGTACTCTACATCCGGCTTTGAATATGCCTAGAGCCTCTGGGTCTTCATGTTTGGACAAGTGTGACACCATAAATATTATCAATTTTTTGTGTTTTTCATATGTGCCGATCTGTATGGTAAACATAAATCAGGTTTTTATTGGAGTGCACGCATAACTTTCTGAAACACCTGCAAAAAGGACCAAAATAGCTCAAGCGTAACCAGCATAACCATTTATTATAATTTCGTCAATTCTTGTAGCAAACATGATAGTCTTTAGTGTTAAAGACGTATTTATCAAGGGAACATTGGTTAACTCAATTTGGTTTAAGAAAAAAATAGTTTTAAAAAGTGGAGTGTTTTTGAAGTCTCTCACTGTATTCTATCGCATAAGGTTGATATTGTAAAATACATATCTTGGCTTTAACCATTTTATAATTTACCATTTCTCACAGACGCTTTCAACTACTTTGCAAATTTTTCCCATTAGGTTGTCAACGATTCTTTTTCATTTCGTGATGTTGGTTATGTACCCTTCTACAAACTCCTTCTCCTCAGGTGACCATAAGGCCTTTTTCACATGCTGCAATTGATAACATAGGAATGCAGTACATAATAATCTTATACTGTAAAATCATTTAATTTCGTTGGGACGAAATTTCGTGGTTTTGGTAAAAAAGACGATTTCGTTGATTATGAATTTCAGGTAACAAAACAAGGGTCAAAATCAATGTTCGTTGGGATTAAAGTTCGTGGTTGAAGTGAACAACGAAATCCACGAAATTTAATCCCCCACGAATATTAATGATTTTACAGTAACCATGTTTTGTAATTATTGATCTAATATGAATAATGATGTATTCATACAGCTTTGATGACCTGCTGACTGACTGCTGGTTCAACTGTGTATGGTAACCTTGATATTGACTTGAAATAGTTTGTAAACACTGTGTACAATTAGTACAGCACAATCATTCCTAAAGCAGAGATCGGCAGGACATAATGTACAGATATACAAGTATATAGTCCCCTATATTTAAACAATACATTTGAACACAACTATGTGAACTCTTCCTAGTTTTCAATATAATTACACAACCCTTAATCAAGTTTTTTTCTGGGCTCATCCACTAAACAGAATTATTATCATAATACTGTTAAGATTCATGTGTCAGTAGCCCGGTTAGCTCACTTGGTAGAGCGCCTGACTAGCACTGACTTGCATCCTGCACCACAGGTGACAGTATCAGTGTTTGGTCCGCAAACGATTAAAAAATGAAATAAAAAAATATTTAAGAAATCCTGTCACTGATCTAATATACTATCAAGGTATAAAGCGTACTATATGTCTCTAAAGATTGTGGAACATCGCATCTCGTTGTTTAAGCATAAAAACGGGTGCTGAAGGAAAATCGCTACACAAGTCATTCATATAAACTATAAGATATTCATTCCCACCGAAAATCTTGTTCAATTGTATCTTATAACTGCCAAACGGCAAAACAGTGTTCCCTTCGTTATTTAACTCCGATCGAGGTCATTTTATTTATGCGCTGGATACCCGCTTCACTCACAGTATCGTAATTATTGTTAGGAACCAAGTCCAATTTTAGATGCGATGATCCACAATCTTTGGACATAGATATATAGTTGGCTTTATACCTTCCTAGTATACTTAGCTCAGTGACAGAAATTTATTTATATATTTTTTTATAATTTTTATTTCCTAAACACTGATACTGCCACCTGCGTCCTGCACTGGGTAGAAACTTTTTCTCCTCGAATTACAATATTGGCAACAAGGTTTATTTGGACAGTTGCGGGCCTAGTCTGTCGAACAAGGTTATAGAGCATGCGGATGCATGGGCTTTACTCTGTTGAAACTGAACTGTTGATGCCCTGCTCAAGATTAGATTCCACTGACAATTCAAGCCTTTAAAGATGAAGTGAGGAGGACTGTTGTGGTTCATGGGTCAGTAGCCCGGTTAGCTCAGTTGGTAGAGTGCCTGACTTGCAAGCAGGAAGAGTCCTGCACTGGGTAGATACTTTTTCTCCTCAAATTACAGTAATATTATGCTATAATGTACACAAATATTTGTACATTTATAATACTTTTTTAGTATCTTACCGATATTACAGCTCTTTTGTTTACAAATGTTGGCGTTTTTCCAGTTGGTTTTGATGCCGCTCTGTTCCATTTAAGGCTCTTAGTAACCTTCTTGGGTGTTATGGTCCTGCCATAACCATGGTCAATAACACTGGGGAAGGAACTCCAAACTATACTGGTGCGACGTTCATGGCTATCAACCACACTTGCCTTGTCATACAAGTGGTCTGACATGATATTTCTGTAAATATATGATGAACATAATAAATTGTATTTCAAGTACACTATGCATACTATACACTATGTACATTATGTACCCGAAGTGATACCTATACTTGTATATATGAACAATTATCGTGGATATGAATTAGAAATCAGAAATTATGGTTTATCTGAAATTTGTTACTGTGGCTATTTATGACATTTTTTTTTAAAAATCATGGTTGATCAAAGGCCAAGGGCATTCAAATTCTATTCTTTGGTTTAGCTTAACTGAAAAATAATATCTGTAATATGAAGTACAGAATCAGTGTCAACATATCTGAAGGGCCGTCAGAACAAGTAACAGAACACTTCTATAATCTTCTGTCAGAACAGTTAACAGAACACTTCTATAATCTTCTGTCAGAACAGTTAACAGAACACTTCTATAATCTTCTGTCAGAACAGTTAACAGAACACTTCTATAATCTTCTGTCAGAACAAGTAACAGAACACTTCTATAATCTTCTGTCAGAACAGTTAACAGAACACTTCTATAATCTTCTGTCAGTTCTGAGCAGACCAGTACAGTACGAAATGATAACTTACTCTTTTAAAACAGCTACTACACATATTAATTTGCAGTCCCTCGACAAAAAAAGTAAACTAACAACATATCTTTAAACAAAGTCGGTAGAAATTGCTGTTGTAAATATGGCAGATGAAAGTAGACTTAACCTATCATCCCTTATTCTATGACATCTTTTCTATTTACTGGGCATTTCTCAGTGATGATACAAATTTAAATCCTTAATAGAAAGAATTCAACTAGCTAGACTTAACTAGATATTTGTGCCCTCAGGCAAATCATATCAAGCCTTGGCACACATTGAAAAAAATACACTAACTTAAATGTGCCAAGTTACATCTAATGCCAGTATGCATAAAGAAGAAATGATTCTTTGACCTCTTACTGTGACCTTGACCTTTGAGAAATGAACCAGAGGTTGCTCATGACACTTCGATTAAAAGAGGTTAAGATTCATGCCAATTTTAAGCCAGATTGGCCAATGCATGACCAAATTATGGTCCAGAAAAGCTTCTAATAGAAATATTGCTTTTGTTAAATATTGGTCTTTTTTATTTCAAGTTGAATAAACCTGACAATAGTTGAAATTGATCCAAGTGGTTTAGGAGAATTTGTTTGAATGAATTATTGAAGGACACATGCCTATCAGGACAGATTGATAGCAGACATAAACTGGTCATAACAACTCATCTTGAAGTAATAATAAGACACAGTTATAAGATATCACATCTAATTTAGTAATTAGAATTTAAATTGAGTTGTCTCCCTTTAACTGGCAACTTAAAGGCAGCATTCTTTCATGGCTGTAAAATTGAAATAAACAGGACCAATATAAATGTATCATATTTGATGCAAGCATGTACCAGCTGATGGCTGATAAAGAGCTATTACAAAAGCTCACCATGTCACTATTTATATGTGACAGATAACATTATACGATAGTCAGTCAAAAATAACTGAGAGTTGCTAAATAATGCTTAGAAGAATAAGTGTATAAGAATACATGATCGTGAATTACGGAATTTCAATGATGTTATGGCAAATACCAATCTTGGTTATGACAATTTGATTGTTGTTGCAAGGCAACCAAAGACAGCAAGTACACACATTTCCAGTCCACAGCCTAAGCACACAAATTTCCAGTCATTGGCCGAAGTACACACATTTCCAGTCCTCAGCCGAAGTACACAAATTTCCAGTCCTCAACCAAAGTACACAAATTTCCAGTCCTCAACCAAAGTACACACATTTCCAGTCCTCAACCAAAGTACACACATTTACAGTCCTCAACCAAAGTACACACATTTCCAGTCCTCAACCAAAGTACACACATTTCCAGTCCTCAACCAAAGTACACACATTTCCAGTCCTCAACCAAAGTACACACATTTCCAGTCCTCAACCAAAGTACACACATTTCCAGTCCTCAGCCGAAGTACACAAATTTCCAGTCCTCAGCCGAAGTACACAAATTTCCAGTCCTCAACCAAAGTACACACATTTCCAGTCCTCAACCGAAGTACACACATTTCCAGTCCTCAGCCGAAGTACACACATTTCCAGTCCTCAACCAAAGTACACACATTTCCAGTCCTCAGCCGAAGTACACACATTTCCAGTCCTCAACCGAAGTACACACATTTCCAGTCCTCAACCAAAGTACACACATTTCCAGTCCTCAGCCTCAGGGTGTCATGACGTCATATCAAACAATGCCAGAAGCACAGAAAGCGAAAGGCAGGAAACTGCTTCTTCCAACCTGTTAACATCCATGGTGTCTGTACTATAAAGGAAGAAGAAGAAAGAAGAATACCTATGGTGTAGGAAAGGTACCTTTGGAACAATTTGCAGTAGGAGTCTCAGATAGAGCCACATCTTATACATGATGAGCCTTCTTCATCCACTGGGATCCTTGAGGAAGAATATGACTTG